>CM077081.1:120420935-121620935 GCA_039513925.1 Platanthera zijinensis | reverse complement strand
GAGTCCTGTCCGTGGGGAGTTCCACGTAGAATAATATCTACGTCTCTGCAGAAATCCACACGAGCGGGAGAACACCTAGCTTCATCGCACGAAGGGTCGGGAGGAAGATCGGCCGCACCTTGCGATTCCACAGACTGCTAGGTCCGCGCAAGGAAAGGAAATACTGACGACAATCGTCGGAGAGGAGGAGGTCGGCGGAGCACACACGGCGGCAGAACACTTTCCGTCCGGTGGAATCGGGATTGGGTGGATCGGCGAAAAAGTTCCGTCGGCTTCCGTTCGACTACAGAAATCCCGATGTTAGTCGATTGATTTTCCCAAAACCCTAAGTGTCTATTTATACTCAAAGCATAAATAAACCTAGGCCAAATTGCTATCCGCAGACCACAGCAAAATAGGGTTTCAGAATCGATCGGCGAGAATCACCTTGCAGAAACGGCGTTGAGAGCATTGAGTCATACTCGACGATTCTTGACGAATCTGCCTTGTCGTTGAGAGCGTTGAGTCATACTCGACGATTCTCGACGAATCTGCCGTGTCGTTGAGAGCATTGAGTCATACTCGACGAATCTCGACGAATCTCGACGAATCTGCCTTAGCATTGAGAGCGTTAAGTCATACTCGACGAATCTCGATGAATCTCGACGAATTTGCCTTAGTCTCTAAGAACCTTGTTTGGCAATGTTTGCCCAACCCCATTTTGTGCAGTGATTCGTAACCCTTACCAACACAGTCGGTCTTCCAACTTCTCCACATGCTCTTATGTGCAACCCTGCAGGCTCATATCGCATTGGCAGTGAGATTACATGTTTGACCACTTCTAGATCACCATGGTAACTCCAACAGTCTCCCACTTGATCTCGAAAGTATCAAACCAAAAACCTCACAAATAATGAGCGGCATCTAACAATGCATCATTGCTCCCCAAGCAATAAGAGTTTAGAATGAATAAGCCTTTATGACCAATATTCCAGCATTTTCTTTGTCCCTTTGTCCCTTACATCCGGAAAGAACTAGAGGCATGGACCGTGTCACCCTCATAATAGCTCAATCCAAGATTCCTCATCTAGAATGGACTTCTAGAGAATGGTGAGTCCAATATCACATATTGACTCATCCAAGCATGGCCATGCATTTCTCAGTCCAGTTCCATCAAGGGGCCCATGGATGCAACTCCTGTCATATAGGAGGACAAATCCCATATCTGCTCACACACAAACACCCAAATGATTCGTAATGTGCCCAACAACCACCCTTATCATCAACCTTTCTCAAGGAAGACTTTAGATTGCATCAAAGCACGCTCTTCCTCACTTCATGAATGCTGCGACGTCAGGTCAAAGGACCACAACACCATTGCCAATAGAGACCTACTTGTGACACGATTAGATAACAATCAACAAAGTAGTCTCAGGATGGGTCTGTCCAGTACAACTTGTTCATTAACAAGTACCCACGTGATGTCTTGATATAACAATATCATGACCTGTTAGAATTGTTCATCAGTCAACGCACGTGCTAGTCTTAAGGTATCATCATCACCCTTAGCTTCTATGATGATACAACGACCAGGGACCTTTTAAGAATGAAGCTTCAAATAAATCATAGGCTCTCATATTCAAGTCACGTACTTGATGTCCTGTGAAAGCGAACACTCTAAGGGTATTTATTATGTTATAATTTAACTATAACATAGGAAAATCATAATAAAAGAACTTGCCATTAATTGTAAAAAGAAACATTTGGTACACAATTCACCATATGAATAAACAATAAACAACCAACAGAATATATGTTTACATGCAACCCACAAGACTCCCACTAGAGTTGATCACTTAGGTATCGTATACCCATCGATCTAGTATGACCATCATGCTTTCCTTGAGCGAGAGGCTTTGTCAATGTATCCGCAATATTCTCCTCAGTCGGCACTCTACAAATGTTCACATCTCCTCGTTCGACAATCTCATGAATAAGATGGAACCGCCGAAGTATGTGCTTAGAGCGCTGATGGGATCTAGGTTCCTTAGATTGTGCAATTGCACTATTGTTATCAAAGTAGAGATCTACGGGACCAACAATGCTAGGAACTACATCAAGCTCGCCGATGAATTTCCTAATCCATACAGCCTCCTTCGTTGCGTTAGCTGCAGCGATATAATCGGCCTCTGTTGTAGAATCAACAACTATCTCTTTTTTGGAACTCTTCCAGCTCACAGCTCCTCCTTTAAGGCAAACACAAACCCTGGCTGAGACTTTAAATCGTCCCTATTAGTATGGAAGCTAGCATCCGTGTAACCACTTACAACGAGCTCTTCCTCTCCACCATACACCAAGAACACTTCCTTAGTCCTTCTCAAGTACTTCAGGATATTCTTAACTGCAATCCAGTGACACTCACCGTGGTCTGACTGATACCTGCTAGTCGTGCTCAAAGCAAAGGAGACATCGGGTCGAGTACACAACATTACATACATGATTGATCCAATTGCGGAAGCATATGGAATCATCTTCATGCGGTCCTTATCTTCATAAGATTTTGGACACTGGTCCTTAGAGAGATTCACACCATGAGACATGGGTAAAAATCCTTTCTTGGACTCAAGCATGTTGAACCGCTTCAACACCTTCTCAATGTATGTACTCTAGGTCAAACCCAGAAACTTCTTCGATCTATCTCTATAGATCTTAATACCGAGTATGTAAGTTGCTTCACCCAAGTCCTTCATAGAAAAGCAGTTCCCTAAGTTGTTCTTAACAACTTTCAGGATAGGAATGTCATTCCCAATCAAAAGTATGTCATCTACATACAAAATCAGGAAGACTACAATGCTCCCACTGATTCGCTTGTAAACACAAGACTCATCTTCATTCTTGATGAAACCAAAATCTTTGATTTTCTCATCAAAACGAAGATTCCAACTTTGAGAGGCCTGTTTCAGTCCATAGATGGACTTATTCAGCTTGCATATTTTAATGGCTTCATTTGGGGATACAAAACCCTCAGGTTGTGTCAAGTACACTTCCTCAAGGAGGTTTCCATTAAGGAAAGTCGTTTTGACATCCATCTGCCAGATCTCGTAGTCATAATATACAGTAATAGCAAGCAATATCCTTACGGACTTTACCATGGCAATAGGGGAAATGTTCTCATCATAGTCAATACCATGAATTTGCTTGAAACCCTTAGCCACCAGTCGCCCTTTGAATGTCTGTACATTCCCATCCATGTCGGTCTTCTTCTTGAAGACCCATTTGCACCCTATGGGTCGTACCCCTTCAGGTGGTTCCACCAAGTTCCAAACTTGGTTTGCATACATGGAGTCCATTTCGGCTTTCATAGCCTCAAGCCATTTTTCGGAGTTCGGTCCATTCATAGCCTATTGGTAGGTCGCTGGTTCATCATCATGATCCATAAGCAACACATTACCTATTTGAGACATGAGAAATCCATATCTCTCAGGCTCAAATCTCGGTCTACCAGATCTACATAGGACTTGTGTTTTTTCTTCAGGTTCTCTAGCTACAACATCTTGTAGTCCTGTCTCAGAATCTAATTCCGATTCATTCACTACTTGTGGTTCTTGAACTTCTTCAAGTTCTACCTTTTCAGTCTTTCTTGATAAGAACTCTTTCTCCAAAAAGACGCCAGTCCTTGCGACAAACACTTTGCCCTCAGACGGTAGGTAAAAGTAATACCCTTTCGTTTCCTTAGGATATCCCACCAGATAACATTTATCCGATTTGGGTTCCAACTTGTCAGGCATTTGACGTCGCACGTATGCCTCACAGCCCCAAATTTTAATGAACGACATACAAGGACGCTTCCCAGTCGATATCTCATATGGTGTCTTTAGAACCATTTTTGTTGGAGCGCGATTCAGTGTCATTGCAGCAGTCTCTAAAGCAAAACCCCAAAAGGAAACAGGCAAGTCTGCATGACTCATCATCGAATGTACCATGTCTAAAAAAGTACGATTTCTCCTCTCAGACACACCATTATGTTGTGGTGTTCTAGGTGGAGTGAGCTGTGATACAATGCCACACTCTTTAAGATGATCACGGAACTCATGACTCAGGTATTCGCCACCTCGATCAGATCGGAGTGCTTTAACCCTTTTTCCCAACTGGTTTTCTACTTCATTTTTGAACTCTTTGAACTTTTCAATGGTCTCGGATTTGCACTTCATAAGATACACATATCCGTATCTACTGAAATCATTAGTAAATGTAACGAAGTAGAAATACCCACCTCTTGTCATGGAGCTCATGGGTCCACATACATCACTATGTACAACGCCCAAGAGATCCTCAGCCCTCTCAGTATAACCAGTGAATGGTGATTTAGTCATTTTGCCTAACAAACAGGATTTGCACGCTCAAATGATTCATAATCAAATGAGTCCAAAAGTCAATCTTTATGGAGCTTGGATATGCGCTTCTCGTTTATATGGCCCAAACAACAATGCCAGAGATATGTAGGGTTTGAGTCATTTATTCTTAGTCTTTTATTATTTTCTACATTATAGATCTGATGGTCCAAGTTCAAAACGTAAAGACCATTAAACAATTGGGCTACAACATAACAAACATCATTCTTAAATATAGAACAACATTTGTTCTTAATTAAAAAAGAAAATCCAATCATGTCCAAGCATGAAATGGATATAATGTTTCTAGTTATTGCCAGAATAAAATAACAGTTATCTAGTTCTATTACAAGCCCACTGGGCAAAGAAAGACGGTAAACCCCTACGACTATAGCAACAACTCTTGCTCCATTGCCGACGCGCACGTCCACCTCCCCTTTACTCAGCAATCTTCTCCTTCCCAGTTCCTGCACATTTGTACAAATGTGAGAACCACATCCGGTATCCAATATCCAAGATGAAGGAGCATAAAGGTTTATCTCTATAATGTAAATATTTGAAGCGGAAGTCATACCTCCCCTAATTTTCTGCAGACCCTCAATGTACGAAGGACAATTCCTCCTCCAATGACCAGCCTTGCCACAGTGGTGGCATTTCCCCTCCTTCACCGTGCTCTTCTTTTTCATCAGTGTAGAATACTTGGGCTCGAGATGTGACTTGGGTCACACCTTCGTCTTCTTAGAGCCCTTGGCCTTGCCCTTGAACTTATGCACCATAAGTATGGGGATGGAAGGCTTGGCCTTCTTCATATTAATCTCGGCAGTTCTTAACATGCCTAGGAGCTCGGGCAGTATCTTGTCTATTTCATTCTTGTTGTAGTTCAAGAAAAACTGCTCGTAACTGTCCGACAACGATTACAGGATCAGATATATGGCCAACTCTTGACCTAGAGGGAAACCCAGTCTTTCAAGGTTCTCTATATACCCAATCATCTTGAGTACGTGAGTCCCTACTGAGTCTCGAACTCCCATCTTGCACTGAAACAACGATTTGGTGAGGTCAAACCTCTCTTGACGAGCTTTCCCTTGAAACATTTTCTTGAGATGCTCGTCAATGTCCTTGTACCCCATGTTCTCATGTTGCTTATGAAGCTCAGAGTTTATGGTGGCCAGCATAAGGCATTTGACGTCCAAGGTGTCATCAATATACTTCTTATAAGTATCTTTATTAGCACGGGAAGAATTCCCGGTCGGCACCTCGGGGGCTTCTTCTTCCAAGACATAGAGCTTTCGCTCTTGCCTGAGAACAATTCTCAGGTTCCTGTACTAGTCCATGTAGTTAGTCCCACTAAGCTTATACTTCTCAAGGATGGCTCTCAGAGATAGAGTGGAGTGTGAACCACATGCCATGGAATTCTACAAGAATTCATGCAGAATAAATCAGTACCAAAATTTCAAAATACAATTATTTTCTTAATTTGGACTTCAATTAAAAACTCCCACTATTTTATTCGAAATAATAGCCCTCACTATCAATTCGGAGAGTTCATGCGAGCTACTCTCTTAGTGGACAAGATCCGTATTTCACCAACACTATGAGTAAGCTTTGGCTTTCCTCTCACAATGCGGTTATTTAGGTAGGCAACGCTTGCCAATTGCATCCTCATGCAATTCTTGTATGGTTGGTGAATAACTTCTTATTTGCATCCATCATATGATGCATGCCAACCCTATGCCTATAGGCACTAAACTTTTGAGGTCACCTAGTTTAGATGGACCCGATGTCGACAGTGGGATATCACAATTATCTGCTCGCACCCTTACCAAGATAGATTAGTGCACCTTGCTTTGGCAAGCCCACACTTCATCGATCAAGGCAGGAAGAGTGTCATCCATCGGAAGGCATCCGAACACTTAATATTAGAGGAAGGGATTTTAATTATAGGTTAACAATTAACCACGATCAATATTTGATCAATGTGCACATCCATAGAACAACAATTCTAAAATCCACAAGCATCCCTTTTGTGCACAACCTGGTATTATCAACATTTGATAGAAAGCAAGGGTTAAATCTGAACATCTGGACTCTTCCAAATCTTCAGATTTACATGCATTGGACAAAAACAAAGACAACTAACCTTAAAGCAGTAGACAAGCTCGTCTCTCATTGTTGGATACAAAATTTAAAACAATACATTGGTTCACTAACCATTCGAGGGACGGTTATTGCTAAGGAGACAACAATTTCTAACAATTAGAAATAACCACGAAATTCCAGACGTTCCTGGCAGGGTTCCAAGGGGCAGAGCCCCTAACCTATGGGTTATGGGCCCACCGCTCTCCCTTGGAAAAACCATCAAAAATTGATGTACCAGGAATAAATCTAGACATTTAGAACACTTCTAAATCACTAAGTTTACATGCACTGGAATAACCTAACTTCCAAAACAACAATCATGGCCGAAACCTGGCTCTGATACCACTGTTGGGTTTTTCTATGGAGGTTGGCACAATACTTGTGCACGCAGCGGAAGGAATAAAACAAGAACAACACAAAGAGAAATGGATCGGGCCATGAATGTTGAATCAAGAAGTTATCAAAAATAACAAGACAAAATTACCTCTTCGGTGTTGAGTCACAACTCAACAAAGGGTGCTCCAAAATTTGAGTCCTGTCGGTGGGGAGTTCCACGTAGAATATTGTCTACGTCTCTGCCGAAATCCACACGAGCGGGAGAACACCTAGCTTCGTCGCACGAAGGGTCGGGAGGAAGATCGGCCGCACGTTGCGATTCCACGGACTGCTAGGTTCGCGCCAGGAAAGGCAATACCGACGACGATCGTCGGAGAGGAGGAGGTCGGCGGAGCACACACGGCGGAGGAACACTTTCCGTCCGGCAGAATCGGGATTGGGCGGATCGGCGGATCAGTTCCGTCGGCTTCCGTTCGACTACAGAAATCCCGATGTTAGTCGATTGATTTTCCCAAAACCCTAAGTGTCTATTTATACTCAAAGCATAAATAAACCTAGGCCAAATCGCTATCCGCAGACCACAGCAAAATAGGGTTTTAGAATCGATCGGCGAGAATCACCTTGCAAAAACGGCGTTGAGAGCGTTAAGTCATAGTCGACGATTCTCGACGAATCTTCCATAGCGTTGAGAGCGTTGAGTCATACTCGATGATTCTCGATGAATCTGCCTTGGCGTTGAGAGCGTTGAGTCATACTCGACGATTCTCGACGAATCTGCCTTGGCATTTAGAGCGTTGAGTCATACTCGATGATTCTTGACGAATCTCGACGAATTTGCCTTAGTCTCTAAGAACCTTCTTTGGCAACGTTTGCCCAACCCCATTCTGTGCGGTGATTGGTAACCCTTACCAACACAGTCGGTCTTCCAACTTCTCCACATGCTCTTATGTGCGACCCTGTAGGCTCATATCGCGTTGGCAGTGAGTTTACATGTTTGACCACTTCTAGATCACCATGGTAACTGCAACAAAAAGCTAGATAAAATCCCTTGTTGAAGATCAAGGATGAAGGGGGAGGCCGAGAGGAAGCTCTGGCTTGGATTTGTCATTGAATGCTTGCCCGGATCTCCTCCCCTTGGTTGAACGGCGGAGTTCCTCCCTAAAAATACAGAAGGAAGTGGCTGGAAGAAGTATCCCGAAATGGAGAGAAATCTGCGCTTAAATAGAAATGTGAGGAAAAATAGTCACGCACGGTCTGGCACACGACCGTGCGTGAACAGTGCGATATTCGCGCATAGAAAATGCCTGAGGATGAAGAAGCATTGACCAGTGTGTTTTACTCGCGCACGGGCGATTCCGCTCGTGCGTGAAGAAAATCCCATGGGTAAACATAGAGCTGGAAATCAAAGCAAGCAGGGAAACCGTGCATTTTTTTCACACACGGGCGGAATCGCCCGTGCTCAAACAAAACACACAAATAACTACAGAGCACTGGAAAGCTTGGCAAAAGGTGCAGGTCGTGTGATTCCTTCTGGAACGGTTTGGCCGAAACCGTGCGGAAACAAATCGTACGGGTAGAAACAGATGCCCCAGGAATGCTGTGTGAAACGCACGATTGGACTGGAACCGTGCGCGAAGAAATGCGCACTACCGTGTGTTTTACACAGAACTGAAAATGGAATTTGTGACATCCCGACTACCTGCACAGAAATAAAACCAGGCTGGAGCACAAGCTTCTAGCACAAAAATGTAAACAAAACTAAACAGAGAGATAACGAGGTGCACCATTTGCATCCCCCGACAATAAAATGCACAATTGTACACCCTTGGGCTAAAAATAGTTTACAATGAGTTCAACGACCGGACAATGCAAATATAACCGAATACCGGTTTAAATGTAGTGCACGAGTGAGAAAACAAGGCCAGATGAGTATGAAAAACACTATAAATATCAGACTCATCACATGTCATAACTGTCAGATGTTAGTCATCCACCGGATCAGCTGGTTGCCTCTGATACGTTCTATAAATAAAGCCGAGCAATCAGAGAAAAGAAAAGACACACAGTAAGAAATAAAAATTAGAGGGAAGTCAAAAAGAAGGAGGATTACTCGAATAAGAATTCACAGAATTCTTTACAGTAAGAAGGTTCTGATTCTATATCAGAGAATGAGACAACATCTCTTTGGATCTGTCAATGTTTGCTGAATCAAGTCAGCAAGAAAGAAGCTGTGTCTACATCCACTTCTCAAAGAGATTCAACCTAGGTTCTCTCTTTCAAAAAGATTTGAATAAACTAAGTAAGGTTGAATCTGATTCATTATAGTAATGATCTGAAGAAAGCAGTTTAATCAAGATCTGATCAAGATTCCTTCACTCCTCTTTTCTCTTTATCTGGGTGAAGGAAGAAAAGTAATTCTTTATAAAAATTTTTGTAGGATCTATTTATAGATTTGAGTGTTGTAAGCCTGTAATTATAAATGCTTAGGTAGGGATGTTTTCCTGAGGTAGGAGATTAAGTTCTCTGAGCTGTAGGCCTGGTGATAAGGACTGAGGTAGGGTTTGATAGCCTGAGTGGTAAGAGTGTGGATTCACTCTGAGGTAGGGTTCTTGGGAAGAACCTGAGGTGAAGGACTTGTTGAAGTCTAAGTTGTAGGAACCAGTTTGGGTTTTGAGTTGTAAGATATGAGGATCTGAGAAGGTGGAAGGAAGTTTGGCCGAATCTAGTGTATTGCTAGATAGGTGAAGGGGGAAAGTGGATGTACTCATCTCTTGGGGAACCACTATAAACATGTGTGTCTGCTGTGATTGATGTGTTGTATGCTGTGATTGCTAAAGAAAGTGAATAATCTATTAACTGCCTAAGAATAAAGAATTGAACCTATTCACCCCTCTCTAGGTGTTTAAACAATCTTGAAACATATTCTTTCACTCTTATTCACTCCGCAAGAAGCACTAAATTCCCAGCACCGCCTTCTTCTCAGCAGTAGGTGACCTACCTATTCAGTCCATAGTGTGTCGTGGACTCAATCGCAAATCACCATCCTTCTAGGGGTAACGTTACTAGGACCATCTCTAGCCTAAGCCTATAAATAGGTCCCCATACCTCTCATTTGGAGGGATAGTCGACAATGAGCCAAGGCATCACAACCTATGGACAAAACTTTCTGTCTGCATGGCCTCTACAGTTAATCCCTTTCAACCTGGTTCCCGGCTTTGGCTTCAGCAACCTTAGCGGTATTCTCCTCCTGATTGCACAGTCTGCTCAACCTAGAGTAGCGAGCTGCGGGATCAGCTATCCGTGCGGTCTGCCAACCTCTTTGGTCAAACCGCGCGGTATCTGGCACATCTTTCCTCTAGCCGCCAGATTCCCCTTATATCCTTTATATTCTCATGTAAAGGACTCAATTCAAGATGTAATCTTGATTCATAATCAAAGGAGAAGCCCATCGCAGGAGTGGTATTTAAGATGCAGTGGGCGAACTCTATTGTTGCAGCTGCAAGCGGCTTCTTTTCTTCTCTTCACCCTTCTCTTGGCCTCTACCGCCAATCCCTAACTATTAAATTAACCGGCTGCAGGACAGTTCCTCATCAACCTCCCATTATTCCCACAACCCAGATCGAACGTGCTCATCAGTCTCTCCTCCTCCTCTTCTCTTCATCCTCCCATGAGATATCGAACACCGTTATCTACTGGTGCGCTATTTCCTTCTTTAACAGTGTGTATTAGTGGTATAATTTGAAATAAATTATCCTAAAAAATTCCAAAATTCTGGCTAGTCACATTCTATATAATTATAAGGGAGTGGAAATTTACTTGGAATATTTAAAGCATTATTTAATATAATTTATGAACAACTGTTGATTAATAACTATTATGAGATTAAGGAAAATTAGGGTTATTATGTTTCTAAAATTTTAGCAAACTCTGTTGAACATCATTTTAAATAAATATAACCCTCTGAGAAGTTATTTAGACTTTTGGGAGTTCACTTTATGGTACTTCATGTTCAATTTTGTATAATTCCCTATATTTGATGAAATTAATTATTAGGCCCAAAAATAATGTAAATCACATGAAATTCTGATGGACAATATATTTCGGTATATTAAACCTCAGGGAATTTATTTTGAATTTTTTGAAGAGTAAATTTAGTACTTTCTCTGTAAAGTGACACTTGAGGAATAATACTTTAATATGAAAAATATTGATTAAATATTTATAAAAAATCATGAAACTCTGGCCAACATCTTATTTTATCAATATATACCTCTGGTAGTTATTTGAAGCTATTGGACATTTGGAACTAGTACTTCATGTATAAATTGGCATGTGTTTCATACTTCAAGATTCTTGACCAATTAAATTAAAAAATCCATGAAATTATGATCATCCCTTTATTTGGTTATGAAAAATCTCTGATACGAATTTTAGATCATTTGACAAAAGGGTCTGATAGTTATATCTTTAAATTCATTATTAGTTCAATCGGGTGTTGGTTTGCGTTTAACAAAATGTTGGGGTTAATGAATAGACTTGAAACAGATTATTATATTGATTATAGAATAGATTAGTTACATTTTTGGAGTGTCATGGACTCCTAGTTGAAGTCCTAGTGTAAGTCACCAAGTGGTGACAAGTGTTAGTGTACATGGACGATAAGGGGAGTTGTTAGTGTGGGAGTTTTACAATAGACAATCACTCCCTATAAGAATCAAAGGCCAACTTAGGATAGCTCAAGAGTAACAATGAGAGTGGATCTTAATACTTGGTAGTCAAAGAAAAATGTAAATATCCTGGAAATGGAGATTTGGACTTTAGCCCACCGTATTCCATAATATAGTTGTGAGTCATTCACCGGGTAGATCTAGGCAAGTCCAAGATTCTGTTAGTTTTTCTATACATAAAAACATTTGTGCGTAGTGGAAAAAGGAATAAGAAAATCCCAAAAGAAATAGATCTTGTGATGAATATTGATCAAGAAGTAAAGTGCTGTAAAAAAAATTACCATTGCGGGATTGTGTCTCTACTCAACCGAGATGCTCCAATAAAATAGGCAGACACATACAACGGAGTTCAGAGTGCAGAATGATGTCCACGCCTCTACAGGTAATCCAGACAAATAGTAGAACCCGTAGACTCCTGTCACACAAGATCTAGATTGTAGGAAAGCACTCTACGTCTTCATAGGCTGCTAGATATGCTCCAAAAGTGGTGGTGGAAACAGGCGACGGAAACATGCTGAGCGACGGTTACGGGATCAGGACTTTAGGAAATGATTTCCGTCGGCATTTTTTGTCTCGAGTTTGGCACAGTGCTTTCGCTTCTCAGCAGTTTGTTTCAGGCACGGGACCTTATTCATCACACTAAAACCCTAATACATCTTTTATTTATTACCAAAGGAATAAACAACAAAAAGTCATTGCTATTGGCAGACCCATAACATATGGAAGTTATTTCGATGAATCAACACTTGACTCGATGAATCATTGAGTGGACTCAACGCACTCAATGCCAGACTTGACGAATCAACATTCGACTTGACGAATCGTCGAGTTGTCTCGACGTACTCAATGTCTGACTCGATGAATCAACACTTGATTTGACGAATCATCGAATAGTATTGACGCACTGAACACCTAACTCGACGAATCAACAATTGACTTGAAGAATCATTGAATGGTCTCGACACACTCAATGCCTAACTCGATGAATCGTCGAATGGTCTCATCGCACTCAATGCCTAACTCGGCCAATAAACAATTGACTCGACGAAGCGTCGAGTGGTCTCGATGAACTTAACACCTGGCTGAGTGGACTCGACGCACTAAACTCCTGGAAGTGTGTTCTTAACACACTCAATGCCTGGCTGCTTAGTCCTTCACTAATCACATTAGTAGTACCAATATAATCCATTCCTCTAATTTCTTAAAAACTCTTATGTGCGACCCTATAAGCTCATATTGTATTGGCAGTGAGACTACATGCTTGATCACCTCTAGATTACAATGGTAACACCATCAGTCTCCCACTTGATTTGGAAAGTATCAAACAAAAGCTTCACAAATAATGAGTGGAATCTAGCAATACATCATTGCTCCTCAAGAAATAGGAGTTTATAACTCATGAGCCATTGTGACCAATGTAACAGTGTTGTCATGTCCCTTCGTCCCTTATATCTGGATATAATTAGAGGTATAGACCGTGTCACCCTTATAATTATTCAATCCTAGTTTCCTGATCTAGAATGGACTTCTAGAAATCGGTGAGTCCAATATCAAATATTGACTCAACCAAGCATGGTCAAGCATTTCTTAGTCCCATTCCATCAAGGGGCCCAAGGATGTAACTCCTGTTATATTGGAGGACAAATCCTAATTCTGTCCATATACAAACACCCAAATGATTCATAACGTATTCAATAACCACCTTTATCATCCACCTTTCTCAAGACTGGACTTTGATAACATCAATGCACACTCTTCCTCAATTGATGAATGATGTCACTTCAGGTCAAAGGACCACAAACATCATTGCCACTTGAGCCAAACTTGTGACACATTCATATAACTATCCACAAAGTATTCTCATGGTTGGTCCATCCAGTAAAACTTCTTCACTAACAAGTACCCCTGTGATGACTTGATATCATAATATCATGACCTATGAGAATCAGTCATCAGTTAATGCATATGCTAGTCTTAATGTATCATCATCACCCTTAGCTTCTAAGATGACACGCCGACCAGGGACCATTTAAGAATGAAGATTCAAATAACATAGGCTCTCACATTCAAGTCACAATTTGACTCCTATAGAAGCCAACACTCTAAAGGAATTTATTACGTTAAATAAATGTATCACAATAAAAATATATTTACACAATAAAAGAACTTGCCAAAATATAAAATTTAAATATATAGTACTCTATTCATAAAATGAATTATTACAACCGATAAACATAAAACCCACAAGACTTCTACTAGAGTTTAACATTCAGGTATCTAATACCAATTGATCTAACATGACCATCATGTTTTCACTGTACGAGAGGCTTTATCAATGGATCTGAGAAGTTTTCTTTAGTCGGCACTATGCAAATTTTCACATCTCCTCGATCGATAATATCACGAATAAGATGGAAAAATTGAAGTATGTGCTTGGAGCGCTGATGAGATCTAGGTTCCAAAGTAAGTGCAATTATATCGTTGTTGTCACAGTAGAGTTCTATGGGACCAATAATGTTAGGAACTACATCTAACACACCGATGATTTTCTTAATCCATACAGTCTCATTCGCCTCATTTGCAGTAGCGATATACTCGAACTCAATTGTAGAATCAGCAACTGTCTTCTGCTTGGAACTCTTCCAGCTAACAGTGCATCCATTTAGGCAAAATATAAACCCTGACTGAGACTTTGAGTCTTCCTTATTAGTTTAGAATCTAACGTCTGTTTAACCCTTTATAACGAGCTCTACCTCTCTACAAAATACTAAGAACGTATCCTTAGTCCTTCCCAAGTACTTTAGGATATTCTTGACGGCTATCCAGTGACTATCATCGGGATCAGACTAATACCTGCTAGTCATGCTCAAATCATAAGAGACATCGGGAAGGTACATATCATTGCCTACATGATTGACCCAATTGTCGAAGCATATGTAATCAACTTGATGCGGTCCTCACAAGATTTAGGACATTGGTCCTTAGAGAGACTCTCACCATGAGACATGGGTAAGAATCCTTTCTTACACTCAAGCATGCAGAATCATTTCAACACCTTCTTAATGTATGTACTTTGGGTCAAAGCCAGCAACATCTTCGATCTATCTCTATAGATCTTAATACCAAGTATATAAGTCGGTTCGCCTAAGTCTTTCATAGAAAAGAAATTCCCTAGGTTATTCTTAATAACTTGTAGGGTCGGTTCGTCATTCTCAATCAGTAAAATATCATCTACATACAATATCAGGAAGACAACAATGCTCCCACTAATCCTTTTATAAACACACGGTTCACCCTTATTCTTGATAAAAGCAAACTATTTGATCTTTTTATCAAAACAAAGATTCAACCTTCAAGAAGCCTGTTTTAATCCATAAATGTATCTCTGCAGGTTGCATATTTTAGTGGCTTTACCTGGAGATACAAAACACTCGGGTTATGTCATATACACTTCCTCAAGAAGGTTTCCTTTTAGGAAAGCCGTTTTGACATCCATCTTCCAGATCTCACAGTCATAATATGCAGCAATAACAAGCAGAATTCTTATGGACTTAACCATATTAACTGGGGAAAAGGTCTCATTATAGTCAACACCATGAATTTGTTTGAAACCTTTAGTCACTAATTGCCCTTTGAATGTCTGTACATTCCCATCCACATCAGTCTTCTTCTTGAAGACCAACTTGCACCCTATGGGTTGTACCCCTTCAGATTTTTCCACCAAGTTCCAAACTTGGTTTACATACATGTAGTCCATTTCAGATTTCATAGCCTCAAGACACTTCTCAGACCGATCCACTACTAGCCTCTTGGTAGGTTGCATGCTCATCATTATGATCCATAACCAACACATTACCTATTTGTGACACGAGAAATCCATATCTCTTAGGCTCAAACCTTGGTCTACCAGATCTATGTTGAACTTTTATTTCTTGAGCAGGTTCTCTAGCTATAAGATCTTGTAGTCCTTACTCAGGTTCTAATTCCGGTTCATTCACTGTTTGTCATTCTTGAACTTTTTCAAATTCTACCCCGGTATTTTTTCTACTTAAGAACTCTTTCTCAAGAAAGACACCAGTCCACTCAACAAACACTTTGCCCTCAGATGATAGGTAGAAATAGTACCCTTTAGTTTCCTTAGGATGCCCCCACAAGATAACATTTATCTGACTTAGGTTCTATCTTGTCAGGCATTTGACATCTCACGTCTTCCCCATAACCCCAAATCTTAATGAAAGACAAACTTGGATGCTTATAATCCATATCTCATATGGTGTCTTCAGAACCATTTTCATTGGAGCACGATTTACTGTAAAAGCAGCAGTCAATAGAGCAAAACCTTAAAAGGAAACAAGCAAATCTGCATGACTCATCATTGACCGTACCATGTGTAATAGAGTACGATTCCTCCACTGAGACACATCATTATGTTACGGCATTCTGGGTGGAGTGAGCTATGATATAATACCACGCTCTTTCAGATGAGCACAAAACTCATAACTTAGGTATTCTCCACCTTGATCAAATCGGAGTTCTTTAACCCTCTTACCCAACTGGTTCTCTACTTCATTCTTAAACTCTTTGAACTTTTCAAAGGTTTCGGATTTGCACTTCATAAGATACACGTATCTATATCTACTGAAATCATCAGTAAATATAACAATGTAGAAGTACCCACCTCTAGCCATTGAACTCATGGGTCCACATACATCACTAAATATTATACCCAAGAGATCATTAACCCTCTCATTGAAGCCAGTGAAAGGGACTTTAGTCATCTTGCATAATAAACAAGTTTTGCATCTCTCAAATGATTCATAATCAAATGAGTCCAGTAGTCCATTGATGAGAGTTATTTAAATATCATCTTTACTATCATTATCTACCTAACTTTACATGAAAACCTCACCCGTAACATGCTTTTATAGTATTTTATCTAACCATTTTATTTAGGTGATAATTGTGAGCTTATATTGCAGAAATGATGTAGTTTTCTAATCAGTACTGCAAGTTCCAAGTTCCAGAGAGGTCTACACGGCCCTGTACACGGCCGTGTTAGAAGCCGTGTTCAGCTATAGAAGATGCTCAAGAGAAGAACAAATAGCAGAGAAGGACATGACCATGTACACGGCCGTGTCAATAGCCGTGTTAATTTACAAGGCCTTGTATATGTTCGTATCATAAGCTGTGCTTAGCTATAGAAGATGGGAGATCGATGAACAAATGGCAGAAAATGACACAGCCATGTACATGGCCGTGCCAATAGACTTATTAACCTAAATTGCCATGTACATGACTGTGTCAGAAGCCGTATTCCCCCCTGAAAGATGCTGAAGAGAAAAAAGTTGTTCGCTATAACCGTCGGATACTGGTCTACACGGCCATATACATTGTCGTGTTAATAGCCGTGTTAACCTACACGGCCATGTACATGGTCGTGTCAGAAGTCGTGTTCACCTCTGAAAGATGCTGAAGAGACGTTTTCGTTCACTGTAACCGTCTGATACTGGTCTACACGGCAATGTACACGGCCGTGTTTGAGGCCGTGTACATCTCCTTATTGCTCTAAATTTATAAATACGTCCAGAAAGGGAAATTGAAGGGAGGAGGATTTGTTCTGATTTTGGGACGATGTGAAGGTAAATACATTGCTGGATAAGACTCATGAGAAGGTGAATCGAAGAATACGATTTGTACAGTCTCTTATCTTTCAATTCTTCTTTCCCCGTCGATGTTTTTATCGATTCTATCTGAGTATATATCTTATTTGGTGTGTATGGAATATGAGAACAATTTCTAGATTTGAGTTTATTTAATCATTCCTCTTCTTTGATCTTTACTATGATTCATCTAAGTTTTATAACTCTATATGATCTTCTACGATCTGGAATACTCTAGTTTAACATCAAGCTTTGAGATCGAGAGATGAAAGGCTTGATAATCTCATGATTAGATGAAGAGTAACCGAGATAATCTTATTTGATTTTAAGTCTTGAGATCGAGAGATGAAAGACTTGATTAGATCATATTTAGATGATAGGATTTGTGATTCTAGAGATAGAAGAACATAAGTTCTCTGTATTAGTGTATTCACTAAAGAGTCAAGTTCTTGAAGATTAAATCAAGTTTTAGGAGTTATGTTACGAAAGAGATTTCTAACATTCAACTAAGGCTTAGTCATTAAGTTGCTCGAGAGAGAACTCGATGAATTTTTAAGACTCTATTGACATTGAGATCATATGAAATGATGGAGAGAAAATATTCAAGTTATCAAATCTATTTTAGAAACCGTGTATTTCTACTTATGTAATTATCACCAAAGCATTGTATCACCATTCTACCCTCCTACAAACCCTTAATCATTTTAGCTTTAGAATATCTATTTTATTTAAAACGATCCATCAATCATTAGTGGTATGATAATAGAGAATGAATGAGTACGAGTAATTGAGAGGACCTCGAGGAATATGACATGAGATTGCTTCAATCTCCTATACTATAAATGATAGGTTCACTTGCCATTAGTACAACTCGTTTATCTTGAGTTGAATCTAATCATATAGTTTATTGCCGAGAGAAAAAACATGCATCAAATTTTTGGCGCCTTTGTCGGGGACTACATTCAATATTCTGAAAATTTATGGTCTATTAATCTACTTTTTTTTAGTTCAGTACAATGTCTACTTTAATAATATCCTCTTAGAAATGGGTAAAGTTGGCTTAAATATCAACGATCTTGCCTAGTACCTTGCGAACCCTTCAGTGGGCTACTATTCAGAACCTTTATCTTAATCCCATATTCTGCTATGCTTATTTTGCTTGCATTGGGACACTACAAAATTTACGCATGGGGGAATGTATTCTTCTTATCATGCCTATACAACAGCTTTTATAGCAATTTTCAAAACTTTCTTACATTTTCTTAACCTTTTCTTTATTAATCTCTCTATAATCTCATGCATAAAACATCTAACGCACTACTCATCTCACTACCATTTAGATACTGAATGTTGCATGTTCTTTAAGAACATTCTAATTAATTCGCTCCGGATTAGGAGTTGAAAATTAGCTTTCGCACAATGATCATAGGAGTGGATTGCGGACTCATTAGTTCTCTAACTCTTTGCTCGCGATTCATAGTAGGAAATCAAATCGTTTATATTTCTCTTCATATCTAATTTTTATAACATCCCCTTATTATTTATGGCTAATTGTTACTCCCTATTAGAAAACTCTACTTATCCGTGAATATGTGAGTTGATGTTTGAAACATTTTACTAGAGAAATATTAGTCAATCTAGATAAAGGAGTATCCTTTCTCGATGTCTATAACTTTCTCGATGTCTAGAACTTGCCCTAGTGATCCTCAAGACATTTACATAAGTTAGTAAATTAGTATGGAAGTGATTTAGGCCGTTCATTTGATAGATTGATCCTTGTAGAACAAAACCCTACACACTTACCCTTGTGAAACCAACTTGAGCCTATTCTTTTTATTGAATACACCTCAATTCAAAAAACACCAAGGCCAAAACTCCTTACCTAATATCATACCTAGCAAGCTGGAAAATTTATGTGATTTTTGTTTGGAAGTTAATCAATATCATATGTTTGCTAGTCTAATCAATAAGTTGATTGCTATGAAAATATTAAAAAGAAGATAAAGAAAAGAAAAAGAAGAGAAAAAAAATTCAAGCTTATATAAAAGAATTTATATGAATTCTTTTGCTTTGATAAAGAATAAAATAGTGAGAAAGAAAAGGAAACATTATATATAGCACCTCTCAAGTTTGGGGGTGATCTCCTCCAATTACCCCTTGTTGATTAAGGAATCACATAACATAGACCTTTTGTCTTCAATCTAGGTGTGTTTATTCTATCATGTTTATCATTGTCTCTCCTAACCTATGAACCAAAACCTAAAGCTACATCCTATTTAAAGCCCTATTGATCTATATTTGTTAAAATCTAACTATCGCCGTGGAGAGGGTGTGAAAAGGCAAGCAAATGGCAATCGACATTGATGGATTTCTTTGGAGGCTACCCTATAATATTGAGAGACTAATACTTATTTGAGTCATTATGTTACTTTTTCCTCACATAAATTCCAAACAAATATGTATTCATTTCTAGGTGGGAGTAAGGAATAGCCAAATTGATATTTTGTGGAAGATTTAGAATAAGCATATGTTTAAAAATCTCTGCTAAAATTCACTACATGTTTAGGGTATCGAGTTTCTCCTTGCACTCCTTACTTTCATTATACGATTGAAAAAATTTACTTCTATTTCGGGGGTTTTCATTAGTTTGCTCGGGACAAGCAAACATTCATGTCTGGGGGTATTTGATGAGAGTGATTTATATAGCATATTTACTATCATTATCTACCAAACATTACATGAAAACCTAAACCATAACATGCTTTTAGAGTATTTTATCTAACCATTTGATTTAGGTGATAATTGTGAGGTTATATTGTAGAAATGATGTAGTTTTATAATCAATATTGTAAGTTAGTCATGAGATACAGGAGCAGGGACATCTTGGGAATGATTCGGGCAAAGATCCAAGTTCCAGAGAGGTCTACACGGCCCTGTACACGACCGTATTAGAAGCCGTGTCCAGCTATAGAAGATGCTCAAGAGAAGAACAAATGGAAGAGAAGAACACGACCATGTGCACGGTGGTGTAAATAGCCATTTTAATTAACATGGACTTGTACACGGCAATGTAATAATGATGGAGACGACGACCCTCAACATATTGAAGGTAGTGACAACGCGCTTATAGAAGAACTTTTTCCGCCTTCAAATAAAGATTTGCGGTGCCGTCAGGACAATGTGGAGCATCGCCATAATATCCGCCCGGGGCGCAAACTAATTTATTAATAATTATTAATAATTATTAAGTCATTTTTATGTTTGTTTTATTTTTCATTTCATGTGTAATAATGGGTGCTTATAACCATCATGTGTTGTTATATCTATTTCTTCTCATGTGCTATGATGGGTGCATATAACCATCATATTTTTAATTTGAAATTTGAATTTTGAATGGAGGGAGATTGAGTGGTGTAGGCTATATATAGCTATGTTATGAAGGATTGATTAGAGAAGAAAAATAAGAAAATAATCGCCCCTAAAATCTTTTGAGATCTTTCCTTCCCCCCTTGGAAAAATTTGGCCTCCTCCATCCTCTCCCTCTCTTGGCCGCCGTCCTTCTCTATCTCCCCCCTCTTAATGGCTCGGCCACCTTTCCCCATCATCCTCTCCAAAAACTGACCTCCAATAAAGCAACCATTTAACTCACCTCCTTGAAGAAATCGGCCAAGGCAAAGATTTCCTTTGTGGATTCCAACTCCGGCGTGACGTGATGACGACGGACAAGTTTCTCTCCAACCGGCGTGACTCCGGTGGAGCCGTTGAAGAACGATCCATGTAGAAAAATTAGAATCATCCATTCCGATAGGGTAACGAATCCTTTCTACCGATTGTGTGTTTCTCTTCCTAGATTAATTCCTGTGGTGGTAGATTCTTAGCGTTGAATTTTTGATAGCAATAAAAATTATATTGTGGTGATCTTTCAATTGCTTTTGTTGTCCCTCTTAATTTCCTTTAATTTCGAGAAAGTCTTGGCGAACCTTCGTTTTCTTTTGTTGGGAGAGATCTACCTTTTCCGAATCGTATTTTATTTAGTAGATCTCTTTTGGTACAACACCGCTCGTTCGGACCGAGTGGGTCCTTTTAGCCGGAAAAAATATTGGCATATCGCCTCTATTCGATCCTAATGAGTTTTGCTACCCGTACGCTAGCATATAATTGATAGAATTAATTAACGTGGTGCCGCGTAGAGCGATTGTGCGAATATAGGATTTGGATTGTGGAGAGGTATTCGTGCTAGTCCGTAGATCTATTCGTTATCAAACGTGTGAGCCTGCATCAATTTGGTATCATAGGGAGGTTCACGTAAATTTCCTAATTGGCCTCCTCCAAATTTATCTTTGAACACTGACACACACTTTACACGTTACATTGCACAACTTATAAATCAATTTTAAAATTTTTTGGTCTGTAAATAGCGGTTTAAAATTTTCAATTTTTCTCAAAACTCAAAAAAAAAAATTCTTAAAGTTCTCCATCATTTTCTTAGTAAGAAATCCAAAAAAAATTATTTTTCATAAAGTTATTATTTTTATTAAATCGTTATAAAATTTTTATTTAGGTCTGCAAATAGTGACCTATATTTATATTTTTTCACCAAAAAAGTCAAAAAATAAATTATATAATAATCTTCATAATATTTCCAGCAAAAAAATAAAAAATATATACATTTGTTATTTTATGTAATTAGCGGGAACAATTACATCTTTGAAAATTAAATAGGGTCAGGTTATTTAGTCATTGCATGTGCACCAGTTCCGGGTGAGTTTTTCTCTCCGGTTCTCACTAAAATGGCATATGACGTATATGCTGCCTGGTTAGACTATTCATATGCTAAGGATATGGCAAAAACACACCCCTAGGGCACACCACATTTGTCCTACTTATGACTGTTTATGATGTCCCCAAAATTTTAGAGATTGGCTTAAGGGATTAGAGTATTATTTAAATAGCCACTTATGGGATGACAACAAAAAGGTTAACTTTGCCCGAGAGCAATTAGTAGGTCAAGCACAATTGTTTTGTTAAACGAAGAGCGTCGTGATCGTAGCTATTGTTACGCTTGGCCGCACATGTGTAGCCTACTCTACGATCAATTTGATCCCGCCTAACTTTGCCCTGCTAACACTAAGCCTACGAGTGAGTATAGTTTTTGCACTCTATCCATACCTGCTGTTAGTAATGATTATAAACCAAACGCCCAGACCAAGCGACATATAACTGATGATTTGACTAACCTTAAAGAAGGGAACAAGTCTGTCTCGGATTATATGCATCTCTTTAAGGATATAATGGTTAGAAGTGGTGTGAAGGAGTTGCCAGAGATCACCCTCTCTAGGTTTCGTAAGGGGTTAAACCCCGACATGAAGGGTAAATTACTGCGTTATTTCCACACCGATCTAGACACCACTTTTATTATGGCAGTAGAAATTGAGAAGCACTACGTTCCTAGGAATAAAGCTCTCTTGTGTCAGACCGGAAGGGCCGTATTAGGACCACCACCCCCCGTTAGGGAAACCTCTTCTAATATGTTTTTTGTTGTGGACTCGATAGATGTTATAATGAGGTTTATGCCTCCATTAGCCTAGAAATCTAAGCCCCCAGAGATAGAGACTGATACCCCTGAGGTTGCTGATGTTGATATACTATCTCTTAATTTTGAGGATGACCCCATAGGTGAGAGTATTTTGACATGTTCGTTAGTGCCCGATGATTCAGATGCGTCTGAGTTTGAGGGAATCCCTAGTGATCTAGAAGACGATGTTTGGGATGATGATGATAGTCTGATCTGATAGAGTAGTACATTGCCTATTACTAGCCCTACTAGAGTTGTGACTGATCACCCTAGTATTGAGAGCCCTCTCAAAACTACGATCCCCGTCATGTTAGAGCCTACGATTACACCTTCTGAGAATATACCTGAGTTATCTGAGGAGCCTATGAGTGAGGATTTCAATATTATTATTGATGACTCGTACTTAAAGTATGTTCCAACTGATTGGGAAGACTCACCTTATGTGAGAAGTTTATGTTTGGATGATTTTAGCGCTATGAACTCGAACGATAGTTCTTTATTGTTATCTCCATTATCTGAAGTTCACTCCGAGTTAAAATTTATATCGGGTTCGATTTTGCCTATTTTGAGGCCTTTACTGATTCTAAATTGGATGACGTATCTAATGTGTTGGAAGAATTCCCATGTGAGAGAGTTATACTTTTGGAAGACGTTATTGAAGTAGGCCCGGATGAGCGTCCACTGATGCTGACTCTGTTGCATGAAATTGAATATCATTTTAACTCTCTCCCGGTTGTTTTACCGACTCTCCCACCTGATCCGTTGACTCGTTTAGTGGATCCTTTAGTACACGAGTTTGGTACGTTTGATCTGAGTCTTTTTATTTTGGCAACCCTGCGGGACCCTTCTTTGGACATGTCTCATCGTACAAGTTTTAGTGCATTGACGGAATTTTTGTTTGACCACGATATCGTTTTTGATAGATCTGTATCCTCTCGACTTTCTATGAATAACCAAATCTCTGAGTATAGGTTAGTGATGTGGCCTTCTATTGTGCCTCCTGATTTCATTCCATTGGTACCACCTAATCTCGTACTGTTGGTGCCACCTGATGTAGTTCCGCTGGTGCCACCTTATTTAGTTTCGGTTGTGCCACCTTATTTAATTTCGTTTCCTCCACTGAATATATTATATAATCTTGGACAAGTTTATGCTCATCATGATCACATTTTATATAAGCACATTAGTGAAACGCTAGCCATACAAATTATATTTTATCAAATTCATGCTAGCTTACATAAAATAGAATCTCACTATATGATTTGCGATTTAGTTATGGTGCGACTTGTCCCTAAATAGTTGCCTTCGGGCACTATAGAAAGTTGGGGAGTTGGCAAACTGGACCTTTTTCGGATATTAATGAAATTAGGAGAATATTTATATCATTTGAAGTTATCCACTGATTGGGGTATCACCCCTATTTTTAAAGTTTCTAATTTAATGTTATATGTTTATCCACCACTTGAATTATTTGCATGTCCGTTTGGGTCCACTAAGTTTTCTTATGGTTTGGGTAGTGAGTTTGTGCCTGGATCGCTCTCTTCATCGGTGTTCACATGAGGTACGTTGGTTGTTGATGTAGAAATTTGTTATCCTTTATTGCCTAATGCTTTTCCAAGGTTCTCTAGGACCACCTTTTTGCATAACAGGATACTCAAGGTTGAAGTGCTCTCATCTCCAAGTGGTGTTATTTGCCGCTACGTGTTTCTTTGGGATGATGCTCTCGTACACCGGTACTTACAGACCAACTCATCGGTAATGAGTACTTATGAGCGGGGGAGTATTGATGGAGATGACGACCCTCAACATATTGAAGACTGTGACGGCGCGCTTACAGAAGAACTTTCTCTGCCTTCAAATAATGATTTGCGGCGCCGTGATGACCATGTGGAGCATCGCCATAATATCCACCCGGGGAGCAAACCAATTTATTAGTAATTATTAATAATTTATTAATAATTATTAATAATTATTAAGTCATTTTTATGTTCGTTTTAATTTTAATTTCATGTGTAATGATGGACGCATATAACCATCATGTGTTGTTTTAATTATTTCTTTTCATGTGCTATGATGGGTGAAAATAACCATCATATTTTTAATTTGAATTTTGAATTTTGAATAGAGGGGGATTGAGTGGTCTAGGCTATATATATCCATGCTATGAAGTATTGATTATAGAAGAAGAATAAGAAAATAATCCCCCCTAAAATATTTTGAGATCTTTCCTTCCCCCCTTAGAAAAATTCGGCCTCCTCCCTCCTCTCCCTCTCTTGGTCGCCGACCCTCTTTATCTCCCCCTCTTAGTTGTTCGGCCACCTTCCCCAATCATCCTCTCTCAAAACCGACCTCCAACAAAGCGACCATTCAACTCACCTCCTTGAAGAAATTGGCCAACGCAAAAATTTCCTTTGTGGATTCCAACTCCGGCATGACGTGACGAAGACTGATAAGTTTCTCTCCAACTGGCATGACTCCGACGGAGCTGTTGAAGAATGATCCAAGTAGAGAAATCAGAATCATCCATTCCGATAGGGTAATAAATCCTTTCTACCGATTGTGTGTTTCTCTTCCTAGATTAATTCCTGTGGTGGTAGATTCTTAATGTTGAATTTTTGATAGCAATAAAAATTATATCGTGGTGATCTTTCAATGGTTTTTGTTGTCCCTCTTAATTTCTTTTAATTTCGAGAAAGGCTTGGCGAACCTTCATTTTCTTTTTTTGGGAGAGATCTACCTTTTCCGAATCGTATATTATTTGGTAGATCTCTTTTGCTATAACACCGCTCGTTCAGACAGGGTAGGTCCTTTTACCTAGAAAGAATATTAGTCTATCGCCTCTATTCGATCCTAATCAGTTTGGCTACCCGTACGCTAGCATATACTTGATAGAATTAATTAACGTGGTGCCGCATAGTGCGATTGGGAGAATATAGGATTTGGATTGTGGAGAAGTATTCGTGCTAGTCTGTAGATTTATTCGTAGTCAAACATGTGAGCCTGCATCACATAAGCCGTGTTCAGCTATAGAAGATTGGAGATCGACGAACAAATGGCAGAAAAGGACACGACCATTCATACGGCCGTGTCAATAGCCATGTTAACCTACACGACCATGTGCACAGCCTTGTTCGAAGCCGTGTCCCCCCCTGAAATATGTTGAAGAGACGTTTTTGTTCACTGTAACCGTCAGATACTGGTCTACACGACCATGTACATGGCCGTGTCAATAGTCTTGTTAACCTACACGACCATGTACACGGCCATGTCAGAAGCCGTGTTTCCCGCTGAAAGATGCTGAATAGATGTTTTTGTTCGCCGTAACTGTCGAATACTGGTCTACACGGCCATGTACACGGTCGTGTTTGAGGCCGTGTACATCTCCTTTTTGATTCAAATATATAAATACGTACAGAAAGGGAAACTGAAGCGAGGAGGATTTGTTCTGGTCTTGGGACGACGTGAAGGTAAATACATTGCTGGAGAAGACTCATGAGAAGGTGGATCGAATAATACGATTTGTAAAGTCTCTTATCTTTCAATTCTTCTTTCCCCTTCAATGTTTTTATCGATTCTATCTGAGTATATCTCTTATTTGGTGTGTAAGGAATATGAGAACAATGTCTAGATTTTAGTTTATTTAATCATTCCTCTTCTTTGATATTTACTATGATTCATCTAAGTTTTATAACTCTATAAGATCTTCTACGATCTGGATTACTCTAGTTTAACATCAAGCATTGAGATCGAGAGATGAAAGGCTTGACAATCTCATGATTAGATGAAGAGTAATCTGGATAATCTTATTTGATTTTAAGTCTTGAGATTGAGAGATGAAAGTCTTCATTAGATAATATTTAGAAGATAGGATTTGCATGCGATTCTACATATAGAAGAACATACGTTCTCCGTATTAGTGTCTTCACTAAAGAGTCAAGTTTTGGAAGATTAAATAAAGCTTTAGGAGTTATGTTTCGAAAGAGACTTTTAACATTCAACCTAGGCTTAGTCATGAAGTTGCTCGAGAGAGAACTCGATGAATTTTGAAGACTCTACGGTCATTGAGATCATATAAAATGATGGTAAAAAATATTCAAATTATCAAATCAATTTTAGAAACCGTGTATTTCTACTGATGTAATTATCACCAAAGCATTGTATCACCATTCTACCCTCCTACAAACCCTTAATCATTTTAGCTTTAGAATATCTATTTTATTTAAAACTATCCATCAATCATTAGTGGTATGATAATAGAGAATGAATGAGTACGAGTAATTGAGAGAACCTCAAGGAATAAGACATGAGATTGCTTCAATCTCCTATACTATAAATGATAGGTTCACTTGCCTTTAGTACAACAATGCCAAAGGTACGTAGGGTTTGAGTCATTTTTTTAGTCTTTTAGTTTTTCTATATTATAGATCTGATGGTCTAAGTTTAAAACATATAAACCATTAAACATTTGGGCTACACCATAATAAATATCATTCATAAAAATTGAACAACAATTGTTCTTAATTATAAAAGAAAATCCATTCATGTTAAGACATGATATTGATATAATGTTTATAGTTATGGAAGGAATGTAATAAAAATTAACAAGTTCTATTATAATCCCACTGGGCAAAGAAAGACAGTAAACACCTACAACGACAACAACAACTCTTGCTCCATTGCCCACACGTAGGTCCACTTCCCCTTTACTCAGCATTCTTCTCCTTCCCAGTTCTAGCAAATTTATACAAATGTGAGAACCACATCCGGTATCCAATACCCAAGATGAAGGAGCAGAAAGGTTTATCTCTATAACATAGATACTTGAAGCAAAAGTCATACCTCCCTTTATTTTCTGCAGACACTCAATATAAGAAGGACAGCTCCTCCTCCAATGACCAGCCTAGCCACGATGGAGGCATTTCCCTCTTTTGCCAAGCCTTTCTTTTTCAATGCTGAAGACTGAGGCCCATGAGATGACTTAGGTCCAACTTTAGGCTTCTTGAAACCCTTGTCCTTCCATTTATGCACCATAAATGTGGGGATAGCATTTATGGCCTTCTTCATATTGATTTCGACAGTTCTCAACATGCCTAGGAGCTCGAGCAGTATCTTGTTTATTTCATTCATATTGTAGTTCAATACGAACTGATCATAACTGTCCGGCAATGATTATAGGATCAGTTGTGCAGCAAACTCTTGGCCCAGAGGAAAACCTAGTCTTTCAAGGTTCTCTATATACCCAATCATCTTGAGTACGTGAGTCCATACTAGGTCTCGAGCTCCCATCTTACACTGAAATAATGTCTTAGTGACGTCAAGCCTCTCTTGCCAAGCTTGCCCTTGAAATATTTTCTTGATATGATCGTCAATTTCTTTACAACCCATGTTCTCATGTTGCTACTAAAGCTTAGAGTTCATGGTTGTCAGTATGAGGCATTCTACATCCAAGAAGTCATCTTGATACTTCTTGTAAGAATTTTTATCAGCTCAGGACACATTCCTGGTTGGCTCTTCAGGGGAATCCTCTTCCAATACATAGAGCTTACACTCTTGCCTAAGAACAATTCTCAGGTTCCTGTACCAGTCCAAATAATTCATCCCACTCAGTTTCTCCTTCTCAAGGATAGCTCGGAGGGATAGGGTGGAATGAGATCCACTTGCAATGGAAATTCTGCAAGGATTGTGTAAAGAAAAACTCAGTACTACATTTCAAAATACATTATTTTTAATTATTTCAATTAGGACTTTAGTTAAAATTACTCCCACACTTTAAATCAAATAGATAACCCTCAATATCAATTTAGAGAGTTTATGCAAGCTACTCTCTTAGTAGACAAGATCCAAATTTCACCAACAATATGAGTCAGCTTTGACTTTTCTCTTATCATGCAGTTATTTAGGTATGCAACGCTTGCCGATTGCATCATTATGCAACTCTTGTGTGGTTGGTGAATAAATCTGTATTCCCATCCTCCTTATGGTGATCGCCAACCCAATGCCTTTGCGAACTCAACCTTTGAGGTCACCCAGTTAAGTTTGACCCATTTTCGACAGTGAGATATCACAATTAACCGCTCGCACCCTTACCACGACAGATTAATGCACCTAGATTTGACAAGCCCACACTTCATCGATCAAGGCAAGAAGAGTGTCATCCATCGGAAGGCATCCGAATGCTTAATATTTGATAAGGGGCTTTTAAGATGATTGATTAACACTTAATCATGGTTAATAGTTAACCAATGTGCACATTAACAAAATAAAACTGCAGCATTCACAATCAAAAATGTATCCCAGATGTGCACAAGAAAAATCATCAACACTTGATGAACAGGGCTAAAGATGAACATCTAGAACCTTCTAAATCTCCATATTTACATGCACTGGACATGAGCAACACAAACCCCACTTACATAGTAGATAAGCTCGTCTCTCTATGTGAGATTCAAAATCTAACATACTTGGTTTCACAAACCAATAAGAGGGATGGTTACTATTAAGGAGAAGGAAGATATCACAAAGAAATCACATGCGTTCTTGGCGGGGTTCCAAGAATAGATTTGGGCATTAAGAACGCTTCTAAATTTCTAGATCTACACACAATAAATTTAGACACTTCTGAAACAATGATGATCGCAGAACCTTGCTCTGATACAATTATTGTGTTTTTCTATACGTCATAACACTTGTGTACAGCGGAAGAAGGAACTAGAGAAGCACAAAAGATATAGATCGTGCGATGAACATTGATCAAGAAATAAAGTGTTGTAAATAAAATTTACCTTTGCGAGATTGAGTCTCTACTCAACCGAGATGCTCTAATAAAACTGGCGGAAACTTACTGTTGGAGTTCTGAGCGCGGAATGAAGTCCACGCCTCTATAGATGATCCACACGAACGGTAAAACCCTTAGAATCTTGTCACACAAGATCTAGGTTGGAGGAAAGCTCTCTTCTTCTTTACAAACTGCCAGATCTGCTCTAGAAGAGGAGGAGGCGGCAGGCGCCAGAAACGGGCTGAGCGACGGCGATGGGATCAGGACTTTGGAAACGATTTCTATCGGCATTTTTCGTCTTGGGTTTAGCATAGTTCTTTCGCTTATTAGCGGCTCGGTTCAGTAACGGGTCCTTGTTCAACACACAAAAACTCTAAGACATCTTCTATTTATACCCAAAGGAGTAAATAACAGAAAGTCAACGCAATCGGCAGACCCATACCATATGAAAGTAATTTCGATGAATCAACACTTGAATCGATGAATCGACGAGTGGACTCAACACACTCTATGCCATACTTGACGAATCAACATTTGACTCAACGAATCATCGAGTGGTCTTGACACACTCAACGCCAAACTCGACGAATAAACATTTGACTCGACAAATCGTCGAATGTTCTTGACGCACTCAACGCCTAACTCGACGAATCAATAATTCACTTGATGAATCGTCGAATGGCTTCGACGCATTCAACACCTAACTAGACAAATCAACAACTGACTCGACGAATCGTCAAATGTTCTCGACGCACTCAACGCCAAACTTGACGAATCAAAAATTGACCTGACGAAGCGTCAAGTTGTCTCGACACACTCAACACCTGGCTGAGTGGACTCGACGCACTGAACTCTTGGCAGCGTGTTCTCAACACACTAAATGCCTGGTTATTTATTTCTTCACTCATCACATGTGTAAGACCAACATAATCCATTCCTCCAATTTCTCAAATGCTCTTATGAGCTACCCTATAGGCTCATATTGCATTGGTAGTGAGACTATATGCTTGATCACTTCCAGATCATAATGGTAACACCAATAGATTCACCTTAAACTTCTATGTTCAATTAAACAATAGACAAGAGTAGTCTAACTAGGTGAGCAAATATGATGTAACCCTCATCCCGTATTCGGGGATGGAGTGGAAGGATGTGAGAAAAATCTAAATAACAAGCTCTTCATTTCACAAAAGGTTAAGTTACTAGAGTATGACTCCCTATTTATAGGGAGAAGAGAAAGAAGTGATACACAACAGATGATGTGGAACTAAAATACAACATGCAAACAGACGGTTAAAAATAACAATCCCATACAACTAGGGGATAGACAGATTGTCCGCTCTACACATGCATCCGCTAGTCTCTACTACTTAGCCCGATGCTGCTGATCTCTATCAATAGTCCGCTACATACAAGCAGATAGTTGTACAAAACCACCAAACTTCAGGACATCAGCTCCCTTGATCATCAGGCAATAATAGAGCCTTAAACCACAGCTTCAGCTGCTCCTCAGACCACAGCCTCTATCCATAGTGAATTAAATCTTAGGTCCGCTAAACTCGCAACAACAGATAATATAAGCCTTCTTATACAACTAACAAAGTGGCAACAATTATCCAAGGATGGCAAGGCCTCTGACTAGTCTACCAGAGGTAGTTCGCAAGATTGCTTGAACTAGTCCGCCAGAGGTAGTCTGCAAGACTGCCAGAACCAGACCTCCATAGGCAGTCCATGAGACGGCTGGATCAATTCCGCTAGAGATAGTTCATAAGAATGCTAGAAATAGTCTGCTAGAGGCCGTATGCCACAATAAATCCATAAAATGCTTGGACTAAGTCGTTAGACCGCTAAACCTCTATACCATTTTGCCAATCTCACAAAAGCTAACACTTTCCCTCAAGTTGGAGCATATATGTCAACCATTCCCATCTTGTCACAAACATCTGAAAGAGAAGCAGACAATAGTTTGGTGAAGATGTCTGTAAGCTCTTTGTCAGAAGTGATGAAAGGAGTACATATTTGATTCTCCAAAATTTCTTCTTTGAAGAAGTGGCAGTCAAATTCAATGTGTTTTGTCCTCTTATGAAAAACTGAATTCCTTAATATATGTATATCAGCTTGATTGTCACAAAAAATAGGTAAAGGATGGTCATATATCTCTCCTAAAAAAAGAATAAGGGTACACAACCATTTCAACTCATAAGAAATTGATGTCATCTTTGGTATTCAGCTTCAGCACTTGACCGTGACATAACAGAGTGTTTCGTTCTTTTCTAGCTAACAAGATTTCCTCCTACAAAATTGCAAAAACTAGAAGTAGACTTTTTATCTTCTTTATTATCATTATAGCTAGAATTAGGATATGCTTCAACCATCAGATGGTTATGTTTTCGAAACAATAAACCCTTCCCTAGAACCCTTTCATATACTCTAGAATTTTTAAGGTGGAACGATGATGACATTATTTGGGAGCTTTCATAAACTCAGTGACCTTCCCTACTAAATAACAAATATAAGCTCTGGTAAGAATCAGATAAATGAGTTTTCCAACTAGTCATATGCATATAGCACTATCTGAAAGAAGTGGTGAATCCTCCATCCAACTCTTGTCAACACCAACATCCATAGGACAACGAATAGATCTTGCTCCAAGAAGACTAGTTTCTTTCAAAAGATCTAATAAATACTTCAATTGTGAGAGCACCACAAAGTTATGTTTTCACAGAATTTCTATTCCCAGGAAGAACTTAGGAGAGCCCATATCATTTGTAAGAAAATGTTGTCGAAGGGGTTTCTTTGCTAGATCATTTCCTTCCTTATCATCAGTAGTAAGGAGAATATCATCCACACAAACAACAAGAACCACAAGCCCTTTAGTTGTATTGTGAATTAAAAGAGAGTGATCAACAAAACTCCAACTAAATCTAATAAGAGAGACAACCTTGCTGAACTTATCGAACCAGGCTCATGGGCTTTGCTTTACACGATAAATTGACTTTTGTAATTTGCACACCTGAGACGCCCCCCTGAGCAACATACCAAGGAGGTTACTCGATGTAAACTATCTTTTATAGATCACCATATGAAAAACGTCTAAGTTGTCTACATAAATCAGCTAGAGGGGGTGAATAGGTTAGTTGTGCTACTTTTTGTGGAATAAAAACATTAAAGATCTATGCAAACAATTATCAACCAAGCAATCACAGACGGAAAAAGATTTATAGTGGTTCCCCAACCTTGGGTACATCCACTTTCGCTCACCGATCTAGCAAAGCACTAGACTCGGCTACTCCACTATCTCGGATTGAAAACCAATCCTATGCCTCGGAACAAAGTTCCTACAATCTCGATCCACAACACAGATCTACACTCGGAAGATAAAACTTCCTACAAATCGGAGACAAAAAGAGCTCCTACACTCAGAGGGAAATCTAATACAAGAAATAAATTGAGAGTATATGAAAATACAAACAGTAATTCTCATATCTGTAATTTGTTGGCCTATGTTTTCTCCTTTGATCTTTGTGGCTCTATCAGAAAAGTTGAAGAAGAATCTCAGCAAGAACTAGATCTGAAAATTTCTTTGACTTCACAAGATCCGAGAGATGATGAGGAATGAAAAGCAATCTCGATTTGAAGGTCAATCTTGATTTGAATCTCTTGGATCGAAAACCCTAGCGATTGCACGAAGAAGATTGGCGGCGACAGCTTCCATTTTTGGACAGAGAGAATAAGATTCAGAAATTCTTAGAATAATTCTTGACGACACTTATTGTTAGTCTTAGTCGAAATGACAAGACCTTATACAAGATCTCCCTAATGGTCAAAATTAGCTTTAATGACGTACACGTGGACCAATCACGTCAAGGAATTTGAAATTCACGTCAAATTTGGACCTAACAAAATTTCTGAAAAGACTGACTGTTTTACTCGAGTAAACAATTACCTACTCGAGTACTTAATAAGATTACTCGAGAGATTAGAATGAGACTACTCGAGTAGATGACTTAGAGTAAATCTAGAAATAATAAGTAACTACTCTAGTACACAAAGACTTACTCGAGTGCAAATATAGTTACTCGAGACGTGGAGTTGAACTACTCGAGTACAAGAAGTATTACTCGAGAAAATAGAAAATTAACTACTCGAGAGGTAGAAGGAATACTCGAGTCAAAGATTTAGAACAATTTCTGAGAGATGACGAACTTATCACTCGAGTATTGAACTTGGACTACTCGAGTAGTAGATAGACTACTCGAGTACATGATCTTGACTACTCGAGTGATGTAAAATAACACGAATTACTGTCTTCTGTAACTCGAGACAAAATACTAATCTACTCGAGTACTAATATGACTACTCGAGTAAATGACTTGGAAAATTTTCAGAGAGGAAATTCTGTTAAATCGAGAGTAAGAGATGATCTACACGAGTGATTGACTTGGCTACTCAAGAGCTATATTCAGGCTACTCGAGAGCCATTCCCTTACTCGAGTACAGATAGACTTACTCGAGTATAAACTAAGTATTCAACTCGAGTATATAAAATACTACTTGAGTGAAATACTTAGAAAATATTTCTTCAACAGAATTTTCTCTTCTTCAATAAACTCAACAACATTTCTTTCTCCAATCAGTCCTAGTGCTTGAAACATGAAGTGCATCCCAATAGAGAGGCTACACATAAGTCAACACCATAGATCACATAATGAGGGATTACATTATATGATCATGTGTTTGGTGAGCCATTGTAGACTGACATTGGTCTACACTTGGCAATATAATCCCGCAAACACATAACTCAAACAAGACATCAAATATAACTTAATTCATCTTAGTTCAAGGGTGACTTCACCAAATATGGGTTCTTGTGGATACAATACCCAACAATATCCCCCTATTTGTAGAAGTTAGAATGCTTTACTCTAAGGTGAATTATATAGACATATAAAGAACTAGATGTGTAATAGAGAAAGCAGTGCAATAAGCATAAGGATCAAAATTAAAGTCCATATGATCAGAATTAAGAATTATATAAATAAGCTTGTTCAAAATATCATTTCTACACAGATCATATCTACACTCTCATAATTCTCTATGCTTAAAGTTAATGGTGCTGCTTGTCCTTCTTCTCTTGCTATCTTATTTGGTAGTTGAAGGGCTTTGGATAGTACTTTGGAGGCTTTGGAGGAGCAGCAAAATTGTTCCTTCCAAATTCTCTATCATAAATACTTCTCTTTGTCATTGACTTCTCATACAATTCCCATTGCTTGGAGCTGTAATGATCATTCATGTTTTCATTATAGTCCATGACAAACATGAGAGTTTCTAGAATGAGGGACTTTGAAGTTAGGGACCAGATCTCCGCAAACTCTGAAGCTTTCCTCTTTTCTGCCTCAGGATTTGGAATGGATCTACTAGCAGAGGTACCCTCTCCATATTTCCTTATTTTGGGGATCTGAATTTCTGGTAAGTCTTTAGGAATGTCAGATTCCCATACATGAGAATAGGATTCTAGAGGTTGAGTTTCATCATCAGGCCTGGGAGAGAAGGTTGGCATTTGTGCTTGCATCTGAGCTGGCTGGCCTTCAGCAAGTGGATTTAGATGATGAGGAATGATATTTAGATCAACTTGAAATTCTGGGAAAATTTGATTATGCATCCAAACAATAATATCATAAGTATAGAATTTTACTGACTGTATCTGAGTTAACACATCTTTATTAATTTCCTTCATTTTTTCTGTCCAGAGGGTCTGGATATTAGTGTCATATTTTTCAACTTGTTCTTTCACTAAATTCTCCCCCTTTCTGAATTCTACACAGATTTTTTCTATAGATTTTTCCTTGAAGGTGCCCACTTCTTCACAGACTTTCATGACATGCTCTTGGGCTTTACTCTCAAGTTTAATTTGATTGTTTGCCAGTGTGACAGATTGGTTCATGACATCACCAACACTAGTAATAATGTGGTCCAAGGCCTTGCCACCTATTCTGAAAAGGTGCTTCAACTGATCTGTATTGTGCTGTATCTCAGCAAATCCTGTACTCATTTCTATCTCTAGAGCAGAGACCTTGTCTTAAACAATTTTCAGAGAATCATCAAAGTATTTTCTCTATTCTCGTAAAATTTGCTCAATCTTACCAAGAATATCTGAAGAAGCTGGTGTATCTAAAGCAGTAGCAGTTATAGTAGGAGGAACAAGGGTTTGAGGAGGAGGGGCTGTCAATGGAGAAATTTCTTCAATTACCATTGAGATTTGAGCTCTGGTAGTGTTAATCAGCACATCTCCTTCCTCATTAGTGAAGGTGGGAAGGGAGGAGTCCAATTTTCTCAAAGGAGCTTCTACAGGTTCTGGAGATTCTTTATCCTCATTTGAGATGGTGATGGTGCTGATGTGTCTTCCTTAACTGGCTCTTCAGTAGTTTCTTTCTGGAGTGGAGGCAGAGGCTCATATGACCGGAGTTCCTTAATCATTTTGTCTATATGTTTAGATGCAGAGAGTATAGTTACTTAAACTTGAGAATCTGATAGAATGTCATCTAAAGTGGATGGAGGGATAGAGGTATCTGGTGCTGGAGTAGAAATTATGTGCTGCTATTCTGAATGAGAAGGAGGAGAAGGTACCTTTTCTTGCAGGATAGAGGATGTAGGCTCCCCCTCAATTGCTGCACCAGATGTGCCATCAACATTATGTAGAGAGGGATATGGAGTCCTTTCCTCAGAAGTAGAAGTCTCTTTAGAAGCAGGCTGCTCATGAGCTCTAGCAACCTGTACTGGGCTTTGAAGCTTCAGCTCCCATCTCTGGATGGAGGATATGGAGACTTTCTTCATGTGATGGATAATGGTCCCTTTTGAGAAGTTGAATACCTCAGGATTAATCTCATGTAGGAGAAGAGAAATAATCCTACAATAACTTGGAGCCTTTATGCTTTCCTTGATCTTATCCAGAATTAACATCTCAAAATGATACCTTTTCCTGCAGACAATGGCTTGCATGATGTCAAAGAGGCTCAGTGAAATATCCCTAATAGAATTTGTCTTGCAGAGAAGTATCTTCCCAATGATATCTACCAAGAGCTTTCTTTCTGAATTCAGATCTGATCTTTTGATGGTGAGTGATTCTGGAGTTACACCATAAAACAAACAAGTCCGTTCAGAGTCTTCAGGACCTACGACATCTTCTTTATCAAAGACTGGAAGTCGAAAAAGAGTAGAGACAGAGGTTTTGTATAGCTTGATCTTGATTCCTTTAAATTTGGACTTGAGAACTGTCCCATTTCTCTTGACCTTGATATTCTTGTAGAACTCTTCAACCTCAGGAAACAGAAGCTTACATGGCTGCTGTAGAAAAACATGAGGCCGGCCGTGTCGAGGAGAATTAGAAGGTTGCAAAAATCATCTGAAATATCGGCGATTCCTGCGGCAACAAGTTCTGAACCTAATCTAATCTTAGAAGAGGCTGCCATGATCCAGATATTTGAGAAAAATCTAGTGCGGGGAAGAAGAAGGCGCGGGCTCTGCAACTTTCGGCGGAAGACGAAGCATCTGTCAGCTTACTCGAGTGAATGGGTTTGATTCATGTAGAAAATGGAAATCCGGACTTTTCTATTTATATAACCCTAATTTATCTATAATTAAGAAATAAATTAAGCTTACATACCTGGGAGATGGCGGCGTAAGCCTCTGGTTGCGAATAAGGAAATTTGAATCGAAGAGAGAAACCTTGAATTCCTGATACTCGAGAGGCTTGGCAGTATTCGAGTGAAGATTTAGAAGTACCCGAGTGAGATATGTAGAAGTACTCGAGTGACGTTTTAGTACTTGAGTAGGTCTTAGAGGTACTCGAGTGCCTTACTTCTTACTCGAGTAGTCTTTGTCTTACTCGAGTCATAAAGTTAGAATTTTGAAAAATTTCAACTTTTGACTAATTTCTTGATCTCTGAGCCTTTTGGTGAGTCCACCTTGTCTAATCTTCTTTTTTGTGCATACCAAGTTCTATTTTGAAGAACGAGAACTTGGTCTAGTCCAGCGGCTTCATGAAAATATCTGCAATCTGCCTGTCTGTAGAGACATATTGTAGATCTATATCCCCATGCTCCATATGCTCCCGGATGAAGTGGTATCGCAGCTCTATGTGCTTTGTCTGGCTGTGAGATACTGGGTTGTTGGATATTGCAATTGCGTTGGAAGAGTCGCAAAACAATGGAATGTTCTGAAACTTCATGTTGTAGTCTTCAAATTGATTCTTTATCTATAGCAGTTGTGCACAACAACTGCCTGTAGAGATATACTCTGACTCAACTATTGAGATTGCAACATAGTTTTGCTTCTTACTACTCCAAGAAATGAGCCTTCTTCAAAGGAATTGATAAGTACCAGAAGTGCTTTTCCTGTCATCTTTGCTACCTAAAAAATCAGCATCTGAAAAACCAATTAGCTCGCTGTCATTACTTCTTGGGTACCATAAGCCAAGATTTGGTGTACCTTAAATATATCTCAAAATCCGCTTTGCAGCAGCATAGTGAGATTCCTTGTAGTTCACATAGAATCTAGCAAAGACATATATAGAAAACATTATGTCTGGTCTACTGGAAGTAAGGTAGAGAGAGGATCCAACTATGCTTCTATAATTGGTTTCATCAAAAGGTTTCCCTTTCTCATCCTGGTCTAGAGACACAGCTGAGCCCATTGGATTCCTTATAGAGGTTGCATTCTCCATTCCGAATTTCTTAAGCAACTCCTTGGTAAACTTAGTCTGTGAGATGAAGATTCCATCTTCAGATTATTTCACCTGAAGTCCTAAGAAATACTTCAGCTCTCCCATACTGCTCATTTCAAACTTCCCTTGCATAAGTTTAGAAAACTTTTTGCAGAGGTTGTCGTCTGTAGAGCCAAAAATAATGTCGTCGACATAGATTTGCACTATCAAAATATTGCCTTTTATTTCCCTAAGAAATAATGTCTTATCTATCTTTCCCCTTGTGAACTTTTTCTCAAGAAGAAAGCTAGACAGTGTCTCATACCAAGCTCAAGGAGCTTGTTTCAAACCATATAAAGCTTTACATAACAGGTAAACATATTTAGGAAAGTTAGAATCAACCAAACCTGGGGTTTGTTCCACATACACTTCTTCCTTTATGTCACTATTAAGGAAGGCGGACTTCACGTCAATCTGATAGACGGTGAAGTCCTTAAGTGTAGCATACGCTAGGAACAACCTGATTGCCTCTAGCCTTGCCACTGGAGCATAAGTTTGGTCGATGTCGATTCCTTCCTCTTGCTTGTATCCTTTGACGATGATTCTTGCCTTATTCTTTATGATCGTCCCATCTTCGTCCATCTTATTCCTGTAGACCCACTTTGTTCTGATGACGTTCTTACCTTTGAGTCTTGGAACAAGTGTCCATACTTTGCAGTGCTTGAACTGATTTAGCTCTTCTTCCATATCCATAATCAATGATGCGTCAGAGTTTGCTTCCTCAAACTTCTTTGATTCAACCTGCGAGAGAAAACTCAAATATAGATTTTCATTAGTAGTACCTCTACAAGTTCTGACACCATCCCAGGGATCTCCGATGATTTGATAAATTGGGTGATCCTTCAGATGTCTGAGCTCTAAGTTCCTTGCATCTAGAGATTCTTCAATCACAGGAGTGACTTCATCAACTTGAATGATTCCTTCATCTTGATCATCAACCTTTCCAATCGGGGTTGGAGTGGTGATCTTGATGAACTTTTCACCTTTCTCTTCAGTTGCTTCATCCAAGTTAAGTTTTTTCAACCCTGAACTTTCATCTTCAGTGAACACACTAGAAGAGTTGTTTTGCAGCAAGCTCGACTCATCAAATACAACATATATAGATTCTTCAACCACAAGGGTTTTCTTATTAAATACCCTATATGCCTTACTATGGCTACTATATCCTATGAAAATGCCTTCAAAGCTCTTTTCACTATATTTGGTAGTGTGTTACTTACCATTGTTAAGAATGAAGCATTTGCAGTCAAAGATTCTAAAATATGATACAGTCGGCTTTCTGACCTTTAGAAGTTCATAAGGTGTCTTATTGTGGTTCATATTTATGAGTGCTCGATTTTGCACGTGGCATGCAGTGTTGACGGCTTCAGCCCAGAAGTACTCTCATAGTGAGGCATCACTCAACATAGTCCTGTAGGACTCTATGAGTTTTCTATTCCTTCTCTCAGCTACTCCATTTTGCTGAGGAGTTCGAGGAGAGGAAAACTCATACAAGATACCTAGGCATTCACAAAATTCTATAATGGCCCCAGACTTGAATTCAGTTCCATTGTCACTTCTAATTTTGACTACGGAACAGTTGTATTCATTCTAGATCTGTCTGACAAAATTTGTAAAGACATCGATGTTATCTAACTTGTGTTTCAGAAAGAACACCCACGTAAAGAGCAAGTAGTCATCAAAAATAACCAATGTATAATCCTTACCTCCTAAACTTCTAACTTGCAGTGGGTCGAACAAGTCCATATGAAGCAGGTGTAAACACCTGTTAGAGTCTTTGCCTATAATACTTTTAAAAGTAGCCCTTGTTTGCTTACCTTTCACACATGCATGAAAAGGTCTATCCTTAGCGCACTTAACATTTGGAGTATTACGTACTAAATTCAAAGAAAATAATTTATTAATAGTTTTAAAATTAATATGTACTAATCTCTTGTGTCATTGGTCACCAAGAGACGCACTATCTTTAGCCAAAAAATACACTAGTGTAGAAGAGTCTATACAAATAAAATTTAAACAAAATATATTCCTACTACGAGTGCCTGATAAAATTGTTTCCAAATTATCAACAGAATTTATCAAGCACTTATCAGCATGAAATGCAACTATGTATCCTTTATCGCATAGTTGACTTATGCTTATGAGATTGTGTTCCAATCCTTCAACATAAGCCACATCTGAAAAGGATACACTATCGTTAGAGATCATACCATAGCCTTTCGTAATTACTCTGTCAAAACCTCCAAAGATTACCTTTGGTCTATTCACGATTAGAGAGTAATTATGGAGAAGGCTTCTAGTCCCGGTCATATGCCGAGAGCATCCACTGTCCAAATACCAAATGGGATTTCTGGTGGCCTTTGGACATACCTGCAATTACAAATCAATTTGCCTTAGGAACCCAAACTTGCGTGGGTCCTTGGTCTCTAGTTAGATTGCTCCCCCTACATGTATTAGCTTTATGAGCGGTCTTTCTCATATTATTAATCTGAGGGGTAACAAAGTTTCTTGGATTAAACCAGCAATCAATGGCAAAGTGACCAATTCTTCCATAGAACCAACAGTCAAACCTATTTTATCTTTGCCTAACTCCCTCTTGATTGACTTTTGGGGAGTCTGGTCTAGCAGGGGCAGCTTTCTTAGAGGTAGAAGCTTCATGGTGAAGGCAATCACATTATTTCTTCTCCTTCATAAGCTTTTCAACAATGGGTTTTACTTTTGGAGCCTTCTTGACGTTATGACCATGAACAAAAAGGGCCATAGCTCTGAAGAGTGATCTCTTCATAAGGTGACTTAAAGACACTTTCACTAATGTTTTGAGGGAGAGTCCATCCTTGGTACCTTAACTTGGGCTCCACATAAGTAGGCCTAGTGAAGTGACCATAAGAGGAGTCAAGATCAAACTTATTAGTTGGAAAGACAACTTTCTTAAATATAGTCTGATCTTGTGGAGTTTTCCCCTTTTTTTTGGCCAAAGCCTTCTTGGCCGCCTTATTCTTTCGCTGAGTCTTATTCCTATTAGAAGATTTACTAGGAGCCTCAACATGGCCTAGTCCAGCACCCTTAGTCTGAGCAGAGAACTCAGCAACAAGAGGAAGAACTATCTTGGGCTTAGAGAAACCGTCAACGAGTTTCTTTTCGGCTTCAAGTAACTCTTCCAATCCCTTGATGATTTCTTCTTTCAAATCGAGGTGCTTGAGAGCCATATTAAACTCATCAACTGCAGTATCTAAGTCTTCTCTGAGTGAGTCCATCTTAACGAATTCCTCTCTCAGAGATCTTTCTAAAGCCTTTAGAGACTTAATCTCTTTTTCCTGAGTTTTCGCAACCTTTTGACATTTGTCTAAGGCCTTGATCAACTCTTTATACTAGGCCATGAGTTCAGACTCATCGTCAGAAGAGTTGTCCTCATGATCATGATCAGAGACATAAGACTCAGAGAGATGTGTGTGAGATTTTACCTCCCCAGTAAACCGGGGCTCTTCTTCTTCATCAGTATATGCCATGAGCCCGATTTAGGCTTCCTATTCATCACTTGACTCAGATGAGTCAGTGTCGCCGAGGGTTTTGTCCTTTTTGGCTACAAGGCTTCTTTTTGTCTTCTTCTTATGATAAGAAGACTTCTTCTCCTCTCTTTGGCCACCCTCTTTCTTCTTATGGGGGCAGTCAGCAATTACATGATTTGGCTTATTATAATAATAACAAACTATGTCAGTAGAAATATGTTTGTTCGGTTTAGACTTATACCTGTCTTGGCTACTTGATCCCTTCTATCGTCGATCACCATCATATCGTGATCTTCAGTATGGGGCATCTTTGCCTCTCCATTACTTTTTTTGTTCAAGAATTTCTTGAACTGTCTTGAGTGTAGTGAGAACTCCCCTTCAGATAGCTCTGAGCCTGAAGTGCTTGGCTCAGATGATTCTTCTTCACTTTCTAATTGTGCAGGGGCAGGTGAAGCAGCTTTGCCATTCCTTGAGCTGTCTGCCTTCAAAATGATAGACTTCTCCATTGAAGTGAATCGACTCTTCTCTTCTTCAGCTTTTCTGGAATTAATTTGCAGTTCATAGGACTTCATCTTTCCAAAGAGGTTTTGAGGGTTAGTCTCAGCTAGCTTGCAAAATTCTCTGATGGCACAGACTTTATTGTCCCATTCCTTGGTTAGGGACCTCAGAAACTTTTTAGTTCAGCTCTCTATTGGTGAAGACCCGACCATATACTCTTAGGCCGTTGACTATCTTGAAGAAGTTCTCAAAGGTGTTAACAATAGTGTCCTTGGGTCCTTGCCGGAAGGCTTCATACTTCTGATTCAGAAGGGATCTTCTATCGTCCCTTACTTCTTTAGTACCTTCCATCAAGATGATCAGAGACTGCCAAATCTCCATAGCATATTGGCAGTGAATCAAGTTCTGCAGCATTTAATCATCGACTGCACTTGCTATCATATTTTTGCCCTTCTTGCTTAATGAGACAAGTGCAATCTGATCTTTATCGAGATCCATTAACTTCTTAGGAACTTTTTTTGCAGCATTTAAAGTGGAGACAGTCATGGGAACATAAGGACCTTCTTCAACAATCATGAAGATCCTTGGATCCACAGCTTCCATAAAGAATTTTATTCTTTCTTTCCACATTGCAAAATTATTCTTTGTGCACAAGGGAAGCTTGGCAAAATCCTTTGCTCTGTCCATGCTTGAATAACTCAAAGACAACTTGAGTTAGGTCTGATCAAGGTGTTAACCATCTAATGATCAACCTCCCTCTGATACAATTGAAAAACGACTAAGTTATCTACCTAAATCACCTAGAGGGTGGTGAATAGGTGAGTTATGCTACTTTTGCGGAATAAAAACTTTAAAGATCTATGCACACAATTATCAACCAAGCAATCACATACGACAAAAGATTTATAGTGGTTCCCGAACCTTGGGTACATCCACTTTCCCTCACTGATGTAGCAAAGCATTATACTCGGCTACTTCACTATCTTGGATTGAAAACCAATCCTACGCCTTCGAACAAAGTTCCTATAACCTCGATCCACAACACGGATATATCCTCGGAAGATAAAACTTCCTACAACTTGGAGACAAAAAGAGCTCCTATACTCGGAGAGAAATCTCCTACAAGAAGTAAATTGAGAGTATATGAAAATACAAACAGTAATTCTCAGATTTGGAATTTGTTGGCCTAGGTCTTCTCCTTTGATCTTTGTGGCTCTATCAGAAAAGTTGAAGAAGATTCTCAGCAAGAACTAGATCTGAAAATTTCTTTGACTTCACAAGATCCGAGAGATGATGAGGAATGAAAAGCAATCTTGATCTGAAAGTCAATCTTGATCTGAATCTCTTGTATCGAAAACCCTAGCCATTGCACGAAGAAGATCGACGGAGGCAGCTTCCGTTTTTGGACAGAGAGAATAAGATTCAGAAATTCTTAGAATAATTCTTGACAACACTTTTTGTTAGGGTTAGTCAAAATGACAAGACCTTATATAAGATCTCCCTAACGGTCAAAATTAGACTTAATGACGTACACGTGGACCAATCACGTCAAGGTATTGGAAATTCCCATCAAATCTGGACTTAGCAAATTTTCTGAAAAGACAGACTGTTTTACTCGAGTAAACAATTACCTACTCGAGTACTTAATAAGATTACTCAAGAGAGTAGAATGAGACTACTCGAGTAGATGACTTAGAGAAAATCTAGAAATAATGAGTAACTACTCGAGTACACAAAGACTTACTCGAGTGTTAATATAGTTACTCGAGACATGGAGTTGAACTACTCGAGTAAAAGAAGTATTACTCGAGAGAATATAAAATTAATTACTCGAGTGGTAAAATGAATACTCGAGTCAAAGACTTAGAATAATTTCTGGGAGATGAAAAACTTATCACTCGAGTATTAAACCTGGACTACTCGAGTAATAGATAGACTACTCGAGTACATGATCTTGACTACTTGAGTGAAGTAAAACAACATGAATTCCTATCTTCTGTAACTCGAGACAAAAGACTAATCTACTCGAGTACTAATATGACTACTCGAGTAAATGACTTGGAAAATTTTCCTCGAGAGTAAGAGATGATCTACTCGAGTGATTGACTTGGCTACTCGAGAGCGATATTCAGGCTACTCAAGAGCCATTCCCTTACTCGAGTACAGATAGACTTACTCATGTATAAACTAAGTATTCAACTCGAGTATATAAAATATTACTCGAGTGAAGTACTTAGAAAATATTTCTTCAAAAGAATTTTCTCTCCTTCAATAAACTCAGCAACATTTATTTCTCCAATCAGTCCTAGTGCTTGAAACATGAAGTGTATCTCAATTGAGAGGCTACACATAAGTCAACACCATGGATCAAACAATGAGGGATTACATTATATGATCCTGTGTTTGGTGAGCCATTGTAGACTGACATTGGTCTATACTTGGCAATATAATCCCGCAAACACATAACTCAAGCAAGACATCAAATACAACTTAATTCATCTTAGTTCAAGGGTGACTTCACCAAATCTAGGTTCTTGTGGATACAATACCCAACACCATACATGAAGGAATTTTTCACATCTAACTGATACATTTCCCAACCTTTGTTAATCGATACAGAGAAAATAACACGGATAGTGCTGATGCAAGTAACTGAGGAGAAGGTATCAAAGAAGTCCACACCATATGTTTAAGTAAAGCCTTTAGCAACAAGCCTAGACTTATAGGAATCAATAGTGCCATCCGGATGAAACTTGGTGACAAAGACCCACCGAAAGCTAACCATATCCAGACCTAGCAGAGTAGGAACAAGAGCCCAAGTAACCCCTTTCGATTAAGATCTTCATTTCATTATCCATGGCCATTTTCCATTGTGAAACAACAAGAGACACTTGATAGTTAATTGGGACAACATTTACCAAGAGAGTAAGAGTAAATCTCCTTCCAGTCGCGGATAGATGAGCATAAGACACAACATCTTGGATGGAGTGTTTACTTTAAGTCTTAACACCCTTCCATAGAGCAATAGGAAGGACAAGATCTGACTTTTCTTTTGTAGTAGATTCATCCGTCAGAGAGATTACTGGCCTAAGAACTGACAGCAATGGCTCCAAAGACAGGGTAGAATCATAAGACAGAGGCGAATACAGAGGAACTGGTATGGGAGGAGGAGATAGAGGCACAAAAGGAAGAATAGACGTAGGTGAAGGTGAAAAATAATTGGAAGAGATGGTAAAATAATAGATGGTGAGAGAGTAGAAGTTCGAGAAAAATAAGGCATGTCTTCAAATAACATAATATCAGTGAAAACAAACTATTTCAAGAGCACGGGATCAAAGAACCGATTCCCCTTTGTGGCCGGACAATATTATCCTAGAATGAATCACTTTACCGAGCGAGGTGAAATTTTGTCACGACCTAGAGAAGGATAATTTACAAACACTGTGCAACATAAAACATAGAGAGGTAAAGAAAAAGGTTGAGCTCCTCGATGTAAAATGGAGAATGGGGTATCACCCTGAATAACTGATGAGGGAATATAGTTGATGAGATAGAAAGAAAGAAGAACACCATGTCCCAAATAAGATCAGGGAACATTCATCTGTATGAGAAGGGTGCGAGTAACATCAAGAGATGTTGATTTTTGTGCTTAGCAACCCCTTTTTACAGAGATATGTAGGGACAACTAGTTTGATGAACTATGCCTTAATGCATGCAAAAATCAAAAAATTGTTGACAAAGATATTCTCCAGCATTATTAGTTCAAAGAACTTTGAGAGAAATGTCAAATTGAGTTCGTATCTCATTATAAAACACGATGAATACAGAATAAAGTTCAGAACATTCTTTTAATAGATATAGCCAAGTGCATCGAGAGAAATCATCAACAAATGTAACAAAATATAAACTCCCCTACCAATAGACCTAACAGGAGCAGGACCCCAAATATCTGAATGAAAAAGTTCAAAAGGATGAGAAGAACTATGTCATTATCTTGCTAAAAAATAATAATATTGATGCTTGCCAAGTTGACAGTCCTCATAGTTCAAAGAGGAGTCCTCCTGAGGCAAATCTGATTGGTGTTGGTAAATGAGATGAGGAGGAAGATGACCAAGGAGAAGATGCCATTGCAGAATAGAAGTGGAGAAAGAAGTGATATTATAGAGGAAGAAGATCTCATTGCTTAAGTCTCAGTAGTAATCTTCTCCTTGGTGTGTGGATCCTGAAAAGAACAAGTACTAGATGTAAAGGTAGCTGCGCAATTTAGCTATTTACAAAGATCAGGAACAGAGAGTAAATTATAAGAGAAAATTGTGACTTAAGTGTGTCCACAAGCTGCAAAGTCGGAGTGGCACAAATTGTGCCAGTCCCGCATTTATGCGACGGATTACCATCCACAACAAAAAATGGAGGAGACCAGTTATGCTTGTCCAAGAAATAGAATAAACTAGGATCATATATCATGTTATTAGTAGCTCCCGAATCAATTAACCACTTACCCTGAGTGATTATATTAGCTCTGGTAGAAGAAGAGGAAAAGGACGTGGACTTCTTTGTGTTGTCACCCACAAGCTGGTGAAAATGAAGATATTCAGCCTGCAATGATCAACAAGAGTGCCCATCTTTCCACAATGAGAACAAACATGATGAGAGACACTACGCCCTCCAGAATGGCCTCCATGGTCCCTAAAAGTACCATAGAGAACTTGGTGAGCAAAGGTGTCAGAATGAGGTGAGGAGGCAAGAAGTGGGCACTAAAGAAGAGTGATAATAGCTGCAATATGGGCAGGAGTAGCAGCAAGGGTGGGAGAATCAACTTCTCCAAGAATTTATTATCGTATCATGTGATATGATTATGTAAGACGAAGAAGATAACATACAACCATAAGTTACTGGAAGTGTTTGTACTACTCAGCTTGATCAGCATAGAACGAGCGATGCTGCAAAATTTCAACAACGAGAGCTTGTACCACTTGATAAGCAGTAGCAGAAGTCAAAGTAGGGCAGACAAAAAAACTGAATATAATGTGTAAATATGCGAAGCCTGGGCGCCTTTAGAATACAGAGCAACAAGATGAGTCCAAGAAGATTTCACTTTCTCATCATATCGAATGATAGGTAGGCACTCATTAGAGGGGCTATTAGTAAGCCACATCCTGACCAAAACCTTTTTGGCATCGCAATCATCAAAGGCAATAGACCCTTGAGCTGGAGGATTATCAGTAAGATGGTGAAATTTGTGTTGAGATCTCAGAAAGAAAATAAAAAAACATTGTAGCCTAGAAAATTCGAACCAGTCAACTTGGACGCAATTTCATGATTATCAGATGGATTGGAAACAATAGGTGTGGTTTGAGAAGAAGATGCAGATAAAGTGGAAGATTATTCAGTATCTTCCTTGAAGTGGGAGGATAGAAAAAAAAGAGCATGTACGGTTTGAATGAGCAAAGAGGGCCGTTAAAAAAAGAGGAGTTCACAGAAACAACAGAAAAGCAAGACAGAAGGTTAGAAAACTAGAACCTGTAAGAATCACAGAGGAGCAAGGCGGGCGGCTAGAAAATCGGAGCCCGCAAGGATCAAATTTGCTCTGATACCTTGTGAGAAAATTTAAATAATAATGTCTTCATTTCACAAATGGTTAATTTACATGAGTATGCCCCCTATTTATAGGAAGATGAAAAAAAAGGGATACACAATAGAAGATGTGGGACTAAAATACAACATGCAATTTGGCGGTTAAAAATTTCAGTCTGCTCTAACTAGTCGGATAGATAGACTGTCCACCCCACACTTGTATCCGCCTGTCTCTACTACTTAGCTCGCTGCCACCAATATCTATCAACAGTCCGCTCCATACAAGCAAATATCTTCATAAATCTGCTAAACTTCAGGACCTCAGCTCCCTTGATAATCAATCTGTAATAGATCCTCTATCTATTGCTTCAGCCGCTCCTCAAACCGCAACATCTATCCATAAAATCTTCAAACTTCTGTTCGCTAAACCCATAATAGCGGATAAGACACTTATTCTTATATAACTAAGGAAGCGGCCTCAATGATCCCAAGATGGCATGGAATCTAACAAGTTTCTAAGAGGTAGTTCACAAGACTGCTCGAACTCATCTGCCAGAGGTAGTATGCAAGACTACATGAACCATTTTGTAAGAGGCAGCTGTAACACTGCAGGAACCAGTCTGCCTCTTAGGCAGTTTGCAAGATTGTTGGAATTACACCTCTAGAGGCAGTCCGTCACTATCAATTTTCCAGACTGCTGGACTAATCTGTCAGACTGCCAAACGTCCAGACCGCTTGGAGCAAGCCGCCAGTAAGCCAATCTTGCAAAATCTAACAAAGTACATGTTATGTCCAGCGAGCTAGAGGCTCGGTGTGATAGAGATGTGATAAGTCCTGTTACTCATGCGAGCTCGAGGCTTAATGTGATAGGGATGTGATAGGACATGTTAGTCCTGTGAGCTAGAAGCTCAGTATGATAGAGATGTGATAGGACTTATTTCTCCTATGAGTTGGAGGTTAGGATATGTAAGGTTATACTTTGCATGTGCATACTATGTGGTAGGTATTCGGAACTTTCCTAGTCATCACACCGACGGTAGTACGTTGAATTGAGTGTTGGAGCATGCGTTCCATGCTTTTTGGTTTGTTAATAATTTATCTCGTTTGTATTTGATCATAGTGTGTTTATGGTGTACAAATATAACAGGTCTAACACTCTAATCATTTGGGCTTAGATTCAGGATTGAAAAGAAAAGTTGCGGTGATATCACCTGGCGATATCCAGTATCACCAATAGGCGATAGCTCCAGGGATAGTTATGCATGATCTCCATGGCATACAATTACATACGATTTTGCTCGATAATATCTATATCACCTAGGCAACATCTCACGATTGGACACAAACGGATCATCCTGCAGAAACCTCGTAATCATGGGACATGTGGCAGCCGGATATGCTATCATTGGCATATGATAACTAGTATCGCTGGCAATATCTCCAAAGTATAAATTTGGCTAATTTTTTTGTGGAGATTTTGACTTTCATAATCTGGATTACTCCCCGTGCATCTTTTCCAGAGATCTCCAATATCCAGAAAACTCAATCTTGCCAAGAAGGTTTAAGAGCGAAAAAGTGATGACTCGTACACGGCATCTCCAACAACCTTTGTGGGGATTTATCGTCATCTTCAGTACTTCATTTAGATGGAGTTTTTATTATGAAAGTTATTCTTTGTACTTCTTCATTTCATCATTATAATCGTTAGAGGAAATCGTTGCCTTGTGCGTGTCGTCCAAGTCTTTGCATTGCTTAGGAGAAAATCACCGCCTTATGCGTGACGTCTTGGTCCTTATGTGACTTAAGAATTTTTTGCCATCTTCTGTGCAGTGACTAGATCTTGGTGAGATCAAGGGAAGGTTAGTAGCAAGATTGAGGGAGAGATGCACTATAGCTTGCCGGTTCTTGGTAGAAGGACCGGTGAAATCAAAAGGAGTTTATATTTTTCATATCCTCGATCTCTAGCTTTATAGAGATTCATTGTATTTTATTTTTAACACTTATGAAATAAAAAATAATCATTTGTATTATTTTGATTTTCCAAGTGTTTATATTTGGTTATGAAAATTGGATTTGATTTCTTTAATTATTTAACTAAGTAGATTTGATTAAGAGCTAAATTTTGTAAACCCTTATTCAGCTCTTCCCTCCCCTCTAAGGGCGCCTCACGATCCAACATTTGGTATTAGAGCAAGGTTACTCCAAATCGGTTTTACCACTGGGAGTGTGGATGCAACACAATCACGCTTTCGTAGAGGGTCAAGGTTTTAGTAGACCACGACTTTTCACAAGCACTGACTACAACTATTGGAAAATATGGATGCGTTGTTTTCTAATAGCAATAGACATCGATGTATGGAACATGGTAGAACTAAGTTACACTCCACCAATAATAGTCATTTGTAGCATAACCATGGAAAAACAAAACACAAGTGGTATGAAAATGACAAACTTAGATATAAAAATATTGCTAAGGCTATGAACGCATCATCCTGTGCATTAGATAGAACAAAGTTGAATAAAGTTTCTGCTTGTGAAAAAACTTTTGAAATTTGGAATTTATTAGAAGTTACTCATGAAGGTACTTCGCAGGTAAAAGATTCAAAGCTATTCCAACGAGATTCGGAATTTGAAAAGTTTAGAATGGAAGTGGCTGAATACATTGACATAATGTTCACACGATTTACGAAGATCGCAAATGATTCAAAAGTCCATGGAAATACTTTTCCAATGGGGATTTAGTAAGGAAAATTTTGAGATCACTTCCCCCTTATTAGGAATCTCAAAACTCATGAGGTGGAGTTAAAAATTAAACATCAAGAATACAACTTGGAACCAAAGACGAAGACTTTGGCATTAAAATCAAAGGAAGAAGTGGAAAGCGATACTGATGAAGAGAATGAAGAAAGTTTATTTGTAAGGAGGTTTAAGAGATTCATGAGGAATCCTGAGAGGAAAAACTCCTTCAAGAATTTTTTAACAAAAAGTATTTCTCTTACAAGAATGGTAAAGAAAAAGGAGAAGATGGGGATGATGATGGGCGTTCTCTACTAGAGTGCTATCATTGCAGAAAGAAAGGACATATAAGAAGCAAATGCCAAAAATATACAAAATAGAAAAAAGAAAAGTGGCAAGACAAGAAGAGCAAGAAGAAGGTCTTGAAGCCAGAGACCTGGGATGATACCTCATTTGGAGGTACTAGTGATTCAGATTTAGAAGAAAATGAGGAAGCTAACATGTGTTTGATGGGGAAGAGCATTTCATCATCAGAAGACGAATGCAGTGTCCAGAGCGACATTAAGGTAACTCATCCAACTTATGATGAACTCTATACTGAATTTCTACACACTTGCAAATTTTTTAAAAAGAGTCTTGAAGATATTGATCTTTTGAAATCTTAGAACAAAATAAAATTAAAAGAAAATAAAAAATTCACTAATGAATTGAATGTGCTTGGAAAGGAAAAGATCTCTTGTAAAGAGTGAGATCACTTTTCGACAAGAGTGAATGAATTTGAAAACACTCTCCCTAAGTTTGACTTGAAAATTGATACTCTTACCAAAGAGAAAAAGGACTTAGAGAGTGCGTTAAAATATTCTCAATCTCAAGTACAAAATGTCAAGAAGGCATTCTCGAACCGATATGCCATGTTTGTAACAGAGAACAATTCTTTAAAAGACAATGTTATTGATCTAAATATGGAAATTAAAAAGTTTGGAGTTGCCCAAAAATCCCTGGATATGATATTAGCCAACTAGTGCCATGGATCTGCTAAGTTTAGACTTAAATATGTCACTGGAATTTATCGCCCGACGCTATCCACTATTGTTGGCGATAACAAAAATTGAAATTTTATAATAAAAATATTATTCATTCTGCTGATAATAACTCCTCTTCTAGTAAGAGTCCTCAGAAAATGTTGACGTGAGCCTCATCTTTATTTATTGCTTGTGCCAAATGTTATAGGTTTGGTCACACCATGGACTCATGCAGGAAGAATGGTTCTTATGATGTTAAATAAATCTGGGTACCTTAGATGTCCACCTATTCTATGGGAGGCACCACGTTGGTAACTAGATCTTTACTCTCATCTTCATCTTAGGTTTATTGGTAGGCTAAGTGAAAGTCTTTGATTACAAGGGTAGCTAATCACCTAGAGGGGCGGGGGGTAAATAGGTTATTACATTCTTAGAAGGTTCTATAAAATCTTCTATGACTTATATCCTAATGTGTATACTTAATTCAGCTTTCATGAACACAATACTCAGCACAGCAAAACACAAGACAAAGCACACAGGATTTTTATAGTGGTTCCCCAGTGTATGGGTACATCCACTATCCCTCTCCACCTTTCTTACAGTATGTTAGACAAGGCTCTTTGCCAAAAACTATAGCTCCTCAGAGATTACAGCACGATCCCACCGGATCAGTAAGTCTCCATTGAGACTTACAACACTGGCTCACACCCCTCCACACAGTAATCTGCTAACAACCAAACATAAGCACAACTGCCCTTTACACAAGCAGGAAGAAACAACCCCACACTTATCCACACAGGGATCAAATCACAGGCAAACGACCCTAACACATATCTCACAGATCCTTCTCACAGCCTTTATAATTTAGGCTTTACAATAAGATCTCACAGATCTCTCACACAGCCTAATAAATCTAGGACTCAATGTAGATCTATCACAGATCCACTGATTTTGAAAGAGTTGTTGATTTGACTCAAGAGAAATTATTCTCTGAGTCAATTTGTTCTTGGGCTAAGAAAATCTCAGCTCTATCTGCTTCCCAGCAGAAAGAATGACAATCTTCTACAATCTGCGGCTTGTGCTGGAAGTTCCTCAGGACCTTGATCCAGTTCTTGCTGATGAATGGGGAAGATTAAGAAGAATGTCTTCAATCAACTAACCTTTATTGGCAGGAAATGAATTGGTCTGCCTCTCCTTCTGTCAAGATAAAACTCTCTATACATATCTTCTTCTTCTTCAATGATCCCGAGAAAGATCTTCAGATTTGGCTCAGCTTGGATCATGAATCATCTTCAGCTAGGGCTTGCCTAGACTGATTAGTATTCCTCAAAGAGATCCCCTGTACTTGTAGTAGCAGATGTTGATTGCACTAGTGGACTCAGAAACCCTTCAGATTTATCAATTTGATGTTCTTGGTTCAATAACAATGGCAGATGAAGATGACCAACTCCTGCTTCTCGTTTTCAGAATGTTAATCAGAAAAAATTAATTTGATCTCGATCTCAGCTGTTATTTATAATCCCGTCGATTTGTGAAATGATTGACATGTATCCCAGTTTTAACGCTGGTTAAAACCTCAGCTTAATCTATTTGAGATTCACTGTAGAATGACGATGCCGTTAATGTCGATTTATAGTATTTAAATAACGAATAAGAAATTCATTGACTTTTGACTTTGCTGACATCAACATCATTCTGAACTTAGAAAAATCAAGCATCATTTTAGAAATCCTCTGTTGGACGAACTCAAAACTAAGTTCAACGAACCCAGAGCTCAGCTCGACAAAATAAAGCATCATTTCAAAAATCCTCAGGTCGATGAACAAGTGAAAGCTGAGTTCGACGAACTTTGAACTCAGTTCAACGAACTCAGAACTCAGTTCGACGAACTCAAAGCTCAACTCAATGAAAAGTTGACAAGCAATACTCAACGACTCTGGACTTAGAATTTTCTTCAGCTCTGCTAGGTATTGAGTGGCATTGAGTGAATAGCCATACACAATGAAACTGGACTTAGAATATTTCAACTTTGCTAGGCGTTGAGAGCATTTAGTGTATATGCCTCGCTCAACGCTTTTTGCCTTGGCCACATTATTCTGCCCTTTCTGCTTAAAAGCATTGAGACTGTTGAGTGTATATGCCTCACCCAACGCTTTTTGCCTTAGTGATATTATAAAACTTTCTGCGTGATGGCATTGAGAGCATTGAAAGACTCAGCATGGCGTTGAGTGATGAAGTATCACTCAATGCTTCTGGACTTAGTAGATTTTCTGTCTTCCACTGCTTAGGCTTTGACATGATATCCTTAACTCAATGATTCTAGCCATATGGCGTTGAGTGAGTTGAGCCCACTCAATGCCTGTGGACTTAGCCACATTTCTGGCTTTTCAATACTATAAGCATTGACTGCCAGCCTTCTCTCAGTGCTATTAGCTGTATGGCATTGAGTGAACTTGCCTCTCTCAATGCTTCTTGACTTAGGCATTTTCCTGAATTTCAAGCCTATCACTTGAGTCCACCTGTCATTGTCTCTTGAACTATATGTGCAATCATTGTGACAAAGACCAACCTGTATGCATGAACTTAAACATACATTAAATATTACTATGTGTATACCATTGACCTATTTGACTTCTTACAAATCTAGGACATTGGTATAAATGGACCCAACAATCTCCCCCTATTTGAAGAAGTCAAAATACCACATGAGAATATTTATCAATGATATATAATAACATAAGTAGCAAAAATATTAATATTATATTAATCTAAGAGCAACAAGAATTACGACATTGAGTTACCACATTTTCCCTTTTACCATAATTTCCCTTGTGCTCCCCCTACTTTGCTGCATCCTGCTACTACAAGCTGCTTCACCTGTGATGTAAGACCCCATTTTTTTCTTTTAAAACCCCGGGGTATTAGGCCAAGAATCGCCGCTTTGTGGGGACACCTTCATGCCTTGAAGGTTCATCGCCACAAAGCGCCGATTCTGCCGGCCAATTCGGTCACAGAAAGGTAGCACAATAAAGTAAAAAGCAAGTCCACAAAAAAATCACATATCAGAGTAATAAAATCTCAATGAAGGGAGAGTCCACAAAATATAAATGTACTGAAAATAAGGGCTTAAGCCCGATACATCAAATCCTCACTACATAGTCACTCAAGCGGAAACAAAATAAAAAACTATTAGAATCAGGGACTCACAGTCCCAGCTGTCTGAACTCCTGAGCTAGACTTCCCTATCTCCAAACGGGCCGAACTCCGGGGCTGCTACTCTATGCTGGGCTCCACGATCCCCTAAATGATGTGGTCCGAAAACCGATAGTCTATAAGACTAACTCCTATCATCCCCCACCCCTTCCCCCATGGCCCCTAGGCACCGAACGGAAAGGAAGAAAGGGGAGGACTGAAGGTGGAGAGTAATCAAGAAACTGATGAAAGCGGACCTATACTAGTAATTTTATAGTACATGTGGCAGTAGAGTAAAGTATAAAAAGTAACCTTAACTTATGTGCAGAAACACATAAGCCAAGGGTTCTTCTGTAGGGCTCCCATCATATAAAGAGTCCCATACTAATTTATACGTTGAGGTGTAAGTTATTAACAGCAATATATTTATGAATAATTTAACCCTAATTTATAAACTTGCCCACACAAGCTTATAGACCAAGGGGTCATTTTGCAAGTACAATTTTGTAAGCCTCCCATACGACTTACAAAATTTGTGACAGAGGTTAAATGCAATGATGATGTTATGACAGGAAAGTGGGTATCAAGTGATCATGAAAGTGCAACTCACCAACCCCACTCTGTGTACACAGACCTTTAGTTCCCCCTTTCTGGAGCCGAACCTCCCAGGATACCTCCGTAGTGGCAGACGGAAGCGTTGGGTTGGGCCTCGGCCACCTATAAACCAGTAAAGCACTACCGGTCAGACCTATCGTATGCCTCAATGCTTGGTGCACGAAGCATACTCCTGCATACTCTTGCCGGCTGGCGCACAAGACTTCTGTTTGCGAAGTGCTAACCACACTTACCGAGTAAGCGTATTGGTGTCGGTGCATTGACCATCCAATACCGAAGAAGCACCACATTATCTTTTTTTTCTTTTCTTTATGCACATGCAATATTTCACATTTCCAACAACCGAGCCAAAGCTCCGCGGACCAAACTGTCCGAATCAAAACTAACTTAGCCAAAGCTCCCCAGACTATCCCATCCGTCTCCACCACCACCGAGCTTACCGCTCGAATATCATAGTCAAACTAACTTCCCGAGACTCCAGGGTGTGTAAAAGTGAACTCCTAATTATTCTAGTTGCTCTTTAAGATTTATCACTCCTACAGTTTACGTTAGCCTAGGACTGCCCCCGGTATACCCCGTGAAGGGCTCTCAAAGGGCACTAGGAACTATGATGGTTGCTGAAGCCCATCGTTCCCTTTTGCAAGGCACTTATTATTATTGTTTTATTCCCGTTACCCATTCCCTTCTCATATTACAGTAGGCTAATCCTTGGGTGATTTTGACTCTTCCTCTCCTCGGGAAAGACGATCTTTCGTCGAACCCGAGCACCTCTAAACTTTTGCCCAACCACTTCTCACTACTCTTCCTATCCTTCTATGGTGAATTCATCCATATCTATCCAACCTAGCAAAATGACTAACTCCTACACCATGTCCAATCATATCCTATTGCAGCTAACCCAATTTGTCAAATGCAGACTAACCTAGGCTATATGTCGAACCGGATAGGAGATAATCCAAATAACCATCCAAATGCCCTAAATTATTTACTGGAGACTTATCATGGTACAAATAGACTAAATTTAGAAAATGGTAATTTTCCTATTTTATCTGGCATTTAATTAATTTCCTTAAAGCTTCCAAGGGTTACTAGTTTGAACATGAACTACCCTAAGTGCTCATGCAAGATTCCTAACAAAATTATGATAAATATTAGGTTAACTCAGTAATGTAAATCCAAGGTATAATTATTTTTCTAGCATCTAAGGGGCCTTAAAACTATTTTATAAATAATTTCTATCTTTCATTATTAATGAAACAAGTACATAAAATTGTCATCCAAAAATTATGAATTTATTATATTGGGCTAATAAAACTCTAAAAACATCATTGGCCAAGTTTCATAATTTTTCAGCAAGATTAAACTCTAAATAAAATAATTACCATAAACCTTAATATTATGGACTTGTAAGGAAAGTACATTAATCAACCCTCTAAAAATCTTGAAGAAATTACTACAAGCATATTTAGGCCTAAAATCATATGTGCCTAAGTATCATAATTTTTCAAAAGATATATCATCTATGAATAATTTTATACCACCAAACCCCTTTTTAATCATTTGTGCATGATGTACTAGATTTAATAAAAAAAAATTATACTAAAAATCAGGGGCAACAATTTCAACCTAAAACATTCACTGCCAAGGTTCCATGGGGTTTCAAAGAAAAGAATGATTCTTAATAATTAAAATATTAATTAGGACTATATCATAACCAACAAATGAAGTACCAAAAATATTGCTCATATAATTCCTGTAAAATTAACAAGGGTTCTTTCTACTTTAAAACTCATGCTCCTTAAGTTTCACACCCTTTTGATGAGTTATATGGGCTTGTGTTATTCAAAGGTGTTTCTACCCTAACCCTAGGGTTGGTGTTTTTAGGGGTGTATCAATCTCCAAACCTCCTAAGATTTTTACCTGAGGACTTTAACTTTACTAGTCCCCTCTCCACCAAAAATCATAACCATACAAGGGCATTTGACCCCATGCCCTTCATAAATCCCCCTAAGACCAACCTAAAGGTTTGAACTTGGGTCCTAGGGCATACCTACTCCAAACCACCCTATAAACCATAGGGGGATGCTAAGGGTTAAAAAAACTAGTGGCCTATGTTTCAGCCACTTGTGATGTGGATTGGTCACCTAAAATCACAAGTGCACTTTTTAATCAAAAACACCTCCTTAAGGCAAAACTAGGGTTTGGTGATTCCCTAACTAAAACTCATCCAAATGAGTTGAAATTTTGTACAGAGCTTGGAACTAATACCAGAGACCACTCACAAAAATTTGGGAGGGTTTGGAGGTCATTAGACCACTTAATTAAAATACCCTAGTTTTATAAAATAATAACAAAAACTATAGGACAAAGTATTCCCAAAAATTCCCATTTTTGGACTAACCCTAGGTATGACTAAGGTTGACCCCCTGACAAAATTTCAGGTCATTTGGACAAGGGATGAAGTGTGGGAACCCTTTCCAATCTCAGGATGGCCCTAGGTATAGGTCCCACCAAAATGGATGCCCTGGCCCAACCAGAGGTCATAATGGGTCCACATTAATTTTGGATGAAAGTAGACCCTTAGGCTGCATTTGGCACGGCTTATCGTGACTTATTTACTCCGGTGAGGTTGGACAAAAAAGTCATTGTCATAGAATGTATGTTTGGTATGACATGTTACTACCGTTGCAAAAAAAAGAAACTAGTTTGGGGCATAAAATTTTGATATGACAATGACATTTTTGTCCAACCTCACCAGGGCAAATAAGTTGTGATAAGCCGCGCCAAATGCACCCTTAGAGCTACAACTTTTATGTTTTGCACTTTTTCATCAGAGGCTCATAACTATTTTTAATATTTACTTCAAAATACTGTAAATGATGTGACAGAAAATCAATTAAAATGAAATATTTTCATTTGATCCAGCACGGATCTTGGCGAAAATCCAAGGGCCCGGGCTCATCGTCTACCTCCAGCCAATGGATGAGATAGCCCGAGCCTGGAGCCACTTCCAGCCGCCACCGCCGCCCATCCCAGCCCATCCTTGGCCGGCCACCACCACCAACACCTCCGTCAAGGTGGTGGCTATCGACTGGCGGCGAATCGGCCGCCGGAGTGGCGAATTCCAGCGGTTCTACCAAGAGAATTTCTCAGCCGAAACCATGAAATCCAGAAATTGGTTTAGGCTCAATTGAGCCCAAACCTTGAACCGAGGAATTGCTTGATCTAACCATAAGACAAGGAGAGGAGGAGGACCTTTCCGGCGGCCTGAATGCGAGAGGAGAGGCGGGACATCATGGACGACGGTGCCGGCGCTCGACTTCTGGAACAGCATAGTGGGACGGCTTGTTCCTTCCAGGTGAGAGTTCGAAAATGCTTCCCTCTGCCCACTGATGATGTTTAAATGGTCAATTGCGGAGGGGAGTGGCTGGATCCTTCATTGCCCAACAAAGCCATTAATGGCATGGCTCGGGTTGAGAGGAGGGGGGATGAATATGTTCCATGGTGGCCGAGAAACGGCTGGAATCAACTCCTCTTCACTAGAGGAGTTGATTGCAGCCATCAAGGGTGGTTGTTGGCCTCCCTTGGCCGAGCCCCACTCAATTCTTCCTCTTCCCAAAATTCTCTCTCCTCCATTAAAATGAAGCTTTCTCTCTCTCTCTCTCTCTCTCTCTCTCTCTTTCTCTCTCTCTCTCCTAGTCACCATGCTGACTGGTCAACTCTCTAGGATAAGTGCAGCCAATATAATCCTAATACTTAAGAAATCAAAGTTGTCCTATGGGGAAAAAGACTTGAGCATGGGTTACCCCAATTGGGCTAGGGTTTGACATGACCTTGGGTAAAGTTGACTTTGGTCATCATGACCATTTGGGTTGACCCCAATGGATCCTTATCGACTCATTGGCCCCTCTTTAGGTCTAGAGAGAACTTTGTAGAGTTATTTGGGTTTACTAAGGGCACCTTGTCCTTATATAGTTCAATTGCTCAAAGTAGGCCTAGGTGGGTTCTTGGCCAAATTGGCCACCTAGAATTGACTCCCATGGGCCCATATGGTTTTGTTGGGCCTTTCCAAGGGTTGGTGAGGTCTTGGAGTCCTGGTTAAACCACATGATATCCTAAACTAGGGTTTAGGAATCTACTATTTTCAGTCCATCTAACACAATCACCTTTATTGTCAAGTCCACCTGATCTTTTAGGCTCATAGGGTCTTGTCATGACCTAGTCATCACCAAACCACTCTTAGGGGGTCTAGTTGGAAATGGGATGTTACAAATCCTAATAAACAAAACAAAAATTTCGTCCCCGAAATTAAGTTTAATCCTACGGGGGTTCTACCGGAATAAACTAAACTTGTAACATCCCTTAAGGAGTTGGAGATTACATCACGACACCATGTTTGCTAAGTGCGGTTTATAGGGAAACCTAAATCTATGACTAATTCGCCAAATTGGCAAGGCCAAGACCCCAATAAACAAAAGATTACCCTCTACCCTTCCTAGGGCAGTCCTACTAGTTTAAAACAGGAAAGTAAATTGAACATCATGAAAGGTTGTGAGGTATACCTGACTGAACAACTCTTGATACTTTTGTCACATCAGGTCCTGCGGTTCCCAGGTATGCTCCTCATGGCCATGGTTCCTCCACAGGACTTTGACTAACGGAACCTTCTTGCGATGCAAGATCCGTACTCCTCTATCATCGATCCGAACCGGATCCAAGTGAACTGGCCGGTCTAAAGCTACCAGCCCATCTATGGTTGAAATCTGCTGTTTCGGGCATAGTAGAGCCCTCCTAAGTGAGGAAATGCGGAACACGTCGTGTAAGCCTGCCAATTCCTGTGGCAACTCTAGCATGTAAGCTAGGGGCCCGATCCGCTCTAGGATCCTGTATGGGCCCATATACCTAGGGCTGAGCTTCTTCTTCCGACCACGCACCCGTGAAACTCCATGTATGGGTCGAATCATCAAGAAAACCTACTTTCCCATCTGAAACTCTACCTGACGGTGTAGGGCATCGTAGTACATAGCCTGTCGGATTTGCGCTTCCAGCATTCTGTCCTATATCAGTCTCACCAGAGCCTTGGTGTCTTGACAAAATCCGATCCCAACACCTTCAGATCCTCATCCTGAATCCATGAAAGCGGAGTCCTGCATCTCCTTCCATATAAGGCTTCATAAGGAGCCATCCTTATGCTGGACTGGTAGCTGTTGTTATATGAGAACTCGACTAGTGGTAAGAGCTTCTCCCAAGATTCATTTTGATCAAAAATGCATAGCCTTAGGAGGTCCTCCAATGTCTTGGTGGTGCGTTCTGTCTGCCCATCCGTCTGTTGATGAAAAGCTGTGCTGAAGGTCAGTCACGTGCCTAAGTAAGTCTGTACGGATCTCCACTCCCTGGATATGAACCGACCATCCCGATCCGACACGATCGTCTTGGGCACACCGTGGTAACAAATGAACTGATCTATGAATCTCCGCACCAGTACCCCAACCGAGTCATCTTTTATGATCAGAATGAATCTGGACACCTTCGTCAGCCGATCGACGATGACCCAAATTGAATTGTTTCCCGTTCGTGATCGGGGGAGGCCATGAATGAAATCAATCACGATGTCCTCAAATTTCCACTCCGGCACCGGAAGTGGTTGTAGCAATCCTGCGGGGTTCCTGCACTCTGCCTTAACCAACTGGCATGCCTCGCAATGAGTCACGAAGTATGTAATGTCCTTCTTCATCCCTGGCCAAAACATCATCTTCTTCAAGTCGGCCGTCATCTTGGTGATCCCCGGGTGTATAGAATATCTGCTACAATGTGCCTCCGCCATGATGTCCTCCCGAATCTGGCCTCCTACGGGTATATAGACCCTTCCTTTAAAATATAGAAATACATCTCTTAGTGAATAATCTCCTGTCAAACCCTCCTCCAAGGCTTGGAATATCGGCTCTGCCCATGCATCTGTCCTCTGTCCATCCCGGATGCATTCCCGAATATCATCTATGGCAACCATCGATGCTAGATACTCCATATACCATTCTGGATCATTCTCGAACACTAGGGATATCTGCATATCTCTAAAAAACCTGACTGGCTCCATGGACATCAGATGTGGTCCCTTGCCTGAGGTATCTCCTCTCCGACTCAAAGCATTTACCACCACGCATTCCTTCCCGGGATGGTAGTGCATGTTGTACTAGTAATCTGACAGGAACTCCACCCAACATCTCTTTCTGATGTTGAGTTCCTTCTGTGTGTCCACGTATTTCAAATTCTTGTGACCTGAGAAGATGTCACAAGGAACCCCGTAGAGGTAGTGACGCCAAATCTTCAGAGCAAAGATCACTGCACCCATCTCCAGATCATGCACCAGATAGTTCTTCTCGTGTATCTTCAGCTGTCGGGAGGCATAGGCTATTACGTGCCCATTCTGCATTAGAACGACACCCATCACCTAGTAGGAGGCATCCATGTACACCTGAAATCCCTCCCTTCTCGATGGAAGAGCGAGAATGGGAGCCGAGGTAAGCCGACCTTTCAACTCCACAAAGGCCGCCTTGCACTGTGGCGTCCAAACGAAAGGGGATTCCTTCTTTGTTAGGGATGTAAGAGGGAGTGCAATCAGGGAGAATCCTTCGACGAACTTTCGTTAATATCCGACAAGTCCAAGGAAACTCCGTACATCCGTGGCTGTTTTCAACGGTGGCAAATCCTGAACTGCCTGAATCTTGGCCGGGTCTACTGCCAACCCAGCACTGCTGATAATATGACCTAAGAAGGCCACCTCCTTTAGCCAAAATTGGCATTTGCTGAACTTCATATACAGCTGGTGCTCTCGTAGCCTCTCTAGAGTCATAGTCAGGTGTCGTGTATGCTCCTCCTCCGTCCTTGAGGAAATGAGGATGTCGTCAATAAATACGATGATGAATACATTCAAATACTCCTCGAATACCCTGTTCATGAGGCTTGTAAATGCTGACAGCGCATTTGTGAGCCCGAAGAGCATCACTGTAAACTCAAACAGTCTGTACCTACTACTGAAGGCGGTCTTCGGAATGTCTTCCTCTCGTATCCGTAGCTGATAGTAACCTGACCTCAAGTCAAGTTTCGAGAAGAAATGTGCTCCATCCAGTTGATCAAACAACTCGTCAATCCGTGGCAGCGAGTATGTATTCCCAACCGTCAGTTTATTCAGTGCTCGATAATCAATACACAAGCAGAGACTTCCGTCCTTCTTCTTGACAAATAGCACCAGGGCTCCCCGCGGTGAAGAGCTTGGCCGGACAAACCCTGCCTCTACTAGTTACTGCAACTGACTTCGGAACTCTGTCAACTCTTTCGGGGCCATCCGGTAAGGGGCCCTAGATGCCGGCTTGGCCCCCGACACAAGCTGTATCTGGAAGTCCTGCTCTCGGGGCGGAGGTAGTCCTGGAAGTTTCTCTAGAAAGACGTCAGCAAAATCTCGCACCACCGGGATGTCTGTCACAGACTCCTTTACCTCCATCATCTCAAATAGAATCTGATAAACCTCCTCTCCCTGCAGATGGGCCTTAACGGCCCGTACCGAAGTTAAGAGTATATGAGAGGCAGGTCTTATACCTTCGATGACAATGAAAGAGTCTCCGTGCCTCACAGTGATCCTCTTCGCTTGGCAATAAATCTGGGCCATGTTCCAGCGCAGCCATACCATGCCCAGGATCAAGTCGTAGTCCGTCAACTTCAAAAGCATTGCTGGAGCCTCAAATGCCTTTCCACCTATTTCTACCTCCATGTTGCAGTGGTCCGAGGTAAGGAGTTCAGATCCATCAGGTAGTCGCACCCTCATCTCCGAGCCCGTGAATCGCTCCACGCCTTCCAATCCTTCTACGAACGTCTCCGACACGAAGGAGTGAGAAGCTCCGGTATCGAAAAGCGTGCGGGCAGGCTTGCCGCTGAAGAAGACTATACCTGGGGTGGTTAAATGTCTTTGGATTCTATAACGAGTTTCCTTTCCTATTTATTCTATCAAGTGCAGTTCTACAAATTGTCAACTGAGAAAGGGGAATTCTTTTAGAACAATTAAACATCTTCGGCGTACCTACTAGGACCTCCTCTAGGTTCCGAGGCTACGCAACTTCCAAAGCATAAACCTGCTCCCTTTCTTTTCTACGATCTCCCCCCTAGTATCCACGTCATCGGCCACGACCTCGGCCTCCAAATGACTGCGCTGGCTGGGCAGCCGGTAGAGCTTTTGGGGGTGGCCCTCTCATAGGACAATTTTTGCGGATGTGCCTAACCTGATGGTAGAGGAAGCACTCTGGCGGGGGATATGCCAATCCCCCGAGTCTCAGGCCCTCCCGTGTCTGAAGAGGTGGTGGAGCCACCACCACTGGCTCCCTTCTTTCCTGTCTTGCCTCCTGACGAGGCTGGTCCTCAACCCTTCTCCCGTCCGTGATACGAGCACGTATCCGATCGTTCCTTGCTCTTCGACCCTGATCCTCCGCTGGCTGTTTCCGGCCCCGAGAAGCTTGCCAATCAGCCTCTATCCTCTTGTCCATCTCTAACATCCGAGGTATTGGCCCGTCAGATACGAACAGTAGGGCCTCCCTAAAGTCCTCCCGCAGGCCCTTATAGAACCTCTTGATGTATCCTACCTCATCCAGTTGATAGAAGTCCGCAAACCGGGCTAAATGGTTGAAATCCCAGCGGTACTCTACCACTGTCTTATTGCCCTACTTCAGTTGCAGGAACCTGTCCTCCAGCTCATCCTTAGCCGAGTGTGGAACAAAATCCTCCAGTAATGCAGCCCAGAACTCCCCCCAAGTAATCTCTGCAATCTCAATATTCGCAAAGGTCGTGTCCAGTGACGTCTTACACCATCTCTTGGCATGAGACTCCAAGCAATAGACCACCAATGACACTCTCTCCTCCCAGGGGAACCGTATCCCTGTCAACATCTCGTACATAATTTCCAGCCATTCTTCTGTCCGGACAGCTGACTCTGTCCCTAAGTAGGATGGGGGAGAGAGTCCTCGAAAGATGCTCAGCCAGTTGGCCCCCGGGTTTGGCTGCGGAGCCGAAACTTGCTGAGCCCTGAAAGCCTCCAGAATTACTGTCAGAGTCTGCCCCATCTCCGACTGTAGGAACGGAGTGGGGACCGGGGGAGGTGTTGCATCATTCGGAGTCTGTTGGACTCCGCCTTGTGGTGTAGGCTTTACTGGAGCTTGCATATCAAAAACCGTCTGTAAGCAATTGACTCAAGCCTAATTAACAGTGGACAATTACATGTGATCCCCACATGGGCACACCACGCTTCCGCTGCTTAGTGGACTACTACTCTTCTGATCGAGGTTTGCTCTGATACCACTTGTAAGACCCCATTTTTTTTTCTTTTAAAACACCGGGGTCTTAGGCCCAGAATCGCCGCTTTGCGATGACACCTTCACGCCCTGAAGGGTCATCACCACAAAGAGCCGATTCTGTCGGCCAATTCGATCACAAAAAGGTAGCATAATAAAGTAAAAAAAGCAAGTCCATAGAAAAATCACATATCCGAGTAATAAAATCTCCATGAAGGGAGAGTCCACAGAAAATAAATGTACTGAAAATAAGGGCTTAAGCCCGATACATCAAATCCTCACTATATAGTCTCTCAAGCAGAAGCAAAATAAAACACTACTAGAATTAGGGACTCAAAGTCCCAGCTATTTGAACTCTTGAGCTAGACTGCCCTATCTCCAAACGGGCCGACCTACGGGGCTGCTCCTCCATGCTGGGCTCCACGATCCCCTAAATCATGTGGTCCGAAAACCGTTAGTCTATAAGACTAAGTCCTATCATCCCCCACCCCTTCCACCATGGTCCCTAGGCACCGAGCGGAAAGGAAGAAAGGGGAGGACTGAAGGTGGAGAGTAATCAAGAAACAGATGACAGCAGACCTATACTAGCAATTTTATAGTACATGTGGCAGTAAAGTAAAGTATGAAAAGTAACCTTAACTTATGTGCGGAAACGCATAAGCCAAGGGATCTTCTACAGGGCTCCCATCGTATAAAGATTCTCATACCTATTTATACGTTGGGGTGTCGGTTATTAACAACAATATATATATGAAGAATTTAATCTTAATTTATAAACTTGCCCACACAAGCTTATAGACAGAGGGGTCATTTTGCAAGTCCAATTGTGTAAGCGTCCCATACCACTTACACAATTGGTGACAGAGGTTAAATGCAATGATGATGTTATGACATGCAAGTGGGTATGAAGTGATCAAGCAAGTGCAACTCACCCACCCGACTCTATGTACACAGACCTTTAGTTCTCCCTTTCTGGAGCCGAACCTCCCAGGATACCTCCGTAGTGGCAGACGGAAGCGGTGGGTTGGGCCTCGCCCAACTCTAAACCAGTAAAGCACTACCGGTCAGACCTATCGTATGCCTCAACGCTTAGTGCATGAAGCGGACTCCTGCATACTCTTACCGGCTGGCGCACCGGACTTTTGTTGGCGAAGTGCTAACCACACTTGCCGAGTCAGCGTATTGGTGTCGGTGCATCGACCCTCCAATACCGAAGACCCACCACCTTATCTTTTTTTTTCTTTATGCACATGCAATATTTAACGTGTCGAACAATCGAGGCAAAGCTCCGCGGACAAAACTGTCCGACTCAAAACTAACCGAGCCAAAGCTCCCCGGACTATCCCGGCTGTCTCCACAACCACCAAGCTTATCGCTCAAATATTATAGTAAAAACTAACTTCCCGAGACTCTGGGGTGTGTGAAAGTGAACTCCTAATTATTCTAGTTGCTCTTTAAGATTTATCACTCCTACAGTTTACGTTAGCCCAGGACAGCCCCCGGTATACCCCGTGAAGGGCTCTCAAAGGGCACTAGGAACTATGATGGTAGCTGAAGCCCATCGTTCCCTTTCATAAGGCACTTATTATTATTGGTTGATTCCCTTTACCCATTCCCTTCTCATATTACAGTAGGCTAATCATAGGGTGATTTTGACTCTTCCTCTCTTCGGGAAAGACGATCGTTCGTCAAACCTGATCACCTCTAAACTTTTGCCCAACCACTTCTCACTACTCTTCCTATCCTTCTATTGTGAATTCATCCATATCTATCCAACCCAGCAAAATGACTAACTCCTACACCATGTCCAATCATATCCTATTGCAGCTAACCCAATTTGTCAAATGCAGACCAACCTAGGCTATATGTCGAACCGGATAGGAGATAATCCAAATAATCCTCCAAATGCCCTAAATTATTTACTAGAGACTTGTCATTGTACAAATAGACTAAATCCAGAAAATTGTAATTTTCCTATTTTATCTGGCATTTAATTAATTTTCTTGAACTTCCAAGGGTTACCAGTTTGAACATGAACTACCATATGTACTCATGCAAGATGCCTAACAAAATTATGATAAATATTAGGTTAACTCAGTAATCTAAATCCAAGGTATCATAATTTTTCTAGCATATAAAGGGCCTTAAAACTTATTTAGAAAAAATATCTATCTTTCATTATTAATGAAACAAGTACAAAAAATTATAATCCAAAAATTATGAATTAATTATATTGGCCTAATAAAACTCTAAAAACATCATTGGCCAATTTTCAGAATTTGTCAGCAGGGATTCACCTCTAAATAAAGTAATTACCAAAAACCATAATATTATGGACTTGTAAGGAAAGTACTGTAATCAACCCTCAAAAAATTATGAATAAATTACTACAAGCATATATAGGCCTAAAATCATCTATTCCTAAGTCTCATAATTTTTTAACAGATATATCATCTATGAATAATTTTATACCACCAAACCCCTTTTTAATCATTTGTGCATGATGTACTAGATTTAATCAAACAAAAATTATACTAAAAATCAGGGGCAACAATTTCAACCTAAAACATTCACTGCCAAGGTTCCATGGGGTTTCAAAGAACATAATTATTAATAATAATTAAAACATTAATTAGGGCTATATCATAACCAACAAATGAAGTACCAAAAATATTGCTCATAAAATTCCTGTAAAATTAACAAGGGTTCTTTCTACTTTAAAACTCATGCTCCTTAAGTTTCACACCCTTTTGATGAGTTATATGGGCTTGTGTTATACAAAGGTGATTCTACCCTAACCATAGGGTTGGGGTTTTAAGGGGTGTATCAATATCCAAACCTCCTAAGATTTTGGCCAGAGGACTTTAACTTTTCTAGTCCCCTCTCCACCAAAAATCATAACCATACAAGGGCATTTGCCCCTATGCCCTTCACAAATCCCCCCAAGACCAACCTAAAAGTTTGAACTTGGGTCCTAGGGCATACCTACCCTAAACCACCCTATAAACCATAGAGGGATACTAAGGGTCAAAACAAACCAGTGGCCCAAGTTTCAGCCACTAGTGATGTGGTTTGGTCACCTAAAATCACAAGTGCACTTTTTAATCAAAAACACCTCCTTAAGGAAAAACTAGGGTTTTGTGATTTCCTAACTAAACTCATCCAAATGAGTTGAAATTTTGTATAGAGCTAGGAACTAATACCAGGGACCACTTACAAAAATTTGGGAGGGTTTGGAGGTAATTAGACCACTTAATTAAAATACCCTAGTATTATTAAATAATAACAAAAACTATAGGACAAAGTATTCCCAAAAATTCCCATTATTTGACTGTCCCTATGTATGACTAAGGTTGACCCCCTACCCAAATTTCAGGTCATTTGGACAAGGGATGAAGTGTGGGCACCCTTTTCAATCTCAGGATAGCCCTAGGTATAGGTCCCACTAAAATGGATGTCCTGGTCCAACAAGAGGTCCAAATGTGTCCAAATCAATTTTGAATGAAAGTAGACCCTTAGGGCAACAACCTTTATGTTTTGCACTTTTCATCAGAGGCTCATAACAATTTTTAATATTTACTTCAAAATATTATAAAAAATGTGACAGAAAATCAATTAAAATGAAATATTTACATTGATCCAGCACGGATCCAGGCACAAATCAAAGGGCCCGGGCTCAACGTCTACCTCCAGCCAACAACTGAGATATCCTGAGCCTGGAGCCACTTCCAGCCGCCACCGCCACCAATCCTGGCCCTTCCCCAGCCGACCACCACCACCAACACCTCCGTCGAGGTGGTGGCTATCGACTGGCGGCGACTCGGCCGCCGGAGGGGCGAATTCTTACTGTTCTACCAAGAGAATTTCTCACCCGAAACCATGAAAACCAGATATTGGTTTAGGATCAATTGAGCCAAAACCTTGAACCTAGGCATTGTTATGATCTAACAATAAGACAAGGAGAGGAGGAGGAACTTTCCGGCAGCCTGAAGGCAAGAGGAGCGGAGGGACACCATGGATGATGGTAGCGGCGCTCGGCTTCTGCAATAGAACAATGGGATGGCTTGTTCCTTCCAGGTGAGAGTTCGAAAATGCTTCCCTCTGCCAACTGATGATGTTTAAATGATCAATTGGGGAGGGGAGTGGCTGGATCCTTCATTGCCCATCAAAGCTATTAATGTCATGGCTCAGGTTGAGAGTACGGGGACTGAATATACCCCTTGGTGGCCGGGAAACGGCTGGAATCAAATCCTCTTCCCTAGAGGAGTTGACTACAGCCATCAAGGGTGGCTGTTGGCCTCCCTTGGCCGAGCCCCACTCAATTCTTCCTCTTCCCAAAATTCTCTCTCCTCCATTTAAATGAAGCTCTCTCTCTCTCTCTCTCCTAGTCACCATGCTGACTGGTCAACTCTCTAGGAAAAGTGCAGCCAATATAATCTTAATACTTAAGAAATCAAAGTTATCCTAAGGGGAAAAAGACTTGAGCTTGGGTTAGCCCAATTGGGCTAGGGTTTGACTTGACCTTGGGTAGAGTTGACTTTGGTCATCATGACCATTTGGGTTGACCCCAATGGATTCCTATCGACTCATTGGCCCCTCTTTAGGTCCAGAGATAACTTGGTAGAGTTATTTGGGTTTACTAAAGGCACCTTGTCCTTATATAGGTCAATTGCCCAAAGTAGGCCTAGGTGGGTCCTTGGCCTAATTGCCCACCTAGAATTGACTCCCATGGGACCATATGGTTTTGTTGGGACTTTCTAAGGGTTGGTGAGGTCTTGGAGTCCTGGTGAAACCACATGATTATCCAAAACTAGGGTTTAGGAATCTACTATTTACAGACCATCTAACACAATCACCTTTATTCTCAAGTCCACCTGATCTTTTAGGTTCTCTAGGGTCTTGTCATGACCTACTAAGACCAAACCACTCTTAGGGGGTCTAGTTGTAATTGGGATGTTACCTGTGAAGCCTTTCCTGTAGTTGTTTCTTTGTTGCTGCTACTCCCCCTTGCTACTTTGTTCTTGTACTACTTCTCCCCCTTTTTGACTTCTATGAAATAGCTTAGGAGCAACATGCTATCTACTCCCCCTTTTTGAGAGCAAAGAAACACCTAGAGCTGAACTTGGTCCCCCTCAATAAGAACAACTAAAGCTATACCAAATTCAAAATACCCAATTTAAATTTGAAGGTGTTGAACTTTGCTTCTTCTAGTGGCTTGGTGAAAATATCAGCCACTTGCTTATCTGTTGGGACAAACTCAAGACTAATATCCTCACATTCCACATGCTCTCTTATAAAATGATATCTACTCTCTATTTTCTTAGTACTTCTATATGATATAGGATTCCTAGCTATAGATATTGCACTTGTAGAATCACAAAACAAAGGGATTTTACTTATCTAGAGGTTAAAAGCCTAGAGTTGATTCTGAATCTACAGCAACTGTGCACATCAGCTTCCTACAACTATGTATTCTGATTCTGTAGTAGAAATAGATACACTAGTCTGCTTCTTGCTGCTACAGGACATGAGCCTTCTACCCAGAAACTGATAGGAACCTGATGTACTTTTCCTGTCCTATCTGCAGGCTGCAAAGTCTGCATCTTAATAGTAAATTAGCTCAAACCCCTATTCCTAGGGTACCATAGGCCAATATCTTTATGCCCTTTAGATATTTCAAAATTCTCTTCGCAGCCAAGAAATGAGTCTTTTTAGGGCATTCCTGATATCTAGCACAGACACATATAACATACATGATGTCTAGCCTACTAGCAGTGAGATATAAAAGAGAACTAATTATCCCTCTATGTAAAGTTTGATCAACAGGTTTCCCTGCCTCATCTTTGTCTAAAGACATATTTGATACCATGGGTGTTTTCATAGTGGAAGCATTCTCCATCCAAAATTTCTTAATTAACTCCCTGATAAACATAGACTATGATATGGATATTCCATTGCCAGTCTGTCTTACTTGGAGACCCAAGAAGAACTTAAGTTCACCCATGCTACTCATCTCAAACTTCCCTTGCATAAGTTTGGCAAACTTCCTACAAAGGTTATCATCAGTAGATCCAAAGATAATTTCATCAACATATATCTAGACTAGGATGATCTTGCCCTTAGATTCCCTAAGGAATAGGGTCTTGTCTATCTTCCCTCTTGAGAATTTATTTTCAATGAGGAAGCTAGACAATGTTTCATACCAAGCTCTAGGGGCTTACTTTAGCCCATATAGAGCTTTCCTTAGTCTATAAACAAAATCAGTATGGTAAGGAAATACAAATCCTGTAGGTTGTTCCACATAGACTTATTTTTTCAAATCTCCATTCAGAATTACTGATTTCACATCCATCTGATAGACTCTGAACCCTTAGAATGCAATATATAAAAAGAATAACCTGATAGCTTCTAGTCTTGCTACAGGGGCAAAGGTTTGATCAAAGTCAACACATTCCTCTTGTCTGTACCCCTGAGCCACCAGTCTATCTTTATTCTTAACTATAATGCCATTTTCATCAAGTTCATTCCTGTAGATCTACTTGGTTCAAAGGAAATTATGTCCTTGAGGTCTGGTAACTATCTTCTGAACCTTACATCTTTTAAACTAGTTCAATTCCACTTACATAGCTCCAATCAAAAACTAGCCTTGGTTAGCCTCTTCAAATTTCTTAGGTTCTACCTATGATAGGAAGCAAGAGTACATTATTGTATTGAGACATCTGCTCCTTGTCGCTACTCTTTGTCTTGCATCACCAATAATCTGATGGTCTAGATGATCCCTCAAATTTCTTATTATTGGAGGCAGTATTGCTTCAACATCATGTTCTTCATGATGTTGATCTTTATCCACTTCCTGTGATCCTTGTGCTTCCTCTGGAATGCACACACCCTCTACTTGGTCTTGTATTGTTGGAGCATCTTCTCCATTTCTCTTGAGAGTTAGCTTTTTCAACACTAGTTCAGTACTTGTAGAACTAGAAGAAGAGCTTGACAGCTCATTGTTAATCATATTTGTTTCATCAAACACTACATTAACTAACTCCTCTATAACTTGACTTGTCAAGTTATAGATCCTATAAGCCTTACTATGATTATTGTACCCAAAAAATATCCCCTCATAGGCTTTGGAAACAAACTTAGTTTTATAGGATTTCCCATTATTGAGCACAAAGCACTTGCTCCCAAAAATTCTGAGATATGGAAGGTTTGGTTTCCTACCCTTCATAATCTCACATGGAGTCTTATTGTGGCTATTGGTGATAGACGCCCTGTTAAGGACATGACAAGCTGTATTTACAGCCTCAGGCCAAAAATATTCTAGGAGAGAAGTGTCATTTAGAAGTATTCTACCAGCCTCTATGAGAGTTCTATATTTCCTCTTAGCTATCCCATTTTGCTGGGGTGTTCTTGGAGAGGAAAACTCTTGCTAAATCCCATGATATTCATAGATTCTTGTCATGCATTCAGATTGAAACTCAGTTCCATGGTCACTTCTGATTTTGACCACAGTACTTTTTAGCTCATTCTGTATTTGCATGACAAATGTCTTGATGATATTTGGGGTTTCAGACTTTTTCTTCAAAAAGAATACCCAAATAAATCTAGAAAAGTCATCAAACACCGTAAAGGTGTGGACCTTCCTACCTAGACTATGAACTGGCCTTGGACCAAACAAGTCCATATGTAAGAGATATAAACACCTCACAGAATCTTTAGTCTCATTGATTTTGAAGGAAGCTTTTGTCTGCTTACCCTTTTGGCATGCAGAGCAAATACCTTCCTTAGAGCATTTCATGTTAGGACCATTCCTAATTAACTCTTTAATATAGAGCTTTCCTATAGTCTTATAATTCAAATGAGCTTGCCTCTTGTGCCATTTGACATAATATGAGGCTTTCTTATTTGCAACAAGACAAATGGGAGAGTCTGATGATAAATAAAGAAAATTAAGACAATAGACATTCTCACTCACTACTAGAAAAGTGAGTATTGGCTACACTTTTTTTAGCCAGAGTCTAAAAATCATGGCTAATACACCGAAATTATCCACGATTGCAAAAAAAATGGTTAATAGTTATTTTATAGCCAGGGTTATAAATATTGTGGCTAATACAGGCGTTTTAGCCATGAAAAATAATATTCTCGCCTTTATTTATTGTTTCCTGCACTGATCTCCACCTAAAAAATCGTGATAGTCGCAATTTGTTCTTCTGCGTAGGTAGGGCATGACATGCTTCTTCTCCCGCTACTCGCGTGCTTCTTCTCTAGCTGATCGCGTGCGAACGAGAGGGAGAAAGGCGAGTGAGTGAGTTTGTGAGAGGGCGAGATACGATGATGGCTGCGACAGCGGTTGGGATGCAGGCCAGCGATCGGGTCATCGCCACCAGCGCCAGTACTCCTTGGAGCAGTTCATCTTGAAAATTTCTGTAATTTTTTGCTAATTTGTTGAGTTTTCCCCATATATCAGGATTTTTGCTAGGTTGACTATTCGAGGATGCTGCAGAGCACGGAGAGGGGTTTGGTCGGAGAGTTTCCGCTGTCTCAAAGACCTTAATGCTGACAGTGAGCTCAAGGCCATCAAGCCAAAGGATGAGCCGCTGCGATTTCTCGCCCGAGGTGAGCCCGGGATCTTGGATCTTCATTCCTATGACATGGATCTGCTCTTAGATGTAAGCATTTTCTTTCCCTTTGTGATTCATTACAACACAAAGTACTCTAGATGTAAGCATTTTCCTCTATGATGAGGGTATTAATATATTCCTCATTGTTCTTGTTTGTTAAAGTGCATTTGGCCATACTTATAGTTTACTTATTATATGATACATGCTGACTGTATTTTTTTTGTTAGTATTTCTCTCATTTGCCAAGAGTTGAATATTTGCATTTTAAGTCTTTAGATTTTTGATTATCAAGCTGTTCCATAGAACTTCAGTGCATAAATATGTAACTATATATATATAAACCTGTTATTGTACATTGAACAATGGTTACATAAAAAAAGGTTGTGCTTGCATTATTGCATATGGCAAGACATGCAAATATAATGTAGATTTAAGTAGCTTATTTTTTGTGCTAAAATTATTATTTCTCTTCACTTGTTGTATGGAAGGATTCTAGCACATGCTTATTGTCGATTTTTAGGAAGTGGGGTATTTTGAGTAGGGTTTATGTAGAGGCTCATCACTGATAAAGCTCTCGGGTTGTTGTTCCTACTTGGATGTTAGTTTAAAATAATATACTTTTCAGTATTTGCTTAAGTATGTCTAAGTTCATTAAGTTCACCTTTATTCCAGTTCCCATTGAGGCAATTCAAAAGGTTTCATTGTGTTGGCTCATGATCTACTGTATGTTAGACCGCGGTGGTTGGGGAAAATGGCAAATAAAAAGGAGAAATCATGGGTTGAGCTTGTTTAGAAAGCAAATTGTTGTGTTCTATTCTATTTAACATCGAACAATGTAAACTTCTCCTGTGCGCCAAAATTTTAGGCTGCATTTTGAGTGGTTTTGATCTCGATGCTGCAATTTTTTGATATTTTGGTGAGACATTTAATTACATGATATATTTGTGATCTTTACAAACCTGTACTCCCTATTTTGATTAGTGTTGTATTGAACATCTTTGCAGTGAATGTTGGTTTAAATATTTTTGTATTGTTAATTTTATTTATGCCTTGTAGTATTATTTTATTATATGGTGTGTGTGTTATTTACCTTTAAGCTTGGGATTAGGCCTTACGTTCCATCAGTTATTTATCTTAGTGTAATAGGATGAATAGTAATCCATTGACAAGTGCCCTTATAGGTGATAATAGGGATCTGCAAGAAGGATCATCTGGAGAGACTAACTCATTCCACTATGATTAGTAGGAAAAGTAGATACAATTGATCCTGTGAGTTGTGCTATGATGAAATGATTAGGGGAGGGGCTGCCCAAAATGGAAAAATGTTGATGATAATGGATGCCATTAAAAAGTTCAACCTCCCGTGTCAGAGAGAAAGTAATGACCTATGTGGGCATGATGGATGAAAATGAAAATCTCCTGCATGTTAGGCAAAAATATAAAACAAAGAGGGAAAATAGAGAGATAAGAAGAATAAAAAAGTAAAATAAAATGTTTGTGTATGGTGTAATCTTAATTGACAATAATACTTGAGGAATGATAACACACATACCCCTTGGATTGAATGGAGTAACTTGTAAAGGTGCTGCTAATACAAGTTTCATGTAACTTATGGCCTGAACGTTCTGTATCATGTACGTAAGCCACACTACCGAGCCCGATACGGTAGGAGAAACTGGCAGCGATGGGTTCCAAAAGGGACGAGGGGCAAGTACCAAGCAGAGCCTTAGAGCACAAATAATTTAACCCCCATGAGATGAAAATTTTCCATTCAACCAAATTATGTGTTAAGAATATGACAACTTTTGTATAATGCCATGATCATACAGATACCCCTCAAACTATTATTAGTATGTACTATCTAGATAGTAGTATGATAATGTGTTCTTACCCCCTTAAGAGTGATGCTGATTGCACAGATAGAGGCCATCATGAATGATTTTTTCAGGTTGGACCCTCCATCAAACTTGTTTGAAGCTGAAACCATGATTGAAGGCAAGGATCCTTTTGTTTTGATATTTGATTTCCATTATTAACTTGTGAATCTGTAATCATCTGTTACATTTTTATTTGTAAAAAATCAAAGTTATTATAAATCCTGTTGGTAAACTGTTTTCTTTTGAGTAGGCTCTGAATGTTTGAACTTTCTGAATCATGCATTATGCCAAATCCTTGATTTTCTTTTTTAGTTTTGTTTTATTAATCCATGTTAATTTTGTAAAAATCTGATTGCAACAACTTATCTTAATTAGATATCCACTGTCTTGAATTACTAGAATTGTTATTGAGTTTTAACCAACTTTGGTACTTTTGTTCATAGTTCTTGACAAATAGAACATTAACTAGAGAAAGTAAATAGATAGATCTCAAATTTCATGAACAACCTATTTATTGACATAATTTTAGGCAGTATCAGTTATTTTGATTCAATTATTCGGTAATTGAGCTTTATTTTTTTAACCAATTATGTCTTCCTTATTTGGAACCTCTTGTGCTCTTTATTACTGCTAACTATCTTGTTTTATGGTTTCAGATATATTTTTTAAAAAGATAATTTTTACATGCGTCCCTACATTTTTTGACCAATGAAGTGTTCTTTTTTGCTTAATCATGCTACTAGTACCATGACCTCTTTTGAGTAGGGACACTCTATGGATTTTCGTTTGATTCGAATGAGGGGGTGAAAGTATCTAAGATTTTTTCCCAACAAAGTGATCCGAACAATGAGAATGAAGTCCTAACAAATAAAAGAACTAAAGGAAAATATGAGATATATCTTCATACTAAATGATGGTTTGCTTTACTTCAACTTATGTGAGTTTATGTAACTGGATTCTCTTTTAAAAAATCATGCAGTTCTCAGGATTGCACAGTTAAGGTATGAGAGACTACACAAGGAAAGATGATCTGGGATATGAAGGTACAATATTTGAACTTTGTTGCTTGTGAGGCTAAAGAATCAGCTTAAATTTTCTATATGTTTTTTGGTAAGCAACCAAAATTGCACGATCATTATAGTTGTCAAATCTCCATAAATAAATAAAAAACCCATAGTAAAAAAAAAGTGTAAAACAAAATGTTATCATTGCTCGGGACCTAATATACAGGCCTATAAGTCTAACCAGTTTCTTGTCAATTCATGACAAATTTTAAGCATAAAAACAACCAGAAGTAAATAAAAATGTGTAAAATAAATGTTGTCATTGCTCCGGACCTAATATACAGGACTTGTCTAAGCAGTTTTTTGTCAATTTATGCCATAAATTTTAAGTTTTCAACTTTGAATCATAATCCTCATATGGCTCTTTTTATAAGAATCATTAGTTCCTAGATTTGACTACTCTAATACAGTGACTGCCTAACCATCCAACTCTAGCATAATTCGAGCCATAGGGTTTCAAAAAAAGGTTAGAGAAATAAATCTCTACTTTTGCATTTAATAGTAGCTGTGGATATGATTAATTTTCTCCATGCAATTATTTTTATAATTGGGATATATCTTCTTGATGATGTCTTCAGTGCTGTAGATGCTCAAACTTCCTCAGAGATCTTCAAGGTAAAATTTCAAGTGGTTAATATTTAATTAGCATATTAATGCCAGATTCTGACCTAACAATATAGTTATAGTAAGAAAATGTAGAATGAAATAGTCATCAGTTTTCTATGCTACAGGGATGCTATAAATTTCATCTTAAAAGTGAATTTGACATTTATTCTACAGTTTATTAGTTAATTCTATTTATAGCATGACATTTCGACCTATGCAAGTCCTATATAGTTTGTTATGTTATTTGTCCAGTTTTGTCATTCTTGTGGTTTAGGATGCTTACAAACTTGCAGAAATAAGATAGTTATGCTACCGTTTTTTCGTGGGATCTGATGATAAAACTAATAGATTTTCTATGCAGGAATGCATAAGAGGTGCTCTTAAGGGCAAGAAAGTTATACTTGTTACCCACCAAGTTGATTTTCTTCACAATGCAGATCTCATTTTGGCATGTGATATAGTTCCACTATGATAACATTTTAATTACATGATGGTCATTAGTATTAGGGCTAATATCAAATCAAAGTTCAGATGAGATAGGCTCAGTTTGAAATTTAAATTCTTGAGTTTGGCTTGAAATATGTTATAGTTTAGCATTTCACATTATTTCTTTCCTGACTCCCTTTGTTATATAGTTGCCCGCTTATGGTTGAACCAACTCAAAATTGAGTTCTAGTTGAGTTAGATTTGAAGTCAAAACTGTGCCGACTAAAATAATATTTTGAGCGAGCCGGCTTAAGCTCAAAATGGACTCGAAAATTGATTTTAGCCAGTTTGAATGACTCGAATAATTTCAGTTCGTGTAAAATATCTAGCGATTTCATAGTTTCGATTATTTTGCTTAACCATTTTCAAAGTTCATTTTTATTGAATTTCTTATTGAGCTTTACATGAAATGTACTTGTTGAAGACAATAGGGTAGAAATCACCATCAATGTTCTTTTATTTTATTTGTGAAATTAGTAGCTTTTTTTTCTTATAGATGCAACTATAAACCATTAATCTGTGAATTACTTGCTACTGTTAAGTGTTTTTGAGTTTACACACATATGATGCCATAGTTTAATCTATAAAATTGTTAGGTTATGCGAGATGGGATGGTTGTTCAATCTGGAAAGTATAATGAAATACTAAATGCTTGTGTAGATTTTGCTGTACTTGTTAATGCACATGAAAGTTCAGTGGAGCTAGTAAAACATAGCACACTTGCACAAGAAAGAATAAAGGCTGAACCGTACCCACATTATGTCTGACCGACTCGAAGGCCTAGGTTATTGGTCTCGTTGGAGCGCATAATGAGAGTCTTAGGCCTGAGCGCCTTAAAGACTAGAAATGCTCAAAGTTGTCCATCAATTCTTGAACCTTTGAATGGTTGTGTAATCCGGGAAACTGGCACACAAAAAATGTGCCCTGAGTTTACGGAGTGTCGGCAGTTAAGGCCGACGTTTGTGATATATTGAACTATTTGTGAGTGCACGTTCTTGTGATATAGCTTCTTGTGATAATGTTATGCCTGCAGGAAAGGAATACCTCAGCCCCAGAAAAGGGGTAGGGTTCATTATAAATAAGTCAGCTGAATGTTGACCATTGCCTTTTTTGACACCCTTGTGGTGGATTTTCCATGTGAAAGTGCTAGAGAAACAAGCGGGAAGTAGCGGGCTATGGCCCCAAAGATATACCGGCCCACGAAGGCCAAGTGAAGTTTTATTACTTTTAGTTGTTGCCATCCTGCGTGCCGATGTCTATAATCCACACCTTGCAAAGAGTAAATGTAAGGCCATAAGGCCAGAATAGTTTTAAGCTACTATTGACTGTCGTCGGGCGATAGTGACTATTGCTGTGCAATAGTAACTTTTGTGTATTTTTGAAATAAACAATCCTACTCTCCCCTAAAGCTTCCACTAGAATGCTCTGAGTTAGGATGTGTTTGGTATGCTATATTAATAAGTAACATCACTGACTATCTGTGGAATATGGTGTGGGGTCCTAACCGGACCCTTTGTTATATTTCATTTGACGAACGAAGGTGTTATAATTTTGTATCAGCTTGTCTTGGTGTTCCTCCTACGAATTCATGGTCGAATTCTATTGAGGGGTAGCGAGCACGTATAAGTGCTTACCGTTATAACATAAATGAACTCAAGAATGTCCACTTAGGAATGAAAATACACATGTTTGAGGAACTTGTGTGTTCCTGTTATTGCTTTTGCTATAGTGTGAGTTGCTTAATTGTGTGTTTCACGATTATCGGCGAGTAGATGTAATGAGGGGCAGCAATAACCCCAACATTCGATGGGGAGTAATGAGACAACTGAGGTTCCAACACGTCCTCATTTAGTAGAGATAGTTCGTATGATCGCTGATGTGGTCTTCGCAATGATCAAGGCCCAACATGAGAGGCATGTACAACCCTCAGTTCCGGTGGTGAGTTCAATGCCGGTTGGCGTACTTGAGGAGATTGCAAGGGGAAGAGTTTCAGTCTTGCCATTGAATATGTGTTTGATGCAAGGACAGTACACAGACATGAAGTACTTTCATGCATTTATTGTGCTGAGATAACATGCAGAGTTTGTGTTTGAGATTGAGGAGACTAAGACCGACACATTTTATCATTGTCTACATGATGAACTACGATGTTTATTAGTGGGTCCAAAGTTAATTGGATTCAATGCCTTGGTAATGACTGATAGGTCTTTGGAAATAGACTTGGAAAAGATCAGGGTGAAGCAAGAGTTCAACATGCTAAACTTTATAAATGTTTCAAAATAAAACTATTGCAAGTGGAAAAAGAAGTTACATCTGTTGAAATCAACATCTTCCATAATCATAGGAACAAAGAAAAAGTGTTGTTCATATGTTTGCTTTTCTTATAGCAAGGCAGGACATCTTTTCCCGAGAATATCATGTTGATGTGCCAAGTACAAAGAAGGCTAAGGCTGGAGCAACTACGAGGTGAGCGCCACCTACGTGCTATACGTGTGGCAAAGAGGGTCATAAGGCTCGCGAATGCCAAACTTTCCTTTCATCGATTTCAAACTGAATTGGATGTATAAGTATATGTACATAAACAAATGTTATTGTGTACTATACATTTAATAGTATGTAATAATATACACAGTACATGTTTTACATGTATAAACATGTTGTGACAACAACTCAATAAGTCGTTTGATTAAGGCATAATGTATTCCCTGTGTGCTTATCTTTGTATCATAGATAAGAGTGGAATGAGATGGTCGTAGTAATAAAAGTGAATATAGGTTGAAAGTGATATGTTAAGATGCAGTTATCACGTCATATCATGATGTGGAAGCATCTTTGCTGGCAATAGTTGTGTTTGATGTGATCATAGGTATAGACTAGCTCTTGGAGAAGGGTACCGGTATAGATTGCAACTTTACGGAAGTCACACTGGTATAGATCATCGAACGAGGGACTAAGTTCTCTTATATGCGAGGATCTAGCAAGATATTGATGTCTGTTCTCCAAGTTTTCAAAACTATTTTGTTGTGCGCGAAGTAATTCTTCATTCCTATAAAGTCCATTGGGTCGAAGCCTAATTGAGTGATGCTTCTATTGTGATGGCCTATGCAGATGTGTTTCCTAATGATCTCCATGGGTGATGAACCTAGAGGAGACCGAATGCACTATTACAGTGGTTCCAGGTGTGTAACATGTGGCCTGCTCACCATATAAAGTAACGATAGAGGAAATGATAAAAATGGATCGTTCAACTGTAAGAATTTCTAAGATAAGGCTATTAAATTCCAAGGGTGTCACCTTGAGGTGCACCAGACCCTTTAAGGAAAAGAAAAGAAGGACGGTATCCTTCATCTATGCATCGATTATATAGAGCTGAACAAGCTAACTAAGAAGAACATGTATCTGTTTCCACGAATTAAAAACTTGTTCGATCAGCTCGTTTGATCAACGGTATAACCAAAGCTAAATTTGAAGTTTGGCTATGACCAGTGGAGAATATGGGGATGTGACATTCCCCAAGTTGGTATGTGGAAAATGCTATGGTCATTATAAGTCCACAATAAGGTCGTTTGGGCTGACGAATGCGACCTCGTTATTCACGAACTGAATGCCTTAAGCTTTTAAGGAGTACTTAGACCTATTTGTGTTGACGACATATTGGTGTACTCTTAGTTAAACAAAGATTCTGCAAATCACATAAGAATAGTTGTGTATACCCTGCAAAAGAACAAACTTTAGGCTAAGTTCTCAAAATGTGAATTCTGGCTATCGTCAATGGATTTTCTTGGCCATGTGGTTAGTGATGTAGGTATTGCAGTAGATCCCGTGAAGATAGTTACGATACAGGAGTGACCTATGTTGTCTATTGTAGCTAAAATCAGAAATTCCTTGGACTTGCTAGCTACTGTTCGCGGATCTCCTTACCTCTCACCACACTGACAAGGAAATATCAAAAGTTCGTTTGAACTCCCGAGGTCGCACGAGCTTTTGAAGAGTTAAAGAGTCATATGATTATGACACCTCATTTGAGTTCTCCATGTAGTTCAGACGACTGGTATATAGTGATGCATCAGGGAGAGGCCTAGGCTTTGTGCTTCTCAATTTGGAAAAGTAATAGCTTATTGCTCATGCCAGTTAAAAGTGCACAAGAGAAAATATCCCATCCATGACGTGTAGTTGACGGCTATGATTTTGTACTCACATTGTGGCATCACTACATAAATAGCATGAAAGTTGATGTCTTTACAGACCATAAGAGCCATAAGGATCTAAATTTGTGATAGCAAAGGTGGGTGGAGTTCCTCGGGGACTACCCCTTCAACAGCCATTACACTCGCGAGAAGGGATATATAGTCGCAGATGCTTGGAGATGTAAAACTCTAACAAAAGCGAGGTGAGTATAAATACGTGATGAATGTCTAATCCAAGATTTGGAAATCATAGACATTTCTTGTAATGACTAGAGTACTACGACAAATGCGTGCCTGAATTGTACGGAGGTACAGTATGACCTTATGGAGATGGTTTGACAAGCAATGGAACTCGTGATGAGTATGAAATGCTTTGTAGAGGATGGGTCAAATTCCCAATTCCCTTTAGATGCTGGCCTTTTGGAAAGGGAAAGTCGATTGTAAATCCCTAATAGGGTAAGCTATGTAAGGAATTGATATGTGAAACACGCTTCATGAAATACTCAATTCATCTAGAGAGCACAAATATGTGCATGAACTTATTCTGGTATGGAAGTTTGTTGAGGTCTCTATGGAATTCATGCACGAACTGCCAAGATCACAGAGCGAAAAAGATGTCGAGTGGGTGATTGTTGATCGACTGACAAAAGTATTTTCCTTCATATCGAACAAAAAGGACGATTTCGTGGAAAGTAGGCTATGTTGTACGTAGACGACATAATATGATTGCACGGTGCGCCACGTAGCATCGTTAGTGACTGACACGGGCGCTTTGGGGCAAAAGATTTGAGACTAATCCATCAGTTGTTGAGAACTAAATTAAAGTTTAGTACGGCCTTTCATCCTCAAATGGATGGTTTGACTGAAAGGACCAACAGAACTATGGTTGATACGCTCCTTATGTTCTCCCTGGATATTGGAAGAGGTGGTAAAACCATATCTATGCGATTGGGTGTTAAAATTGTACCTGCACAAGAAAACAAAACAACACAGCACTGACAGGACACAAGCAATTTATAATGGTTCCCCGATTTGGGTACGTCCACTTTCCCCCTTCGACCTATCTCCCAACCAGGGACGACTCGGTCACTTCACCAACAGGATTAAAATCCAATCTTTGCACTAACGGAAGGAACCCTTCCACACGTAGGAGTCACCACTCCCACAACACTGGTTGCACTCAACCCTTACAACTAGAGACCAATCGGTCCTTTACAAAGAATTGAAAATAGCTTGTAAGAAATACAAACAACGTATGGAGACTAAGGTGTCCCTCTTCGTTCGACGACATGTTCTTGAAGTCAACGAAGAGTCCACAACCCTAGATCTCACTTGGATTGAACCTTCCCGAAACCGGCGGCGGCTTGGAGCGGTGTCTAGGTTCACAGAATAAGCGGCGGCGACGGAGAGCTGCTGCCGTGCAATCGAGATTCAAACTTCGTAGCAAAGGAAGCAAGGTCTTCCAACGGTCACACTAGGATTGGTCGTCTCGATCGATTCGGAAGGGGAAGGTTTTTCCCGATCAACGAATCAAGAGACAAGGGATCTCTGGTTAGACGCGTGAGACGCTATGCTATCCTAAGCTTCTGTCGCCTGAGATCTGGAAGAACTTGAGATCTACCGCGGCAACGAACTGCTCGAGGGCGGAGACGGTCGGCGGAGCAAGATCTCGAACTAGGTCATGTCGGCGGCTGTTCTTTTTGAATTCGCGTATCTGGTTGTGCTGATATAGAAGCAGGGGAGAAACGTCGGGAATCACACTTGATTCTCGCCGAATCGTCGAGAATGCAAAGTCATTCTCGACGAATCGGCGAGAATCACTTAGTGATTCTCGACGATTCTTCCTTAGAGAAATTTCTGGCGGTGTCGAAACTGCCAGCTCCAACCGGCGAGAATCAGCTAGTGATTCTTGGCGACTCGGCGAGAATCACATAGTGATTCTCGCCGATTTTTACTTAGGCGATTTCTCCTCATTCTTTCCGTGAGCTGGTCTTTGGCCCAACCTTGCTCCTTGTCTGCTCCTTCTTTATCATAGCCCTGTACTTGAAATTAAGTACACCCTAATAGAGAGAGTACACGTAGGCCAACACACTGATATGCTCAACGAGGGATTACGTCACGTAGACCCGTGTATATTGACCCACTGCACCCTGACATTGGTGTGTACTTAGCGTGGAATAACTGCAAGCACAACTTAAAATATTTCATCAAATACATTGTGAATTCATCCTAGCTTGACTGGTGGCTTCCTCAAATCCAGGTAATTGTGGATACAATACCCAACACTTCTTACTTGCATGTCTTTTCTTTTGCTGTTACCACTTTGTTGCCGGGTTGGTAAACCCTTCTTTATTATTTAGTCTAATGCTCCTTCTCTGTTGATTACTTCTTTGCTGAGGTGTTCTTTCTTGAATGCCTCAGGTCCAGGTTGTAGCCGATAGAGCGGTTGTTTCCCTCTAGTGGGTTTTGCTGGTAGCCTCCAGTGTAGCTGAGTTGCAGATCTTTCACCTGGTGAGGTAGTTATTCTCCTTTTCTATATAGACATGCACACTCAACGGTGGGTTCGTGTCGGGTTGTCGATGCCCAGTGGTGGCTTAATTGTTTTGCTTGATATGAATTAAAACTTCTTTTTTTTGCCCCCCTTGGGGTTGCTTACTTGCTTCTGGGAAGGTTTTATGCTAGGTTGCTTGTTATGTATTTTATAACCCTAAACTATTATATGTACCTCAAGCATATCATATTTGCAAAACTAAGGCACTATCTTCTTTAAGCATAAAGAATATCTTTCATATATAAATACTATACTCAGACTACAAGAAAATAGACTTTTAGTGACGAAATATTTATGACGAAGTATTTGTCGTCACTAAATGTATAGTTTTTGTGAAGAAAATATAGGTTGGTCACTAAATGATGATTTCCAATTAATTAGTGACTAAAATATCTTTTTGGTCACTAAAAGTATTTTTTTAGTGACCAAACAAATATTACGTCACAAAAAAAATTATTTTTTGCAACCAAATTAAATTCTATCGCTAAATAGGACTATTTAGCAACAAAATATAATGATCACAAAATAAAATACAAATTATAATTAAGAATATCCCGTCTTTATTTCGGATCCGGCTTTTATTTTGTATCCCGCCCCTTCCGCACATCGCTCCCTGCCCATGGCACTATAAAAACTGTTGGAGTTGTTGAACACTTCCGGTCCTCTTGTTTCTCACACCGGGTTCGCCTACGTGAGCTTAGAGTAATCGAAGTGTGAATCCCTCCGACATATCCGGGCGCTGACGACAGCGAGTGTCCGGGGGCGGCATCCCCCGACGGAGGTCCCTCTGACCGGACAACGGGCAGGGGTCCAGGGGATAGCGTCCCCGGTGGGGGTTCGGCGGCAACGCCCCCAAAACAAAATCAGTATTGGGTTTTACACACACCCTGTTTAAGAAATTTTCCCGTGTTTAGGGTAAAAAAGGTTCTTAGGTTTTCGGCTGGGAAGCTTTGGAGGTGCATACGATGCTATTCGTCGAGGTGCGTTTCCGACAATGGTTCCTCTTGTTCTTGTCTAAAGAAGATTAAGAGAAGGTAAGAGCTGATTGCGCGTGGTAACGAGACAGGAATTGCGGAAAGCATAACTGTAACAACACTTAGGGTTTTTAAATGATTAATTACACATGTTACAAGGATCTCACTAATCTCACGCGAAAACCATAAGGGTCTGTTCGGTGGTTCGTGGCTTTTGAGTTTTGATTTTTGGTTTTCAGAATAAATAAAGCCTTTCAGCCGTTCGATTGGCAGGAATTGTCATGGAAATCAGAAATATTGAAAACCGTGGGTTTTTATTAATGCCTAGAGCCAAAACTTATCCCAAACACTGATTTTCCTCCAGCAACCCTCGCGCGCTTAGCAAGCCTTCATCTTGCGCCAACACCTGGGATCGATTTCGCCGACGGTGAGGTAAGCCCTCTTCTTTTCCTTTCGTTTCCCTGTTCATCTTCTTCTTTGTCGCATTCATCTTTGTATCCGTAAACCTGTGATGCAGTTTTCCTCTTTTCCTTTTGTTTTCCTGTTTCATCTTCGTCTTCGTAAACCTGTGATCCCAATGGACCCTAAATGTAACCCTAGGCGTGATTTTGGCCTCTTTGTCTTCCACGCGCAATCAAAAGTTCCTTCCTCTGAGAAACATGCGACACCGTGCATTCGCCGCTCCTTTTCTTCCTAGTTCGCCTCTTTCTCTTCCACGCAGGCGGAAGTTCCTTCCTCTGAAACCATCATGACACCTTGCACTCGCCGCCCCCTCTCTTCTCTTCTGTCGATGGAGAATTGGCACAAAGGGAGACGATATTCCTGCTGGAAGGGACGGCGATGGGTGGTATTTAGGCTTCCCGGATGTATAAAATCGCTGATGTTTTGAGAGTGGGAAATCATCTCCCGCCAGTTTTTTGGGTGAAAATCACCATGGACGCTTCATCCTCCTTGTTTCCAGCAGTGTCATTGTTCATTGATGATTTTTTTCCGCTGGAAACAAGAAGTAGAAATCCTGGAACAAATTCCTATCCCTATTGTTAATTTTTCTCTTATTATGTTCCCTTTTTTCGTTTCAGGTCACGTTTGTCGGTGGAAGGTGTTTACAGTCATTCCCTCCTATTTACCTTCTTCCTCCCAACCTATTACCATTTCTCCATTTTAATTTTTTCCCATTAATATAGTCTATTTCTAGAACAAATTCCTAAGGTAATAAAAATATGTTTGAAGTGCTAATGTTAAAATATTTGTGAAGTGCTTGTAATGTATGGGGTAGGAACACAGATGCTTCAGGAGACAATTGATTGTTACTAATCTGTGTTTTTGATTAATCTTGTTCCTGTTAGTAACAATTACTCCGGATTATATCCGTGTTTTTTGATTTATGCAATCTTGTTTTTATTAGTAAAGATCAACCATTCACTCTTACATGGACGATGTTGTCTTAGGCTCGTTTAAGTTATGCACAAGTAGATTTCCCTCTTCGACAAGTTCACTGTCTCCTGAAGCATGTTTTGGGCTTATCTCTTTATGTTGACAACTAGAGTGCAGTTTCCAAGCTAAAGCAATCTTCAATCGCACCTACATGCCAAAGTGCTTCTGAAATGTTGGCTAATTGCACTTACGAGGAATTTATACTAACATTGTGGCATTATAGGGTAATATTTATTCTTTAAAGTGTTAATAATCAGAATTATTCTTTTCAATAACCTTTCAGCATAGAACCCTGCATTGGCGATGATATGTCATTTGTGTAGTTTGGCTTATAGTTCAATGCTATTCCAACTTTAAGAATTTCAAGTGTCTTCTTTTTTTTGACAAATTTTGTGCTTAGTCATATATAAATAAGATATGCTAAGGTTTTTTGGATAACACATTAATTTGCTAGGTTAACCTTCTTTCAAAACTTCGGCACGAGAATTTGGTTCCACTACTTGGCTACTGTTGTGAAAATGATCAACAAATTTTAGTCCACCCTATCATGTCCAATGGCTCTTTACAAGAATGGCTATATGGTATTCATCTTTGTCCCCAACTTGTCTAGTTACTAGTTAGCCATTCTTTTTTTTTGCTTTATAATTTAATGCTTTGGCAGGTGAGGCATCACAAAGAAAAGTTTTGGACTTGGAAACACGACTTTCCATTACACTAGGTGCTGCTAGAGGCAAGAATACTCCTATCAATATTGTTTTCAAATTTTTTTCTCTCATCTTGTATCCGGTTTTGTGAACACACTTTTGCAACCTATTCTGAAGAATAAACATAGAACTTCTTGTCCTAATTTCAACTAATAATTCAACTGGCACGGACTACTTGGATCATTTTCTGTACAGATTTGTATGTATGGATTCTTTTTATGTGCATAAATCTCTACTCCCGTGACATTTGTATGCTGTATTTAAGGAGATCTAGGCCCTTAGGGGGGAGTTCATTTGCCATGAAAGAGCGACAAGAAAACTAGTTCTTCATTTAAGGTATTCAGAAATCTTACTATTCTGTAAGTGGTAGTGTGGTACAAGAAATAGAATGCCTCGTTCATCTATTTACGAAGTGAATGTATTAGTCCCAAATAGGAGACATAGCATCATGCTGAAAATTTGCCAAAAATTTATTTTGTAGAAATTCTGTTTTCATGCTTAGGATTCCATTTATTCTTCTGGCCCCTTACATTTTACTCACAATGCAGTGTCCGCCTTTGTTTGGAGCTCAAATCGACGGCCAGGAAAAATGTGGGACTAAAGGAGACTAATTGAGAAATGAGCCCAATTGGCAAATGTCATAAGAGCTACTCTTTCAACAAAATCTGACAGTTGTTTTAGAATTTGAGTGCATGAAACATTGTTTTACATGACTTGAAGTTCTGTATGAGTATTTGTTTTTATAAGGTAAGTATTATATGTGCAAATATTTTAACTTATGCGAATGACTTTTACTTCTCCAGCAAAAAGTACTTTCCTTTCTTAAAGCTATGGTATGTGCTCTATTGCAAGTGGATGGCTGTAAAGAGTTGCTTTTGGGGCTGGGAAACAAGGTGAAAGACTATCAGACACTGAAATTTAGACATTATGCTTATTTTTAGAGGTATCTTCTTCTTATTCCTTGGATTCGAGCCTTGATTTTTGATTTGTTGTATGATGTGATGTATTACCTTATGTGTTTCACAGTACAGTTCTTCTCAATCTTTTATTCAGCTTTGTACATTAATTACAGTTGAGCTCTTCTATCAATGATGTTTGTTTAAGCTTTATACCTCCAAGTCTGCCTTTTTTGCCAGGCACTCATAGTTGTGACTCGCTCTCGAAGCTGGTGTTTCATGTACCTCCTTATTTTTCCAACAGTTTTTTAATGTCAACATTCCTAGTACAACGGTGCCTCGCACAAAAGAACTAGAGAATGCTGATTTAGGACACAAGTGTCTTCATACCTCCATTGACAGTATGCTTTTCTTTTGTTCTGATTTTTCAAACTTTGGATGAACACTTTATATTCAAATTTTTCATCTAATTCGATTGCAATCTGTTGCATTCATCTCCTTGAATTGCAAATTAATTGGGTGTACAGTTGCATATGCTTCATGCTTGATCAACAATTTGGTCTTCATCCTCTATGTTGCTTATGGTCAGTTAAAACCAATTCCAAAAAAAATTGTTGCAGAAGGTTATAGAGTTATGCTTGTAAGTTGTATTGTTTATGATTCTTTATAGGTTATAGAGTTATGCTTGTAAGTTATATACACATTTATAGTTATGAATGTAGATATAACTAGCATTAACCATGTGTTTTTGTGATTTTCTTGAAGGAAACAAAGACAGACACTGAGCAGTTATTGGACACACAGTTGTGGCATACCCACTACAAGAAAAGGTGAAAATTGGACTGGTGAAAGTTGAAAAAAAGGAGGAAGTTTTGGCAAACTGAACTTCTCTTTGTTGGATTGGCCGAGAAAGTTGAAAAAAAGGAAGAGACCAAAAACGAGGCGCCGAAGATGGAATAAGGCAAGAAGGACGAGCCTAAGAAGATGAAAGAAAATAATTCTCACGAGCAAATTGTTTATTACAGAATTTTTGTCTTGTATTGGGTTTAGTAGATCTCAAGTGTTATGTTGATTTGTATTGAGGGGTTTGGTCTATCTCCCACCTTCCTTTTTTTTACTATTAATAAAGATATATTTTCATTGAGATTCTTTTACCAAATAGATATTCTATTTATTATCATGTCTTATCTTGTAATTTATTTATTTCTATTTAACAGCAAATAATTTAATTTATTTAAAAATGTACGTTTAGCAATGAAAAAAATAGTTGTCACTAAAAACGTATATTTAGTGACGGAAATTAATGGTCACTAAAATTATACTTTTAGTGAAGAAAAACAGTTGTCACAAAAAATGTACATTTAGTAACGAAAATTAATGGTCACTAAAAATATACATTTAGTATCAGAAATTATTTGTCACTAAAAATATACATTTTGTGACGAAAATTAATTTGGTCACTAAATATATTTTGTGACGCCCATATTGCAACCACCTTGTGACAGACCAAATTTGGTTGCTAAATGTCTATAGTGACCAAAGCGCAATATTTTGTGACCAAAAATTTCGTCACTAAAGGCCAATTTTCTTGTAGTGCATACAGAAGACACCCTTTGAATCTTATGCGGTTGGAAGTGCCGTACACCTTTATCTTGGGCGGAAATAGGCGAATCAAAGCTATATAAGCGTAAGGAGGTCGAAAATGCAAATTCGACCATACGTACTATATGAGAGCGTCTATTGGTATCCCAAGATAGGTAAGTAAAGTACTACAACACCAGCACAAAAACATGAATTTTGCAGTTGGCGAGTGAGTATACTTGAAGATTAAGCCCTTCAAAGGCGTGTTAACGATTCAGCGTGTGAAAAAGTTGAGTCCGAGGTATATTGGTCCGTCTAAAGTGGTTGATTGGATTGGAGAAGCGGCCTATCGATTAGCTCTTTTGGCGGAGCTATGTGGCTTGCCCGATGTGTTGCACATATTGATGCTGCGTAAAGAGATGAAAGAGTCAACGTTAGTGATTGCAGATGATCGAGTACCAGTCAAATAAAGGGTGATGATCAAGGTTAAGCCCATTTTAATCATGGTTCAGAGAGTGAGTAGCTCTGAAAAAGGATAATCGAGATGGTCGACGTCCGTTGAGACAATTGTGACCATTGAGAACGGACATGGGAGCATAAACAAGCCTTCCGTGATGAGTTTCACAAATTATTGTAACATTTTGTTTAATGTTGCAACATAATAGTTACTGTTTTTCCCTTATAGATGAATAAATTTCGTGACGAAATTTCTGTAAGGAGGGGAGGGTTGTAACACCTGAAATTTAACAACAGACCTTATGGTCGATATCGCCGGGTGACAGTGGGTATCACTGACGGCGATGCAATAACACTCAATGCCTTGAATCATTGAATTAGCTCAATTCACTCGACGCCATGAAGCGTTAAGTGATATATCGCGAGGCGATAGTGGATATCGCCAAGCGATAGCAATAGAATTGACTCACTCAATGCATTGAAGCATTTAATGAACTCGATGTACTCGACGCCATGAATCGTTGAGTGAGATGTCGCGTGGCAATAGTGGATATCGCTAGGCGATAGTGCCACGTCTGCTAGACAATATCCACTAGGCGATAGTGCCACGTCTGCTAGACACATGTTAGATGGCCAGATGGCGGCCGATGAGCTGTAGTTGACGGGGGTCAAAGCAGCGAAAAAGCTGATATCGCTAGGCGACAATGATTTTGTGCGGCGGTAGCATTCTTTTTTACTTATCAACCCAAATCGTGTCCTTTGCTCCATTTTGATGAAATGATCCTGTGGTTGGGTTAATGTTAAGGCCACTTATGTAGAGGAGTAGAGGAATGAGAATTCATTCTCATCTTCTCATTCTCTCTCCTTCTTTCATCCATGTTCTTGAGAGAAAGAGCTAAGGGCTGGAGCTGAGCTCTAATAGCTTGGTGAAGGAGATTTTGTAGTCGGAAGTAAGAGCCGAGGCTAGATCCGCAAAGAGGGAAGTCAGGTCCTCCTTTCCATTCGAGTAGAAAAGCTTCACTATGGCTCCGAAGAAAATTACAAGGGTAACGATCGTATTTCTTGGACAAGTGAAGTCCTTCTTTTGGCATATGCATGGAATCCCCCACCAAAAGGTGGAAATGCAAAGGGAATTACTTTGGGTCGATTCATGAAATCCCTGGCTAGTATTGCATATAGATCTAAAAATGTGTAGTACGGAATAGGCATGTTGTGTGAAGCCCATCTGGACAGGTTAGTCTGGATTGGTGATGTTTTAATTTACTTGCTGGAGAAGAATATGAGTATAAACCGATAGGTTACGGAGTCTAAGGGGTTATACCTATGAATTGAGAGTAGCAGGAAGTACTGCAGTAGCACTCTAGGAAAACACCCACAAAATTCCATGGTTTTGAGACTTGTTGGATATCGTTGGGCGACAGTGAGTATCGTTGTTGGCGATAGCTCTTGGTGAGCTATTTGTGTTATGTGCTGCGAAAGTCCAGTGTTTCTGGCACTGCAGGTTACTGTAGGGATTTGGCTAGGTCTGGGTACAGAAAGTGAGTTCTATTGTTAATGCCTGGTGACAGTGAGTATCATTGGCGATAGCTCCCAGATACCCTTTTGATTGAAAAGCCAATCTCTCGGCAACAGTATGGCTAGTGTGAGCTACGAGCTCTTAAGGCCATCGAGCCGAAGGGGCAAGGGAAATCCGATCCACTTCAGTCTTTTCTGAATTGATGATTTGAGTAACGGGCAAGGGCTGAATCATACCCGCATTATGTCTGACCGACTCAAAGGCCTAGGTTATTGGTCTCGTAAGAGTGTATAATGACAGTTTTAGGCCTGCATGCCATAAAGATGAGAAATGCTCAAAGTTGACTGTCAAGACTTGAACCTCTGAATGGTGGTGTAATCCAGGAAACTTGCATACCGAAAACTGTGCCCTGAGTGCACGAAGCATCAACAGCTTTGGTCGGTGTATGTGATATATTGTACTGTTTGTGAGTCCACGTTCTTGTGATAATGCTATGCCTGCAGGGAAGGAATATCACTTCCCAGGAAAAGGGGTAGGGTCGTTATAAATTGGTTAGGTGAATGCTGACCGTTTCCTTGTTTATCACCCTTGTGGTGGATTGTCCCTATGCAGGTGTTGGAGAGACAAGCGGGAAGTAGCGGGCTATAGCCCCAAAGCTATGCCGGCCCTCAAAGGTCAAGATAACTTTTATTACTTTCATGGGTGGCTGCCCTGCATGCCGATGTCTGTAATCCATACACGGCAAAGAGTAAATGTAAGGCCAGAATAGTTTTAAGCTACTACTGACTGTCGCCGGGCGATAGTAACTATCGCTGGGCGATAGTAACTTTTGTGTATTTTTGTAATAAACATTCATGTGTTTATATAGTGGACATTACAATTATACTTTAGTTCAAAAATTAACCCCTGAAGCTTCCGCTACAATGCCCTGAGGTAGGATACGTTTGGTATGCGATATTAATAAGTAACGTCGCTGACTGTCTATGGAATATGGCGTGGGCCCTGACTGGACCCTCTATTATATTTCATTTGATGGACGGAGGTGTTATAACATCTTTTCTATAGTGCTCCTACATCCAGAAAACTCCATCTTGCCAAGAAGTTTCATGAGCGAAAAAGTGACGAATCGTACGTGACATCTCAAGAAACCTTTGTGAGGATTCATCGTCATCTCCAGCACTTCATATATAGGGAGTATTTATTCTTTATACTTCTTCATTTCATTGTTGTCATCGTTAGAGGAAATCTCCGTATTGTGCGAGGCATCTAAGTCCTTGCGCGGCTTTGGAGAAAATCGCCTCCTTGTGCATAGCGTCTAGGTCCTTGTTTTACTTAGGGAGTTTTTACCGCCTTGTGTACAGCGACTAGGTCATGGTACATCTATGGGAGGCTAGTTGCAATATCATGAGAGAGATACACTATAGCCGTCAAGTTCTGTATGACCCCTCCCCCTTACCAAGGAGGTCACACAGTCTTACTACTAGAACCGTCATCTTACGGTGACACTAACACACGGGTTAGTTTCCACCGCACGATCTCGATCCTGCCGACAAGTACAATCATTTTAACCTGTAGGCCAAATTGAGAAAAGAAGTAAAACTGAATAATACAATAAGTCCACCATCACAGATATATCATATAAATAATGGAAAGTAGTCAAACAATGAGTACAAAAGAGAGTAAAGGCTTATGCCCAATACATGCCAAAATGAAATTACTCTCTCTCTCATAACTCTAAGCGGAAGCTGAATCCAAAACATTTGTCATCACCTAACGCTTGGCCATAGTAGTAGTGTGCGGCATCTGCTCTTCAAGCCCTGCCACCCCATCCTACTAGTTATGCTGCTGCTCCATCTCCTCAAGCTCCAAAAATGATACGGTCATAACCAACCATTAGTCATAAAGACTAAGCCATTTTGTCCTCGCCTCACCACTGCGACTCCTAGGCACCATGCAAGAGGATGAAAGTGGAGGACAACATGGGAAGAAACAAAAGAGTAGGTTATAGTGGAACTAATGTATCATGAGTAAACATCTAACAGAGATTATAACATAATACTAGCAGTTATATCTGAGAAGTACAACAAGTGAAGAACTGTAATAAAATAACAGGAATAAAAGGGAGCATTAAAGTAATAGGTATAGTGCAGGAAAGAAAGCTACTACTACTAAGCTACCATCATAAAGTACCTTAACTTATACGAATGCCCATACAAACCTATAAGTTATGCTTTCAGAAAATATAACTTATCATATAAAATTGCCCATACTAATTTATATGATAAGGATCTGCAGTATGAATATCCTAAAGTATGTATATATATGTTATGGTGTATTATGCATGCTATGATTCATACAAGTGCAACTCACCCACACAACTTTGTGATCACAGACCTTTAGTTCCCACTTTTTGGAGTTAGCTAAACTCTCTGGTACCACCACTGTGGTTATGGTAGCAGTGGAGCGGGCATCTTCACATATAGGCAGGTATACACACTACCAGGCCTAGACCTCCCATATTCCTCTATACACGTCCTAAGTGCACTCTAGAGTCTTTGCATATTATTTGCTCGCTATCCCACCAGTCTTTTTGGACAAGTGTGAGTTTTCAGGGATCGTCTTCTAGACCGCAGTATAAAATAACCTACTAGCCTCTCAAACCCTCATACCTCGCAAGAGTCAATGTATTTCCGCCACTGTGATGACTGGCCCAGTACCGAATGATCTGCCACTGATTTGTTCTTATGCACATGAAAGTTATCTCAACCCAAGCCTCCAGCTTGCAGGATTAGCCCGTCCTGATGTCAAACTCCCGATCCTCCAGCTCACATGACTAGCTCGTCCTGATGTCAAACTCCCGAGCCTCCAGCTCATAGGACTAACCTGTCATGTATCCCTCCAACCCTAAACGGGTGAGATTACAACATTATTCATTCAACCTAACCTATTAAACTACTCTTGTCTAACTTTTAGTGGTACTTAGAGATATAGGGTTAATCTTGGACTTCCCAAGGTATACCCGGTGAAGGGCTCGCATCGGTACTAGAAAATACAATGGGTTGAATCCCAAATTCCCCTTTCCAGGACAATTATTTTTATTGGTGACTACTCATTATTAATATCCCACTCTCATCATTGATCTTGGTTAAATCTAATGATTTATGATACTTATAGGAGAGTGACGATCCTTCGTCGGACACTGACCTAGTTATTTTCTTAAGTGGTTATACACGCTAGTTCTCGATACTATGTAGTGGCATAACCTAGAATTCCAATCAAGGTTTCAATGCCTCTCAAACATATCATTTGATCAGTTAGATTCAACTACCTAAATAATGCACCCAGCCCACCCTTACACATCCGTTCCATAGACGGTGCAAACTTGTAAACCCTTAATTGAGGTACAAACCTACTCGTTAAATCTCATGAAACAAAACACCTCTAATGATGTACCAAAAAACATAATCATGACTTTAGGTTACATGGTAACACTTTCATGTGGATTGAATGACCCAAACACTATGTGTCAATTTTTTTAAATGCAGCCCAAGGTCCATCCTTAGCCCATATGAAGTGACTTCCAATTCCTTGTGTCCAGGGACTCCAAACTTTTATCATGGGTTCATCATATAGTAATTAGTGGGAAATAAAAAGTCATAGTTTTTATAAATATTTTGGGCCATAATTAAAATTATTTAATTATTTGACCTAAGTCACATTGAACATGAACTACTAGAAATAGAGATCCTCTAGGTCTAAATAATTTATATGGTGTTCATCTTGATATAAAAGATCAGTGTACAAAATTTCCAAATATTACAGGCTTATTTGACCCATGTATGGTATTTATGAATAATAACCCAAAATTACCCCTTTACAAATGAAGTACCAAATATAATCAACCAAAAATTCAGAGAAAATTCCTAGATGATAATAATTTCTAGATAGTGGTAAAAACAAATTTTCATAATTACCCTTAGAGACTTGACTTAAGATTATCACAATTCAAGTTATTTTAAAAAAATACCATTATTAATATAAGTATCAAAACCATTCATCCAAAAATTCTAAAAACATTTATAGAGGTTCATAGTACTAGAATAATGGTCTAGAAAATTTTTCATAATTTTCCAAGTACTATTTGTCACCTTTTTAATCAAAATCAATTAGGGGTATAATTGGAATTTGCACTATTTTCTCATGAAATAATTCCCAAAAGTACCGCTAAATTTTTCAGAGAAATAAAGTGACATTTTGAGGACTTGTGTAAGTAATTTGGAATTTTCCAAATTTAAATGCACATATTTCCAATCATGACCAAATGTGTACTATAATTTAATTAAATTGAAACTATAGGATTTTTTATTCCGAAAATCCTATCTTCTCCATGTATGATTTATTTCATCTGCATAAACCCTTAGCCAAAGTTTCATTGGCATGCGATGAGTCAAATGAGCATAATTCCCCATTTTTTGCCCTTTTTGTTGTTGGCACACCATATACACTTATACCTTCATCTTACAAGTTGGAACCTCTAACATGTAGAGGTTCAAATGACTCTAAATTTTTATCAGTGTCCTAAAATGATATCATAGTCACGCCACCAAAATTTGGGGACATTTAGAGTTGTAAATCTCCCTAAATCACATTTATTTGATAAATAAAATTATGGACTAAAACTATTGGGAAAAATTCTCCACAAATTCTTATTTTTGGGCACTAGGTCTAGTATATACACATGCATGGTCCAAATTTCATTACATTTGGAGTTGTAACCTATCATATATATCCATTTTAATTTCTAACCTAGGTTAGGAGCACTCCTAGGAAAATAGGCCTACAAGGAGCTACTATGCCTCAAATGACTTGATTAAGATACCTAATTAAAGGTAAGACAAAGATCTACAACTTTAATATTGGGGACATTTTGAATCTGCTCCTAAAGGGCCTAAAATTAAAAAGCAAGGTACTGAATAAAGCATGATAGAAATTAAATATACTATAGTTTTAGATACATTTAATTCAACGACATCCATTTATCTCCTACCTCTAGCCAACGGCCCAGATCATCCCGACCTGTACCAACTAGATCTTGCATTTCCTGGCCAACCGACCACCTCCCTTGCCGGCCACCATAACCACCTTCTTTGAGGTGGGGGCTAATGTTTGGCGGCAACTTGGCCGCCGGAAGTGGAGGTTTCCGGTGAACCCAAGCACCTAAAAAACTTTTGAATTTCTCCCACACCTCAGATGGAATTGGGCTAAATTAAGCCTGATATCTCTCGTAAACGTTTTAGGAAGCTAACATAAGGGGAGGGGAGGATAAACAGACCTATATATGGGCTTGGCAGGGTAATACCCCGCCTTTTTTTTAAATAACTCGTAGAAACCGGGGTCTTATGCCCAGAACCGCAGCTTTGCGGTAACACCTTCGCGCACGGGAAGGTCTTCACTACAAAATGCCGATTCTGCCGGCCATATTGATCACAAAAGTAGCTGTACAAGAATATAAACATGTAAGTCCCCAGTAAATCACATATAATAAAAATCTCCACGAAGGGAGTGTCCACAGAATAGTAAAAGAGTACAGGAAATGAAGGGCTTAAGCCCGGTACATAAATATCCTCACTACAGGTCTCTAATGCGGAAGAAAAATAAAAAAACTACTGAAAGTCAGGACTCACGATCCCAGCTAGCTGTACTCTTGAGCTAGACTGCCCTGTCTCCAATCACACCGATCTCTTGGGTTGCTCCTACCTGTTGGGCTCCACGATCCCCTAATATGATATGGTACGAAAAACGTTAGTCTACAAGACTAAACCCTATCATCCCCCGCCCCTTCCCCCATGCTCCTAGGCACCAAGCGGGGAGGAAGAAAAGGAAGGACGTGAAAGTGGAGAGTAAAAACAATAGGTGACAGGGGACCTAACTAGCAATTTATAAGCATATAGTAATAAGTAAAGTAAGAAAAGAAATTAACCTTCCCTTGGCTTATGTATACTCGCATAAATGAAGGTTAATTTCTTTTCTTACTTTACTTATTACCACATGATTATAAATTGCTAGTTAGGTCCCCTGTCACCTATTTGTTTTACTCTCCACTTTCACGTCCTTCCCTTTCTTCCTCCCCGCTCGGTGCCTAGGAGCATGGGGGAAGGGGAGGGGGACGATAGGGATTAGTCTTATAGACTAACGGTTTTAAAACCACATCATATTAGGTGATTGTGGAGCCCAGCAGGGAGGAGCAACCCAGGAGACCGGTGCGATTGGAGACAGGGCAGTCTAGCTCAGGAGTACAACAAGCTGGGACCGTAAGTCCTGACTTTCAGTAGTTATTTTATTTTGCTTCCGCATGAGAGACCTGTAGTGAGGATATTGATGTACCGGGCTTAAGCCCTTCATTTCCTGTACTCTTTTACTATTATGTGGACACTCTCTTCGTGGAGATTTTTATTATATGTGATTTACTGTGGACCTACATGTTTATATTCTTGTACTGCTACTTTTGTGATCAATAAGGCCGGCAGAATCTGCGTTTTATAGTGACGACCTTCCCGGGCGCGAAGGTGTAACTACAAAGCGGCAGTTCTAGGCATAAGAACCCGATTTCTACTAGTTATTTAAAAAAAGGCGGGGTCTTACAAACTGGTATCAGAGGTAACCTCGATCGATCAAGTTGTTGTCCCAAAAATTCCACAATTACTCTGAGGGGTGAAATTTACCCTAATGAACCTCTGGAATTAATTTCATGATTTTTGGATGTCTCAATTAGGATAAATGTACAAAATTTCATTTATGGCTATTTGCACCCCAAGGCTATACATAGCCAACACATGCAAGTGGTTTAACCAACATGCAATGGTACAAATGTGCTGAAAATATAACCATGCCCTAATAGCATTCCCATGGACATGCCACCAAAAATTGGGGCCTTTTGGAGTTGAACTACTCCAAGAATCACCTAAACAAGCCTAGAGGTGTTTTAGTAATCCCCCCCCCCCCATTTTTAATTCCAATTAATCCCATTGTTGGGCAGGGCCTAAATATGCCCTAAACCAGTTGCTACCCAAAATCTCAGGTCATTTGGGCCTATGGATGGACTTGGGCATCCCTTCCAATTTTATGCATTTTTGCTTTTTGCAGCCCAAGACAATTCCTTTTTCAGATCTTGCAAGTGAGATATCTCGACGTGCAGAGGGCTAAATGGACTATTTTTTCTACCATAGGTCTAATATACCCCTAAGGGCTAGCCACCAAAATTTGGGGCCAATTGGGGTTGGTATGCCTCAAAAATCAACATTATTTCATTTATAAAAATCTGACTAAAACAATAGGATTATTTTCCCCACAAATTCCCATTTTTGGTGACAATCTAGATATACCTAAATAAGCCACATGCCCAAAATTTCAGCCCATTTGGATATAGGGTTGTGGCAGGGCACTCATTTTAATTTCATACCTACCCTAGGACCAGTCCTAGGAAAATGGATCTATAGGGCAGCCTACTAAACCAAATGAAATGTGTAATATATCAAATTAAAGGTAACTGAAAGAACTATAATTTTTATGTTAATCACTTTTTATGAAAAGGGCAGAGGTGCCCTTAATTTGGCATGCAAAAGGTCTGTTTTATAAGGCAGGATTTAACACTATTCATATAATTAAATAATACAGGATTTATAATATATTTGCATGGCACTAATCCTAAAGCAAATTGGATGGCCTGTGTATTTCTTCTCCAAAACGTAGGGGATTTCCAGCCCGATAACTAGGCGCTTTCACGGGTGGTTTTCTAGCGGCCACCGGCGGCGCAACCCCCGGCGAACTTCACCTCCACCGTCACGGTGGTGGGGGCAAGCACTGCCGACAGCTAGGGCGCCGGAAAACGGCGGCGCCACCCAACCGGAGAAGCTTCAGAACTCCATTAATGGAGAAGGAGGAAAGCTTGGTTCGGGCTTATTAGAGCCCGAACTCTATCCCTAACAGTCTTAAGATCTACATTAAGAAGAGAGGGGCGAGGGAGGACCTTCCCGGCGGCAATGCTATGTGAGGAGCGGCGGGGAGCCATTTCCGGCGTGGCGGCGGCGTTTCCATGGTTTCACAGCTCCCAGCTCTGGTTCAGGCTCCTCTCTCTCAGGACAACAAATGAAATGCAGCTGAGAGGGGGGAGATGAGTAGAGGATATATGGGGGCGATTATATCAAGGGGGAGGCGATATCATCAAGGGGAGGTCGGGTTGCCTTGTTCTTGTCACCAAGCATGCATGGGTGGGCCCCACTTGTTCAATCTCCTCCTAATTGGGTTAAATGGGTCAGCCAGCCAATGTGTGGGCTGAGGGAATGAGTGGGGAGGAGGGTATGAAGCCACATTGCTAGGAAGGGTTGGTTTTGGGCTTGGGCTTGCCTCCAAGCATGCAATGTAGGCCCCACTTGCTCCCATTCCTCCTAAGTGGGTTAAAGGGGTCGGCCAGCCCATGTGTGGGCTGGTGGCATGAACACAAGTGGGCCCAAACTCAATATCACCCCAAAATATCCTTTCTCTCCTATTTTATTCAAATTCTCTCTCCTAGGTTAATTCTCAAAATATCCAAACATGAAACCTATTTTCTTCGCCCTATGGGGTATGAGTTATCTTTGACCCATTGGGTGGCATTGGGTTAGTTTGGGTGGATCCAACCCAAGGAATAGGGCTTAGGGTCATTTCTTGCTAATTAGGTCAAAGTGTTGACTAGGGTCAACATGGGTCCTATGGTTGACCCTATGACCTACCCTAGGGTCCACTTAGGTTGGACTTACTTGGCCCTCCAATTCTAGGGTTTCTTGTTTTTACTATTTGCAGACCAAGTGACACGCAACTGAAACCCTAGGTTCATTTGGTCCTTCATGGTTCTCAAAGGGTTTGTCTTGACCTAGTTAGGACAAAATCATCCCTAGGGGTCTAGTTGGGATAATTGGATGTTACAGGCAGTGGGTTCGGCTGCGATATGACATGACAGATTGGATTTCTAGTGAGCTTGTTCCTAAGCTCATTTCTCCACCTAATGCTTTGATCCAAGTCTCGATTTCGACCCTGGTGGGCTCACTAAAGCTAATGGGAGGGTTGGTTTTGGCTGAGGTTTGTTGTATACAAAGGTGCCATTAAGGGTAGTTCAGCCACTTCCTTGGATGCTTCTTTTTGGATCCAAGTGTCCCTCCCATTGCTAGAATTCTATTGAGAATTAATGTGTGGGCTCAGAAATGAGCTTGGGAAGGAAGGAGGAGGGCCACATGGCCTCCATCCCTCATTTCCTTCTCTTCACTCTCTTGATTTTGTGTAAATGAACAAAATTCCCCCATACATGTCATCTCTCTCCAAATTCAGAGGGCATGGATGGTCATTAGGTTAATGGGCTACAAATGGGCCATGGTTCAAGGCTTTAGCCCATTGGGAATGGGTTTGGTTCTTAATTTCTTCATTTAGGCCTAAAGTTGACCAAGTTTGACTCTAGGGTTGACTTGGTCAATTTTATTAGTGGGCTGGCCCAACATGATAGTCATGCGTCCTACGACACCACCCAACATTGGTTGGTCCATGGTCTATGGTCTTAGCCCATTGGGATTGGGCTTGGCTCCTTAATTCTCTATTTAGGCCTAAGGTTGACCAAGTTTGACTTTAGGGTTGACTCGGTCAATTTGATGAGTGGGCTTTCCCACATGATGGTCATGATTCCAATGACACCACCCAATATTGGTTGGGCCATGGTGATCCCCACTTGGTCTAATTGAACCTATGTAAGTGATTTTGACCAAATTAGTGTTAGGGTTTACTTTGGTCAAATTGGACAAATGAGTGAACATGTGATGAGGCTTTATAGTCCAATGCACTCCAATTAGGGTTTGGAGTTTAGTGGTGGGGTCAAATTGGCCATGTGATGCTTAATTGATCCACTTGGGGTTGAGCTGACCCAGGTTGATCCTAAGGGCAGTTTGGTCAAATTGGCCAATTTGGTGACTCTATGATAGGGCTTCTAGGTCACTTAGGTTTCTCTTAGGGTTAGGGACATAGTGGTGATGTCAATTTGTCCTTGTGGTTTCAATTTGGGCTAGATTGGCTTGAGTTGAACTGAACACTATAGTTGGCCCCATGTGAGCTTACCCTAACTTTTTGGGTCCTAAGGTCACTATCTAGCCTAACCCATCACACTCACCACATGTCCTACCCTAATGTGTGTATAAGGAGTCTAGAAAAAAAGGGTATTCTACACATTCCAATAAACAAAAGATTAATATCTTCCCCGAAATTCAAGTTCTGTTCTACGAGTTCCTAAGCATAAGAAATTAAGAAACTTTTCGAAGATATTTTAAAATGTACCTGAGGGGAAGAGTCTCGGGTACTATTCCTACATCAGGTCCATCGGCTCCTAGGTGTACTCCTCCTATCCATGGTTGGACCACAACACCTTGACCAAAGGAACTTTCTTCTTCCACATAACTCGAACCACCGTGTCATCGATCTGAATCGGCTCCAAACGAATTGATCGATCATATACTTCTTGGTCTGTTGTAGCTGTGACGTGCTAATTTGACTGAAGTAATGCTCTCCTAAGCGAGGAGATGTGGAATATGTCATATAGGTTCTCTAACTCTGGCGGTAGCTCCATCCGGTATGCTAAAGGACCGATCGGCTCCAGGATCATGTAACGCCCCATAAACCGTAGGCTGAGCATCTTGTGTCTCTGCACCCGCAAAACTCTGTACACTAGACATATCTTCAAGAAGACTCTGTCTCCTACCTGTAACTCAACCTTTTAATGCCTCATATTATAATACTTGGCCTTCCTTCTTTGTGCCTCTCGCATCCGGTCTGATATTAGTCATATGTGTGTGTTTGTATCCTCAATATAATCTGATTTGAGTTCCCTTAGATCCTCATCACGGGACTAAGATAGCGGTGTTCAGTACTTCCTCCCATAAAAGGCCTCGTATGGTGTCATCCCAATGCTTGCATGGTGGCTGTTGTTATTGGATAACTATATCAGCGACAACAGCCTCTCCCATTGCTTCCCTGTATCCAAGATGCATAAATGAAGTAGGTCCTCTATAGTATGAATGGTTCACTCTGCCTGACCGTCAGACTGGGGGTAGAAAGCAGTGCTAAAAGTAAGCCGACAACCTATGTATGTCTACACTACTCTCCACTCCTTTAAGGTGAGCTGACCATTGCGATCAGAGATAATCGATCTGGGCATGCCATAGTATCTGAACAACTGCTCCACAAAAAGCCTCACCAGAACAACAATCGGGGTGTCCTTCCTGACTGGAATGAACCGTGCCACCTTGGTCAATCTATCAATAATGACCCAAATAGAATCATGTACAGCATGGGAGCGTGGTAACTCGTGTATAAAATCCATGGCTATGTCCTCGAACTTCCACTCTAGCACTTGCAATGATTGTAGAATTCCTCCCAAGCTCTTACACTCCAACTTCGCCCGCTGGCAGGTCTCGCAATGTTTCACAATTGATATAATACCCCTCTTCATCCCGGGCCAGTACATGTACCTACATAGGTCCGCTGTCATCTTGGTGATCCGGAGGTGCACTGAGTACTGAGTGTAATGTGCCTCCTTGAGTATGTACTCTCGAAACCCACCTCTTGCAGGTATATAGATGCGGCAATGGAAATGAATTAGGTCCTCATATAGTGTATAATCCTCAGACTTTCCCCCTTCCAGGGCACTAAATGTGGGCTTCAGGGCTGCATCCTGTCTCTACTACGCCCAGATATGGTCTCGTATATCGCATATAATGCTCAGAGAGGTTAAGTACTCCCTATAGATGTCTGGCTATTCCTTATAAGCCACGGTAATGTGCATATCTTCCAAAATCTATACTAACTCCATGACCATCACTTGGGGCTTTACTCTAGTAGTGCCAACTCTTCTTCTCAAAGCATTTGCCATTGACTTTGCCTTCCCTGGGTGATAGTGCATGGTATAGTCGTAGTCGAATAAAAACTCTATCCATCTCCTATGATGCAGGTTCTGATCCTTCTGTGTATTAATATATTTGAGGTTATTGTGATCCGAGAAGATATTACAATGAACCCCGTACAGATAATGCCTCCATATCTTCAAGGCAAACATCACCGCCTCTAGCTCTAAGTCATGCACCAAATAGTTCTTCTCATGTTTCTTCAGTTACTTTTTGAAGCATATGCTATCATATGACTGATGGGTAGAAATCGTCTCACGGACTACAATCCGAATAGGCAAGTGTACCTATCGTTTTATAGTATAGTGATAAAAATATATCATGGTCGTATAAAAACTAAGGGCAGGCAACTACTATTACTCACAACGATTCTATTATCCTACCAAACGATTGATGGGTTTGAAAATTAAAATGAACTAAGCTTAATTAAAAGAGAAATAAAATATTGTGAAAGAGTGCTCGATCGACGATTCACTTTGAAATAAAGTAATGAAACAAATTAGTTTAGCATTTGCAATACTATTAAGACCGTGACGGATCCGATATTAGGAAGTAATCTCGCTAGTAAATCCCCTAACTTATAGAAATTTTGACCAAAATCTCTTAACAAGTCAAAATGGCCTAAAGTCACATTATCGAAGTGACCCGCACAATTCGATTTGACTCCAATCTGGAGGATTTACATCATCCTATCTCTAGAGTTGCGTTCAACTCTTTCCTTCTTTGAGTGAACTTTCAAATCAACGAGTCTCTCGACTTCTATGAAATGAGATCAATTGCCTACTACCGTATACCAGAATACGAAGTCGACACGATAAAAATCAAAGACGGATCAAAAATAAAAAAAATACAAATGTAAACATAAAATTAAAGAAGCGTTATTTTATCGCAAAGCTCATCGCGATCGGGCACAAAATATAATAAGCTAAGCATAATAGAGTAAGAAAACAAAATAGAAAAAAGAGAAATCATTTGCTTTGCTTAAGAAAAGGAAATACACAAAAATAAATAAGACAAGATAACACTAAAAAAAGAACTATTAAAATAATGAGAAAGAAATCTACTTAACAGTAAAGAAAGAATAAAACTTGAACTAGCGCTCTACTTTCTACCACCAAAAACTTCTTCCCAAAGCATGAGGCAAGGGGTCTTTTTATAGGAGAAGAGGAAGGTTCTAGAATGAAATGAAGAGAAGGAGACAAGGGGGTGGTTGGCCATGCATGGTGGAGAAGATGCATGAATTACATTTAATGGGGTGGAGAGAGAAGGGACTAAATGCATGAATTTCATTTTGGAAAATAAAAAGAAATAAAATAAATATAAGAGGGGGGATGGATGGGTTTAAATGAGAATGAAAGAAGGAAAAAGAGGGATGAATGAGAAATAAAGAAGGGAGAGAGGAGTGGCCGGCCATGCAAGGGTGGCAAGGTGCATGTATGTGAAAGTTATGGAGGAGGAGAGATAGAGGGGGAGAGCATGAGGTGGCCTTCCATGCCTTAGATAAATGGGCTATTTTTTATGGGCTTTGAAGAGGGCTCGGGTTTGGGCTTGGAAAGAAGCTCGGGCTGCACCAAGTGGGCTACACCATGTGCTCGGGTTTCTTGCATCCAAATGGAAGGGCTCGAGTTGGCTTCATGTTGGGCTGGACATGGAGAGGGGCTCGAGCTGCACCAAATGGAGGGGGCTTGAACCTACAAGAAAAAAAAAATAAAATAAAACAAAATGATTAGTTATATTTTATAACATAATATAAATAGTTTTTAAAAATAAAACTAAACATAACATAACAATAGTTATATTCATAACAAAACACAAGTAAACAAAGAACATAAAATTAAACATAAAAATGCATAAAACACAAAATTAAACTAGGAATTTATATATTATAAAAAAAACATTAAAACATAAATAAAAACATAACAAACATAAATATAAATAAACTTATGCATTTTGCATACTAAACTACCCCAAAAACTGATGACTAAAAGTAGTCATCAAATTCTCCCATGCTTGAGTTTTTGTTATTGAAGAGCAAAAGTATGAGAAATATTTATAAGACATTTATAAAATTTTCAATTAAACTAAAAATTTATTTACACCAAAATCAAGTCAAAAATAAAATTTAGGGATTTGCGAATTTAGTCCGAATTAATGGAATTAAAGTGAAAAGAGAGAAATATTTAGCCAAAAAAATTTCTAATAAATTAACTAGCACTCAAAATTGAGTAAATTGCAAACAAAGTTAGATTAAAATTATAAAAACCATAACTTAAAAGAAACTTAAGGAAGAATGCAACCTACTACTTATGCTCTCCCAATAATTTAATTTAAAATCTAAGACAATGATATTGTCTAAGGGGTTTGGGGAGGAAATCAACATGAAGAGCCCTTTGATTGGAGGTGATCATCATTATTTTTTTCACACCAATTTTTTTTTAAATAAAAAATATATAAAATACCAGAAAATGATATACTAACATCCTATCACTTCCCATGAAATATATGAACTTTTAATTCCTCTCTTAATTAGGGTTGCATATGTTTACCAGAGAATAAGGAAATTACATCTCCTTATTCCCATGACATATGATCTAACAATAAAAAGAAAAAGGAAGGGGTTAAACAAAATTTTAGAAAATAAACTAAAACACTAGAGAGAAACTACTAGTAGATTGATATTTCCTAAGAATCTAAAAGCATGAGGTAATAATAATTAGAATCCAAAATTATTAAGCAAAATTACTACGAAATTGAAACTATTTAAAATAAAAGAGAAAAAGTGCTAAATAAATTACTCTAAGCAAATTAAAACTTTAAGATAATTCTTACAACAAAATCACTAAATATATATTTAACTAAATCTTTTGAAACAAAACATTAGCAAATCAAAAATAGTAAAAATGCTTATAAATAAACTCAAAAGAAATTTCTGAAAACAACAAAAAGACAAAGCAAGGGGTTTATTATATTTTTTGATTTTTCTAAGATTTTTCATTTTTTTTTTGAATTTTGAAATCTGATTTGGAATTTTTGTTTTTTTGGTTTTGCTTTAGTTAAAGAAAAAGTAGTACTAAAGAAGCTTAATAATTTTTTTTTGTTTTTATAGAAATTTGAAACTCTTTTTTTTAGACAAGAAAGAAGAAAGAAAACAACTAAACCCTCCCCCATGCTTAAATTTTGCATTGTCCTCAATGAAAAGAAAGAAAACAACTAAGCCCTCCCCCTTGCTTAAATTTTGCATTGTCCTCAATGAAAAATAAAAACAAGAAAGAAAAAGTAAGAAGAAAAGGGAGGGGGATGCAATAAAGTAAATACTTAAAAAGAAAATGACTTCCCCAGATTCTTAAGGCCGAATGCAGATGTCGCTCCCCCATGCTTGAGCTAGACACCGGCTCAGGCCTAAGGAAGAGAGGAAAGGGTGGAGCTAAACGAACCGTCGGGGGTATTATTCCTGCAAAACACAATAAACAAACAAAAAGAAAAAAAGAAATAATAAAAAGTGATAAGCAAGGGGTGCCTCCCAAGAGCGCTCTTTGTTTAACGTCATTTGAGCCCGACGTTATTGGTTAGCTAAATGGAAAATAAAAACTAAAGTGAAGAGGTAACTCCCTAAGTATGTGCTTAGGAGAGTAAATCAAAAAAAAAGAAAAATTGAAGAATCACACCGATATGCGATTGAATCTTCAATGGAATGATGCCCGAAAATGAACGGACGGAGTTATAAAAGAACTCCGTCGTATGTAAAATGGGAAAGAAGGGGTCGTCAAAAGAAGAAGAAAAAAAGAAGAAGAAATTTTAAGAGGAATAAAAGAAGTAGAAAAAGAAATTTCATCAATGAAAATTTCACAAGGAGAAGGAGAGACTTGTGAAATTTCGGGAGAAGAAGGGGTAGAGAGGACTAAAGAAGAATTATCTAAAATAAAAGTAGAAGAATAAAAAGACTCGCTAAAACTAGAAAAATTTGGAACAGTTAAAGTTTGAAGCGAAATGGAATCACAAACGTCTTTAGAAAAAGAAAGAGAATTATTAGACGTCTCGTCATCCTCAAAGGGTAAGAAGAACGCCGGAATATCCATAGGGGTGTCATCCAAAGGAGGAAGGAAACATTCCGGAATATCCGAATAGTTATCCTTCTCGAGAGGAAAAAGACAAGCCGGGATATTCGGTGACTCATTACACGATTAAATTGGAGGAGAAGGAGAAGAAGACGAAGAAATAGAAGAGGCCCGACGAGAAAAATAATCGAGAATGGTTTTGAAATGCGAATTAATATTATCAAGAGAAGTTTGCAATTCAAAATACCCATTATCGATTGAATTAAAATTTAGAGGCGCGACGCTTTGCGGGGCAAATTCATAAGAAAAATAAGTCGGGTTCCCCATCTCCCAAGTAGGATAAAAATTGGAGTAAGTGTCAAATTGGCAACATTGACCTGCTCTGGAAAAATTGAAATCAAAAGAGGGAGGGGTTCCCGAAAGACATGCAAAATTAAAATGGTCGAGCGACCCGCAAAAAGCGCAAAAAGTTGATGATTCCCTAAAAAAATGGTACAAGAAAGAGAAAATTTAAATTTTTTTATTTTTTTGGGTTTTTTTTGGATTTTAGTAGAAGTAATAAACTCGATGCTTTCGTAATATTGCCAAAAATAGACCCCGGCAACGGCGCCAAAAACTTGATGGGTAGAAATCGTCTAACGGACTACAATCCGAATAGGCAAGTGTACTTAAGCTTTATAGTATAGTGATAAAAATATATCAAGGTCATATAAAAACTCGGGGCAGGCAAGTACTAATACTCACAACGATTCTACTATCATACCAAACGATTGATGGGTTTGAAAATTAAAATGAACTAAGCTTAATTAAAAGAGAAATAAAATATTGCGAAAGAGTGCTCGATCGACGATTCACTTTGAAATAAAATAACGAAACAAATTAGTTTAGAATTTGCAATACTATTAAGACCGCAACGGATCCGATATTAGGAAGTAATCTCGCTAGAGCATTAAATACCCTAACTTATAGACATTTTGACCGAAATCTCTTTACAAGTCAAAATGGCCTAAAGTCGCATTACCGAAGTGACCCGCACTATTGGATTGACTCCAATCCGGAGGATTTACGTCATCCTATCTCTAGGGTTGCGTTCAACTCCTTCCTTCTTTGAGTGATCTTTCAAATCAACGAGTCTCTCGACTTCTATAAAATGAGATCAATTGCCTACTACCGTATACCGGAATACGGAGTCGACACGATACAAATTTAAGATGGGTCAAAAATAGAAAAAATACAAATACAAACATAAAATTAAAGAAGCGTTATTTTATCGCAAAGCTCATCGCGATCGGGCACAAAATTTAATTAGCTAAGCATAATAGAGGAAGAAAACAAAATAGAAAAAAGAGAAATCATTTGCATTGCTTAAGAAAAGGAAATACACAAAAATAAATAAGACAAGATTACACTAAAAAAAGAACTATTATAATAATGAGAAAGAAATCTACTTAGCAACAAAGAAAGCATAAAACTTGAACTAGCACTCTAGTTTCTACCAGCAAAAACTTCTTCCCAAAGCATGAGGCAATGGGTCCTTTTATAGGAGAGGAGGAAGGTTCTAGAATGAAATGAAGAGGAGGAGACAAGGGGGTGGCCGACCATGCATGGTGGAGAAGATGCATGAATGACATTTAATGGGGTGGAGTGAGAAGGGACTAAATGCATGAATTTCTTTTTTGAAAATAAAAAGAAATAAATTAAATATAAGAGGGGGGATGGATGGGTTTAAATGAGAATGAAAGAGGGGAAAAGAGGGATGAATGAGAAATAAAGAAGGGAGAGAGGAGTGGCCGGCCATGCAAGGGTGGCAAGGTACATGCATGTGAAAGTTATAGAGGAGGAGAGAGAGAAGGGGAGAGCATGTGGTGGCCGGCCATGCCTTGGATAAATGGGATATTTTTTATGGGCTTTGAAGAGGGCTCGGGTTTGGGCTTGGAGAGAAGCTTGGGCTGCACCAAGTGGGCTGCACCATGTGCTCGTGTTGCTTACATCCAAATGGAAGAGCACGGGTTGGCTTCATGTTGGGCTGGACTTGGAGAGGGGCTCGGGCTGCACCAAATGGAGGGGGCTTGAACCTACAAGAAAAAGAAATAAAATAAAAGAAAATGATTAGTTCTATTTTATAACATAACATAAATAGTTATTAAAAATAAAACTAAACATAACATAACAATAGTTATATTCATAACAAATCACAAGTAAGTAAAGAACATAAAATTAAAGATAAAAATGCATAAAACACATAATTAAACAAGGAATTTATATATTATAAAAAATACATTAAAACATGAAATAAAAACAAAACAAGCATAAAATATAATTAAACATAGGCATTTTACATACTAAACTACCCCAAAAACTGATGACTAAAAGTAGTCATCAATGACCATGCTGCATCAGAACTGCACCCATCCCTTTATATGATGTGTTAGTGTACATGCGGAATCCTTCCTTCCCAGATGGACGTGCAAGGATGGGGGAAGAGGTGAGTCGGTCCTTTAATTCTTGAAATGCTTCCTCGTATTTCTCTGTCCAAGTGATTGATGCAACCTTCTTCGTCAAGGACATAAGGGGAAGTGCTATCCTCGAGAACCCCTCAATTAGCTTGTGATAATAGCCCGCTAATCTCAAAAAGCTACGAATATTTAAGGCTGACTTTGGCCGCAACCAATCTCTCACAGCTTACACCTTTGCCAAGTCTACAGCCAACCCAGCCCCACTGATAATGTGTCCAAGAAATTCTACCTCCAAAAGCCAAAACTGACACTTGGATACCTTGGTATATATCTGATGCTTTCTCAACTTGCCCAACACCAATGCCAAGTTTTGGGAATCCTCATCCTTCATCCTGGAGTAGATCAATATGTCGTTAATGAAGACAATGATGAATTTTTCCAAGTAGGGCTCGAACATATGGTTCATCAGACTCATGAATGCGGAAGCAGCATTCGTGAGGCCGAAGGGCATCATAGTGAACTCGTAGAGCCCGTACCACGAACTGAAAGCTATCTTCGGAATGTCCTCACAGATCTTCAACTGGTAATATCCGGACCTCAAGTCAAGATTGGAGAACCAAAAGGACCACGACAGCTGGTCGAAAAACTCATCAATATGATGCAGTGGATAAGTATTCTGTACTGTCAACCGGTTCAGCTCCCGATAGTCGATGTAGAGACGTAATGACCCATCCTTCTTCTTAACAAATAGTATTGGGGCTCCCCATGGTGATTAACTCGGCCGTACAAAACCTGACTCCACCGGCTCTTGCAACTGTGTCCTGAACTCTGTAATGTACTAGGGGGCCATCCTGTAGGGTGCCCGAGCCACAGGTCTTGCTCCTAGTACCAACTAGATCCGAAAATCTATTTCTCGAGGAAGAGGCAATCCGAGCAATTTCTTCGGGAATACGTTAGAGAAGTCCTGCACTACCGGGATATCAGCGATGGAGGCTTCTGCTTCTACCATCTCAAAGAAGATCAGGCACACCTCATCTCCTTACTCATTATCTTTGACAGCCTGCACAGATGATAATAAAGAACCAGAGATTGATCTAATACCTTCGATGACGATCTCTCAATCACTATGTCTTAAGGTGATCCTCCTCATCGGGAAATCGATCCGGGCATGGTTCTAGTGCAACCAAATTATTCTAAGGATCATATTGAAGTCCGGTATCTTCAAGATCGTTGTCAGGGCCTCAAATATCTTTACTCCAATTTCTGCATCCATGTTGCACTTGGCGGATGATGAAAGCTCTGATCAATCTAGTAGATGGACCCTCATGGTGAATCGGTGTATGCATTCTAGTCCCTCTAGAAATTCTTCAGATATGAATGAGTGAGAGACACCAGTTTCAAACAAGATATGGGCAGGTTTGCCACTAATAAAGACTATACTTGAGGTTGTTGTTTGGTCAAGTCACGTTATTGTTCTACTAAATATTATAAGGTACTATAATTTGGAATTATAATTATAATAAATTTTAAGTACCTATGATGACTTTCTCAGGGTTCCTTGGCTCGGCGAGATCCAATACATACATTTGTTCTAGCCTCCGGCCTCTACCGTGAGGTCCTCAGCCCCGACCTCTTCCTCGCTCTCGGCCCTGTTGTGTTGGAGGGGCTGCTTGAGGTGGAGGAAGAGGTGGACAAAACTACTGAGGGATGTTTGCTCAAATGTTACCCATCAGGTGGCAACAAAAATATATCACCCGTCAGTCGCCTCGAACATCTTGCCTCATCAGCCACTAGATTTGTAGCGGTGGAGGAGTTACTACTATAGGAGGTCTCTTCTCCTGCCTAAAGTTAGTACAATGGCATCCTCCACCTCTCCTATGGCCCATAACTTTGCCCCCGCTACGAGCTCCTACAACTCTCCTCGAATGGTGGCCCATCTAACGGTCTCTTCCCTCTATTCTTCACCATCGACTTGTCTGCCTCCAGTTTCTTTGCCATATCTTTTATCTGGGCCAAAGTGCCCTGAGAAATGAACAGTAGTGCCTGCCTTAAGGAATCTATGAGCCCCCAAGAGAATCTCTTTGTATACCTCCAATCATCCAAGTCATGAATCCCCACAAATCTGGACTGGTGGAAAAACTCCCTATTGTACTCCGTCACCGATCTGGTCCCCTATCGAAGGTTCAAGAACCTATCCTTCATCTTATCCCTGTCTGTAGTGGAAGTAAAGTGCTCCTAGAAGACCTTGATAAACTCATCCCAAGAGATATCTGAAAGCTCCCTATCAGCATTTCTGTAATCCATCAGGTACTTCCACCACCTCTTTGCGTGAGCATCCAACGCTGAAGTCACCAATGAAACTGCCTTGTTGGCTAGACAACTAATGCTTACGGGCATCTACTGTATAGCCTCAAGCCACTCCTCAGTCTTCACCATACTTTCTGTCCCGTGGTATATCAGGGGAGATAAACTCATAAAAGAACTCAACTAACTCGATCATGGATTTGGCTGTGGGGCCGGAACCTACTGGGATCTTAAGGCCTCCAAGATAGAGTCTTCCTTAACTCCATCTACTGAAAAGGAGTGATAGCTGGAGTTGGAGGGATGACGTTCTGTGGTTCGGTGGCCTGTGGGGGATACATAAAAGGTAAGGTTTATATTAAAATTATCCTAACTCATTGCTTAAATGGACTATTTTTGTGTCAATTTACACATGAGCACACCATTTCTTCCGCGGCATAGTTTGTCCGCAAAATAATGCTCTAATACCAGTTTGTAAGACCCCTCCCCCTTCTAAGGAGGTCACCCGGTCTTATGCCCAGAACCGCTGCCTTACGGTGACACTATCACACGGGTTAGTCGCCACCGTATGACGCCGATCCTACCAGCTAATACGATCATTTTAACATGTAGAACAAATTGAGAAAAGAAGTAAAACTAAATAATACAACAAGTCTACCAACATAGATATATTATATAAATAATTAAAAGTAGTCCAACAATGAGTACAGAAGAGAGTAAGGGCTTATTGTCACAACCCATATTTTCTCAGCATTAAATAATATATCAGAGTAAGAGGAAATACATGCCGTGATGCCACGCTGTGCAGTGGACAACTACAGATGCTCAAGCAAGAACCTACTCTTAATACCGTTCATGAAATTCTCAAATTTATTATGGTGAAAATATAGTTTGAGTTTACATTTTTATGGTCGTGTCCCTCGACTTAGTGGATTAATAAGTCCATGGGTAAAATATACATATACGTATTGAAAATACTTTTTTTAGTTCATTTATTATCCTATATGAGCATGAAAATCCAATAGAACAATTAATGATATGCACAATTCTAGATTTAATACAAGTACTAAAATAGCTTTTACGTTCGTTAAAAATAGGATTACATTTGATTTAAGGAGATGTTATAAGTAAGAGCTAAAAAATGATCTTTTATACTTTGAAAATACTAACAAGCAACCTAGGATAAATCCTTCCCAGAGAGCAGGTAGGTAAAACAAACTAGCAAGAAATTGCATAGCGGCTAGCAAATTGTCTAACCTTTATAGTAATTCAATGTGGGTGTAAACAACCTGACATGAACCCATAGAAAAAAAATGTATGTCTGAAATAAAGTGAGAACAATAAAGCTACCTCATGAATGTGAGGGAAGAACCACTATTACTACTGCATAACTTTTGAGGCCACAAACTCTGACTACTCAAATCGCTACTACTTCGAGCCCGAGACATTCAAAAGAAAAGAACACCTTAGCAAGAATGCACAAGTGGCAGCAAGGATTAAAATCAAGTAGTTAGGCAAGTTAAGTGGGTTACCAACCTGTCAAATAACATCATCTAAATCATAAAATAATAAGCAATGAAGAATTCACAAAGGCTTAACTATGAGAAGTCGCACCAAGTTCGATATAGAGCTTTGCTTCATTAACATCTGTAAGATTATGCATATGATCATATATATATATATATATATATATATATATATATATATATATATATATATAAAGAAGAGACTAATCAGCTCAAACACGTGAATCATTAACACCGATAAAAATGGTACTGAGTCTGTGGCCACATTTTTGAACACAAACCATCAGACCAAACATCTTGAAAAGGCACTGTGGTCGTGGCCACATTATCCAATACATCCCAACCGCCCATAAAAAGAGAAGAAACCCCACCAACTGTAATGATTCACAAATCGGCACTGAGGTGGTGGTCCTTTTTCCACTGCCAACCAAAGGCCATAAATAATCATATAATATATTAATAAATGAAAATAAACCCAAGAATTAGCATCAAATTTCGACAACGACCCAAAGGAGAGATAACCAAAAAAAATTCTTAAGGTATACTTGACGAATTTGGAGTTCACCCAATGAAAAGTTCTAAGTACAACACAGATTTGTCGAGAATACTCGATGAATTTCCCTTAATTCAAATCGAAACTCGAAGAATTGACTGGATGGGTTCGAAGATACTCGACGAATCAACTCAACGAATTTGACTAAACCCAATGATACTCGACGAATTAAACTTGGCTAATTCAAAGACAATCGATGTTGTAGCCACTCGATGGCTCTTGCTTCCCTCGACACAAAGGCAACACTCGATGCAAAGGCAACACTCGACGCAAAGGCAACACTCGATGCCAACACTGTAGCCGCTCGACGAATTACAATTGGTGAATTCAAAGACACTCGATGAGTTTAAGTCAGACTCAACGAACTGACTCGACAAATCAAGACACTCGACGAATTCAAGTCAGACTCAACGAATTGAGACACTCAACGAATTCAACTTGACGAATTCAAAGACACTCAACGCATTGAAGTCAGACTCAATGAACTGACTCGACAAATCAAGACACTTGACGAATTTGACTTGGACCGATCTCTACACTACACAGATTCAACAAATACTAATCCATACCATATTTATATGCTCTATTGCCTGAAAGAAAAGAAATAATAGGAAAAAAAGAAAAAGCAAGGGGTAGGAACCTCCACTTTCCTCAAAATCTCCTGAAACTTGTACTCCCAAGATCTCCACCTCAAGATTCGGCCGAAAGTACTACTCGTCTACGATCTCTGAAACTTTTTGGGGGAAAACAGGGGTTAGGCTACTACATTAAACCCCCAAAATCCACGAAATCTAGAATACTGACCACACAAAGAGCTCGGTGAGAGCTTTCCAGATCTATGCTCCATCGAAGATTTCATCCACCGAAGCTCCCGAAACGGCGGATGGAAGTTTCACGGAGGATGGTCGCCGCCTTCTTATTTCCGCTCTCAGGACCGAATTTTTAGGTAAGAAGGATGAATAGAGTTTTCTTTTTATAAGTATATATGATATTATATTATTAATATAATAACTAGAAAAACTCAGGCGACGATGGTGACCAAATCACCTAAATTTTTGATTAAATTCGCGCCAAAGCTAAATGGCGGTGCTACGAATCCAACGATGAAGTCAAAATAAGGATCTAACAAACCAAACTCATGTTAAAATTCCTAAAAGTTAAAACAATAATAATCCTTATAAAATTCACCGAGTTCCCAATTAAGCCCGGACCACAACGAAATTTCACAAGCATGCTTTAAATTAATTACTTTAATTTTCCAAGTCAAAACTTTAATTCCGATGAGTATAAAAACTGGTCGACTTGCGCCAACGAACAAAATATCGCACTAACAACAACGCACCATTAACTATTCATCAACGTAACGCACTTACGCCATTATTATGCCACTAAAGGGATTAAAATAATTATAGAAAATTCATCGGCATTACTGCCACTCCCCCAAAAAGATGTTTCGTCACAAAACTTGATACACAAATTGAATCTGAAATAGAAAAGAAATAGCCAAAGGTTACCAGATAGAAATACCTACCAAGGGAAAACTTGGAGAAATGGTTAGGATGAGACTCTCTCATAGCATATTCCAACTCCCATATCGCGCTCTCGACATATTGTTTCCACCAAAGAACCTTGACCATGAGAATCATCTTTCTTCGCAACACCCGATCCTGAGTCTCCAAAATACAAACAGCTTTTTTGACGTAGGAAAGATTATGCTGCAACTGGGGCACAAAGTCAATGACATGCTGATCACTAAGCACACACTTTCACAACTGGCTCACCTGAAACACATAATGAACACTAGGGAAAGTAGCGGGAAAATCCAGCATATAAGCTGACACTCAGATGCACTCAATAATCTGGAAAGGTCCCACATACCTGGGTTCCAACCTTGGTTCCGTCCAAACCTCTTAACACCTGCCATCAAAGAAACTTTCAGAAAAACCATGTCTCTAACTACGAATTCCAGATAAACTTTTCAATGATTTGCGTACTTCTCATAACTCTCCTTAGCTACACGAAGCTTTTCACGAATATACGCTACATAAATACTCATTTCTTCCAAGGCTTCCGGACCTAACAACAGTTTCTCACCAACCTCAGCCCAAAACAAGGGAGTTCGACAATGCCACCCGTACAAAGCCTTAAATGGGCCATCTGTAAAATCTCCTGATAACTATTATTATAAGTAAACTTCATCACTCTAAGACGCTAGTCCCATGCTCCACCATGTCTAAAATATAACATCTGACTATATCTTCCAAAATTTGATTAACTCTCTCTGTCTGACCATTGGTCTGCGGATGATAAGCGGTGGAATACCTGAGGTCAGTGACCAACCCTTCTTATAGACTTTGCTAGAAATACGACATAAATCTGGAGCCTTGATCTGACAAAATACTTATCGGTGAAAGTATCCAGCGTATACCTAACTCACCAAGTGGGGGTGAATAGGTGAAGTTTTTGTCTTTTGACGGATTAAAAATTACTCAAAAATAACAAGCACACAAACACAAAGATCTATAGTGGTTCCACGTATTGGGTACGTACACTGTCCCGCTTCGCCTATCATCCACGAAGGGTTAGATTCGACTACTTCACCTTTCTCAGATTATCAACAATCTTACAACTCAGAGGAACACTCCTACACCTCGGATAACAACCTCTCCTACACTTCAATCCACAACCGGATCTACAACTCGATCCATACACTGATCTACAAACTCGATCCACAAACGAATCTACAAACTCGATCCACAAATGGATCTACAAACTTGGAGAAACAATCTCCTACAATAGAAAATAAATATTACAATACAACAATGATTGCAAGTCTTCTCTCTGACGTTCTTCGTAGAAGTAGATCTTGAAACTAGTAGAACTCAGAACGTGAAAGCCTTGTAGAACTTGAATCTGAGCCTTCGATCTTCGAACAACTAGGATTGGAGTAGAATAGATCTTGAAGGAGGAAGCGATCCAGTCGAGGAAGTCATTGAAGAATAAGATCGCAAGTAGCCGGCGGCCGATCGGAAAAAAATCGCGAGTCGCGTATATGCGGCCGACGGTTTCTAAGTTTGGAATCTTTTGAAATCGAAGTGTAATAAGGGCAAGATTAGTCATTATGAAAATTGACCTAACATATATATAGAGAGATTGGAAATAACGACAATAAAAGATTTCCAAAAATGTAACCTAGAGGTTACTGTGCATGGCCGACTGGAATCCGAACCAGAGAAATTTTTTAAAAACGGCCTAAGTCAAATTTGGCGGAATTCATCGAATATCGATTATGATACTCGCCGAATAAATATGTGATATACGTCGAATTGGACATAGAACAAAATCCAGAAGGAGCACAAATTTGACTCGATGAATTCGGTGAGTATCGTTTGGGATACTCGCCGAATTCGGCGAGTATCGCCTAATATACTCGACGAATTCGGCGAGTATCCCTAGTGATACTCGACGAATATTCCTTGGTGAATTTTTCGATTTTCAGCGAATTTTCCCTAAGTATATACTACAAATTAGACGGGTATCAGGAAGTATACATGACGAAGTCGGCGAGTATCAAGAGGATACTCGACGAATTCAACGTGTATGCCTCACCATACTCGCCGAATTTTACAGAGGTAAAATTCAAATTTCTCTAAGTCCGTGTCTTTGGCCTTCCTTGGTCCTTTTCTTGTAATTGGGATAGAAGTACACACAAATAGAGAGATTACACGTGAGTTAACACATTGGCCCACACAATGAAGGATTGCATTGTGTAGTCCTGTGTTTTCAAACTCACTGTAACCTGACATTGGTGTGTACTTAGTAATGTGAACCTGCAAGTACATTACTCAAAAGTAGCATCAAATACATTTTAAATTCATCTTATCTTGACTATACCCTTCTACAATTAAGGGTTATTGTGGATGCAATACCCAACAATCTCCCACAATTTGAAGAAGCCAAAATCCTACAAGCTAAGGTGAATTGCACATGAGAAATAATAAAACAATAATGTAAGCAGAATTAAAAGTGAAATTAAAACAACTGCGCATTCCAGATAACCAAGAAAATCATATATATATATATATTTTTATATATATATATATATATATATATATATATATATATATGTACAACCCCATATTCAGTGGGTGGCACCCAGAGGCATCTTAGTCAGGGTTGGACCAGCCTCGGGCTAGCTTGGGCCTGAAGACCAGAAGAGCTCTCGCGCCGGAGGAGCTCCCGCCTAGGAGCAGGCGAGATCCCGCCCGTGACTAGTAGCGGGCGAGAAGGCATTGGGTGGTCTCAACGCCGCACTGAGTGAACTCCACTCACTCAACGCCATGGTCAGAAGCAAGGGCACTGAGTGAGCTCCGCTCACTCAACTCCATGGTTAGCAATAAGGGCGCTGAGTGAGCTCCACTCAATCAACTCCGTGGTCAACAGCAAGGGCGCTGAGTGAGATCCACTCACTCAACGTCATGGTCAGCAGCAAGGGCGCTGAGTGAGCTCCACTCACTCAACGCTGTGCTTAGCAGTAAGGGCTCTGAGTGAGCTCCACTCACTCAACGCCGTGATCAGCAGTAAGGGCGTAGGGTGAGCTCCACTTACTCATTGTCACAGTCAACAACAAGGGTATTGGGTGAGCTCAACTCACTCAACGTCGCGTCCAACAACGAAAACGTCAAGATTAGAGGAGCTCCCTCCTGGAAATGGGAGAGAGCGTTCACCATCGGTCAGCCGGGACCTGCTTCCGACAGAGTTGGCAAGAAGGATTGCGTCTTGCAGAAGGCGGGGGCTGGCTCAGCTTGAGACTTTCGACACTCTTTTTTAGCTCCCGCCAAATGAAGACGAGGGAGTTCTCGGTATAGAGTTATCACTGAGTGGGGCCCAAATTTTAGGGTAAAATTACTTAATTTCCCTCGGATAAAATTACCCATACACCCCAAGGGGATGCATTTAGTATATTACAAACATCAGGATTTTGCTATTGGCAGAAAAGCCAGGTGTATTTCAGTAACTTAAGGTCAGCAAAAGACTATAAATAGACCCACAAGGTCTCCTTAGAAATCGGACTCTCATTATTCTCCAAATTTCTAGTGCTTTCTGAGGAGCTCCTAACCCAGCTTCTGGCTTTGGAGGGGAAGCTCTCAGAGATCTTCTGGGTGTAAGGTGGGACCTCCCTGCTGAGGCATTGGGTAATTCCTAAGTACTTAGCAACCAGTCGAAGGTTGGGACTTGCGAGAAGTAGGTGTTGGCTGCACCCCTATTTTGAACTCTCGTTGAGGTCAATTTTGGCTTCACTAGTTCTGGTGCGGTGAGCATGGAAGACAGTCGATATAAGAAAGCCTTGAGTTTTGTCCCATGATTGGAGGTGATGGTGAAGGGTCTGGATCGGGAGGATCCCCCACCCGGAGAGAGGATGAACCGAGGAAGATGCTAGAAGACTTCAGGCGAGAGGTCCAGCAGACCATTACCTTGGCCTTCTCGGCGAGGAGTGAGCGGGCGACACCTCAGGTTCCGGTGGAGGTGGTCCCACTCTCTGGCGAGAACGGTCCTGGGAACGTCCCGGGAAGGAGATTCCGGTGGAGGTCGGCGAGAGGTACGTGGCCGCGCGGTAACTTTTCCCAGGCCAGCGCCCCGAAAAGGAGATTCCGGTAGATTTAGGCGAGAGGGAGGTGACTGTGCGAGAACTCTTCCCTTGGTGCAGTCTCGCAAATCGGGCCAGTCAGCTGAGGCCGCGAGACGTGCCCTTTCGCAAGCCAGAAGCCGAGAGACCTTTCAGCGAGCTCATCATCTCAGATCCGGTGCTAGAGGGGTTCAGGGAGCCGGACATGTCCTATTACTCGAGGAAGGATGACCCTATGCAACATGTACAGTGGTTCGAGGATGTAGTTTCGATCATGCAGATGACAGATGCCTTCAAGTGTTGGTTGTTTGCCATCACGTTGAAGGAGAAGGCTCGGGACTTGTTCCACCAGTTACTGGCAAACTCAATATACAGCTTTGAAGATCTGCACAGGGGTTTTTTCTTAAGGTTCTCGACGTCGAAGAAGCTGAAGAAGGAGGCGAAGTTTCTATTTGTAGTAAGGCAGAAGCCGGAGGATACACTGGGTCATTACGTCGAACGGTTTCAGGAAGAGGTTCACCTGGTCCAGGAGGTTCCAGGGTACGCGCTGATGCTCTCCTTCACCCTAGGACTGAGGCCGGGTTTCTTCAGCATGGAGTTAAAGAGAGAACCCCCCCCCCCTTTCCTTCGAGGAGCTCATGGAGAGGGCTAAGAAAGAGATAGATTCTGAAAGGGCGAATCCGGCATTTGCCAGGAAGTTGGCCAGGTTGGCGGAGGATGATGTGAAGGAACCTGCAGCGGGAAGGCAGAGGGAGCAAAGAGAAGAGAGAAGGAGCGAAGAACCCCGAGGGAAGGGGCAGTAGCATGGATGGGGGGCCCAGGAGCCAAATAACCGGTTGGGTTGGATACCTCATGAGGGTCGCCCCCATGGTCAAGGAGGAGGTTTTCAGAGAAGGGATAACCTTCGGGAGCCGAGGAGGTTCGATTAGTAGGCGTAGAGGCAGGGACTGATGGATCACTTCCCGCCGCCGCAAGAAGCAATAGAGGTCGGGAGAGGAAGAGGAGGAATAAGAGGAGTTTGAGGGGATGGAAGAAGGGGAGGTGGAGAAGGAAGAGGGTGCAGGGTGGTGTTGCCCTTCTGTTACTTCCACTAGGAGGAAGGTCACGTGACAGCCACTAGCCCGGAGTTCTTAGAGATGAGGGAAGCTAGAGGAATGGGTAGGCAGGATCCGCTGGTAAGGATCGTGGATGTGCAGCAGAGGGATGGGGAAGATAGGTGCGAGGATAGAGACATTGTGGGAACCCAAGGATGGATCGGGGCGATCTATGGGGGAGTGGGGATTGAGGCAACTCGCAAGGGTAGCCTTCACACCATATTACGAAGAGGGGTCGCCTCGACCTTTTTAGCCCCCCCCCCCTCCAGATGAAATATATCACCTTTTCATCAGCTGACATGCCAGACTTTGAGGATCCGTTCTGCGATGCCCTCGTGATTCAGACAGCGGTGGAGAACTTCACGGTCTACAAGATACTGGTGGATAACGAGGATTCTGTGAATTTGATCTTTAAGAAGGCTTTCGATGAGATGAAGGTTGAGGGGAAGAGGGACCTAGCCTCAGATGGACCGCTGTTTGGGTTCTCGGGTGAGAGGAAAGAAGTTGAAGGGGGAGTAGGGTAGCACTTGAAGTTGGGAGGCGTGTCGCGGAACTGCAGGTTCGTGATAGTGGACTCCCCATGCAACTATAACGCCATCTTTGGGGGTCCCCTCATCAGCACCTTTCGCTGCGTCCCCTCCTCGTTTCATCAATATCTCAAGTTTAACAATGGAGGGGTGCAAGTCAGGATTAGGGGAGACCCGAAGATGGCATGACAGTGCTACGTAACGGCGGTCAACACTGTGTCTTGGATGACGGAGGCAGAAGAGCATGAGAGGGAGCTTGTAGAGCAAGGAGAGGATGTCACAGAAGAGGAGGTGAGCCTAGGGGAGGCGATAAGGGAGAGAGCGGAGGAGCAGGGAGAAGTTGAGCAAGAGGCCCAGAGGGGCATGGAAGTCGACTAGCAGCAGGAGAGCCTGGAGGAGGCAATGGAGGTAGAGGAGAAGCTCGCAATAGGAGTTGAGCAGGAGGGGCCGGAGGAGGCAGCAAAGGTTGAAGCAGGAAGGGAGGAGTTGGAGCCAGAAGAAGAAGCAAGGGTCGGCTAGGATCAGGCACGACTGGAGCCGACCGAAGAAGTGGTGGAAATGGAGGTCTTCACCAGCACGGGACAAGTGCGGAAGGTGCGGATCAGCAGGGTCCTAAGTCCCGAGGACTAGGAGAAGATAAGAGCTTGCATCTAGAGCAATGTCAACATCTTCGCCTGGAGCACAGCAGACATGCCGGGTATTGACACGGATGTGGCTTGCCATCACATGAACCTGGAACCCCGGACTCGTCCCATATGCCATAAGATGAGGACCATTGCCACCAAGCTGGAGGAGCCGATCCGCGAGGAGGTCAGGAAGCTCCTGGAAGCTGGCTTTATCTCATAGATCCAGTATCCAGTATGGATCTCCAACGTAGTAATGGTTAAAAAGGGGGGAGGGAACTTGCGAATGTGTATCGATTTCTCTTTTTTAAATAAATCATGCCCTAAGGATTGCTACCCCCTGCCTCGAATCGATGCGCTTGTTGATTCAGCCATCGGTTTTTCTATTATGAGTTTTTTGGATTCTTTTTCAGGTTACCACCAGATCCGGATGCACCCACCCGATGTCAAGGACGTCTCCTTCATCAGTAGGGAGGCGTGCTTCAACTATAAAATGATGCCCTTTGGGTTGAAAAATGCATGGGCTACCTACCAACGCATGATGGATCGAGTCTTTCAGGGGAAAAGGGGGAGAAACTTGGAGGTCTATGTCGATGACCTGATGGTGAAAAGTAAGTGTGTGAACTCGCACCTACGGGACCTAGAAGAGACCTTTGCCACCCTGCGGAGATTCAAGATGAGGCTGAACCCATTGAAGTGTGTCTTCGGGGCCAGCCAAGGGAAGTTCCTTGGGCATACCTTGACCCCGGCAGCGGTAGAGCCTAACCCGGATAAGGTGAAGGCCATCCTAGACTTGGAATCACCTCGCGACGCCAAGGAGGTCCAGCGCTTGATAGGCAAGTTGGCTAGTCTAAGCAGGTTCCTCTCCAGATCAGGGGACAAGTGTTCATCATTCTTCAAGGTTTTGAGGGGTAACCAAAGGTTTTAGTGGATCGCCGAATATGATGAGGCCTTCCAAGGGCTGAAGAGACAGCTCTCCCAGGCTCATCTACCTCAAAGACAAAAAGAAGGAGAGGATATGGCCCTGTACCTAGGAGTAGGAGCGGAGGTCGTGAGCACTATTCTGGTAAGGGAAGAGGAGAAGAAGCAGCTGTCCATCTATTATGTGAGCCGGATTTTGAAGAAGGCGGAGCTCCATTACCCCTTCCTGGAAAAGCTAGCATACGCTCTGGGTTGTTCGGCAAGGAAACTTCGGCCGTACTTTCAAGCACACTTGATTAAGTTGGTGACTGACCATCCTCTTTGTAAGATCTTTGAAGGGGTGGAGCACTCAGGAAGACTTGCCAAGTGGTCCATCGAACTAAGCGAGTTCGACATCTCCTTCGTGTCGATGCTCTCCATCAAGGCGCAAGCGGTGGCGGATTTCCTAGCGGATTATGTAGTTAAGGTCAAGGAGGGGGAGCCGCAGCCATCGGGGGCATGGAGGATGATGGTTGATGGGGCCTCGGGAAAGCTTTATCTTGGGGGAGGATTGGTGCTGATAAGCCCCCAGGGGGTCTCCATAGAGCAGTCCCATAGAACGAAGGGGAGCTTGAGATTTGAGACGTGGAGGCCTTCAAAGAGTCGATGGTGGTAGCCTCGCAGATTCGAGGAGTGTTTTAAGCTCGGGAGCCTACCCTCATAAAGTACCTATCCAAGGTAAGGGCAATCATCAGAGGTTTCCGTTCATTCTCAATCCAGCACGTCCCCCAGGAGGAGAGTGTGGCCGCCGACTGATTGGCAAAGTTTGGGCCTCGGGGAGGAGGGACCCTGACTGATCTTTTCCGACCAGCGATTGAGGAAGGGGAGTTAATGGAGGTAGGTCAGCGATCCTTGTGGGTGGATCCGTTGGTAACCGTCCTAACCATGGGCGAGCTGACGGGGGAGGTTAAGGATGCAAAAAGCTTCAGGACTAAAGCGGCTCACTACCTGATGTTGGAAGGGAGGTTACATCGTAAGATGTTGTCAGGGCTCTTAGCAAGATGTGTGACCGAAGAAGAGATCCCAAGGATCCTGGGGGAGGTGCATTCAGGCGAGTGTGGCAGCCACTCGATAGGAAGGATGCTGGAAGCAAGGGTGGTATGACAGGGGTATTTCTGGCCGGCCCTGAGGAGGGACGCAACTGAGTGTGAAAAGAGATGCCAAAAAGGTCAGCTGTACGCCCCCCTCCATTTCTTGCCCGCGCAAAGGCTCAGGAGCATTTCTTCGCCATGTCCTTTCACCATCTGGGGGATGGACTTGGTCGGGCCTTTCCCTCCAGCTAGTAGGCAGAGAAGGTTACTCCTAATCATGATCAATTACTTCTCAAAGTGGCTTGAGGTTAAGGACTTGGCCAAAGTCACCTCACAAGTTATAAGGAACTTCGTCTAGGGAGATATCATATGCAGGCACAGTCTACCCCAAGCAATAGTGACAGATAATCGACCCTAGTTTGCAAGCGAAGATTTCATCAGTTTTTGCGCCCAGCTGGGGATAGATCTCAAGTTTGCCTCTGTCTACCACCCCCGGAGCAATGGCCAGGTGGAAGCAACAAACAAGATCATTGTGAACTTAATCAAGAAAAAGTAGAAAACTTGAGGGGAAATTGGGCGGAGCAGCTCCCCTCAGTTTTATGGGCCTTGAGGACAACCCCGAACACAGCCACGGGTGAGACCCCCTTCAAGATTTCTCACGGGTGTGAGGCGGTCCTGCTAGTGGAATTCGAGGTTCGGTTCCTATGGGTCGCAGCCGCAGGGGAGGGAGATGAGTCTTGGAGGTTGTAAAATGAGGAAGGGTTGTGCCTCTCGCTATACATGACGGAAGAAGCGTGGGATGTCGCAACCATAAGGCAAGAAGAGATCAAGCAGCGTATGACAAGATTCTTTGACAAGCATGTCAGGATCAGGCAGTTCGTCAAAGGAGATCTGGTGTTAAAAAAGGTTGACGCGACGGGAAGGTCAGTCCTTATGTGCAAGCTCAACCCAAACTGGGAAGGGCCTTACATAGTAAAAGAGGTCCTTAGAACGGGAATTTATTACCTCCAGGATGTGGAAGGGAGGACCTTGAGCCACACTTGGAGCGGTGATGATCTAAAGCGCTTCTACCCGAGAGGGGGGGGGAGGTTATTGTATTTTTATTTTCAAATTCTATCATAATATATCCAATACTTTGATCCGTTGTCAACTCTTTTCATTGAAAAGATTAGGATAAGAATAAGGTTTGTTATGAAATCTTCATCTACACCCTGAGCACAGCTCGGCCCAAGGTAAACCCGCTGCGTAGGCTCTCATCAAGCTGGCAGGTCTGAAGGCTCGCCTGTGGGGGAGAGGTTTTGGTTATGAAATCTTCATTGACACCCCAAGCTCGGCTCAGCCCCAGGTCAACCTGCTGCGCAGACTCTCATCAAGCTAGCAGGTCCGAAGGCTCGCCTATGGGGGAGAGGTTTTGGTTATGAAATCTTTATCAACACCCCGAGCTCGGCTCGGCCCCAGGAAGACCCGCTGCGCAGGCTCTCATCAAGATGGCAGGTCTGAAGGCTCGCCTGTGGGGGAGATGTTTTGGTTATGAAATCTTCATCAATATCCCGAGCTTGGCTTTGCCCAAGGTAGACCCGCTGCGCAGGCTCTCATCAAGCTGGAAGGTCCGAAGGCTCGCCTTTGGGGGAGAGGTTTTTGTTATGAAATCTTCATCAACACCCCGAGCTCGGCTCGGCCCCAGGTAGACCCGCTGCGCAGGCTCTCATCAAGCTGGCAGGTCTGAAGGCTCGCCTGTGGGGGAGAGGTTTTGGTTATGAAATCTTCATCAACACCTCGAGCACGGCTCGGCCCCAGGTAGACCTGCTGCGCAGGCTCTCATCAAGCTGGCAGGTCCGAAGGCTCGCCTGTGGGGGAGAGGTTTTAGTTATGAAATATTAATCGAAAACCCGATCTCGGCTCGGCCCCAGGTAGACCCGTTGCGCAGGCTCTCATCAAGCTGGCAGGTCCGAAGGCTCGCCTGTGGGGGAGAGGTTTTGGTTATGAAATCTTCATCAAAACCTCGAGCTCGGCTCGGCCTCAGGTAGACCCACTACACAGGCTCTCATCAAGCTAGCAGGTCCGAAGGCTTGCCTGTGGGGGAGAGGTTTTGGTTATGAAATCTTCATCAACACCTAGAGCTTGGCTCGGCCCCAGGTAGACCCATTGAGCAGGCTCTCATCAAGCTGGTAGGTCCGAAGGCTCACCTGTGGGGGAGAGATTTTAGTTATGAAATCTTCATCGACACCCCGAGCTCGGCTCGGCCCTAGGTAGACCCGCTGCGCAAGCTCTCATCAAGCTGACAGGTCCGAAGGCTCGCTTGTGGGGGAGAGGTTTTAGTTATGAAATATTAATCGACAACCCGAACTCGGCTCGGCCCAAGGTAGACCCGCTGCGCAGGCTCTCATCAAGCTGGCAGGTCCGAAGGATTGCCTGTGGGGGAGAGGTTTTGGTTATGAAATCTTCATCAATACCCCGAGTTCGGCTCGGCCTCAGGTAGACCCACTGCACAGGCTCTCATCAAGCTTGCAGGTCCGAAGGCTCGCCTGTGGGGGAGAGGTTTTGGTTATGAAATCATCATAAACACCCCAAGCTTGGCTCGGCCCCAGGTAGACCCATTGCGCAGGCTCTCATCAAGCTGGCAGGTCCGAAGGCTCACCAATGGGGGAGAGATTTTTGTTATGAAATCTTCATCGATACCCCGAGCTCGACTCGGCCCCAGGTAGACGCGCTACACAGGCTCTCATCAAGCTGGCAGGTCTGAAGGCTCGCCTGTTAGGGAGAGGTTTTGGTTATGAAATCTTTATCAACACCCTGAGCTCGGCTCGGCCCCAGGTAGACCCGCTGTGCAGGCTCTCATCAAGCTGGCAGGTCCGAAGGCATGCCTATGAGAGAGAGATTTTGGTTATGAAATCTTCATCAACACCTCAAGATCGGCTTGACCCCAGGTAGACCCGATGCATAGGCTCTCATCAACCTAGCAGGTCTGGAGGCTCGCCTGTGGGGGAAACGTTTTGGTTATGAAATCTTCATCAACACCCCGAGCTCGGCTCGACCCCAGGTAGACCCGGTGCGCAGGATCTCATCAAGCTGCCAGGTCCGAAGGTTGGCATGTGAGTGAGAGGTTTTGGTTATGAAATCTTAATCAACACTCCAAGCTCGGCTCGGCGCCAAGTAGACCCGCTGCGCAGGCTCTCATCAAACTGGCAGGTCCGAAGGCTCACCTGTGGGGGAGAGGTTTTGGTTATGAAATCTTCATCAACACCCCGAGCTCAGCTCGGCCCCAGGTAGACCCGCTGCACAGGCTCTCATAAAGCTGGCAAGTCTGAAGGATCGCCTGTGGGGGAGAGGTTTTGGTCATCAAATCTTCATCAACACCTCGAGCTCGGCTCGGCCCCAGGTAGACCCGCTGCGTAGGCTTTCATCTAGCTGGCAGGTCCGAGGGCTTGCCTGTGGGGGATAGGTATAGTGTTTAGAAATGTTTCGACACGGATGATTTAGGCTAGACAAAAGGCACACCCTGAAGGCAGACCCAAAAGGGTCTCGGCCAGGAAAGATTTCGGCCAGGAAAGGACTCGGCCAGGAGGTCTCAGCTGGGGGATCTCGTCATGTGAAGTTCCCGGCGGGTCTAGGCAAGGAGACCCGATCGATCGCGCAAGGTAAGGAGGGGCGGTCTACCCTTAAATGGCCTGTGAACAACACCCATGAAAAATGGATCTCGGCAGAATGCGAGAGCGATATGTGTTTTCCTTGAGCTCTCGGCAGGTTCCCACCTATTAACTGTTAAGGGAGACTATCCTAGAGGAGGGGACAGGGGCCTCGACGGAAGCTTGCTTGAGGAGCATTCATTATCAACAAAAAAGAAAAAAGGAGGGGTACCAACACTAACAATTTATATATTCAAATGTGATTACAAAAATCAAGGCGTCTCGCTTATTACAGAAATAAAAAAAAAGAAAAGGAAACCCTTCAGGGAGAAGCGTTGTATCCGCTCGAGCTCCCGCTTTAGCTTCTATGGGAGCTCTTGCCTGAGCTCTCCTCGGATGTCTCGCTAGCAGCCATGGGAGATCTCGGGACATCCAGGGGCGGAGAGTCGGGTGTGCCTGGGGGCTTCGGGATAGGCTCGAAGAGCAAGGGAACAATCTGGGGAGCGGTGATGATCTTGCCACTCTCGTTCAAACATCCCACATCTCGCAACATCTCAAGGGTATGCCTGACCATTGCTTGAGCGTTGGTCTATATGAGCTTGTCGATGTCATACTCCGAGAAGTGACGGCTCCTCAGCCTATCGTCCAGCGATGTGGGAGGCGGAACCACAGCCGTTTCCGTGCGCCGGAGCTGGTCCTTTAGCAGGATGTTCTCGTATCTTAGCTCGGTGAGCTCCGCGCAAAGGGCCGTATTTTGAGCAGAATCCTACAGAATGGAGAAACAAATCAACACCAAGACCTCTTATGGATTACAGAGGCGAGTGCGAGTGCTTGAAAGATCTCGCTTACCTCCTTCGCTGGGCGCAAGAAAATGCGTCCCATATCATCCGCCAGCTGTGCCTTAAGTACCGCCGCCTGGGCCACCGCCTGCTCCCGCACCTTGAGCATCTCACCAAAGTTGCGGTTGATGGTGATGCTCCAACGCGTGCACATGTGCGCGAGCTCGAACCCACGCATCAGAGCCCGAATAGAGTCAAAGGCCAGGATCCATGTGGGCAGCTGATCATAAAGGCCATAGTCCAGCGCGAAGGCCTCGCCGGTGACATGGTCGCGCCCCGCTCAGCTGGGGAGGATAATCGAGATGGAGACTTGGTTGGTCTCAGGGTCCCACCGTAGTAAGGGTTTCCCCTCAGCGTCAAGGCACTTTATGCCGAGGACAAAATTCCTGTGCCCCTTTGGCACCTCCTTGGACGGAGACCGAGTGGAGGTCTCGGCAGTGGCCCCCTCGCCACCAGCCCCGCTTGCGGCTGGAAGGTTCTCGGCAGGGGCCTTAGAGCTATTCCTAGCAGCAACGGTCATCTCGCTGGCCACCTGCAGGACCTCTTCGAAGGACCGCTCTGGTGCGAGAGGTCAGGCGGGCATAGTCGTAACAGATTTCCCTTTGTCGGCAGCGGTTGGATTCAGACTTTTCAGTGACTGGGACGAAAAGGCGCCGGGCTTTCGCTTCCTGGCACTGGTCAAAGGAGGCGTTGCAGGCTTGTCCCGGCAAGCCTGGGCCATGAATTTTGCGAGAGCTAGCGGATATCTCGCATCCTGGACCTCAGTACCCTGAGTCTTGGCAAAGGGGTTGTACAGAGGAACTTCTCGCTCTCCTACAAGGGAGATAATGGACTGTGTTGAAGTTTAGAATGGGAGTATCAGGTTGAAGAAGTGACCGTACCTTCACCGGGAGGCACGGGAGGGAGAGAGTCGACGTCCTGTCGGAGGAATTGGACATCAAATTCCTTCATCCCAAAGAACTACAGAATGGCGCTCTCGCGCGATCCCAGGGTAGGCTGCTTGTAGGAGGCATCCTCATATTGGACAGGCGCGAGAGGGACGCTGCCGAAGTCGCAAGATACGAAGTTAAACTTCTCGCCCCAATGATGATGCTTGTTGGCGAGACCGGTTGTCTCGAGCAGTTGCCTAGAGAAGAAGCCCACCCCTCCCTTCGCGCGGAAGATGAACAGCTTTTGGAAAATCGGGAGGCTGAACTCGATCTTCTCCGATCGCATGTAGCAGATTAATGCTACAAGGATGGCGACTGAGTTAGTGTTTAGCTACACGGGAACCACTCCATAGTAAAGGAGGGCCTGTCACATCTCCGGCCAGATGGGAAGGCGAAAGCCCACCTTGAAGTATTCGAGGGGGATAGCGAGCTCCCCCTCTCGCGTGCTATTTACCCTGTCTTGGTTGCCGGGATTTCTCACGGTGAAGCCGGCGGGAATGTTCTGAGAAGTGATCCGCGGGTACTCTTCAAGGGTTAGGCAACAAGTAGGGAATTAATGCTTTCGGAAGGCTTCCGCGTAATGGTAACGTCCCTCGTTTTCGCCCGACATATTGTGGTGAGGATTAAGGACAAGATCTCAAAGGATTGGGCGAAAGAGAAGGTTAGGCAAAGATCAAGAGAAGAAGGCGGAAGCAAGGGGGAGTTCTCGGCAAGTCGTGAAAGCAACGAGGAGAGGAACAAGGGTTCCGGATCGGAGAACTAAATGTGTTTGGTGAACTCATTTATTTATAGGAATCTGTGGTAATGATGACTTTTCTAAAAAAGAAAAAAAATAAATGAAAATAGCAGTGGCGGTACAGGCGACATGCCCCAAGACAGCGACACCTTTAGTTCCGGCCTGGGATGACAGCGACAAGACGAGGGTTCAGATTCGCGCAAGCATTTCGAAATGGCCACATGGAACATAAACAAAAAACAGAGCAGGGATCGCTCTCACTGGGCGAGAGCTAAAAAGAAAAAAACAGTAATAATAAATAATGATTGAAAGCTTACAAGTGAACTATCCAGAATATAAATAAACAGGGTACATTATGGGATGGGAAGGCCGAGAGGTGAGAAGGGGCGAGACTTCTTCGATCAATACGGCTACCAGTGCCATCGTCCTCGCTCCTGTCGTCTGGTCCTCGGGGGCGCCAACGGGTTGTAGTAGGAAGATAGGGTGGTACACCCTAGGTTGATCCGACGAGCCTGGTCTCGAATCAACGCGATACACATCCCAGGGAGGACTCGGCAGTAGGCCCACCCGGCCGCCCCATCTCGCCAAAGAAATAGTCGCGCTCAAGGGCCTCGAGTCTCTACTCCACCATCTCGCAGAATTCTTTTGCAACAGCGGCCCGGGCCCGCTCCCGCTGCACAAGCTTCGATAGGAGGGCATCAATCTTCTTCCCTCATCTCTTCGCGCTCCTGGTGTCATTCACAATGTCCTCCATCTCGCCAGACGAAGGAAGGAGGGAGCTCTCTCCATCCTCGTCCACTCCGTCTTCATCATCGTCTTCATCATCCTCATTGGCCCCCGTTCGCGAGTCCGGATCCTCCGAGAAAACAGTTTCATAGTTACGGTGAGGGCTGAGTAAGAGCTACGGTAATGCTTCGCTTACCTGCAGCATGACGAGAGCCACTGGCCGACGGCTAGAGAGAAGGCCCCCCCTCGGTCCTATAGAGGTGGTGGAGTGGCTTGCCGTGTCCCGAGCGAAAAGTCTCGCGCATAGTGATCCCGACCTGGCCGGAAGCATGGGGGAAGTCGTTCTCTCTCGCGAGATGGCTAACCTCCTTTTGGGCTATGGAGGGGTCGATAGACACCCCTCCCACCAGCGTGGCGGGATTAGCCGCTTGGTAGAGAAGGTTAGAAGAAATTATTTCACCCTCCCAGGTGGCGAGACCCGGGTCAGCAGAAGCTGAGGATGTGATAAGTCAGCTTGACAGTAGGAGAGGCTACAAGTGAAATGGTCAGAAAGGGGTAACAGAGAAAAGTATACCCACGATTCTTGGAGAGGCAGCCGGTGGAGTGACCTCCATGACCCATGGTCTATCCTCGAGAGGGTGAGGCGACGGGTCCGGATGCACTAGCGGTGACACGGTATCGTAACTTCGAGCCGCTTCCTATGAAAGATATTAAGCAAGTTACCAACCCTTGCGCATAATCAGATCGTATTCGACCCGTAATCATGGGGATCAGCAAATCAGAGAGGCATACCTTCTACGGAGGGGAAGCATCATCCACACGATCGGGAGTGGGGGTAGGTGAGTCCCTGTTCTCACGGGAAAGGTTCTGCTGGACCACCTTCTCCTTCTTTTTCTTCTTTTTCTTTCTTCTTCTTTAGCGAGTAAGGATTAGCGGCTGGCGGCTTTTTTGCCAGCCAAGGGGCAACCAAAGCGCTGTTCGCCAGGGCTCTCGCCTGGGCCGCGTTAATGCGGTCTTGGAGGTCTTACGGGAGCAGCTTGTCAACACGTTTGGAATGCATGACGAGATCTCGCGAGAGCTCAGGCAGAGAGCGGCGACTCAGGAATAGTTTTACAGCCGTCTATCCACACATATATATAGCCATTGTATGGTCCATTTTTAAAATGACACATGCCCAGCGAATATTACTGGGTTGGATGTGTCTTTTCGAGTGCAGGGCTAGCTCAAAAAGAGCGGGGATTGTGTACAACCCCATATTCGCTGGGTGGACCCCAGAGGCATTAACAATAGGGGTTGGACCAGCCTCAGGCTAGCTTAGGCCTCAAGAACAGAAGAGCTCTCGCGTCGGAGGAGCTCCTGCCTAGGAGTAGGTAAGATCCCGCTCTTAACCAGAAGCGGGCGAGAAGGCGTTGGGTGGTCTCAACGCCGCGCTATGTGAGCTCCACTCACTCAACGTCGTGGTCAGAAGAAAGGGTATTGATTGAACTCCACTCACTCAACGCCATGGTCAGCAACAAGGGCGCTGAGTGAGCTCCAGTCACTCAATGTCGTGGTCAGCAGCAAGGGCGCTGAGTGAGCTCCACTCACTCAACGCCATGGTCAGCAGCAAGGGCGCTGAGTGACCTCCACTCACTCAATGTCGTGGTCTGCAGCAAGGGTGTAGGGTGAGCTCCACTCACTCAACTTCGTAGTCAGCAGTAAGGGCATTGGGTGAGCTCCACTCACTCAACGTCGCGTCTAGCAGCGAAAGCATCAAGATTAGAGGAGCTCCTTCCTGGAAGCGGGCGAGAGCATTCACCATCAGTCAGCCGGGACCCGCTTCCGGCAGAATCGGCGATAAGGATTGCGTCTCGCAGAAGGCGGGGGATGGCTCAGCTTGAGACTTTCGACACTCCATTTTAGCTCCTGCCAAATGAAGGCGAGCGGGTTCTTGGAATAGAGTTCTCACCGAGTGGGGCCCAGGGTTCATGGTAAAATTACTTAATCGCCCTCAGATAAAATTACCCATACACCCCCAGGGGCTGCATTTAGTACTTTACAAACAGCAAGATTATGGTATTGGCAGACAAGCCATGGGTATTTCAGTAACTTCAGGTCAGAAAAAAAATAGACAACCAAGGTCGCCTTAGAAAGCAGACTCTCATTATTCTCCAAATTTCTAGTGCATTCTGAGGAGCTCCTAGCCCAGCTTCTGGCTTTGGAGGGGAATCTCTCAGAGATCTTCCTGGTGTGAGGTGGGGCCTCCCTACTGAGGCTTTTGGTCAGTCCTAGGTACTTAGCAACAAGTCGAGGGTCGGGACTTGGGAGAAGTTGGTGTTGGCTGCACCCCTGTTTTGAACTCCCGGCGAGGTCAATTTTGGCTTCAACAATATATATATATATATATATATATATATATATATATATATATGTATATGTATAAAATTGTTCAGATTTTAAGAGGGCATCCCACAACATTCAATAATATACATAGAATTCATTAATTTTGTCTGTTCTTCCTCTTCGCACTTTGTCTTACAAAATAAACTCTAGGCTTAAGATGTATTTAGGACGGGGTGGAGGCATCAAATCAACACTATTTAAGACACTTTGTATTATTTCCATTCCTCTTGGTATAGTGATGTTGATGCTTTTCTACTCCAAGATAGACCAATGAGAATGTATCCAAAATGATTCCTATATAGATAGGGCTCCAGACCTCTTCCATTTCTCTATTCGGATCTGGTATGACTGGCTCTGGATCTGGCCTCACTTTGGACGTGGCTTCCCCAAATGTTTTTCTCTTGTGAACTAAGGAGCAACGTCTTCCACCCTCGGAGCTTCTTGAAAGAAAGTTGCTGCAACAAGATTGTCTTGATCAAAATCCAGTGTTCCTGACCAGTACTGCGAGTAATCATGGCAAGGATAAGCCTCATCAATCATTGGTACAGGTTCAACAGGGACTTGAATACCTGTCTGTTGATTATAGAGCCACTCAATATTTTCATATATGTAGTCATTTGTACCCTTGAAGTGTTGTTCAATCGAAGTTCCCAACAAATTCACTTTAGCATCAGCCTTAGCTGTACGAACATCCTTCCCATTTTTGGCTTCAGCGGCGATGGCATTAGCATAATTTAGCATGCTTGTATCTAAGTGAGCCATTAACCGGTTGTGAGCATCGATCAAGGAGAAAGTGTTGTGATCAACATTTTTCACAACATTAAGATTTTTCTTTAGAGCATTCATAGTCAAGGAAATTGTTGTACCACCTTCTTGGCTCCCCTCATCAAGTCTCTTTTCCAACTTGCCAATCAGAAACATTACCACTGCAAGTCCATTCAGCATAACCTTTTCAGAGTTCATAACTCTTTTCACAACCTTTTGCAACAAAGCCTCGAACTTAGCTTGTTGCTTTACCAACACCACTTCAACTGCTTATAGAATAGGTTCAGTTGTACTGGAAGATGGAATATTAACAGCCTCGAGAACTGGAACATCTGATGGGATGTCAGAATCACTGGGGGATTTTTCGATTGAACAAAGATGATCTTTATCAGCAATAACAAAATAAATAGCAGTTTGGAAAGTGGAATGCTCCTCAAAATCTCCTTCCTCATCAAAAAGATCAATTATGCTTCCAGGCACAGCTGGACTCTTCCCAAGTCTCATCTCTAGGTTGCGGATGAACCGATCAACCTCAGTTGAGACAGTGATCTGGGGCTGAGTTTCCTCCCCCTCAAAAACTATAATGGGAGTCATCTTTGGGAGAGGAAATAGTAGGTTGTCCACATACTTTGGCTCAGCAGTAACAACAACACTTGCACTCTCAGTCTCAGCAACATCAGTGGCAACAACCTTGTCCGAATCAACAATAATCTGTTCAGCAGAAATCTCAGATACATCGGCAGGAATCTAAATCTCATAATCAGCAATTATCAGAGCAATATCATAAGCATCCTCAATATAAAATTCCTCAACATCCTCCTCATGCTCAGAAGGATCTGGATCCTCTTCCTCTTTAGTCACTTCTGCATCCTCAACTAGAAGAACCTTACCCACAGTAACAATACCAATAGCTGTAACCTCTGCTTGGAGATCAACTGGTTCTGAGTCGGAAGGCAATTTATCTGGGGCCACTAAATCTGGAACTAAATCTGGAACCACTGGAACTGAATCTGATAGAGCAACTGTCTCCCCCTCAATTCTTGCACTAAGGCTATCAGGAATCTCACTCGGTGGTGGAGTAGGAATCCTATTATCAGGTACTTATTCTTCCTCCTCCACTTGCAATTCTAGGGCTCCCCCTAGCTTCACTATCCTCCCATCCCACCTGGAGAAGATTGTGGAGTCTATCTTCTTGAGGTGATGTATAGGAACTCCTTTGGTCATATCAAACCTATCACCATCTATTTGAATCAGGTATAGGCTGATAATCCTCCCAAAGTTGAGAGTGCGGAGGTTGTCCTTGATCTTGTCAAATAGCAGCGCAACCCAATTTACCTTCTTCCTGCAGATGATACCAACTAGAACTTTGAACATCAATGAAGATAAGTAATCATGAGAGCCCGTCTTGCAAATCAGCACATTGCCGATGATGTCAGAGAGAAGCTTACCTTCCTCACACATTCCTTTGTGCTTGATGGCCTTGGGGCCTCTGGGTAGTCCACAGAAAGATAGAGCTCTGGAGAAATCAGCCTCATCAAGGTAAACGGCTTGATCACAGACTAGAAGACCGAAGTACCTAGACAGAAGAGAGGCTTCCACTTTCACTTTGAATTTCTGAATTTTGCTCTTAATAACTGTGTCTTCGTGTCCTAGTTTGGCATACTGGAAGAACTTAAGAACTTCCTTGTCCAGAATTTAACAAGGGTGTTCTAGGACGAAGGATAGTCCTGTAGTCTCCAACATAAGAATGATGTTTTAAAACTCATATGAAGCATGAGAAAATCATGTTCGTACCAATTCACTTCCCCCAGCAAGCCAATGGTGGTTCTAGGAGCCATAAAAAAACTGAAATCTGGATTTAGAGAACTGAAATCTGATATCACTGGAGAACTGGGATCTATTGTCACTGAAGAATCGACAGTTTTCGGCTTACTAGAATCCACTGTAGTTCGAAATCGGCGGGAGAAATGGGATGCGAAGGTCAGCTAGGTCTAGGAAGACGTAGACAACCCTAGTCGAGGGAGAAAAAGCTCGTGCTCTGTATGACTTTTCGAATGGAATGATGACTATTGCGCGGGAGCCGAAATGTTGGATTCTAATTTTCAGCGATTCCGCTGGATTTCGATGAATGGGCTGTGCGACTGACCTCTTTATTTATGTATATATATAGGTATATGATTTTCAAATTTAGCTAGAAGGCACGTACCTTTTTTATCGTCGGTTCTTTGGATCCAATACTGTAAGAAAGAAAATTGCCTTGCAAGTTAACTTCTGTGAAATTCACCGGATGTAGAATATGATTTGGCGAGAATCCATTGATATCCGACGAATCGGTGAAATTCCCATCCGATATATGCCGAATTTTCCTTTGGGAAATTTTTCAGCTTTTCTAAGGTAGAACCCGAGAGATCTTCTGCTTGCACGGGCTTCTTCAAGAGTCAATTTTTAGCATGCCTAGATCCGTTTTGAAGAACGAAAACTTGGCCTCGTCCAACGGCTTCGTGAAAATATTTGCAACCTGCTTGTCTGTCGGGACATAGCTGAGGGCTATGTCCTTATTCTCCAAATGCTCACAGATGAAGTGGTAGCACACCTCAATGTGCTTGGTCCGGCTGTGGAAAACTGGATTGTTCGCAATTGCTATTGTGCTAGATGAGTCGCAATACATCGAAATCTCTCTGAACTTCAAATTATAGTCTTCTAGTTGATTCCTTATCAGATGAAGCTGTGTGCAACAACTACCCGCTGAGATATACTCTGACTCGATAGTAGATATTGCCACACAATTCTGCTTCTTACTGCTTCATGAAATAAACCGCCTTTCGAGGAACTGGCACGTCTCGGAAGTGCTTTTCCTGTCATCCCTGCTATCTTCAAAGTCGGCATCTGAAAAACCAATTAGCTCGACAACATTATTTCTTAGGTACCATAAGCCAAGATTGGGGGTACCCTTAAGGTATTTTAAAATCTTCTTTGCAGCAATGTAATTAGATTCCTTAGTGTTCACCTGATATCTAGCACAGACACATATTAAAAATATTATATTTGGTCTACTGGCAGTCTGGTAGAGCAAAGATCCAATTATGCTTTTGTACTTGGTTTCATCAAAAGGTTTCCCTTTCTCATCCTTGTCAAGGGACACAATTGAACCCATTGGATTGCTCATAGAGGTTGCGTTCTCCATTCCAAATTTCTTATGAAGCTCCTTGGTGAACTTCGTCCGAGAGATGAAAATTCCATCTTCAGATTGCTTCACCTAAAGTCATAAGAAATACTTCAGCAAACCCATACTTCTACTTTCAAACTTCCCTTGCATAAGTTTAGAAAACTTTTTGCAAAGGTTGTCTTCCGTAGAGCAAAAAATAATATCGTCGACATAGATTTGAACTAGTTAGATCTTGCCTTTAACTTCCCTAAGAAATATTGTTTTGTATATCTTTCCCCTTGTGAACTTGTTCACAATTAGAAAGCTAGAAAACTTCTCATACCATGCTCGGGGAGCTTGTTTATGCTGTATAATGCTTTATTCAAAAAGTAAACGTAATTAGGGAAATTTGAATGGACAAAACCTGGGGGTTGTGATACGTATACTTCCTCTTTCAAATTGCCATTTAGAAATGTTGACTTCACGTCCCTTTGGATGATGGTGAATCCTTTGAGGGTAACATACGTAAGAAACATCCCGATCACCTCGAGCCGAGCCACTGGAGCAATGTTCTGGTCGAAGATGATCCCCTCTTCTTGTCTGTATCCTTGTACTATTATTCTGGCCTTGTTATTGATGATTACTTCGTGTTCGTCCAACTTGTTTTTGAATATCCACTTGGTGCCAATCACGTTATGTCCCTTTGGCTTGGGTACCAGCTCCCAGAATTTGCATCATTCCAACTGATTGAGCTCCTCTTGCATTGCCAAAATCCAAGAAGCATCCTTGTATGCTTCTTAGAATTTCTTCGGCTCAACCTGAGATAGAAAACTGAGATGCATAATCTCATAAGCTATACCTCTTTTGTTTCTGATGTCATCGTCTGGCTCTCCTATTATTTGATCAGCTGGATGATCTCTTAGGTGTCTTACCCCTAGGTTCCATGCTCTCCCTCCAGCAGGCTCTGCAATATCCGGTGCATCCTCTGTAGGTTATGGCAATTCTTCCTCTAGCGGTTCTTCATCCACCAAGCCTTGATCGATTAGCTTGACTGAGCTTCGAGCTTCTTCCTTCATAGCTTCATCCAAGCTTAGCTCCTTGAACCTAATACCTGCATGTGCACCAATAATACTAGATGAGATGTTATGGAGCATGCTAGTCTCATCAAATACAACATTTATTGACTCTTCTACCACCAAAGTTTTCTTATTAAAAATCTTATATGCCTTACAATGGCTACTATAACGTACAAAAATCCTTTAAAACACTTTTCACTTAACTTTGCGTGGCAATACTTCCCATTATTAAGTACGAAACATTTACTTCCAAAGATTCTAAAGTAGGACACATTCGATTTTCTGCCCTTCAATAGCTCATTAGGGGTTTTAAGATAGCTTTTGTTGATGAGTGCTCTGTTTTGCACGTGACAAGACGTTTTGACTACTTCTGCCCAGAAGTACTCCGGAAGTGAAGCATCGTTCAACATGGTTGTACATGCTTCAATTAGGGTTCTATTCCTTCTCTAAGTAACTCCATTTTATTGTGGAGTGCATGGAGAGGAAAACTCATGAAAGATACCTTGGCTTTTACAAATTGTTTTCATGGCACCAGACTAAAACTCTATTATGTGGTCACTTCTGATTTTGACCACTGAGAAGTCCAATTCATTCTGAATTTGTCGGACATAATTAGTGAAACAATCGAAGGTGTCTGACTTTTGTTTAAGAAAGAACACCCATATAAAATGCGAGTAGTCATCAAAAGTTACTGATGTATAAACCTTACATCCTAAGCTGTGAATATTCATATGACCGAATAAGTCCATATGAAGCAAGTATAATCCTCGTAAAGAATCTTTCTCAGCAATACCCTTGAAGGTAGCTCTTGTCTGCTTACCCATTTGAAAGGAGTGACATGGATTTTCTTTAGGGCACTTGTTTCTGTGGGCATCACACACTAAGTTGTGAGAAAATAACATGTTTATAGTTTTGAAATTAATATGTGCTAATCTCTTGTGCCATTGGTCACAGAGAGACGCACTACTTTTAGCTATAAAACACACTGGGGGTAGAATTGTCTAAACAAAGGAAATTCAAACAAAAAATATTTCTGCTCCGAGTGTTCGTTAAGACCATCTCAGAATTTGTAGACGATTTTATCAAACACTTATCCTTACAGAACTCAACGATGTAGCCTTTATCATATAGTTGACTTATGCTTATATGAATATGGTGTAATCCTTTAACATTAGCTACGTTTGTGAAAGTGACTACGCCGTTGGAAATCATACCATAACCTTTTATTATTCCCCTATCTGACCCTCGAAAGATCACTTTTTGTCCGTCTTCGACTAGGGTATACTCAATTAAAAGGATTCTTGTCCCGATCATGTGCTGAGAACATCCACTGTACAAATACTAGATCGGTTTTTTTGTGGCCTTTTGACATGCCTGCAAAAACAAATCATTTTACCTTAGCAACCCAAACATATTTGGGTCCTTGGTTCCTGGTCATCTGAACACCACTAGGAACATTAACCTTACGAGTAGTTGGTCTCGCATTGCTAACTCGTGGGGTTACATAATTAGCAGGATTATACCAACAATCTGCACCAAAGTGACCAAATTTACCGCAACACCAATAGTCAAACCTGTTGTACCTCCTTTTGTACTCATGCTTTACCTTTAGAGGCTGAGGTCTAGCAGGGGCAGCATTAATTGAGGTGGAGGAATCCTTATTCCAGCATACATAGGAACTCCCCATCTCTTTAGCCTTAGGAACATTAGTTTTGGCTTTCAGTGCCTTCTTATTTTTATGGACATGTACATACGGACCATAACCCTTCATCTAAATTTCTTCATAAGGTGTTTTGAACACGCTGGCACCAAAGTCATGGGGACAGGTCCATCCCTGGTATCTATGTTTGGGCTCTACATGAGTAGGCCTATCATGATGACCATAGGACGACTCAATGTCAAACTTATTCGTTGGGAAGATTACCTTCCTAAACAAGGGCTGACCCATGGGTACCTTCACCTTTTCTTTGGCGCTAGCCTTGTTGGCAGTCTTACCCTTTTCACCGATGTGGCCAAGACCACTACCCTTCTTCTGAGCTGAAAACTCATCAATGAGAGGGAGAACAGTCTTCGACTTGGAGTAACTCTCAATGAGTTTTCTCTCCATCATGAGCTTTTCTTCTAGCTCATTAAGATATTTTTCTTTCAGACTCAATGTCTCAGCGGCGCCCTTGAGTTCCTCTTTCAAGGAATGAACTTCAACTGTGAGATGAAGTAATTTTGCAATTTATTCCTTCAGATTAGTCTCCACTGCCTTAAGGGAGGCAATCTCCTTTAACTGCATTCAGACAACCTTACGACAATTATCAAAAGCCTTTATTAGGTTCTCGTGCAGAGCCATCAATTCTGATTTGTCCTCATCAGAAGAATAACCTTCATGACCATTTGTGGACGTTTCAGAATTAGAGAGTATTGTGTGCGAATTTACCTTCCATGGTACTCGGAGTCGCCCACTTCCTTATCTGTTTATGCCATAAGCCCGAAGTAGGCTTCCTCATTTTCTGAACTCGACTCACTCGAGTCACTGTCACTGAGAGTCTTCTACTTCTTGATGACGACGCCCTTTTCTTATTTTCTTTTTCCCTTGAAGGAACTCTTTTCTTCCTTCTTGGATCCATCCTTCTTCTTGTAGGGACACTCCGCAATCACATGCTGTGTCTTATTACAATAGTAGTAAACAGTGTCAGAGGAAAAATGTTTATTCAGTCTCGATTTATACCACTTTTGCTCTTTATTGTAGCTTCTTTGAGCAATCTCCATCATAGGGAGATTTTCTATAGTCAGAGGAGGAAGACTGATTCTACATCTGTGTCCTCTTGCTGAGCATTTTCTTGAACTTCTTGGAGATAAGTGAAAATTATCCATCTAATAGCTCCGACCCTGACGTGCTAGCCTAAGAGTCTTTTGGAGTATCTGGAGCATGTGTCCTTACGGGTAACAAAGCTTTAGACTTTCTTGACCCTTCAGCCTTCAGAGCCACTAACTTTTCTCTGCTGGCAGTTGTGTTCCTTTGCTCCTCCTTCTTTTAGGTGTTCATTCTGAGTTCGTAGGAGAGCAATTTGCCAAACAGGTTCTAGGGGTCGATTTCCAGCACTTTCTCAAATTCCATAATAGCAACAACTTTGGTGTCCCAGTCCTTAGTCAGAGATCTTAGAAATTTGTCATTGAGCCGCCATTAGTGAATGTCTGACCATAGTTCCTGAGGCCTTTGATGATCTTGAATAATTTTTCAAAGCTGTCAGCAATATTGTCACTTGATCCCTGCTTAAAAGCATCGTACATTTGATTCAGTAAAGGACTTCGATCATCTCGAACTTCCTCAGTCCGTTCCATCAGAACTACTAAGCAATCCCACATCTCCTTGGCAGACTTACAGTGGAATAAGTTTTGGAGCATAGAGTCATCCACTACATTTGCTATGATGTTCTTCGCTTTCTTGTCCAAGGAGACCAAGTCTATTTCATCCTTCATTAGATCCATCATTTTCATAGGCATCATAATCGATGGATTCAGAGATGAAGCTTGAGTAGGAATATATGGCCCTTCTTCCACTATCTGAAAGATTCTTGGATCAGCAGCTTCCATGAAGAACCTGACTTTTTCTTTCCACATGGGAAAATTTTCTTTACTGCATATAGACAGCTTCATGGATGACATGTCTTTGCTTTTGTCCATGAGAAATATGCGGAATCTCTGAACGCTATATCAGGGATCTTGTTCAATATGTTAGCCTTATCGAACAAAATGCCCCTCTAATACCAATTGAAAGTATCTAGCATCTACCTAACACACCTAGAGGGGGGGGGGGGGTGAATAGGTGATGTTTGTTTCTTTTCGTAGATTAAAAATTATTCAAAAAACAATCACACAAATACAGAGATCTATAGTGGTTCCCCATATTGGGTACGTCCACTGTCCCGCCTCGCCTATCTACCATGAAGGGTTAGATTTGGCTACTTTACCTTTCTCATATTATCAACAATCTTACAACTCGAATTAACACTCCTACACCTCGGAGAACTACCTTACCTACACCTCAATCTACAACCGGATCTACAACTTATTCCACACACGGATCCACAAACTAGATCCACAAACGGATCTACAAATTTGATCCACAAATAGATCTACAAACTCGGAGAAACAATCTCCTATAATAGAAAATAAATATTACAATACAACAATGATTGCAATTCTTCGCTCCGACGTTCTTCATAGAAGTAGATCTTGAAACTAGTAGAACTTCGATACTTTAAATCCTTATAGAACTTGAATCTGAGCCTTCGATATTCGAACAACTATGACTAGAGTAGAATAGATCTTGAATGAGGAAGCAATCCATTCGAGGAAGTCGTTGAAGATGAAGATCGCAAGTTACCAGCGGACGATCAGAAAAAAATCGTGAATTGCGTATATGCAGCCGATGGTTTCTGAGTTTGGAATCTTTTGAAATTGAACTGTAATTAGGGCAAGATTAGTCATTTCAAAAGTCAACCTAACATATATATATATAGATTCAAAATAACGACTATAAAAGATTTCTAAAAACGTAACCTAGAAGTTATTGTGCATGGCCGACTGGAATCTGAACCAGAGAAATTTTCGGAAAACAGGCTAAGTCAAATTCGGCAGAATTTGCCGAATATCGATTATGATACTAGCCGAATGTATATGTGATATACGTCGAATTGTTTTTATAAGAAAATCCAGAAGGAGTCAAAATTTTATACGATGAATTCGGCGAGTATCGCCTTGGATAGTCGACGAATTCAGTGATTATGGCCTGGTATACTCGACGAATTCAGCGAGTATCCCGTGTGATACTCGGCGAACATTCCTTGGTGAATTTTTCGATTTTCAGCGAATTTTCCCTAAGTATATACTACGAATTTGATGGGTATCGGGAAGTGTACGTGACAAATTTGGCAAGTATCAAGAGGATACTCGACGAATTCGACTTGTATGGCTCACCATACTCGCCGAATTTTACTTAGGTAAAATTCCAATTTCTTTGAGTCCATGTCTTTGGCCTTCCTTGAACCTTCTCCTATACTTGGGATAGAAGTACACCCGAATAGAGAGATTACACGTGATTCAATACAGTGGGCCACACAATGAAGGATTATATTGTGTAGCCCTGTGTTTACTGACCCACTGTAACCTAACATTGGTGTGTACTTAGCAATGTGAACTTGCAAGTACATAACTCAAAGGTAGCATAAAATACAATCTCAATTCATCTTAGCTTGACTGTACCCTTGTTCAAATCAGGGTTATTATGGATGCAATACACAACAATTGGCACTCCTTGCAGTCTGATGACTTCATCCAAATACAACCCCGCTATCTTTTCCATGGAATAACCAATCTTGAAGGGCATGAAGTGAGCATACTTTGTCTATCTATCAACTATGACCCACACAGAATCATGACCTCTGGGAGACCTTAGCAAGCCGGTAATAAAATCCATAGAAATGTTCTCCCACCTCCAACTCAGAATATCCAAAGGCAACAGCTTGCCCCCCGGCTTACAATGATCCTCCGCTCTTGCAAGTGAAACACTTAGATATGAACATAGCTATGTTGTTGTTCATCCCATACCACTAAATGAACTACTTCGGATCTCTATACATCTTGGTAGAGACAGGGTGGTATGCAAAACTAAAACCATGCGCTTCTCTAAAAATCCTTGTCTGAATATCATCAACCGCTGGAATACAATATTTGCTGCAGGACTTAAAGGTACCCACATCATCAATCAAAAAATCTGGTAATTCCCCATTTTCAGTTCTACTCCGGATATGCTCCAAATTAGGATCGTCCTTCTAATGAAGCCTTATAAGCGTATTACATGAATTCTCTGACACTTCCAAGCTACTCAGCGAGTCGCTACTCATAACATTTATGTTCATTAATTAGAACTTCACAACCAAGGATTGGATAGAAAGGTTAAAGGTTTGCATCGTCTTTCTACTCAAGGCGCCAGCTACCACGTTAGCTTTGCCCGAGTAATAAAGGATATCGACCTCATAATCTGTAACATACTCCAACTATTTACGCTAGCGCAAATTCAGCTCTTTTTGAGTGAAGACGTACTTCAAGCTATTGTGGTATGTATAAATCTTGCACAAAGCGCCATATAAAAAATGTCTCCAAAGCATTAGGGCATAAATTACTACTACAAACTCCAAATCATGCGCAGGATAATTTTTTTCATGAACCATAGATGGTCTCGTCCCATATGTAATCACTTTTCCTTTTTGCATCAAGACACATCCAAGCCCAATATTCGATGCATCCACATAAATAGTATACTCCACTCCTTCGGTAGGTAAAGTCAATACTAGAACAGTACATAATCACTTCTTCAATTCCTGAAAGGCTGCTTCGCACTCATTTATCCACACAAACATTGCGTTCTTCTACGTAAGCTTAGTCAGATGTGGACACAATATATAGAATCCTTCCAAAAACCTTCTATAATAGCCTGCTAATGAAAGTTATGGTTAGATCTAATATACTATAGAGGGGGGTGAATAGAGTATGTCTGTGTGTTATTTTATTTTAAAATTTTCTTCTTTAACTTTAACAACTATATCTAACTATCACAGATTAAAGTAAATCAAAGATCACAAAATATCTAAAAAACACAGCCACAACAAGAACAGAAAAAGATGGAGCAATCAGACGACACAAGAAATTTATAGTGGTTCCCCAACTGGGTACATCCACTCTTTTACCACCCTTGGTAGGAATCCACTGCAGGTTTTGATTAGGTGACTGCTACCAATGAGCTTTTGATCAGGTGCTCAAAAACCAAACCTCAAGTCTTTTGGAAGGAGACTTGCAACCAGAATAATTTTGAAGGGAATTAAAACCCTATACAGAGGTGGGAATAAGAGACTGATGTAAGTCTTCTTTTCTCAAGTCAAAATGAGAAGACTTTGTGGATTCTTATTTGTTGTCAAAGCTCCCCCTGAGATCTTGAATGGTTCAGGAGTGGAAGCTTTGTTCAAGGGTGTAGGCCTTCAGCTTTTCAGAGATCCTTGACTGATTTGAATATTGCTGTCACTTGAGATCCCTGAAAACAAAGAGGGAGAGAAGGAAAGAAAGACTCTTGATTGTGATGATTGTTCTTTCTTCTTCTCTTGAGAGCAGTTGATTTTTCTGGGATTTGTTTTTCACTGCACTTCTGAACGTTTTCTTTACTGTGACTCAAGGTGATGATCAATCTCTGCTCTTTAGTGTAATCTATTTTCTTGGTAGGGAGATGTATCTTAGATCACTGCAACTTGATCGAATTCAAAAGAAAATCATCAATAAATGTTCAGCCGAAATCTTGGGAACGAGAAAACGACAAGAATGCTGTCAATTATTCCATTCTATGTCTGTCCCGAGATATAAGCAATTAATTCCATGGAGGATGTTAGAAATCAATGCTGCCAGTAACGGCTCAATTAAGAGAATATAAGTGCATTGATTTACAAGGGAATTCATAGCCTATAATAGTTAAAATGATGGGACAGAAAGAGAAAGAATAAATAAAAAATGTCTTACATTTTTCGTCGACCTGACATCAACTTTCGTCTACCTCTACTCAGCTTTCATCGACCTCTAATCAGCTTTCGTCGACCTGAGATTTCGTCGATCTCTGATCAGCTTTCATCGAACTGAGATCAGCTTTCATCGACCTGAGCTCGGTGAATCAACTACTGTGCATAAACTGACTAATTCTACGCTCTATGTTCGTCGACCTGAGACTGTGAAGTTAGTCGACCTAAGAACTTGGTCAATCTGTTGGTGTTGAGTGAATAACACATCTGGCGTCGAGTGTTCTTTGTCTCCTAGTCAGCCTTAGCTTTGAGTGAATTATGACGCTGAGTGTTGAAGAGTTAGTCGATCTGAGAACGGAGTTCATCGAGCTCAGCTCAGAGATTTTAGCTCTGAGTTAGTTGAGCTGAGCACGACAATCGTCGACCTGAGATCGACGAACGTAGATCTCTTTCTCTAAATCTTGATTTCTCTAAGTCTTGAGTCTTTGGCAGTGTTGTAGGTTGGTCCTTTGATCTGTTGACTCTAAGAACATGGCCTAGACTCTAGAAACACATAAAATCTGACCCTTCAATATAATATGGGTCACAATCTAAGAAGAGAACCTAGCCCAAATCACCTAGGGGTTCCAACAATCTCCCCCTATTTGGGTGAGGTTACTTCAAATAAATAGAAAGAATCACAAAACAAAATGAAGTAAACATAGCATGAAAACTGAGATAACTGATAGAATAAATAAGCTATCAGTATCTTTATAAGGCTATGTACCCAGATTGTTCACAGTAAGCACAGAAAATAAACATTTTAAATGTTCTATTGAGAGTCAGAAGGCTTAGCAAATTTGATTATCCTGTTTGTATCATGATCTTGCTTCATAGTCATGGTCATATCAGCATCACCAATAGTCACTTATGAGGTAGTTCTTGGAACCACTACTTCAGGATATAGACTCATGTATTCATCAGCATTGAATAATTTTCCTACTTGATATCTTTCAAATTCTTTCTTCCTGTAGCTAGACATATTAGAGAACTGAGAAGTGTCTTGACCTTTTTCCTTGGTTTGCCTGATTTGAGAGAGAGCCACAGATTCCTTGAATCTAGCCATTCTTATAGTTGGACTAGTTTCAGGATCAAAAGCTGGAATTGGATGTTCTTTAGGGTCATTAGCTTTGTCAGGAGATGGAGGAGGGGAAAATGTTGACTGAGGGATAGGCTGCTGAGCCGACTGATGTCTGGAATAAGACTGATGTCTCTGTTTATGTTGACTTTCTCCATAAGAATGAGAAGGTCTTTCCTATCTCTGATAAGTTTTAGTGACAGTAGGTTTAGTGAATCCTTCAGAGCTCTGAGATAAATTTCCTGAGGCACCTGCAGTTGGAGGAGGAGGAGGAGGATCTTTTCTGAACCTTGGTGGAGAAGGAGAATACCTCCTACTTTTCTTCCTTGCTTTTTTTCATTTTTAGATAGCCACATCCATGCTGGCATACCCTTGTATGGAGTTATGTTTTGTAGGATGTAATATTGTATATCATTGGTATTTCCAAGTTTGGGAGCAGGTGGAGGTGGAGCTTTCCTTTTCTTTGAGGCTTGCTTCCTCTTAGGAGCATCATCATAATCATCATCATCATCATCAGATTGCTGTTAAGGATTGTCATACATTTCATCAATCTGTCTAGTCAGATCCTTGGGAATTTCTTTGCTGGCTGGAGTGGGAACAACTTCAGCCTCAGCTGCTTTAGCTACCATAACAATGTCTTGATTGATTAGATAATCCAAACTAGGAATAGGGCTATCATCTATGATATAAGTTGTCCCAGGAGGGCTAGATCTTTGTTCATATAATACTGCTGGAGGAGCTATAAGACTTTCCTTTATACTGCCTAACATTTCTGAACTTGCAGGGGAGGTGTAGCATACTATTGCTCTGGATGATTGAGTGGGAGAGGAGAGGCAGAACTGAATATAGGATCCAAAAATTTTCAGCAGATTATGTAGATTTACTTTATATTTAATGAAGTAGACCCTTCTAGGCGAACTTCTGGCAAGCTAGACTCTTGAGCATTGGATACTATAATATCTGTACACTTATTATCTACATCTACTCCTGAGTTAGTTGTCTCTATATCTGCTAATTCTATATCAGTATCAAGAAACTGTAGAAAATCTGGTTCCATATCAACATTTGGTCCTACTGCTGCTGTTGGTGCTGCTGTTGGTGCTGCTGTTGCTACTATATCACTAATTATTGTATCACCATTTATTCCTGCTACTTCTGCTGGTGCTGCTGTTGCTACTTCATAATTAAGTATCTCCCCCTGCATGGTTTCACTATGTACTGAAGCCAGGCCCCCAGATGAAGAGAAGGGAAAAGGTGAGGGTAGAGATTTGAGCAGAAAGAGAGGATATGGAGATAGACAGAGGTGAAATAGTCTCTGTAATGATGGTTTGGAGGATAGGCTTGAGTAGCTCAAGAAGTGGTTGGATGATAGAGGGATTCAAAGATGTGGAGTCAGATGTTTGGGCAGGAGGTGGTTGAGAAGGGATAGAGGTAGTGAAGATAGTTGCTTGAGGCAATGGTTGGTTGGAAGTGTCTGCAAGGGGATCCTGTTGAGGAGATTGTTGAGGAGAAGGAGTGTTCAGAGGAGTTGAGAGTAAATTGAAGGATGCGATAGAAGAGAGAGTGGAGAAGGGGATATCAACAAGATGAGCTGGAAGAGGAGATTGGGGAGGAGTAGGGATGGGTGTATCAGCCCTAGGAGAGGGATAATTGGATGGAATATGTGTAGGGGAAGAAGGAATTAGAGATGCTGGTGGTGTAGGGGTATGTATTAGAATGGAAGTGGAGGCTGGGGTTTGTTGAACTTGAGGCTGAGATGGAGCTTGAGAATCAGGAGGAGGTGGAGGGATGGATGGAATCTCTACAGAGGGGTGAGGAGTGGCAGATGTAGCCCTTGTACTTTCAGAAGTTCTGGTGGAAGAGTAAGGAGCCTTGGTTGGCTTTGTAATGGTCCTCTACCACTTGCCAAAAAGAGCACAGGTAAGTCTCTTTGAGGAATTAATGGATATGGTCGGGGAGACAAGGGATCCTGCAGCCTTTTCTTTGAGGAAGATCCCTAGGATCCTTCCAAAGCATACCTTCTTTTTGTTGTTCTTCTTTTTGATAAGATCAAACAAAACTTGAGCCAAGTTAATGGATTTCGTGTTTACTATTGCACACATAACCAGAAATTGATGCCTGGTAATGTAATCATGTGCAGAGTGCTTTCCAAACAGCACTTTCCCGGCAATATCTGCAAGGAACTTATATTCAGCAGATAAATGCTTTTTAAGCAGTTTCTATGGGGTTTCTCCTGAGTAACCCATGAGGCTCACCATCATATCAAACTCTTCAGTTTCAATATCTAATTCCTCCTCACCATTATGCAATCCAAATATTTCAATTAAAACAGTGGGAGTGAGGGAAATGGCTTTACTAGTGATAGTCCCTGTCATCACGTTCTCTTATGTGGTAGATTTATAGACCCATTCCCTGATCTCTATTCCACAGATTTTGATGCATGTTGATAGCAGAGGCTTGAGATGTTGGTCTTCTAGAATTTGCAGAATGTTCATGAACACAGGGTCAGAGTATTGGAAGGATTCAAAATCCAGATCGAATCCCGTATCAAACTTCATCGCTGCAAGAGAGCCTGCGGGAATAGAAAAGTCGAAGATCAAGTTCAAGAGAACTGAAAGCGCGGGACGGAGGTCGAAGAAAACCTAAATATAGTTTTTTCCTGAATATGAACTGACAGACTCCGTTCCACGAGAAATGAATAGATCTTCGATCTGAGGTCGACGAAATAATTTGGACTTAAATAATTCGTTGATCTCAGTTTGAAGGGTTGAAGACATTTCATCGATCTTCGTTCGACGAACGTTTTTTGAAGTAGGTTCGTCGATCTCAATTCGACGAAACTAACTTCACACACAGAGAGTTCGTCGATCTCCGTTCAACGAATATCTCACAAACTTCCCCCATTTCGTCGATCTCTTTTCGACGAACTTTGAAAAATTCGTCGAGTGCAGACTGAAATTAAACTAATTCTTCTCCATTTATCATTCCAAGCTGATTTATGAAGAACACATGATTTCTTTCATCCAGAGGTTTGGTGAAGATATCAGCTCTTTGTAAATCAGTGTAGATATAGACAAGGTTAATTTTATTTTTGTCTACACACTCTCTAATGAAATGATGCCTAACGTCTATATGCTTAGTTCTGCTGTGATAAACTGGATTTTGTTCTATGGCTATAACACTTGTGTTATCACATAGTATTGTTGATTTATTTAAGTTGAGACCATAGCCTAGTAGTTGGGTTTGAATCCACAGCATTTGGGAACAGCAACTGCCAGCTGCAATATATTCTTCTTCAGCAGTTGATGTAGACACAGATGACTGCTTCTTACAAAACCAAGACACTAATCTCATACCAAGGAACTGACAAGTTATTGAAGTGCTTTTTCTGTCTACTCTGCAACCAGAAAATTCAGCATCTGAGTATCCAGTCAACTCAAACTCTGACTCAGTACGATACCAGAGACCTATACTAGGACAATACTTTATATATCTCAAAATTCTTTTTAGAAAAACTAGATGAGATTCTTTAGGGTTCACCTGAAACCTAGCACAAAGGCATGTAGCAAACATAATATCAGGTCTGCTTGCTGTAAGGTATAGTAGGGATCCAATAATGCCCCTATATAGTTTCTGATCCACAGGTTTCAAATGTGCATCAGAGTCTAGTACAACATTTGTAGGCATGGGTGTTTTCTTTGCTGAGGCATCAGCCATCCCAAACTTTTTTTTGAGCTCTTTGGCATATTTAGCCTTGGAAATGAAGATGCCATCAGGGAGCTGCTTCACTTGGAGACCAAGGAAGTAGGAAAGCTCACCCATGCTACTCATCTCAAATCTTGAATGCATTAGATCAGAAAATCTCTTGCATAATTAGGGATCAGTAGAGCCAAATATTATGTAATCTACATATATTTGTAGTAACAGTATTTTATCATGATGCAATTTGGTAAACAAAGTCCTATCAACTATGCCTCTTGAAAAACCATGCTCTAATAGAAAGCTGGCTAGGGTCTCATACCAAGCTCTTGGAGCTTGATTTAAACCATAGAGAGCCTTGTGCAACTTAAACACAAAAGAGGGATGAGTTGAAGAAATAAAACCTGGAGGCTGTTCAACTTAAACCTCTTCTTTAAGTTCCCCAGTTAAGAAGGCACTCTTCACATCCATTTGATAGACTTTGAACTTTTTGAATGAAGCATAGGCCAGAAATATCCTTATTGCTTCTAGCCTGGCAACTGGAGCAAAGGTTTGATCATAGTTAATCCCTTCCTCTTGTCTATATCCTTGACCAACATGCCTAGCCTTGTTCCTCACAATCACACCTTAGGCATCAAGCTTATTTCTGAATACCCATTTGGTTCCAATGATTGGGTAGTCTTTTGGTCTTGGAACCAAATCCCAAACCCAGTATCTCTCAAACTTATTGAGCTCTTCCTGCATTGCAATGATCTAGTAGGGATCTTGCTCTGCATTAGATATGGATTTAGGCTTAATTTGAGAGAGAGGAAACAGACATGCATCAAGTCCTGGTTAAGTTGATGCCTTGTCTGTACACCTACTGTTATGTCTCCAATCACTTGGGATCTGGGATGATCCCTCAGTGTGACAAGATCAGTGGGTGGAGTTGGTTCAGCAACAATATTTTGTAAGGATTCCTCTTGTGGAATTACTTCTGCTGTTATGGAGTGTTCAACTACATCCAGATTTTCTTCATCACTTTCTTCATTGGCTTGTTGAGGAGACTGGGATGTAAATTTCAATTCATCCAGTTTCTCACATAAGTTGTTTACCTGCAGGAGGTTTCTGGTAGAAATTTATTTCTCCTTATAAAACATGTTAGTCTCATCAAATATAATATACATGGATTCTTCTATTTTCAATGTGGATTTATTAAAAACCCTATAAGCTTTGCTAACTTGGGAATATCCTAGAAAAATTCCCACTGCAGCCTTTGCTTCAAACTTTCTAATGTGCTTTTTGTCATTATTATGAATATAGCATACACAACCAAAAACTTTAAAATAGTTAATTATTGGTTTCTTCCCTTTGAGCAATTCATAGGGGGTCTTATGTTTTAGTTTGTGTATCAAGCTTCTATTCAAGACATAGTTTGCTGTGCTCACTGCCTCTGCCTAGTAGGATAGGGGCATGTAAGCATCTGCAAGTAATGTGCCTGCAGCTTCAATGAGTGTTCTATTCTTCCTTTCAGCTATCCTATTTTGTTGAGGTGTTCTAGGAGCTGAGAAGCAGTGTCTTATACCTTCTTTCCTATAGAAATCTAGCATAAGAAGAGACTCAAACTCAGTGCCATAATCACTTCTGATAAATGCAACTTGAGTAGAATACTCAATCTGTATGTTCTTAAGAAAATCTGTAAGAACATGAAAAGTATCTGACTTTGCTCTCAAAAAGAAAACCAAAGTGAATCTGGAGAAGTCATCTACAACCACTAAGGTATAAGACTTCCCTCCTAGGCTTTGTACAGTAATAGGTCCAAAAAGGTCCATATATAGTATGTTCAAAATCCTAGGTGAATCACTCTTATTAATGGATTTAAAACTAGATTTAGTTTGCTTTCCTAGTTGACAAGCCCTGCAGAGACCTTCCTTCTTGTAGAGGCCAGAAGGTAAGCCTCTCACAAGGTTGTCCTTAGATAACTTTGCAATGTTTTTCAGATTTACATGTCCTAATCTCTTATGCCATAAGTCATTCTGACTACTAACTAAGTTAAGCAGACATATATCTGAAGTAATGGACAGGAAATTAACTAAATATATGTTTCCTTGTCTACTGCCAATTAAAACTTATTTGTTTTCTCTTGAGGTAATAGTACATGATTCAGAGTTGAATGATACCTGATAGCCTTCATCACAGAGTTGGCTTATGGAGATGAGATTGTGCTTCAGTCCACTAACATATGCAACTTTCTTGAAACTTACAGCTCCAATCCTGATTTTTCCATAACCCTCTGTTTGGCCACAATTTGAATCACCAAAGATGACCTTTGGTCCCAGCTTGGACTTATAGTCAATTAAGTTGTCCTTGGTGCCTATCATGTGCTTGGAGCAGCCACTATCCAGATACTAGTGTTGATTATATGTTGGATAGGTCTTTATCTGTAAATATAACACTTAGTTGTTCTTGACCCAGGTGACCTTGGATCCTTGTTGATTTACATAGGAATAACTGGAAATATATGAGCATTCAGGTTGATCTTTATAGCGTTTGGGATGATATATTTTGGGTGGTATTATCCATGTGCTAAAGGGATTAAAGTTGCTCTTTGAATTTGGATTTTTGTTGTTAAAATCTGGGATCGACGATTTCTGGTTGGATCGTCGAACTGAGCTCGACGATGTTGGATGAGATCCTCGATCTCTACTTGAAGAATGAGAGTATTCATTCTTGGAGTACCAAAATCGTCGATCTATGTTCGACGAACCATACTAATGTCGTCGATCATAGATCGAAGAATGATTATTACTCAAGTTTGTGTTCAGAGATCGTCGTTCTGAGTTTGACGATCTGTTCATATATCGTCGATCTGCGTTCAACGATAATTGCTGAATATTATTATTTTTAATTTCAATCAGTTAAAGAACTTTATTAACCCTATTGAACTGTTCAGTATTTTTCTTTCCTTTGTCAGATATAAACTTTACTTGTTTAGAAAGATTATTTTTCTGAATTATAGGTGGATTACTAGGGGAGGCACCTAATCCTAGTTTACTATTATTGATCCTATCATTTACAGTACTAGTGATATCTAATATTTGTAGACTTCTCCCATTTAAGGATTCTTCTAATATCTTGGTCTTGCTAAGTTTAGATTTTAGGATCATTATTTGTTGATAAACTAGGTCTAATTCTTCAATTAATTTTTTTATTATCAGCAATGACTCTTTCTTGTTCTAATAGTTTTTCCATGAGAAGTTTGATTTTCTTCTCAGATCCTATTAGGTCTAAACATAATAGTTTAAATTCAGATTTGAATTCCTCTGATTCAAAATCATAAGAGGCTAATACCTGATCCTCAGCTGATAAGAGCTCTTCATCTTCAGAGTCATCAGCATCTGATCTGCTCCTGCCTACCTCAATAGCCATGAGGAAAACTTCTTTGGCCTTCTGCTCTTCTTCATCCTCACTGGAGCTAGAGGAGGTTGACTTTTCTTCAGTGTCACTCCATGACTCAGCAACAAATCCCTTGTCCTTCCTCTTGTGCTTGCTTGAGGAAGGCTTGTTGTAGTGACCCTTCCTTGAGTCACCCCCCTTTCTTCTATCCTTCTTCTGAACTTCTGGGCACTAAGAGATGAAATGCCCAGGTTTCCTGTAGCCAAAGCACACTACTTGTTTAGATGGTGTTTTGTCATACCTTGGCTTGTCTTCATACTTGGATGGTTTCCTTCTGAAATTTTTTCTAGCCATCTTAAAGAATCTCTTGGCAAAGAGACTCATCAATTCTTCATTCACAGGAATGACTTCAGAGTCTCCTGCAGCTTTGAAAGCTATGTTGTGCTCTTTCCTAGTTGGTGTAGGAGTCTTGACTTCAGCTACTACTTCCCTTGATTTTATCAGTTGCTCATAGGACTTTAGCTTTCCTAGTAGAGCTTTAGTTGAGATCACTATTGTGCTTTTGGCTTCTCTGATGGGCCAGATTCTTGAGTCCCATGTGCTTGGGAAGCACATGAGGATCTTGTCATTCACTTCAGTCAAATTTATTTCCTTACCTAGAGTCCTCAGCTCACTGATAATTGAGCTGAGTCTGTTATACATCACTTCCACTTATTCAGCTTCATCCTTTTTGAAGTTTTCATATTGCATGATGAGGTTGGATCTTCTATCCTTCCTCTCATCTGCTGATCCAGCCACCATTTGGTTCAGGGAGTCCCAAATGGCCTTGACTGATGAGCATTCAGTAACCTTTTGAAATATCTCATCTGACATTGTTTGAGCCAATATGTTCATGGCTCTGGAATCAGCTATCTTTTCCTTCTTCTGTGCATCTGTCCATCCAGGGGGTGGAACTGCACTCATGTCTGTTGAAGTTGATGGGTTTGAAGCCACTGGAGCTGGTGGTCCTGTTAAGATGGAATTAAATATATACTCATCAATATAATTCATGTAGAGTCTAATTCTTGCCTTCAGGAGTGTGAACTTGGACAAGTTACACACTGGAGGTCTGGTGCTTCCATATTCTTTGTTCTGTGCCATGCTGTATAGATCTAGAAGAACTAAGAGAGCAGATCTAACTTAGGATCTTTAGGTCAAGGGTTAGCTTGTATAACCAAAAGAACCTCCTCTGATACCAATTTAAAGTTAGGGTTAGATCTAATATACTCTAGAGGGGGGGGTGAACAGAGTATGTCTCTGTGTTATTTTATTTTAAAATTTTCTTCTTTAACTTTAACAACTTTATCTATCTATCACATATTAAAGTAAATCAAAGGTCACAGAATATCTAAAAAACACAGCCACAGCAATAATAGAAAAAGATGGAGCAACCAGACGAAATAAGAAATTTATAGTGGTTCCCCAACTGGGTACATCCACTCTTCTACCACCCTTGGTAGGAATCCACTACAGGTTTTAATCAGGTGACTACCACCAATGAGCTTTTGATCAGGTACTCAAAAACCAAACCTCAAGTCTTTTGGAAGGAGACTTGCAACCAGAATAATTTTGGAGGGAATTAAACCCTGTAAAGTGGTGGGAATAAGAGAGTGATCTAAGTCTTCTTTTCTCAAGTCAAAATGAGAAGACTGTGTGGATTCTTATTTGTTGTCAAAGCTCCCCCTGAGATCTTGAATGTTTCAGGAGTGGAAGCTTTGTTCAAGGGTGTAGGCCTTCAGATTTTCAGAGATCCTTGACTGATTTGAATATTGCTATCACTTGAGATCCCTGAAAACAAAGAGGGAGAGAAGGAAAGAAAGACTCTTGATGGTGATGATTGTTCTTTCTTCTTCTCTTGAGAGCAGTTGATTTTTCTGAGATTTGTTTTTCACTGCACTTCTGGACGTTTTATTTACTTTGACTCATGGTGATGATCAATCTCTGTTCTTCTATGTAATCTATTTTCTTGGCAGGGAGATGTATCTTAGATCACTGCAAATTGGTCGAATTCAAAATAAAATCTGCAATAAATGTTCAGCCGAAATCGTGGGAACGAGAAAATGGAAAGAATGCTGTCAATTATTCTATTCTATGTCTGTCCCGAGATATAAGCAATTAATTCCATGGAGGATGTTAGCAATCAATGCTGCCAGTAACTGCTCTATTCAGAGAATATAAGTGCATTGATTTACAAGGGAATTAATACCCTATAATAGTAAAAATGATGAGACAGAAAGAGAATGAATAAATAACAAAATGTCTTACAGTTTTCTTCGACCTGAGATAAGCTTTCGTCGACCTCTAATCAGCTTTCGTCGACCTCTAATCAACTTTCGTCGACCTGAGATTTCGTCGACCTCTGATAAGCTTTCGTCGAACTGAGATCAGCTTTCGTCGACCTGAGCTCTATGAATCAACTGTTGTGCATAAACTGACTAATTATGCGCTCTATGTTCGTTGACCTAAGACTATGAAGTTAGTCGACCTAAGAACTTGGTCAATCTGTTGGTGTTAAGTGAATTACACATTTGGCGTCGAGTGTTCTTTGTCTCTGAGTTAGCCTTGGCTTTGAGTGAATTATGGCGCTGAGTGTTAAAGAGTTAGTCGATCTGAGAACGGAGTTCGTCGAGCTCAGCTCAGAGATTTTAGCTCTGAGTTAGTTTAGCTGAGCACGACTATCGTCATCCTGAGATCGACGAACGCAGATCTCTTTCTCTAAATCTTGATTTATCTAAGTCTTGAGTCTTTGGCAGTGTTGTAGGTTGGTCCTTTGATCTGTTGACTCAAATAACATGGCCTAGACTCTAGAAACACATAAAATTTGACCCTTCTATACAACATGGGTCACAACCTAAGAAGAGAACCTAGCCCAAATCACCTAGGGGTTCTAACAACCAACCCTAAGAATCTTCTTATCTCCATAGGTGTGGTAGGTATTTCCCAATCCATCACAGTTACTATCTTTTCTGGGTCCACCAAAATTCCATCCTTATTCACAACATGAACCAAAAAGGACACTCGAGGAAGCCAAAACTCACACTTACTTAACTTCGCATACAACTTATGCTCTCTTAGATTAGACAGAACTTGACGCATATGTCGAGCATGTGACTCAATACTCTGAGAATATACCAAAACATCGTCAATGAAAACGACCACAAAATGATCCAGGAAATCTCTAAACAATCTATTCATCATATCCATAAAAGCAAAGGGTGCATTTGTCAGTCAAAAAGACATTGCCAAGAAGTCAAAATGTCCATGTCGAGAATAAAAAGTGGTCCGCGGAACATATGACTCACGGATTCTCACCGGATGGTAGCCTAAATGAAGATCAATCTTCGAGAACACCGTACTACCATGCAACTGATCAAACAAATCATCTATCTGCGATAATGGATACTTGTTCTTGATGGTTACCTTATTCAATTTCCTATAATCAATGCACAATATCATGGAACAATCCTTCTTTTTTACAAACAGGACAGGAGTACCCCAAGGCGAAGAACATGGCCTAATAAAATCAAACAACAACAATTCATCTAGCGTGGTGCACAACTCTTCCAGCTCCCGCGGGGCCATACGGTATAGTGCCTTAATAATGGGGAGAGTACCCGGCTCAAGATCAATGACAAATTTTAAATCTCTCTCAAGCGGAATACCTTGAAGACTAACTAGGAAAACATCGGGGAACTCTCCCACCAAAAAAATATTCTCGATGCGTGAGAAACTTCTAATAGTTTCCAAAATAGAAACCAGGTAAGCAAGACAACTGGAATTTAAGTAACATACCACAGAAATAATCGAAGAATCTTGGCGCAGAAACCATACACACTCACAGGGTGGCTATTGTCCATCTTAAAGTCCAAATGCTTTACCTTTCATTAAATAACAACATCATATCTGGACAACCAGTCCATGCCCAATATCACATCGAAGTCCTCTAGGTCTAGCCCCTTTAGATCGGCAAGAGCTAGGAAGTGACCTAAATGGATAGGACAACTTTGAATACCCTAGTTCGACACAACCGAGTTACTAGAGGGAAACTTAACGTGAAACAGATCACCAACTTGATTGAGAGTCAGATGATGATGTTCTACAAAAGACCTAGCCACAAACGAGTGTGTAGCACCAGAATAAAATTGAACGCGTGCCCATTTGTTCTCTACCTTAAACTCCCCTATAAAATCATATACATAGCTAGCTTAATAAACAATAAAACAATAGTTAAAAGCTAAGAACTAGTTTAGAATATAACATGAGATCACTTGGGTGGAAGTCTGCGCTTCTTCCATGGTCACAACATTCAACTTGCCCTTTCCTTTATCTAGATGTTGTGGTAGTAATGGCTTGTTGTGGAACAGGCTACAGTGGGGCCTGAGACCGCAGGCACCTAGACTTCAAATGCCCTTTCTACCCACACTAGAAGCAGACCTTATCCTTTGTCCAACAATGCACAACATCATGCCCCTTCTTGCTTACACAAATCACAGACAAGGTCTCCTTTAAGTGTGCTTTGAATTGCAAGCACTCACTACTGCTTCTAGGATCCTAACCTCTTAAAATATTTCTCAAAGGGATGGCCTAGTCGGCCAAGGAAATTACACGCTTCTTTGCTTCCTTTATTCGAAAGCAAGGCCAGACGTACGAGAGATTTCACTATCATTGGTCTTTCTCTTTTCCTTCCTCATCTGCGTACCACAATTCTTTGAATTATCTATCACCTCGACCTTCAGGGCATCTTCTACCACTTCATCATAACTCTCTGATCTGCATACGCTAGCCAAATGCTGAACGTCGCTATGAAGTCCTCCCAGAAACCTCTTTACTCTACCAGCCTCAGAGGCTACCAAGTCTGGAGAAAACCTGCTACACTTGCTGAATTCTATCCCATACTCACTAACCGTGAGGTGTATAAGACCCCCCCCCCCCCATCCACTCATGGAATAGAAGACACGGCCGAGGGGAGTCTTATGCCCAGAACAGCCGCCTTGCGGTAGCGCCGACACACGGGTCGACCTATACAACAAGACGCCTATCCTGCCAGCTAAAATCAATATCATCATTGCCAACCCAACTTAAAAATTAAAGCAGAAGTCAAAATCCACACATAAGCATATAGTCCAAAAAAATACATCAAATAAAAAAAAGCAACCAAGGCTTCTTTAATATCAGTGTACAACATGCCACAAAGGGTATAAAATGAGTCTCTCAAAAACTCACATCATCCACTGATAGTAGCGATGGTATCACCACTTCAGGCCCTTTATTCCTTGCCTGGCTGTCCTCCTACAAAACCTATTGCTCTATCTGCGGGGTTTCCTCCAAAAAGGAAGATGTAGCAACCATTTGTCAAAAGACGAAGTCGCTATCACATCCGCTCCCCCGGCGATTCTTATGCACTGGGTGGAGTAAAGAAGAGGGTACAATATAAATTTAAATAGTAGTACAAGCAGGTGGTATGAAACTAATCAATGTCAAAGTATATCAAAGTAACTACAACAATTGTGTATATCAATATACACTAGCAGTTCTACCATCAAAAGCAGAAAACAACTAATGTCCTACAACAGGAAAGTTACTCAACTTATATGAAAGCCAATACAGACATATACATTAAGGATTGGCTTAATAATAAAGTAACTCATCATATAAGAGTTCTCATACAAACTTATATGATGAGGATCTTGTGGGGTGCAATGTTATGTTATGCATGACTTATGATGACTCACCCATGCTCACACACATGCAAATGCTATGTTGATATAGACTTATAGTTCCCACTTTTCAAGCAGGTAGCTAACCTCTTAGGCGTCATCCATCGTGGCCAGACGGTGATAGTGGAACGGGCTTTCCACTGCTAGGCTGACATCCACACTGCATGCCTAGGCCTCCGTACGCCTCAATGCTAAGAACACAACATCGGAGCTCACGTGCGTACTACGACTCAGAGGGGTCTTGGGTAGATGTGCACCAAGAACACAGCCCAAACTGGCATACTAGTGTAGTACGGAGAGTGCCTCGGGAAATGATCACCATGGAAACAGCCAATCCGTCCACTTAGCATAGAGAGGGCCTCGATAATGAGCACCAAGGACACCGTCCAATGTCTATCTGTTAACTCCCATTGGTGTGATGACTGGTGAGCCCATAGACCTTCCACACTATCTTTAACCCAGTATTATGACACCGCGTGTCAACTCACACCGCATACAATTTCATATATAAGGGCTCCATCCAGAGTCCCTTTTATTTATTCACAACCCGTGCTCAACAGCACGCAAGGGCTCCAATCCGAGTCTCTTATTAAAACATCATTTCAATACGGTAAACACACATGCACTTACAACCCTTACACATTTCCACAGAAGGGTTCTTTATTTATATAGGTGGATAGCCACCTTACACAACATACCAATCCCACGCTGCTACCCATAGTGGGACTCAACTCTTAGTAGTGGATTATTATACACACTTATCTAATCATCATATCATATAACCAATGTATTAACCTCATCCAATTCCTTATTAAAGTCAAGCATTCACAATCTATTATGCTTCCACAGTAGTATCATTTGTTCAATCAACGGATCAATTTATTTGTTCTCAAGCTTACCCAAACCATTTGTTTGTCGACCTCCTTCAAACAATTATTACAATCGTGTTCCACAACACCATTTATTTACTTAAGGATCTATCGAATAAATCCCATCAATCATTGGTTTAGCGCAATCACCAATAGTATAAGTTCAGCAAACCACATGCAATCCTTAACATTAATCTACTATGATTTCTCTACCAAGTTCAAACCCAGTTCTACAGTAAGCCAAGAACAATATGTATACAAGACTTGATTGTACAACAACTTTGACTGGTGATTCCCGAGTCAACAGGATTCGTATGAAAACATGTAATCATCTGTTGGAAAGGTATTTCCAAGGAATACAACTTTTGTATTTAGTTCATCACCCAGATCAGACAGTAAAGTACTTGAAATCAGCCTCGAAGTCTGTTGCGTACAGAAAACTGATTTCTGCACGTATAACATATCAGCTTAAAAAGTTCGATTGGACTTTCCCGATGCTATAGGACTTGTATGAAAACGAATAACCATCCGTTGGAAAGGTATTTCCAAGGGCGATGAATTTCGTGTTTAGTAAAAAGCCCAGATCGGGTCGTATCATACCCGAAATTGCCTTGAAGTTTGTTGAACACATAAAACAGATTTCTGCATGCATCTTAAGGCAAGATGAACGCCATCGGTTCATATTCTTCCTTTAGACATTTATTCCAAAGTTATATACAGAACATACTCCTCCCTTATTCACCCTCATTAGACCATTTCTTTTCACGAAACCAAGTCCACCATCTTCACAAGAAGAGAGGAGAGGTTGAAGACATCAAATCTCTAAGGCATAAGCCCTAGCATGGTCTCTACCTAGGAGATCTTCATCTCACAAGTCAAATTCTTTTGAGTCGACATCTCTCCTAGAAAATAACTACAGATCTATTACCAAGGGAGAGGGTAGGAAGCACACCTCATTTCTTGCGGTTCCGATCATGGATCTCATTATCCTTCTTTGTGGTATGGTTCTTCTCCTTCTGTATTATTTCCACGAAGAGGAAGATTGGCTCCGGCGACTTCGACACCTCCTTCTCTTCCGTCGGGTTTGGCAGAAGTAATGGCTCGGCAAGGGATGAAATGTCAGCTAGGTTTTTCTGTAACTCTCCTTTTATAATAGGAATTAGGGTTAAACCGTCTGCCACGTGTCACCCTATTATTGGACCGCTTATTATTGCTTCAAATATTTCATATTAGAAGGATGCATCCAATAAAATCGTTTTGGCGCAATTCCCAAAATTCCAGTTCAGACCGGGCATGTGACAACAAGCAGACTGCGCTAGAAAATTCGCTAAGTCAAAGTCGTTGAGTAAGCAACGCTTACTCGACGAATCATCCAGTATCATACACTTACTCGACGAATCGTCGAGATTCGTCGTGACCACTCAATGCCATATATAAGTACAACACTTTAATTTAAAATCTTCAAGTATTATACACTTATTCGATGAATCGTCGAGATTCGTCGTAACCACTCAACACCATATATAAGTATAGCACTTTCTAAGTTAAAATTGTCGAGTGTTATACACTTACTCGACGAATCGACAAGATTTGTCGTGACCACTCAACGCCCTATATAGGTACACCAATCGTCGAGTATACCTTCTTTTCTTGACGAATCGTTGAGTGGCATCAAGTGCACTCAACACATTCGATTCCAATCATCCCAGATATTTTTCTAAGTCAAATGGCGTTGAGTGGTGTTTGAAAGTTATTACTTAAAGGTTAGCTAGTCACCTAGAGGGGGGGGGGGGGTGAATAGGTCTTTGAAATTACTTAAGCCTTTTTACTGTTTATAAATTTGGTGATCTAGAGCTTGTCCTAATTACCTGCAATATAAGAAAGAAACAAGCAACACAACAAGCACACAAATATTTATAGTGGTTCCCCAATTGGGTACATCCACTTTCTCTACCACCTATCCAACAGATATGTTGGACTAGGCACAAACTTTACTAATATGCTCCTCAGAGCTTACACCTTAGGCCCTCATCCTTACACAAAGATTTTTTTTAGAATCCAAACTCAGAACCACAAGGGTTCCTACCTCAGAGCCCTGCAGTTCTCCTATAGCTCAGTGATCCACAGACTACCTACCTCAGCCTTATTTATAAGGCCTACAGCTCAGGATTCTTAGCCCTATAAATTAAGGCATATAACCCAACTCTCAGAGTGCTGCAGCACACCTACAACTCAGTATCTATCCAGGTACCTACCTCAGTGCCCTTCCAGGCACCTACAACTCAACCTCCTCCATGGACTACAACTTAGTGACACACCTTTCACCTACAGCTCAGTAACTCACCAGTCACCTACATCATGCACTAGCCCCTACACTCAGGCTGGGAGGACAAACCTATCTCATATCTACACTTGGATACTACCTTAGAGAGCAACACTCTCCTACCTTAGGCACTTAAGCCCTACAGCTCAGATTCACACTTGGATCCTTCTTTAGTACCCCAGCAGGGCACCTACCTTAGTGACAAATTAGTCATGTACCACTCAGGAATAAAGTGCCATATACTTAGATTCAGATAAACTGAATCCTACAGGAAAGTAATCAGTAAAATTGAAATACTAACTCAGAGATAAAACTCTGAGTCTAACTTCCAGGACTGAGCAGATATCAGTCTATCCCACTTTCTGTAGAAAGAATTAGTCTTCTTCTATAGCTACCAATTTCTCTGATGTACTAAAGGCAGCAACTATAGTTGAAGGCTTACAGCCCTTCACACAGCTATCTTCTCTTGCTGATAGATTGAATTAGCCAACTTATTCTTTAAGGAATAATCCTGCTGAACGGGAAGAAGCTTCATCTATCTTTGCCTTCTGGCTTTCACTCTTGTACTTTGCTTTCAAGCATGTCGAAGAAGTTGAAGTCCAACCGCCTCTTTTTTTATACTTCCATTTTTTTCGTTAACCCTAATCTTATTTTCTTCTCTTCCTTTTATATCTGTTGATTTGAATCAATGACAATTTGAATGTGGGCCCAGTCAAGTATGGTGAGCACCACCTCCCTCAGAAGAAGACAAACAGTAGCTTCCGGTGCTACTGTAGATTTCCCGTAACAACATGAAGTATTTGGACTTAGCTCGACGATCGTCGATCTGAGATTGACGAACTCTGTGCTGAGCTTGACGAACTTCAGAATCTTCAACTTTAACTTGAGCTCGACGAACGGCGGGCTCAGGTCGATGAACTCTAAATCTTCAACCTTCAACTTGAGCTCGACGATCTATGAGCTGAGCTCGACGAACTGTGAATCTTCTACCTTTAACTTGAGCTCGACGAAAGGCGGGCTCAGGTTGATGAACTCTGAATATTCAACTTTAACTTGAGATCGACGATCTGTGAGCTGAGCTCGACGAACTATGGATCTTCAACGTTTAACTTGAGCTCGACAAAATCTACTTTCTTGACTTAGAAACTTTCTGCTTGCTTTGTATCAATGGTTCCTTCTCAACTATCTCAGTGGTTTCTTCTTCACAGTTGAGACTCTTCTGTCTCAGCTGTTCCTTCTCAACTGTCTCAGTAATTTCTTCTTCACAGCTGAGACTGTCTTCTATCTCAGCGGTTTAGCTAAGACCAACACTTCTCTCAACGATATGTGTTTAGCTTCTCAGTTGTCTCAACGGTTATGTGGAGACATTCTTCTCAGCTGTCTCAGCTGTCTCAGCAGTTATGCATTAGTCAAATTATCTGACTTCCAGCTTCCTGTTCCTGTTCATATGTCCAATCAAGGACAACATGCATGCAATAACTCAAGCATACATCAAATACATTATGCCCCATAGCATGATTGGTGATGCCTCTTCAAATCCTAAGGAATATTAAAGGACACAATTCCCAACAATCTCCCCCTATTTGAAGAAGGCAGAACACTCATCCATGCTAAGGTGCATCTACACAAAAACATATCATGATGAGCCTAAATAGACATTATCATGACAACTGGCCATCCCAAAATAGGATAACTCCCCTTGGTGGGATGGCATAACACTATGTTTGACTAACCAAAAGCAGTAGTGAATTATAAATCACTATCAGTGTAACGGTATGATTAGTAGCAATAGCTTTATTAATCATTTATAAGGTAAACATTTTGATTAAGATCTACCAAATCATTAACTTAGTCAAGCAACAATAGTAAACTTGTGATTACAAGATATCTATGAAAGAACAGCATATACATTTTTCACAGATACATAAATGAGGGTTGCATTACACATTTATCACATCAATGTAGTCTTGACCAACTCATAGTAATTTTATTGATAAAGATTTGGCATTGTTACACTTTTGATATTCATTACAAGACATTTATTACATGTTTTAAAGAATCCTAAGTCTTGCTGTCCCATCTCAGCTCTTCTTTGATGAACTTGAAGCAGCATCCTTGGTGACAGCTGTCTTCTTCAAGTTCTCAGCATTGTTCCCCTTCCTTTTGAAGTAAAGGAAAGGTTTTGGAATATATCTGGAAGGCATTTTCTTAGGATTTCTCTTCCTTACCAGATTTTCTTTGAATACTCATTTCCAAATGTTACAAGGTGTCTCTCTTCTGGGTGTAGTAAATCATTCATCTGATAGTCTTGCTCTACCGATGGAAGAAATTTCTTCAGCAATATCCCTTTATAAGATTCCCACGAACATCCCTCTATGAGGCCCTCTTTCTCTCGGATCCACCAGCTCTTAGCAAGGTCCTTCAGCTAGTAAGCGGCGACCATTAAATTCTAGTCTATGGAGATCCCTGAATATGAATACATCTCCTCAATGGCAATGATTCAATCATCTAAAGCCATGAAATCGATTCTCCTATCGTAGGTAGGAGGTCCTAATTGCTAAAAGTGCGAAATGAAATTCATCTCCAGTGGAAACATAACTAGAGGAACCATAGGAGCAGGAGGAACATGTATAGTCTATCATACTGCAGGGTCCCACACCCCAGGTTATTGCCCTATGGTGGCAGTTAACAATGCCTGAATCTACATTTACAATGCAATAATTTTCCTTGATACAGCCTCATTGATCTATCGTAGCCCTTCAATCACGGCCTCAATTTGTGGACCCGATGACTCACCCTCTGAATGGGGAGACTACCTCATTGTAATACACTTTGGCAGCATTCCTAATTGTACAAATGAATAACCCATCAAAACATAGCTTAAAGCTAAAACTACTCAACTTAGTTCAGACCAAAGATGTATAGATACTTGCTCTTGCTGCTATCTTACTCTGGGATTTTCAAAAGTGATGTTATGCTTTAACTTAGGATGATACACCATCATCCTACTGACTCATGTGCATATAATATAAATGCATGAATTCTTATTTCTTTGTTTGAAAACCATGTGTGTACGTGTGTCATCATGTAGATCTAAACTTGACACATGTGCTCATACTATGTTTTGTTATGCATATCGTGCTATGCATTCTAATAAAGTCCTCAATGCATGTTATGGTGGCATAAACATGAAATATTATGCATCCCATACTACATAATATCATATGTAACGAAAACTAAAATCTAATGGGCATCATGTGATGATTGTTATGCATCTCATACTACATAACAGTCACATATTGCTTCCTATGAGGATCCATATACACACACATATTATTCATCCCATACTACATAATATGCCACATATACTTCGTGTCATTTGTATGAGTATGGTGTTCATGCTTCAGCCAAGACGTACTAATGAAACATAAGTGTCTGTATACAAAGAGACAAGACAACTAAAACTTTATCAGAGATAACCATTCGACCAACTTGTAAAACAAACCTAGCCTATGATACTAAAAATCATAACCCACATTTTCTCGGCATTAAAAAATATATCATAGTAAGAAGAAATATGTGTCGTGATGCCACGCTATGTAGGGGACAACTACAAACGCTCAGGCAAGAACCTACTCTTAATACCTTTCATGAAATTCTCAAATTTCTTATGGTGAAAATATTGTTTGAGTTTAAGTTTTGATGGCCATGTCCCTAAGCTCAGTGGATCAACTAGTCCACGGGTAAAATATACATATACGCGGCAAAAATACTTTATTTAGTTCATTTATTATCCTATATGAGCATGAAAATCCAATAGACCAAGTCATGATATGCGCATTTCTAGATTTAATATAGGTATTAAAAGATCTTTTACGTTTGTTAAAATTAAGATGACATTTGATTTAAATAGATTTTATAAGTATGAGCTAAGAAAAATGATCTTTTATACTTTGAAAATTACTAACAAGCAACCTAGCATTAACTCTTCCAAGAGATCAAGTAGGTAAAACAAATCAGTAAGAAATAGCGTAGCGGCTAGCAAATAGTCTAACCTCTATAATAATTCATTGTGGGCATCAATAACCTGACACAAACCATAAAACAAAATGTATGTCTGAACCAAAGTGAGAACAATAAAACTACCTTACGAATGTGAGGGTTGAACTACTGTACTACTACAGAATGCTTGAGTCCGCCAACTCTTGCTACTCAAATCACTACTACTCTGAGCCTGAGGCAATAAAAAGAAAAGAATGTATCAATTAGAATGTACAAGTGGCGGCAAGGATTAAAGTCAAGTAGTTAGGCAAGTTAAGAGGGTTACCAACCCAAATAGAATAGTTGTCAAACTACAACATCTAAATAATAAAATAATAAGCAATGAAGAATTCACAGAGGTTTAAGTATGAGAAGTTGCACCAAGTGTGATATAGAGCTATGCTTCATTAACATCCGCAAGAGTTTGCATATTAACATATATATATATATATATATATATATATATATATATATATATATATATATATATATTTATAAAGAAGAGACTGACATGCTCAAACACGTGAATCAATAGCACCAGTAAAAATCGTACTGAGTCAGTGGCCACATTGTCCAACACAAACTATCAGACCAAACATCTCGAAAAGGCACTGTGGTGGTGGCCATATTGTCCGACACAACCCAATAGCCCATAAGAAGAGAAGAAAACCCACAAGGTGTAATGATTAACAAACTAGCACTGAGGCGGTGGACCTTTAACCACCTCCAACCGAAGGACACAAATAATCATACAATTATTAATAAATGAAAAGACACCCAAGACTTAGCATCGAATTTAAATGATGACGCAAAGGAAAGGAAACCAAAAAATTCCTAAGGTATACTAGTCGAATTTGGAATTCACCCGATAAAAAGTTCAAAGTACACACAGATTCATCGAGAATACTCGACGAATTTCCCTTACCTCAAATTGAAACTCGACGAATTATTTCGACGGGTTTGAAGATACTCAACGAATCTACTCAACAAATTTTACTAAACCCAAAGATACACGACAATTTAAACTTGGTAAATTCAAAGACACTCGACGACAATACTGTATCCACTCGACGCCTCTCTGCTTCACTCGATGCAAAGGAAACACTCGAAGCAAAGGCAACCCTTGACGCAAAGGTTGTAGCCACTTGACAAATTACACTTGGCAAATTCAAAGACACTTGACGAGTTGAAGTCAGACTCAACGAACAAACTCGACGAATTAAGAAACTCGACGAATTCAAGTCAGACTCAAAGAATTGAGACACTCGACGAATTTGACTTGACGAATTCAAAGACACTCGACGTATTGAAGTCAGACTCAACGAACTGACTCGACGAATCAAGGCACTCAACTAATTTGACTTGGACCGATCTCTACACTACAGAGATTCAACAAACTCTAATCCATACCATATTCCTAAGTTCTATTGTCGAAAAGAAAAGAAATAACAGGAACAAAAGAACAAGAAAGAGGGGAGGTACCACCACTTGCCTCAAAATATCCTGAAACTCGTACTCCCAAGCTCTCAACCTCAAGATTCGGTCGAAATAACTCCTCATCTATGATCTATCAAATTTTTCTGGGCAAAAACAATGGTTAGGATACTAGCTAAAACCCCAAAAGTCCTCAAAATCTAGAATACATACCCCACATTTAAAGAGCTTGGAGAGAACTTTTCGAATCTATGCTTTGTCTAAGATTTCGTCCACCGGAGCTCCTGAAATGGCGGCCAGAAGTTTCACGGTGGAAGGTCACCGCCCTTTTCTTTGCGCTCTCAGTACCGAAGTTTTGGGGAAGAAGGATGAATAGGGTTTTCTTTTTATAAGCATATATACATAATATTATATTATTAATATAATAACTAGAAAAACTCAAACGATAAGGGTGACCAAAGAACCTCGGTTTTCGATGAAATCCAGCGACAAAGTCAAAATCAGGATCCAAAAAATCAAACTTAGGTTAAATTTCCCCCAAGTTAAAATAACAATAATCCTTATAAAATTCACCGAGGTCCCAATTAAGCTTGTATCGTAATGAAACTTAACAAGCACGCTTTAAATTAATTACTTTAATTTTCTATATGAAAACTCTAATTCCAACGAGTCTAAAAACTGACCGACTCACCCCAACGAACAAAATCTTGTAGTAACGACGGCGTATCGTTAACTATGGGTCAACATAACATCCTTACATCATTATTATGCCACTAAAGGGATTAAAATAATTATAGAAAATTCAGCGGAATTACACTTATGCCTAGTACATACTAAAATGAAATAACTCTCTCTCTCTCTCTCATACACACAACTCTAAGCAGAAGATGAAACTAAAACATTTGTCATCACCTGATGGCAGGCTTTAGTAGTACTGTACGACATCTTCTCCTCAAGTCCTGCCACCCCGTCCTGCTGGCCGTGCTGCTACTCCATCTCCTCGAGCTCCTAAAATGATACGGTCACAACCGACTATTAGTCATAAAGACTAACTTATTTTGTCCTTTCCTCACCCCCGCAACTCCTAGGCATAGTGCGGGAGAAATAAAGTAGAGGACAACAAGGGCAGAAAAAAAAAGTGCAGGAGATAGTGGAACTAATCTATCATGAGTAAACATCTAACAAAGATTATAACATAATACTATAAGTTATATCTGAGAAGTACAACACGTGAAGAACTGTAATAAAATAACAGTAATAAACGGGAGCAGTAAAGTCATAGGTACAGTGCAAGAAATGTAAGACCCCCTCCTAGAACACAAAATACAGAACGATGGGAGTCTTATGCCCAGAACAGCCGCCTTGTAGTAGTGCTAACACATGGGCTAACCTGTTATACAAGATGCATATCCTACCGGCTATAACCAATAACAACCAATGACAACCCAACTAAGAATATAAAACAGAAGTCAATCCACACATAAGTAAAATAGTCCAATAGTACATCAAGAAAAAGAAGCTACAACAAGCTTCTAAAATATCAGAGCACGGGTAAAACTTGCCCAAAGGGGCTATATCAAGAGTCTCTCAAACTCACATCAGTGACTGACGGTAACGACGACACCGTCCCTTTAGGCCCTATCGTCCTGGCCTAGCTGCCCTGCTGCAAAATCTGTGGCTGCTCTGACTGTGTGGTTTCCTCCTAAAAAGTAAGACGTAGTAACTGTTAGTCATAAAGACTAAGTGGCTATCAGATCAACTCCCCCAGTGACTCCTCGACACCGGGCAAAGAAAGGAACAAAGGTACAATATATTTATATAAGCAGTAGTTCAAGCAGGTGGTGTAATTATACATGTTATGAGTAGCAATAGAAGTAATGTATAACAATATTATAAGCATTCTATTCTAGCAATTCTACACAAGCTATATCAATCTATCGAAGATTTTAGATCTACAATAGGAAAGTAACTTAACTTATACAAATGTCAATACAAACTTATAAGTTAAGGATCGGCTTAACAGTAAAGTAACTCATCGTATAGAAGTGCCCATACAAACTTATACGATGAGGATCTTGTGTATGCAATATAATGTAATGTCATGAATGTTATGCAATGACTCACCCATGATCACACACATGTAATTGCTATGTCGACACAGACTTAGATTTCTCACATTTCGAGCAGGTAACTAAACTCTTAGGCGTCGTCCATCGTAGCCAGACGGTGATAGTATAGCGGGCTTCTCCACTACTAGGAGGGTATCCACACTACCAAACCTAGGCCTCCGTATGCCGCAACGCTAAGAGCAAAACAACAGAGCTCACATGTGTACTACGCCTCAGTAGGAGTCTCGAGTAGATGTGCACCGAGAACCAAGCCTTGAACTAGCCTATGTTGTGACCCGAAAGGAGGCTCCGAAAAAAGCACGAGGACCAAGCCCAACCGTCCACTTGGCACGGAAGGAGCCCTAGGAATGAGCACTGAGGACCAAGCCCAACCGTCCAAAGTCTATCTGTCAACTCCCGTCGGTGTGACGACTGGCGAGCCCGTAGACATGCCACACTATCCTTAACCAAGGATTATGGCATCGCGTGTCGACTCACACCACATGCAATTTCACATCATCGTGGCACGGAAGGAGCCTCAGGAATGAATACTGAGGACCAAGGCCAACCATCCACTTACATCTCTTCTCAACATTACCAAACCAGTGCGGTCAAACCCCGCACTTACACCCTTTCACAACCCCATGCCCCAAGGTACTTAAGGGTTCATTATCAGTGTAAGGGTACTTCACACCTCCATCATCTAAAGACCACAACCATTTGTTCGTAAGAGTCATTAACAATTATATTCAGCATGTTAAATAAAAACTCATCATTATTCAACACATCACAACTATCATGTACGTCCTCAATATTTTACATAATTAAATCATTCCTACCATACAAACTCCTCAATCCATTCGTTCTCTAACCTTCACCAAATCACATCGATCAAGTACATTTTACCACATCATTTGGTCATTAAGGGTCTAACCAATTAGGGTTATTAACATGATTTGTCACAACAACTTATAGACTACATCTCAACAAAACGTTAATATTAATGTACTACAATCTCTCTACCAAAACAAAGACGATACAAAACAAACTCGAGAATTACATGTGCACAAAATATTACTGTATAACAACTTCAAGCGGGGAATCCCAAGGCAATAGAAATCCGATGAAGTCGTTTAGCCCCTTGTTGGAAAGGCATTTCCAAGGACTATGACTTTTGTGTTTAGTCGAAAGCCCAGATCTGGCCGTATCATATCTGAAAACGGACTCGAAGGTTGCTGCGCACAGAAAACAGATTTCTGCGCGCAACTTAAAGCAGATCAAACGTTATCGGTTCGTCTTTTTCCTCCAACTAAACTTTCCAAATAACATCCAGAACTTCTCCTCCCTTATTCACCCTCATATGGCCACTTCTCTTCACGAAACCATCCCTCTAACTTCATTTGAAGTGAGTAAGGTTGAAGACTCTAATTCTTAGGACACAAGTCCTAGCGTGGCCTGTTCCTAGAAAACTTCTTCTAACAAATCAAGACCCTTTTGAGTCGATATCTATCCTAGAATAACTAAATATCTAGAACCAAGGGAGTGGGGAGGAAGCTCACCTAATTTCCGGCATTTCCACCATTTCCATCAATGGATCTTGTCACCCTTCTTGGCGGCATCTTCTTCTCCTCAGTCGGTGTTAGTTCTTCACGGGAAGAAGATCGGCTCCAACACCTTCCTCCTCTCCAATAGTTTCTTACAGCGACGACTTGGAAGGAAGACTAGAAACGGCTAGGGTTTTCTCCCCTTTTTATGTGAGAAGTTGGGTAACTGCATAGCGACGTATCGGCCCGCCATTGGACCGCTAATTAACTCAAAAAATGAGTCCCTTTGAAACAACGCGGACGCAAAATTTGCTAAAACCCGAAATTGAACTACATGGGTAGGCACACGCCCGTGTCACTACCCATGTCCTGCTCAGGAAGAACATGGTCGATTATTCGTCGAGCTCCACTATCGACACACATGGGTAGGGACACGCCTGTATCACTATCCGTGTCCTGCTCAGGATGAACACGGTCGACGATATACGTGTAGGTACATGCCCGTGTCACTACCCGTGTCCTGCTCGGGAAAAACGACAAGGAATCCGCAATATTGCCGGAGAGCCACACGGGTATGGACACGCCCGTGTCACTACCCATATCATTCTCTAGAAATTTCACGAAGAAGACGCAAAGACACCAGAGTACCACAAGGGTATGGACACGCCCGTGTAACTACCCGTGTCCTACTCTGGACAAACTTCTCCTCCCTTAAACAAGTGTAATCCTAGCTGTCAGCACTCCCTGAGCCCAAGTCAGCTCTCCTGACTTAAAAGTGCACACGAGGGGCCTAGCGCGAATTGGGACGTTACAAATCCTATAAACAAAATAAAGGATTTCATCCCCGAAATCAGGCTAAGGCTATGGGGAGAGAAAAGCATGAAAAAAATAAAATATGCTTTTAAAATTACCTTGAGGAAATAACTCTGGGTAGCGCTTTTGCATCATGTCCACCGGATCCCATGTATACTCCTTCCCATGGTTAGACCAAAACACCTTTATCAAAGGAACACTCTTGCAACGCAAAATCCTTGTCTCGTTGTCTACTATCCGCACAAGCTCTAGTCGTACAGATATATCAGTTGCTACTGCTACATCAATTGTGGGAATATGTAGATCTGTCCGAAATAGCGCCTTCCAGAGAGAGAACACATGGAATACGTCATGAAGGTTCTCCAGCTCTGGTGGTAATGCCAACTGGTTGGCCAAAGGGCCAATCTTTTACAATATGGTGTAAGGTCCAACGTACCTTGGGCTGAGTTTCTTCACACCATGTACCCGTGACACTCCATGCATCGGCCGGATTTTTAGGAACACTTTGTCACCCACCTGAAATTCTACCACCCAGTGTTTTGCATTATAATATTTAGCCTACCGACTATGAGCCTCGAGCATGCGGCCCCGTATTAAGCTAACAACCACATCAATATCATCGAAGTACTCAATTCCTAAATCCTTTGGGTCTTCATCTTATACCCATGACAAGGGGGTTCTACACCTTTTTCCGTAAAGGGCTTGATGGGGTGCCATCCCGATGCTGGCATGGTGACTGTTGTTATAGGAGAATTCCACGAGGGGTAAGAGCCTTTCCAACGGCTCTCCTCTATCCAACACACACAGTCTCAATAGGTCCTCCAATGTTCTGATGGTCCTCTCAAAATGCCCATCTGTCTGAGGATGAAATGATGTGCTAAAGGTAAGGCATGAACCCAAGCATACCTGTACGACCATCCATTCCTTAGAGGTAAACCGATCATCCCGATCAGAAACAATTGTCCTTGACAGGCCATGATACCGTACAAACTGGTCTACAAAGAGGCATACAAAAACACCCACATGAGCTTCTTTCTTCATAGGAATAAACCTGGCTACCTTTGTCAGGCGGTCAACGATTACCCACACTGAATCATTCCCTGAGAGTGAGCGAGGCAATCCGTGGACGAAGTCCATGGAGACATCCTCGAACTTCCACTCGGGGATGGGCAATGACTGTAATAATCCATCGGGGCTCTTACATTCAGCCTTTACCCTTTTACAGTCCTCGCGGTGCGTAACAAAATATCTGACGTCCCTCTTCATTTCCGGCCAACACATGATCTTCCGCAAGTCAACGTACATCTTGGCAATCCCAGGATGCACAGAATACTGAGTGCAAGTTCCTCTCTCAGCATATCTTCCCGAATATTACCGCCCTTGTGAATGTAAAGCCGTCCACGGAGATGAATAAGGCCGTCTTTTAGGGAATACTCCTCAGTAGTCCCTTCGTCAATTGACTTGATTACCGGGGACAGAGCCGCATCCTTTCTTTGCTCCGCCCAGATTCGGTCTCGAATATCACATACTATGCTCATCGCAATTAAATACTCGGTATACCCTTCAGATTGGTCTTTATATACTAGGGTAATCTCCATCTTATCGAGCATCCGAGCTAAGTCCATACTCATCAATCGGGACTCAGGGTTCGATTCTGGTACCTTTCTGCTCAAGGCATCAGCTGTGGAATTTGCATTTTCGGGGTGGTAGTTCAAGGTGAATTCATAATTGCATTAAAACTCTAACCACCACTGCTGTCTCAAATTCAATTCCTTCTGGGTATGGATGTACTTTATATTCTTGTGGTCCGAAAAGATTTTGTAGTGGGCGCCATATAGATAGTGTCTCCAAATCTTCAAGGCGAACTCCACCGCTCCCAATTCTAAATCATGTACTGGGTAGTTGATTTCATTATTCTTCAGTTGTCTTGAATCGTATACAATCACATGCTAGTGCTTCATCAATACCGCTCCCATCCCTTGATACGACGCGTCAGTGTAAACTTGAAATCCTTCCTTCCCGGATGGAAGGGCTAGGATGGGTGCGGATGTAAGTCTGTCCTTTAGTTCCTGCAACACAGCTTCACACTAGGGTGTCCACTCATATGGGACACCTTTATTTGTTAGAGTAGTAAGAAAAAGGGCAATCTTTGAGAACCCTTTTACAAAGTGGCGATAGTACTCGTCAAGTCCAAGGAAACTCCACACATCGGCCGCTGACTTCAACGCGACCACTCCATCACGACATGCACTTTGGCAAGATCCATAGCTAGTCCAGCCCCATTGGTCACATGGCCCAAGAAGGCAACCTCTTGGAGCAAGAATTCGTACTTGCTGAACTTGGCAAACAAGGCGTGCTCTTTAAACTTCCTCAGTACCAAGGTCAGATGTTCGACATGCTCTTCCTTTATCTTTGAGTTGACCAAAATGTACTACATGAAAACGATGACGAAGATATCTAGAAAAGGCTCGAACACTTTTTCATCAAACAAATGAAAGCAGAAGGGACATTTGTGAGCCCAAAAGGCATCACGGTGAACTCATACAAACCGTACCTTGAGCTAAAATCCATTTTCTGAATGTCCTCCTCTTGTATCCTCAATTGATAATACCCCGAGCGCAAATCTAACTTGGAAAATCAATGCGCTCCTACCAATTGGTCGAACAACTCATCGATCTGGGGTAGCGGATAGGTGTTCCGTACCGTTAGTTGGTTGAGCTCCCGATATTCTATACATTATCGTAAGGTTCCATCCTTATTCTGAACTAACAGAACAAGGGTTCTCTATGGTGATGAGCTAGGGGAACAAACCCTGATTCCACAAATTCTTGCAACTGAACTCTAAACTCTGCGAGTTCCTTCGGGGCTATGCTGTAAGGGGTCCTGGATACGGGCTTGGCACCCAATATTAGCTTAATTTGAAAATCCACCTCTCTATGTGGGGGTAATCCTACAAATTTCTCAGGAAATACATCAGGAAAGTCCCGCACTACTCGCACATCCTTCATATGTATTTACATCTCTGTCAGTTCAAATATATCATGCAGACTTCTTCCCCCCTCATGTAAGCTTTCAAGGTCAGAATCGAAGATAATAACAAATGAGGTGTAAATTTTATACCTTGAAAGATGACATCAGTGTCCCCATGTATCAAGTAAATTCGCTTCTCCGCACAGTCAATTCTTGCGTAGTGCCAATCCAGCCATGCCATGCTTAGAATGAGATCGAATCCTGCCATTCTCAAAACTGTGGCAAGGGTATCAAAGGTCTATTCCCCAATGAGTATCTCCTATTTGCACTTGGAGGTTGCAGTCATCTCAGAGCTGTCTGGGAGGAATACTCTTCGAGCAATTTCAGTGAAGTATTGCACTCCTTCTAGGTCTTTAATGAAGTTTGCAGACACAAATGAGTTCGAGGCACCAGTATCAAATAACGTTTAGGCTATTTTCCCGCCGACCACCACTATTCCTAAGTACCAATAGCAATACTCAAAGATAGATATCTAGTACATCTTAAGAAACTTAAGGTTAATAATGAAGATGTGATAACTAACTATAACAAACCTGCAATCACCTCCTTAGGGTTCCGCTCCTTTGTCATGTCCAGCGCGAACACCTGATTCCAAGCAGGTCCTGGGTTTCCTCCTCGTGGTAATCGTCCTCGACTACGCATATGTCCTCTCCCTCGCAGAGCTACCGGAGGGAGAGCAAGAGGAGCATTCCCAAACAGATGCGAGCAGTAATGACAGATGTGGATCGGTTGGTTGCATTGGAAGCACACTCGATCATTCCGCTCCTGGGGTTGCTGAAACTGTTAAAGCTGTGGAAGTGGAGGAAAAGCTGGCAGTTGTTGAACCAGGTGTTCCATTCTAAAATTCTTGTGGAAATGCCTACCACCTCTCTGAAGTCCTCTTCCTCCTCCATAGTCGTGTCTCCTTCTATTTCTAGGACCTGCTTCCATCACGCCCTCATCAGGTCTCTTACCACTTCCCATGTGGTCTGCTTCTAGCCTCTTCGCCACGCCAATTATTTCTGCCAAGCTAGAGTCCGCTATAAAAAAAGGGCCTGCCTCAGGGGGTCCAACTGCCCTTTTTAGAAGTGCTTAGCGTGTTCTCTGTCTTCCAAGTCATATGAGTCAGCAAATCTCGCGAGATGTTGGAACTCTCGTTGATACTCCGTAACCGATTTTGATCCTTGCTTCAGCTTTAAAAATATCTCTTCGAGTTCATCTGGAGTAGATGAGGGAATAAAGTGCTCTAAAAAGGCTCCGGAGAACTCGCTCAAGCTAATCTCCGTATAAACTCGCCCTTGAAAGGTGGAGCCCATAAGAAACTTTCACCACCTCTTGACGTGCAGTTCTAAGAGTGCCACTATCAGGATCACAGCCATATTGTTCGGACATCTAATTACCGCCAATAGTTCTTGCATGGTGTCGAGCCATCCCTCTGTACGCACTACCATCTCTGTCCCAAGGTAGGTAGGATGGAAGAGAGCTCGAAAAGTGCTCAACCAATTGGATCCCGGAGCTTGTTGTTGTATGGGGGCTTGTTGGGATCTAAAGGCATCCAATATAGTTGTGAGCATCTGCCCTAGCTCCAATTTCTGAAACTGTGTGGGTACGGATGGTGCGGGGGTGCCCCCCACTGGCTCAACGTGCACTGGGTTTTATACGTAGAGTACAAACCTAAGGTCAAGTTGGCTAATCTTAAGGTCAAAGTTGGATATACTTAGTTTGAATTATATATGGCCACACCACTGCTTCTGCTAAGTCATTTTGTCCCCAAACTGACTAATCGAACGGGGGTGCAAGCATTGTTGAATGACTTCTTTAGTTCAGGATCGTAGCAGGCTGATACCATTTGGAAGACCCCCTCCCGAAACACAAAACACGGTACGAGGGGAGTCTTATTCCCAGAACAACCGTCTGGCAGTAGCGCTATCACACTGGCTAACCTATACTGCAAGACGTCTATCCTGCCGACTATAACCAATATAAACCAATGCCAACCCAACCAAGAATATAAAACAGAAGTCAATCCGTACATTAGTAAAATAGTACAAAAGTACATCAAGAAAAAGATGCTACAACAAACTTCTAAAATATCAGAGTATGGGTAAAACTTGCCCAAAGGGGCTACATCAAGAGTCTCTCAAACTCACATCGGTGAATGATGGTAATAATTACACTGTCCCTTCAGGCCCTATAGTTCTGGCCTGACTGTCCTACTGCAAAATAAGTGGTTGCTCAGACTGCGGGGTTTACTCCTAAAAAGGAAGACGTAGCAACCGTCAGTTATAAAGACTAAGTGGCTATTACATCCGCTCACCGGGCGACTCCTCGGCACCGGGCGAAGAAAGTAACAAATGTACAATATATTTATATAAGCAGTATTACAAGCAGGTGGAGTAAGTATACATGTCATGAGTAGGAATAGAAGTAATGTATAATAATATTATCAGCATTTTATTCTAACAATTCTACACAAGCTATATTAATCCATTTAAGAAAATAGATCTACAATAGGAAAGTAACTTAACTTATAAGAATACCCATACAAACTTATAAGTTAAGGACCAACTTAACAGTAAAGTAACTCATCGTATAGGAGTGCCCATACAAACTTATACGATGGGGATCGTGTGTATGCAATATAATGTATAGCCATGAATGTTATGCAATGACTCACCCATGATCACGCACATGCAATTGCTATGTCGACACAGACTTAAAGTTCCCACTTTTCGAGCAGGTAGCTAACCTCTCATGCGTCATCCGTCGTGGCCAAATAGTGATAGTTGAGCGGGCTACTCCACTACTAGGCGGGTATCCACACTACAAAACCTAGACCTCCGTACACCTCAATGCTAAGAACACAACAACGGATCTCATATATGTACAATGGATCAACAGGAGTCTCGGGTAGATATGCACCGAGAATAAAGCCCTGAAATGCCATATTTTATGACCCGGAAGGAGCCTCGGAAAAAGCATGAGGACCAAGCCCAGCCGTCAACTTGGCACGGAAGGAGCCCCGGGAATGAGCACCGAGGACCAAGCCCAACCGTCCAAAGTTTATCTGTCATCTCCCGTCAGTGTGATGACTGGAGAGCCCGTAGACCTGCCACAATATCCTTAACCCAGGATTACGACACCGCGTGTCCACTCATACAGCATGCAATTTCACATCATCGTGGTACGGAAGGAGCCTCGGGAATGAACACCGAGTACCAAGCCCAACCGTCCACTTACGTCTCTTCTCAACATTACCAAACCAGTGCGGTCAAATCCCGTACTTACACCCTTTCATAACCCTGTGCCCCAAGGTACGTACTTGTTAATTATCAGTGTAAGGTTACTTCACACCTCCATCATCAAAAGACCACAACCATTTATTCGTAACAATCATTACCAATTATATTCAGCATGTTCAAGACAAACTCATCATTATTCAACACATCATTACTATCATGTACGTCCTCCATATTTCACATAATTAAATCATTCCTACCATACCAACTCGTTAATCCATTCGTTCTCTAACCTTCACCAAATCACATCGATCAAGTTCATTTTACCACATCATTTGGTCATTAAGGTTCTAACCAATTAGTGTTATTAACATGATTTGTCACAACCACTTATAGACTATATCTCAAAAAACATTAACGTTAATGTACTACAATATCTCTACCAACCCAAAGCCGATACAAAACAAACACGAGAATTACATGTGCAGGAATGATTATTGTACAAAAACTTCAAGCGGGGATTCCCGAGGCTACAGGAATCAGGTGAAGATTTTTAACACCTCGTTGGAAAGGCATTTCCGAGGGCTACGACTTTCGTGTTTATTCAAAAGCCCAGATCTAACAATATCATGTCTGGAAATGACCTCGAAGGTTGCTGCGCGCAGAAAATCGATTTTTGCGCATATCTTAAAGCAGATCGAATGTCATCGTTTCGCCTTCTTCCTCCAACCAAACTTTACAAATAACATCCAGAACTTCTCCTCCCTTATTCACCCTCATATGGCCACTTCTCTTCACGAAACCAACCCTCTAACTTAATTTGATGTGAGGAAGGTTTAATACTCTAACTCCTAGGACACAAGTCCTAGTATGGCCTCTTCCTAGAAACCTTCTTCTCACAAATCAAGACCCTTTTGAGTCGATATCTCTCCTAGAAATAACTAAAGATCTAGTACCAAGGGAGAGGGGAGGAAGCTCACCTCGTTTCCGACGTTTCCACCATTTCCAACAATGGATCTTATCACCCTTCTTTGCATCATCTTTTTCTCTTCGGTCGGTGTTAGTTCTTCATGGGAAGAAGATCGGCTCCAGCACCTTCTTCCTCTCCAGAATTTTCTTACAGCGATGGCTTGGAAGGAAGATTAGAAATGGATAGGGTTTTCTCCCCTTTTTATGTGGGAAGTTGGGTAACTGCTTAGCCACGTGTCGGCTTGTCATTCAACCGCCAATCAACTCAATAGATGAGTCCCTTTGAAACGACGCGGCCGAAAAATTCGCCAAAACCCAAAATTGAACTACACAGGTAGGGACACGCCCGTGTCACTTCCCGTGTCCTGCTCGGGAGGAAAATGGTCGATGATTCGTCGAGCTGAGCAGCTGAGCTCGACGAATCGTCGAACTGTTGTGGACACATACGGGTACAGACACACCCGTGTCACTACCCGTGTCCTGCTTAAGAGGAACACGGTCGACGACACATGGGTAGGTACACGACCGTGTCACTACCCGTGTCCTGCTCGAGAAAAACAATAAGGAATCCTCAACATTGCCAGAGAGCCACACAGATATGGGCACGCCCATGTCACTACTCGGGTCCTTCTTTGGAAATTATATGAAGAAGATACAAAGACACCAGAGTACCACACGGGTATGGACACGCCCGTCTCACTTCCCGTATCCTACTCTGGACCAACTTCTCCTCCCTTACACAAGTGTAAGCCTAGCTGTCAGCACTCCCTGAGCCCAAGTCATCTCTCCTAACTTAAAAGTGTGCATGATGGGCCTAGCGCGAATTGGGACGTTACTGGAATTAAAGCAACTACTATTAATATATCATCACAAAAGTACCTTAACCTATTTGAATGCCCTTATAAACCTATAAGTTAGGGTTTCAGGAAATATAACTTATCATATAAAAGAGCCTATACTAATTTATATGATAAGGATCTGCATTATGAATGTCCTAAAGTACGTATGGATGTTATGATATGTTATGCATGCTATGATTCATATAAGTGCAACTCACCCACACAACTTTGTGATCACAGACCTTTAGTTCCCACTTTTTGGAGTTATCTAAACTCTCTAATACCACCTTTATGGCTACGATAGCAGTGGAGCTGGTGTCACAACCCGCATTTTCTCCGCATTAAAATAATATATCAGAGTAAGAGAAAACACGCATCATGATGCCATGTCGTGCATGGGATAACTGCAGGCGCTTTGGCAAGAACTCGAACCTAACACTTTATATGAAATCCTCAAGTTTATTATGAAGAAAATTGTAATTTAAGTTATATTTTTATGGTCGTATCCCTTGCCTCGGTGGATCAACTTGTCCATAAGTGAAAATATGAATATAAGCTGCAAAACATATTATGTTTATATCAATTAACATCATACATGATCATAAACATCCAAACATGATAACTCTTGATAGGTAAACCTCTAGATTAAATACTAGTGTAGAAAGCGCCTTTTTGTAGTTAAAATAGATTACTTTGTCTTGAAATATGCTATGAATGAGATAGTCATAATGATACTTTTATACTTAAAATAACTAACAAGTAATCCTAACATAAAACCTTCCCAGAGAGCAAGTAAACCACAATTCATCTAGAAGAGAGTAGGAGCTAGCAAGTAACTTAATAATATAAAAACTCTAGTGGGCATCAACAACCTGACACGAACCCACCAAATAGCATGTATGTCTAAACTAATCAACAAAACAACAACACTACCTCACAATGGTGAGGAAAGGATGACTGCAACAACTGCAGAACAACAGCAACCGCCAACCCTAGCCGCTCAATCTGCTACTGCTCCAAACCAAAGGCATTCCAAAGAAAAGAATACCTCAGCAAGAATATACAAGTGGCAAAAAAATCTCAATTTCAAATGAAAGCAAAGTGTTAGAACCCTACTTGTGATTTAGGCTAGGTTCACTATTATGTTTGATTAGATTATCCAATATGTATAGTCTAGGGTCATAGGTTATTTCCAAGGTCTAAGTTAATAGAACATACTTAGATTGTAAGTCTCTACTTAAGAAGACTTTAGAGAAAGAAGACTTCAAAGGAAAAGAAGTTAAAATGATTACAAAAAAGTCGTTCGACGATAGCTGAACTCAGCTCGACGATCGTCGATCTCAGATCGACGAACTCAGAGTTCCTTCTCTGAGTTGAGCTGGACGAAAGTCGATCTGAGATCGACGAAATGATATCTCATATCAGAAGTTCAGCTCAACGAAGGACTATCTCAGTTTGACGAACTTGGAGCTCAGATTGGCAAGTATATTTTTCAGTTCGACGATCTTAGAGCTCAGCTTTGTAAGACCCCTTTTTTTCTCTTAAACCACAAGGGTCTTCTTCCCAAAACCGCCGCTTTGCGGTGACACCAACACGTCTTGGAAATTTTTTCACTACAAAATGCCAATCCTGCCGGCCATACCGATCGCAAAAGAGAAAAGTAAAAGTATAAAAGTACATGAGTAAAATGAAACTCAAACTAGTCCAGCAGAAACACATATATGTAAATTATTCTCCATAAAGGGAGAGTCCACAGAAACGATAAGCAAAGTACTAGAGAGGGCCCCTGCCAGATACATCAAAATCCTCACTACAAATCACTCAATCGCGGAAGCAAATCTATAATATCTACCAATGATCGGGACACACTGTCCCTGCTGCTTAACTCTAGTGTTAGACCGTCCCGTCTCGAAGCGCACCGACCTCTGGGGCTGCATATCCCGATTCGGCTCCACGATCCTCTAAAATGATTTGGTCAATGACCGTTAGTCTAAAACACTAAGTCATATCATCCCCCACCCCTCCCCCATGGCTCGTAGGCACCGAGCGGGCAGAAGGAAAGGGAACGTAATGAAGGTGGAGTAATAAAGGTAAGTAGGTAGCGGCGGAACTAGTCTATCATGAGTTCATAAACAGAGAAAGTATATGTAAGCAGTAGTGGGTAAGTAGGATAAGTATACACAAGAACAAGTGAGCAAGTATAGTATGAGAAGGCAATCTAAGTAATTAACCATGACCTATAGGAATGCCCATACAAACCTATAGACAAAGGGGTCGTTTTGCAAGGCCTATAATATAAAGTGTCCAATACCATTTTATATAATAGGTGTCAAGGGTTATATGCAATGATGATGCTATGTCATGTAAATATGCTATGATGTGAACATGCAAGTTCAAAACACACTCTCGACTCTATGCACACAGAACTTTAGTTCCCCCTTTCCGGAGCCTAACCTCCTAGGATACCTCCGTAGTGGCAAACAAAAGCGGTGGGTTGGGCCTCTCCCACCTCTAAATCGGTATTAACACTACCAGTAAGACCTATCATACGCCTCGACGCTGGTGCACTAAGCGGAGCTCCTGCATACTCCTGTCGGCTGTACACCAGACTTTATTTGGCTAAGCGCTAAACCACACCGGCTGAGTCAACGTATTTCAGTTTGATGACTCTCCAATACCGAAGACCCACCACCTTATTTCGTATGCACATGCAACATTTATATACTTTTCCACCGAGCCAAAGCTCCCCGGACTATCCCATCTATCACAAATATCCACCGAGCCATCGGCTCATCGGGCTAACCTGCCCATCACAAAAATCACCGAGCCTACCAATCGCGAGACCCAACCTAACTCCCACAACACCGGGGAGTGTGAGTGCAAGTGAAATCCTAGTATTACTAGTTACCCTTATACATTGATTGTTCTTATGGTTTAGGTTAGCCCAGGACTTCCCTAGGTATTCCCGGTGAAGGGCTCTCACAGGGCACTAGGAACAATAATGGTAGCTCAAGCCCATCATTTCCTTTCGCAAGGCACTTACTATTATTGGTTATTACCCAATTCCCAATCCCTTTTAATATTATACTGGATATAACCCTAGTGTATTTTTACTCTTTCTCTCTCCACAGGAAGGACGATCTTTAGTCGATCCCGAGCATGTCTTAACACTAGTCAACCCAACACTCTCCTCCTCGTGAATATTAGTGAAGATCACTTTTTCATCTTACCAAACCAGCATGGATTACTCCCCATTTCCTATGAGCATCCCCCATGTTATCAAAATTTTCGCAGTTTTACTAAATGCAGACAAAGATAAGCTCTATGATGTACATGAGATGAGGTACTCCAAATTTTCATCCAAATGCCCTAAGATAATTATTGTGGGTCTATCATGACATATTTAGCCTAAATCCAGAAACTTATAATTTTCCTAGATGATTTGGCATTTATTAAATTTTCCCAAAAGTTAGGCCATGGGTAATTTTAAACATGAAGTACTAGATTTCCTTAAGCTATGGTCACCCAAAAATTATGAATAGTGTACCATAGCAAAATATCAGTAAATTACAAATTTTATAGATTCTCATAAAAGTAATAACCTCTAAATAATTAATTCAATTAATTCAAATAATTTTATAAAAATCAGCAGAGCATTATAATGTTCATAAAACATTACTGAATAAGTTTCTTGCAATTCCAAGGTCGTTGAGTCATGTAGAAAAATACTTCAACTAATTCCATTCAAGTGCACTTTGTGAAGCAACATTCTTATAAACTCATCAAAATAACATGTAACAAATTTTATAGGCTTTATTATGCTCTAAACGATTCTCTGGCCAACTAACACAATTTTCCAACAAAATATAATATTTATTATCAATTTATCAAAGTATGATACACTAGTTTATTTTACACATGAAGTAATAAAAGGAAATATCTAAATGATCCAAATAATTTACTAGTGCCTTTAAAAGTTATTTAATTAACCTTGCCAGAGTTTCATATCATTCTAAGTTAATCTAACCATGGTTAATTCAAAATCATCAAAAAGGGCAAGGTGGAGATTATACCTATAAGTATGAGCTACTATTTTCTAAACATCTTACAATAAATCTCAGAGGTCAATAGCTCTATAAAATTACTTCTACCAAATTTTCATAAGGATCCAAGGTCATAAGACCCCTTATTTATTCTTTAAGGTGTATAGACCTAAATAATTTCCAAGTGATTTTAGTGGAGTGCTTGTGTCCAAATACTACCAAATTCCATCCTAGGGCATTTCACCACCCTAAGATCACATGGACTAAACATCAAGTCCATACAAGGACATATTACCCCATGTCCTTCACAAACCCCCAAAGTTAAACCTTAGGGTTTGAACTAGGGTCCTACGGCAAATCTACCCTAATCCACCCTAAACTCCACATGAGGGTGTTTAAACTAACCATAGGGCTCTGGCCAAAGTCCCAATCCCTTTTGGGTGAGAATTGGCCCCTCCATGCCCCAATCTCACTCTGGCCCTAATTAACCCTTAAAGGGCCACACTTTGGTCTCACCAAAACCAATTCAAATCTAATCCAATTAGGCTGAGATTTTTATAATGGTAATGGCAAGACCCTAAGATTCAAACACCAAAATTTTGGTGGGTTTATAGGTCACTAGACCCTTTAAATTATCCATACATTGATTATTAAATTTCGACAAAAACTTTTGGGAAATGTTTTACAAAAATTCCCATTTTTGGATATGTTCTAGGTATAGGAAAGAGTGACCCCCAACAAAAATCTCAAGTCATTTGGATGGCTGGATTGATGGGGGCACTCAAAATTATCTCTGAACAAGCCTAGGTATAGACCTCACCAAAAAGAGTCATGTGGTCTGACCTAAACTCCAAATTGGTCCAAACTAATTTTAAAATAAAGTAGACTCATAGATCTACAAGTTTTATGCTGACCACTTTTTCATAAAAGTCCTCTAAGTATTTTTAATTTAATTCTTAAGGTAGCTAATATTGAGTGACAGAAATGCACATATAAAATGATTAATACAAATAGATCTACACCGATCTTGAAGCAAATCTAACGACTGTTGGCTGTCTTCTTTCTCCAACTAAGGGCCCCGATCAACCCGACCTAGAGCAAGTTCTAGCCGTATTTCCCGGCTAACCGGCCACCTCCCTGGCTAACCACCACCACCACCTCCGTTGAGGTGAGGGCTATCGACCAGAGGTTGTTTGGCCTCCGGAGATGGTGGATTTCGACAAACTCGACACTTTCATTTTCACGAAATACTAGTGGAAAAATTCGAATGGATCATGCTCAATTGAGCCTGATTCTCTTCTCTTAGGATTCCTAAGATCTAACCCATGAAGAAGGAGTAGAGGAGGACCTGATTTGCAGCCCGAAGTCGTGCGCTTTGCCTTCTCACCATTCTGGGCACCGAGATTCAGGCTCTTCTACAACTTATACACAAACTTCAATGTAATTGAAAATAAATCAGGGGAAACACTTGTCCATGCTCTAGTGAAGGTCTTTAAAGAAGGAATCTAGGGAGGAGGCTTGTAACTCCACAATGCCATTAAATTCCATTAATGGTCATTAACTCCACCCTTTTGGTTTTAACCAAATTAAGGGAACTGAACCAAATTAATGGTCGGCCGCCTCCAGAAACTCCTCCTCTCCCTTAGAGGAATAAAAGCCCCATAAAAGTAGGAGTTATGGATCATCCATGGCTATTCCATTCGTCAAACTCCACTCAGCCTTGCTCAAGGCTTTTCGTCGAGCTCATCTTGACAATTTTGTCGAGCTCAGCTCGACAATTTTGTCGAGCTCAGCACTAAAATATAAGGGATATATCAGATTTACATTAGAGAGGGGGGGGGGGGGTGAATAGGGTGATTAAAACTTTTGGCTGATTTTAAACTTTATCAAAGAAATTAAGTGATAGTAGTAGTTATGTGAAATGAAATAGAAACTAAGCTACACTACAAAATCACAGCACAACAAAACAAAGAGAAAATGAACACACAGACAACATAAGAATTTTATAGTGGTTCCCCAAATCTGGGTACATCCACTCTTCTACCACCCTGGTAGGAATCCACTATCGGGTTTTTGATCAGGTGACTGCCACTACAGGTTTTTTCTCAGGTGCCCTGTCACCACAAGATCTATTTGCAGGGAGATCTCATAATCCTTTAGGCTTTTGATCAGGTGCCAAAAAACCAACACAAGAACTTTTAAAGGGAGTTAATAAACCCTTTTTACAGTGAGGTAGGAAGTTGATGTTGTCTTCTATTTTCTCTAAACAACACAGAAGACTTAGTGGATTACTGTTGTCAAAGCTCCCCCTGAGATGTTGAAATGTTCTGGAAGACTTGGAGCTTTGCTCAGGGTGTAGGTCTTCAGCCTTGACTTATTTAAATCCAGGAACTTGTAGACAGATCTAGAGTTGTTGTCTCTGATGATTCCTGGAGTAGAAGTTAAAGAAGACAAATGATATCATATTGAGGATCTTCTTCAGCCTTCTGTAAGATCAATGGGAAAATAGATTGTTTTTCTGCACAGAGGAAGAGATGATGTTGTTTTGTGTTTCTGTATCTCTTTTTCTCTGTGTATGTCTGTGTCTTTTTTTTAAAGCCGTCTAGAAAAATCTCTTTTTGTATCCTACTCTCTAATTCTGCTTTGAATTTTGAATTACAAGCATTAATTGATAATTGGATTCTAGAGAATAAAACGGTTGGAATATAGTCTTTAATGAGTTTCCCCAACTTTCCCAGTAAAATTAGCAAGTAATTAAATTAGATGAAATCCATAATTAATGCTTCCATGAACGACTATATTCATGAGAATATGAGCATCAATTACTCAGAGAATTACTACCAAATAATAGAATGAATTAGGGATAGAAGAGGGCAAACTTATCATTCTGACTCGGGATTGAGTTCGTCGACCTCTGGGCAGATTTAATCGACCAGAGTTCCAAGTTCATCGAGTTGAGAAATCCTGTTCGTCGACCTGAGCTCAGCGAATAATAGTCTTGCAATATCTTATTAATTCTGAGCTCCAAGTTCGTCTATCAGAAAATCTGTCTTGAGGAAGAAATCATCGACCTAAGCTCAAATATCGTCGAGCTCAACTCAGAGAAAGAACTCTTAGTTCGTCGATTTTATATCGACGATCGTCGAGCTGAATTCGAAGAACATCGAACTAATAATCAGAACTCTGAATTCTTCTAAGTCTTAAGTCTCTTGAAGTCCACTGCAATCTTGTCCATGAAGATTGATTTTAATGACTAGCCTAAACTCTAGGACTAACAAACTTGACCCTGACTATACAAGGTGGGTCAAACATCCTATGTAGTGAACCTAGCCCAAATCCAAACTAGGGATCCAACAATCTCCCCCTATTTGGGTAAGGTCACTAAACAAAAAGATAAAATACAATCATAAAGCATGATAACAGATATCTGGCTGAGAATAAAAATCTAGTAGATATATACAACAAGTGCTTCATGATGAATTAACATTAATAGTTCAGAAAATAAACTTATTAAAAAGTTATTTGTTTTTTTGGACTTTTCTTTCTCAGCTTTCTCAGATGGCTGTCTTAATATGATTTCTCTGATAGGATTTGCAGCTTATTTCTTGGACATAGTCATGTCAGATGCTCTAATGATATTGCAAGAAGTAGCTCTTGGTACAATTGCTTCAGGATGGAGACTCAAGTAACCATCTACATTGAAAATTTTGTTTGCTTTATCATACCTTTTTAGCTCTTCTTTTCTGTAGGAGGACATAGTGGAGTACTGAGATGGATCATTTCCTTCTGCTTTTGCTTTGTTAATCAATAATAGTCTAATTAACTCTTAAAATCTAGCCATTTTTGCAGTGGTCTCTATTTCTGGATCCACAAAGGTAATTGGAGGAGATTCTGGCCTTTTTGTATTGGTGTCCTTCTTTGATTCATCATGTGATATTGAAGAACTTTTCTGCTCTTAAGTTGGAGGTGGATTGCTTTTAGTAGACTGCTGTTGTTGATGCCTGATGTCCTGAGAACTTTGCTTGGAATGTCTTTGATATGTTTTAGTAAATGAGGTTGATCTTTGTGATATATTTTCTGAAGCACTTGCTGCTGGAGGAGGAGGACCTCTACAGTTCCTTTTAGAAGGAGGAGGAGAGTACCTTCTGCTCTTTTTCTTACTTTCTGTTCATTCTTAGACAGCCACATGCCAGGGTAAGGGGTAATCTTGTTCAGAATGTACTATGGTGTGTCATGAGTTGGATTAGGCTTGGGAACAGCCTTAGGTATAGCTTTCCTCTTCTTAGATATCTTCTTCTTAGCTTTTGGATCATCAGAGTCTTAAGAGTTATCATTATTATTGTCTTCAGAAGATTTAGGGGGATTATTATACATATCATAAATCTCTTTCAGAACTTCCTTAGAGATTTTCTTTTTAGTAACACTCTGATTTTTTTTTTTTTTTTTTATGTTTGCAAGAATTATATCATCCTAGGATTGTATAGTACTTTCATCCATTTTGTAAATTCGAGGAGATATAGCCTTTTGCTCAGGAATAAAATCTGGTACAAAAACATTCTCAACTACTGAAATATCTGAAAGGACTGGGGCCACAAAACTTGCTCTTATTTGGTCCATAGCTGCTGGACTTACTGGAGAAAAATAACAAATAATTGCCTTGGAGTAATCATCACCAAAACTAGCTAAAGCAATGTTGTAAACCCTGCAGATTGGATCAAAAGAATGGAACAAAGAATTTAGATAACCTGTTTGATTTATAATACAATCACAAACAGTGCTTATATCTACATCAATATTATCAGCCATATTAATATCAATGTCTACCATAGTATCAACAATATCTGTCAAAACTTTTGCTGTTCCTGGAGGAAGAAGATTTGTAACTACTGCTACTGCTGTTACTACTGGATGAGAGAGCACTAGAACTTCTACATTGGACATCTCCCCCTGCCTTGTTTCAGAGGGTCCTAAAGCCAGGCCCCCAGAAGAAGAAAGGGATAAAGGGGGCATTAGTAAAGAGAGCAGGGAGGGAGGAAATGGAATCAGCAAGAGGTTGAATTTCCTCTACTATGAGAGTCTTGAGGATGTGAGTGATGAGCTCAAGGATTGTTGCAATGGATGGAGAATCTAGCTGCATTAACTCTGGTGATGTTTGAGTTGATACATATGGATGGATGATGGTAGATGGAGATGGAATGATAGGAGGGATGAGATTAATATCAGTCATATCTTCATCTTGGATGGGTGAAGATGGAGGAGTATGTGAAGGGGATTGAGAATGATTATGTTATGGAGATGAATATAGAGAAAATAGATTAATGTTTATGGAGGACATAAGGTGTTGTGGTGTTATGTTGTCAAGGTGAGGTAGAAGAGGAGATGAAGGTGGTGTGATATATTATGGAGATGCAATGTGTATTGTTTGATGCACTGGAGAGACAGGTGGTGTTGGAGTATGAATTTGTGATGTGGAGGTTTGTTGGAGGGGAGTTGATGAAGGAATTGATTCATGTGGAGGAGTAGGTTGTTGTTGAGAGGGAGGTAATGGAATCTAAATGGAGGGAATATCTTTTAGAGGGGGTGGAGTGGCTGTCAATGCCCTGGTGTCCTCAGTAGTTGTGGAAGAGGATGAAGCCTTGGATGACTTAATGATTGTCCTCTCCCATCTTCAAAACAAGGCACAAGTCAGCTTTTTGGAAGCATTTATGAATATGGTTTGGGAGACCAGTGATTCAGATGCCTTTTCCTAAAGGAAAATCCCAAGAATTCTCCCAAAACAATTTTCTTTTTTAGTATTCTTCTTTATCAAGTCAAACAATATCTTTGCCCAGTTCACTGCCTTCTTATCCACCACTGCACACATTACCAAAAATTGGTTCCTGGTAATGTAGTCATGAGCAGTATGCTGGCCCAGCAAGACTTTTCCCACAATATCAGCAAGAAACTTGTATTTAGTGGATAAGTTCTTTTTGAGGAGCTTGTTAGGGTTCTCACCAGTATGACCCATTTTAATTAACATACTATCAAAATCAAAAAAATTTATCTCAATGTCTTCATCGCCATTTACCAAACCAAAAATTCTTATTAAGACGGTGGGGTTTAGAGAAACCATATTTCTATAGATAGTGTCGGTTATGGAGTCGGCGTCTGGAGTAGAAGAAGTATACACTCATTTTCTAATCTCAGTCACTACTATCTTGATCCTGGTAGTCATGAATTTCTTTAACTGTTGAATCTCGAACAACTGTAGTATATCCAAGAACATCTGATTAGAATGTTGGAACGATTCAAAATCGATATCGAAACTGGTGTCGAATTTCATGCTGGTGAGGGAACTTGTTGGAATCGCCATTGTCTTCCTGCAAAATGAGAACAAAGATCAAGTGCAGGGGAATAGAAAGCGCGGGATGGAGCTCAAAGAAAACCTAGTTATAAGGTTTTTAGAATACAAAGCGGTAGTCTCCGTCCTGTGAAAATAAATAAAATTATTCAATCTGAGTTCGACAAAATATTTTATTGACAAAAGAGTTCGTCGGTATCAGTCTGAAGAGAGGAAAACTTTTCGTCATTCTCAGGTCGACGAAAAATTTTCTTAAGCAATATCGTCGGTCTCCGTTCGATGAATAAGACTTCACACAGAGAGTTCATCAATCTCAGGTTGTCGAAAAATCTCAAGAAGATCTCTCAGATCGTCGATCTCCTTTCGATGAACTATGAAAAATTCTTTGACCACAGACAGAAATTAAATTAAAGCTTCTCTATTCATCATTCCTAGCTGATTCATAAAGAACAGATAGTTCCTCTCATCCATGGGTTTTGTGAAGATGTCTTCTCTTTTCAAATCAGTGTAGATATAGACAAGTTTAATTTTTTTTTTCCACACAATCTCTAATGAAATGATGCCTTATTTCTATATGCTTAGTTCTACTATGATACACTGGATTTTGTGCAATGGAAATTGCACTTGTATTATCACATAGTAAGGTTGAATTATTTAAGTTGATACCATAATGTAGGAGTTGGTTCTGAATCCACAGCATCTGGGAACAACAGCTGTCTGATGCTATGTATTCAGCTTCTACAGCTGAAGTAGACATAGATGTTTGAATTTTGCAAAACGAGGACACAAGTCTAGCACCAAGGAACTGGCATGTCCCTGAGGTGCTTTATCTGTCCACTCTACATCCAGCAAAATCACCATCTGAGTATCCATTCAAATCAAACTCTGACTCAGTTGGATACCAGAGTAATGGACTAGGACAACCCTTTATATATCTTAAAATCCTTTTTAGAAAAGTAAGGTGAGATTCTTTAGGGTTAACCTGGAACCTAACACAAAGGCATGTAGCAAACACTATGTATGGCCTACTTGCTTTTAGATATAATAGGGACCCAACAATGCCCATATATAGTTTCTGATCAACAGGCTTGCCATGTTCATCAGAGTCAATCACAACATTAGATGCCATGGGTGTTTTCGTTGCTGATGCATCTGACATCCCAAACTTTTTGATTAGCTCCTTAGCATACTTGGACTGGGATATGAAGATGCTATCAGACAGTTGCTTTACTTGGAGACCAAGAAAGTAAGAGAGCTCACCCATGCTACTCATTCCAAACTTGGAATGCATTAGGTCAGAGAACCTCTTGCATAGTTTAGAATTAGTAGAACCAAAAATAATGTCATCTACATAAATTTTTACTAATAAGATTTGATCCTTATGATGTCATGTGAACAATGTCCTATCTACTATGCCCTTAGAGAATTTATGCTCTAGAAAAAAGCTAGCTAAGGTTTCATACCAAGCTCTTGTAACTTGCTTTAGACCATAGAAAGCCTTATGCAATTTAAAGATTTAAGAGGGATGGGTTGGCGAAATAAAACCTGGTTGTTGCTCCATATAAACCTCTTCTTTAAGTTCACCATTTAAGAATGAACTTTTGACATCCATTTGATATACTTTGAAATTCTTGTAGGTAGCATAAGCAAGGAAGATTCTGATTGCTTCCAGCCTTGCAACAGGTGCAAATGTCTGGTCATAGTCAATGCCTTCCTCTTGCCTATAGCCTTGAGCAACTAGCCTTGCCTTGTACCTGACAATAATACCTTGGGCATCTAGTTCATTCCTCAATACCCATTTAGTTCCAATGACTGGGTAGTATTTGGGTCTTGGAACAAAATCCAAAACTCTATATCTCTCAAACTGGTTGAGCTCTTCTTGCATTACAATAATCTAGTGTGGATCTTGCTCAGCATCTTAATGGATTGGGGCTCAATTTGAGATATGAAGCAGGCATGCATCAAGTCTTGGTTGAGTTGATGCATTGTCTGGACACCTATTGACATGTCTCCAATCACTTGAGATACAGAATGATCTCTAAGTATTACAAACTCAGTAGGTGGAGTTGGTTCAACAACATCTTGGGGAATTAATTCCTCTTGTGGAATTATGGGAGCTGTTGTTGGCTCTTCACTAAACTCAATGAGATCATCTTCACTCTCTTCAACAGTATGTGGAGAATGATATACAATAACCTCATTGGTGAATGTCAACTCATCCAACTTTTCACATAAGTGTGGTACCTGCAAAGTTTCATTGGTAGAAGGATTCATATCCTTGGAATACATGTTAGTTTAATCAAAAGATATATGTACAGTCTCTTCCATATTCAGAGTAGATTTAATATATACCCTATATTGGAACACCCTATTACTAATTTGGGTCAGGATCACTATGTATATAGGATTGTTGCTTTGACCTTGTTGTATAGAGTAAAGGTCAAATAGTTAGGTTTAAGACTTAGGACTTAGGTTGGAAGCTTTCCCTAAGACCTCCTAGTTCAGATGAGAAGCCCAGAAGAAGAATTCAACTTGTCGTCGAGCTCAGATCGACGAAGCGTCAAACATAGTTCGACTATCTCTCTGAGCTCAGGTCGACGAGGCATCGAACTAAGTTCGACGATCGCTGACCTCAGATCGACGGTTTCTATCTAAGCCTAATTCCAATATCTCTGAGCTCAGTTCGACGATAGTTCATCTCAGATCGACGATTATCTTTTGAGATCGACGATCTCTGGAATTTTGTCTGTTTGTTAAGGATTTCTAATTTCTTCAAATCAGAGCATTTATTGAAGAAGATTTCAAGCTGTTATAATAAATCTGGAGCAAGTTTCAAGGAAACAAAGAAGGAATGTTTTTAGGTTTTTTCCTCCAGAGATAGTTGAGATTTTAAGAAAAGTTTTTATGACTTTGCTAACGGCTATCAAGAAGATTTGACGACTTGATTTCTTATTATAATTCAGAGAGAACAAGAATATATACACAATAATATACACAGCAGTAAAAACAGAACACACTCAAAAAGAAAAAGAAGATCAATAACACAGAAAACAGAACAAGTTTTATTTCTGATTCCTGCTGATTAAAAGTTTTCTCAAGTCTTCATCATTCACACTCCAGACAACAAACATTTCAGTTCAAGCTGAAATCATCTTCTGCTGGAGCATTCTTTCTACTGAAGACCTATCACCCTTGCAAAGCTTCCAGTTCCTGAACTCTTGCTAATATCAGGGGGAGCTTTGACAACATCTCATCCACTTGTGCTTCTCTTTGATTGATGACAGAGAAGAAAACTTCAACTTTTTTCTTTTTTCCTTTCCTGTAAAAGGGTTTTTGAACTCCGTTCAAAAGTTTTGTTTTGGTTTCTGAGACCTGATCAAAACTCAGTGGTGGCAAGACACCAGATCAAAAAATCTGGTTTTTGAGCACCTGATCAAAAGCTCATTGGTGCCCAGGACACCTGATCAACTCATCTTGCAGTGGATTCCTACCAAGGGTGGTAGAAGAGTGGATGTACCAAGGTTTTGGGGAACCACTATAGTTCCTTGTGTCTTCTGGTTGCTTGTTATTTTGTTTATTGTGTGCTGTGGATTTGCTCTTTTATTTATTTTATTTTGATTTTTGTCAAGCACTCTACACTAACAAAATTAAGTCTTCCACTATTAGAATAATTTTTATATTTGCAAAATTATTTTAAAACACTATATTCACCCCCCCTCTAGAGTGAAGGTGTTGGTACCCTAGTTTGGATTTGAGTTCAGTCTTCTCTTTTAGTCTCTTGACCCAAGATTTATCTATGGTCAAAGGTTAGTTGTTTAGTTAGTTTGCACTAGTTGTAGAGTTGTCACTTATCCAGATGAAAATTTGGTTAAGTTGTTTTTTGTTCGACTATGGTCAAACGCCGCTCAACTATCGTCTATCGACTGGTCGACGATCGTCTATCAGTTGTTCGACGTTCATCTGTCAGCAGATCGTCTATCTCTGAGTTTGTTCAACTCTTGTTAGATCGAAGTTCTGTGGAATCTGCCTCGCCGGTCGTCGAACCCAGCTCGACTTCTTCTGACCAGACAGATTTCTTGATAGTTCAACTATCTGATTGGATAGCTCAACTATCTGATAGTTTGACTATCTGTTTGATAGGTCGACTATCTGTGTTGCTTGATAGATCGAGTATCTGCCTTGATAGGTCGACTATCTGTTGTGTTTGATAGTTCGACTATCTGCTTGGATAGTTCAACTATATGATAGTTCGACTATCTGTTTGATAGGTCGACTATCTGTTTTCTTTGATAGTTCGACTATCTGTTTGATAGGTCGACTATCTGTTTTCTTTGATAGTTCGACTATCTGTTTGATAGGTCGACTATCTATTTTGATTGATAGTTCGACTATCTGTTTGATAGGTCGACTATCTGTTTTGCTTGATAGTTCGACTATCTGTTTTGATAGGTCGACTATCTGTTTTCTTTGATAGTTCGACTATCTGTTTGATATGTCGACTATCTGTTTTGTTCGATAGTTCGACTATCTGTTTGATAGGTCGACTATCTGTTTTGCTTGATAGTTCGACTATCTGTCTTGATAGGTCGACTATCTGATAGCTCGACTATCTGTTCTGATAGGTCGACTATCTGCTATGGTAGATCGACTATCTGCTTTAGTAGTTCGACTATCTGTATCGTTCGACTATCTGTTTGATAGGTCGATGATCTCTGTGCTTCGATCGACGATCTCCGAGGGTCGTTCGACGTTCTGCTGTATGTCTTTAGTAATTTTTCCTCTTTCTATGCTGGGATTTATTTCATATTTATTTGGCATATTATTTCAGTTAATTTATGCTATTATTTCCAGGCAATCTCTGCTCCATTCTTTATGCATAAGTAAATCTTTATCTGATAAAGTTGTTTGTCTTATTAGTTGACATATCATGATGCTTTATCTGCCATGCTGTCCTTTATAGCCATTAGACTCAGAAAGTCTTCTCTGGCCGTAAAGAGTTTCTTCTGATGTGACTTTCTCTAGTATTCTTTTATCAGATTTATTTGCAGCTTCTTAGAAAGCTTTATACCTGTATAGGATATCTGTCTGCAGGATTTGTTTTTGCTTTATGTTTTTTGCAGCCCATATTACAGATTCCAGAAGAAGACAATGTTCAAACTCAAATTAGAGCTGTTGCATAGGCCCATATATAAAGAGCTTCTTTTGAAAGAAGAAAATAGATAGAATTCATACACTTAGCAGCATAGAGAAAGAGAGAAAGCAAGAAAGTTCTACAGCTATCAGAAATTCCCATTCAACTGAGAAGATCAAATCTCTTCAGCATTCTTCTTCATCCTGAGTTCATCATGCTTACAGGAAGACTTTCACTCAGAGTCCTTTAGAAGAAGAAGAAGAAGAAGAAGAAAGGAAGCTGTTTGAAGAAGAACATTCATTCAACCATCAAGAGCCTTCTTCAAGCTTCTCCTTCAGAACCCCAAGTCAGTTCTTTGTCTTAGTTCAGAAGAGTTCCTGCACCCTGAAGCAAGACTCCTTCCTGGATATTCTCTAAGCCAGGGGGAGCCTTGATTCTTTAGAGCTATCTAGCTCTGTACAATCCACTAGCTTCTCTAATCTATTTAATAATAGAGAAGAAACCTTAACTCTCTCAACCTCCTATACAAAGGGTTATTACTCCCTTCAAAAGTGAACCCTTAGTGGCAGGGCACCTGATCAAAAACTTGTGTTGGATTTTGAGCTCCTGATCAAAAGTTCAAAGGGTCTACATGATCTACCTGAAGCAGATCAGTTGGTGGCAGGGAACCTGAACAAAAACCTGTAGTGGATTCCTACCAGGGTGGTAGAAGAGTGGACGTACCTATTTAGAGGGAACCACTATAAAATTTCTTTAGTCGTCTGAGCTGCTTATTTAATTTATTGCTTTGTGGCTGTGAGTAGAAATAACTAGGACTGCTAGTTGCTGAGCTAGGATCCCAAGCTTAACTGTAATTACAATTAGCTCTCTCTTGTGCACTACACTTTGTGTTAGGCTCTAGGGTTATCAATATCTATAAACTAATTCCGCAAATTAACTCTAAGGGAGTTGAGTAAGGTGTCATAATTTTTTTTAATACTCTATTCACCCCCCCTCTAGAGTTGTATCTATCCTCACTTTCAATTGGTATCAGAGGGAGGTTGACTGACTGTACAAGCTAACACCTGAGTCACATGATCCTGATAGATACCAAGCTTATAGATATTCACTTCATGGCCCAGTCCAAGGATTAGTCAAGCACCAGACCTCCAGCATGCAACTTAGCTAAGTTTAGCATCTGGAAGGCAAGAATAAGATTATATATGAACTCTATTGATGAAGACATTTTCTCCTCTATTTTGACAGGACCTCCAGCACCTCCTGCTGCAACCACTGCTACAACATCTACAAATCTAAGTGCAGTGCCTCCTCCAGATTACAATGATGCCTACAAGAAGGCAAAGATAGCTGATGCCAAAGCTATGAACATTCTGGCTCAGACTATGTCTGATGAAATTTTCCAGAAAGTGGCTGATTGCACCTCTGTAAAAGCCATGTGGGACTCATTGAACCAGATTGTAGTTGGTTCAGCTGATGAAAGGAAGGACAGAAGGTCCAACCTTATATCCCAGTATGAAAACTTCAAGAAAACTAAAACTGAATCAGTTGAAGCCATGTACACCAGACTCAGCTCAATCATCAATGAGCTGAGAACTCTTGATAAGGAAATTACATTGACAGAGGTCAATGATAAGATACTCATGTGCTTCCCCAGCACATTGGATCTTAGGATCTGGCCTATCAAGGAGGCCAGAAGTACAACTAAAATCTCAACAGAAGCTCTTCTTGGCAAGCTCAAGTCTTTTGAGCAAGTGCTGAAGACCAGGGAAGCTGAGGCTGAAGCAAAGACTCCAACTCCAGCAAGAAAAGAGCAAACTCTTGCTCTCAAAGCTGCTGATGCTTCTGAAGGAAGCCAATCTAATGAGGAGCTGATGGCACTCTTTGCCAAAAGGTTTCTCAAGATGGGAAGAAAAGACTTCAGAAAGAAATCTTCAATATATGAAGATAAACCAAGGTATGATAGATCTCCTGCTAAAAAAATCATTTGTTATGGTTGCAGGAAACCTGGACACATTCTACCAGAGTGTCCAGAGGAAAAGAGCAAAGAAAAGAGAAAGGAAAAGGAACATCACAGGAAACACTCCAAGTCCTCCTCCTACAAAAACAAGAAAAAGGAGAAGGGATTTGTTGCTGAAACTTGGAGTGATTCAGATGAGGAATCTTCCTCCTCAAGCTCCAGTGAGGATGAGGAAGAGAAGAAGGCAAAGGAAATCTGCCTTATGGCTATTGAGGCCTGCAGCAATCACTCAGCTGCAGAGAGCTCTGATGATGATGAAGAAATGCCTACAGAAGATCAGGTATTGTCTTCATATGACTTTTCTTCTTCTGAATTTAAAACTGAGTTTAAATCCCTTTGCTTAGATTTAATTAGTTCAGAAAAGGAGATTAAGGAACTTAGAAATAAGTTAGCTGAATCAAAATCTATCTCCATTGAAAATGCTAGGTTAGAAGCAGAACTCACTAAATCTAGTGATGAAATAAAGTTTCTTAAAAATGAACTAGTAAAGTCCAAAAGATTGGAAGAATCATTAAATGGTAGAAGCCTTAAGTTGCTAGAAATCACCAGCATGACAAACACTAGGTCAGACAATAATAAGCTAGGCTTAGGAGCTTCATCTTGTGAACCCCTAATTATTCTTAAAAATCATCTTTCAACTCCAGTGAACTTTATTTCAGCAGATGGGATAAAGAACACTAAGCAAGTAAGACAAGTTAATCAAGCCTTAAATAAAGCTAAGAGAGAGAAAAGAAAACAAAAGTTTAAGGAAATACAAAAAGTGTCGAACGCTGCTCGACGATCGTAGGCTCAGTTGTCGAACGAAGCTCGACGATCTGTGCATCCATCGTCGAACGCCGATCGACATTTTCAATATGAATTTCAAAATTATAACTAGAACCCTAGAAACCTTAATATGAATAGAAACCCTAGGTTTGTGGACCCATTAACTGTATGAAGCATCCCACCTAGGAGATCTTACCCCTTAGGTTATAAACCCCAACCTACTTATTCTTTCATTTCAAGTTTTCATTATGTAAGGAATAATGGACCCAAGGTTACCTGGGTCCACAATGTCTAATTGTTTATCCTGCAGGTGAAGACCTATCCATATACTAAAGACAAGTGGTATTTGGATAGTGGTTGCTCCAAACATATGACAGGAAACAAAGAAAATCTATCAAAGTTCAAGGCCAATCTTGGACCAAAGGTGATCTTTGGGGATTCTAGCTGTGGTCAAACTGAAGGATATGGTAGGATTACCATTGGAGCAGTAACTTTCAAGAGGGTTGCATATGTAACTGGAATGAAGCATAATCTCATCTCAGTAAGTCAGTTATGTGATGCAGGATATCAGGTATCGTTCACTAACACTCTTTGTAATATTACTTTAAATAGTAATGTTGTGTTAGTAGGTATTAGACAAGGTAATATTTATTTAGTAGATTTTAATTCAACCCATTCTGAAATCTGCTTATTTAATGAAGTAACAAATAACAACACCTTATGTCATAAAAGGCTTGGCCATGTTAACCTCAAGAACATATCTAGGTTATCAAAATACAACCTTGTTAGAGGTTTACCTTCTTGCCCCTACAAGAAGGAGAGCCTATGCAAGGCTTGTCAATTAGGCAAGCAAACCAAAAATTCATTTAAATCTGTAAATAAAAGTGATTCACCTAGAATCTTGTATTTATTACATTTAGACCTTTTTGGCCCAATAAATGTACAGAGTCTAGGAGGGAATTATTACACTTTAGTAATTGTAGACGATTTCTCTAGGTTCACTTGGGTGTTCTTCTTGAGAACTAAGACTGATAACTTTAAAGTTCTTACAGATTTTCTACTGTGTGTGCAGATAGAGTATTCTACTCATGTTGCCCTGATCAGAAGTGATCATGGTACTGAATTTGAGTCTCTTCTCATGCAAGAATTCTATGAGAAAGAAGGTATCAAACATAGCTTCTCTGCTCCTAGAACTCCCCAATAAAATGGGGTAGTGGAAAGGAAGAATAGAACCCTGATTGAAGCTGTTGGTACATTATTGGCAGATGCTAACATGCCTCTTTCCTATTGGGCAGAAGCTATTAGCACAGCTAACTATGTCTTGAACAGAAGTCTTATACACAAGCTTAAGTGTAAAACTCCTTATGAGTTGCTTAAAGGAAAGAAACCTAAAATTAATTATTTTAGAGTATTTGGTTGTGTAGTATACATTCATAACAATAATAAAGAATACCTTAGAAAGTTTGAAGCAAAAGCTTCCATGGGAATTTTTCTTGGATATTCCCAAGTAAGCAAAGCTTATAGGGTATTTAATAAATCAACTTCTAAAATTGAGGAATCTGTGCATGTGTCCTTTGATGAATCTTAGATGTTTTACAAGGAGAAGGAAACTTCCCCTTCCTCAAGTTCGTTGCAGGTACTAGAATCTAAGATGTCACTCAAGAGATTCTCCATCTATCAACTCTTCATATCACTGATTCAGACAGTGATGAAGACTTTGTAGAAGCAGTTGCTGTACCACCAATAGTAGATCCAATTCCTCCTGAGGAATTAATCCCAACTATTGCTGAAGATCACATCCTACCTGCTGATGTTATCACACTTAGAGATCATCCTACATCTCAAGTGATTGGAGACATATCAGCTGGTGTTCAAACAAGACTTCAATTAAGACAGGATGTGATGCATGCTTATTTCCTTTCACGGGTTGAGCCCCTCACCATTAAAGATGCTGAGCTAGATCCCCACTGGATCATTGCCATGCAAGAGGAACTCAATCAGTTTGAAAGATGTAAAGTATGGACTTTGGTTCCAAGACCTAAAGGCCAACTAATCATAGGCACCAAGTGGGTGTTTAGAAACAAGTTGGATGCAAGTGGAATTATTGTAAGGAACAAAGCTAGGCTTGTAGCTCAGGGCTACAGACAGGAGGAAGGTATAGATTATGACCAAACCTTTGCTCCTGTTGCAAGGCTAGAGGCAATAAGGATCTTTCTAGTCTATGCAGCCTATATGAAGTTTAAGGTCTTTCAGATGGATGTCAAAAGTGCCTTTCTAAATGGTGAGCTAAAGGAAGAGGTATTTGTTGAACAACCACCTGGGCTTGTTTCTTCAACTCAGGCCTCACATGTTTTCAAGTTGCAAAAAGCTCTTTATGGACTCAAACAAGCACCCAGAGCCTGGTATGAGACTCTAGCTAGTTTCCTGTTAGAGCACAACTTTGTTAGGGGAGTAGTTGATAGAACCCTTTTCGTCAAGCACAACAAGGACACAATCCTGTTAGTTCAAGTGTATGTAGATGATATTATTTTTGGTTCCACTGATCCCAAACTGCGCAAAAAGTTCTCTGACTTGATGCATTCTAAGTTTGAGATGAGTAGTATGGGTGAGCTGTCTTACTTTCTTGGTCTCCAAGTAAAGCAAGATGCTGATGGCATCTTCATCTCCCAATCCAAATATGCCAAGGAATTGGTAAAGAAGTTTGGGATGGCTGATGCTTCAGCAATGCATACACCTATGGCTACTAATGTAGTTATAGATTCTGATGATCAGGGTAAGCCAGTTGATCAAAAGAATTATAGGGCCATTGTTGGTTCCCTGTTGTATTTAACTGCAAGTAGGCCAGATATAATGTTTGCTACATGCCTATGTGCTAGGTTCCAGGTCAACCCCAAGGAATCTCATCTGATTCTTCTCAAGAGAATCTTAAGATACCTGAAGGGATGTCCAAATATAGGACTATGGTACCCAGCTGAATCAGAATTTGAGTTAATTGGATACTCTGACTCTGATTATGCTGGTTGTAGAGTTGACAGGAAAAGTACCTCAGGAACTTGTCAATTCTTGGGAGAGAGATTGGTCTCTTGGTTCTGTAAGAAGCAGACTTCTGTCTCAACTTCAACTGCAGAGGCCGAATATATAGCAGCTGCTAGTTATTGTTCACAGATCCTGTGGATTCAAAACTAGATTTTGGATTATTGGTACACACACAAGAACACAAAAATCATGTGTGATAGTACCAGTGCTATCTCCATTGCACAAAATCCTGTGCACCACTCTAGAACCAAGCAGATTGAGATTAGACACCATTTCCTGAGAGATTATGTGGAAAAGAATAAGATCAGCCTTGAGTTCATATCCACTGACCTTCAGAGAGGTGATATTTTCACCAAGCCCTTAGATGAACAGAAGCATCTGTTCTTTTTGGTTCAACTAGACATGATTAATAGAAAAGACTAAGTGTGACGTCTGCCTTTGTTGAAGCCTATTTGAAGATCGTCGAATGACGTTCGAAGATAGTCGATCGGATGAAGCCTATCGTCGACCTATGTTTGATGATAGCTTATCTTCTTGAAGATCGTCGACCGACGTTCGAAGATCGTCGAACAGGTCGAGCCTATCGTCGATCTATGGTTGACAACAGCTTGTTGTTTGTGAATACAGAAATAGTCGAACGATTGATCGACTACTCTGCTTCAGGAATGATCGTCGAACGACCGTTCGACCATCGTCTCCTGTATATTTTAAAATAGATCGACGAATGCTGGTTTAATATAAAACTGATGGTCGACCTAGGTTAAGAGATCGTTCTTTTTATCGTCGACGGAGAGTGTCTTCTCGAATTCCGTCTTTCTGCTTGCTCCCTGTCTCGTGATTCCTGCCATTTCGCCTTCGATGTCTCTCTCTCTCGCCTTCTCCAACCTCTTCTATGGTGATTGCTCCCGCCCTCCTGTCCGTGGTGAAGTTCGATGCTAGTTTCAGCGTGGACTTTGATTCTTTCAGCTGCTGTGAGTCTGCGATAGTGGAAATCCTCAACCTCTGCAAAGACCAAGGATTGGAAAAGTTCATGTCCACAAGAATAAAGATCAACGTCCAGGAGATTAAAGAATGGGCATTCACTTCGTCCTCCACTGACGAATCTATGACCGAAACGATAGGCGGAGAAGAGGTAATTTTGACTCCCGCCGTTTTAACTGAAATTTTTGGATTATTGAATGGGGAAGAGGAGTATGAGCAAGATACCCCAGAATTTGGGAGAATGTTGACTGAATTGGGACATACCGATGGCATTCCTTCTAAGCTGCTAAAGGTGAACTTTCCGTTGAAGATAAAGTTCCTTGCTGAACTCGTCGGAAAAGTGCTTCTAGGAAAGCACTCTGCCCATGATAATATAACCAGGCAACAGTTTGCCCTGATGTGTGCCATCGTGAACAAGAAGCATATTAACTGGGCAGGAGTTTTGTTTGATCTGATAAGAAAAAAGAATAACAAGAAGGAAGTCACCCTGGGTAGGGTGCTTGGGAATTTCTAAAGGAGAAATATCCCCATCTGTTGGTCTCAGTTTCTACATCAATCAATCCCAGCAAAAAGATGGACCCAACCCTGTTTGTCAAGTGGAAAAGGAGCTTTCTGAAGCCCGCTCCAGCAGGGGTAGCTCTAGTTGCATCTGAGAGCACAAGGACTGCTTCTGTCACTCCCCTTCTTCAAGAAGCAGGCTCAGCCAATCTCTCCTTTCCATCCACCTCTTCTGCATTACCTTCAACCTCCACTGAAGTGCCACCATCTACTTCAGTTGAAGTTCCATCTTCTGCATCTCATCTTCTTGATTCCTCCACAATTCTCCATGCATCACCTCCAGCATCTCCACTCCCTTCTCATCTTGCTAGGATATCTCATCCTTGTTTTGATTTATTGGCTTCTGAGCTATCCACTCCTTCTCAGTCACCAATTCTTCATTCAGATCATATTGATCTTCTTGCATCCACCCATCATTCTACAGTTCACTCTCCATCTCATCAAGAATACACAATCCCTGCTATTCATCCATCCACTGTGATTCCCCCACCTTCATTTGAAATCACCCCAGCCTTCATCTCAAGCATCCTGGAGTTAATTACTCCTTCAATCAAAATCATTATTGAAGAGGCAATTGCTCCCCTTGTTTCCTCCATCTCTTCCCTGACAACCTCCATTCAAGCCCTCTCAAAATCTGCTGAGCCCTCTTCATCTAGGGGCTTGGTTTCAGTCTCTACTGAAATCAGGCAGGGGGAGATGCTCTATGAAGATGCCTCTGAACTGCCCCTGGCCTCTCTTCCAGCAGATCCTCCAGCGGATACAGAAAAAGAGATAGAAGAAACAATACCTCCATTGTCTGAAAAAGATATTTCTGATGCAATAATGAAAACTGAATTTGTTGTCAAAGTCTGCATAGAAGAATGCTCCACTCCCCTGGTTGCCCTCTACCTAGAAGGAGTCATTACCTCCTTTCTAGATGAATTATGGGAGTTAGGACATTCTAAGGAAATTTTTGAAGGTAATTCTTTTACTCAGTTCCTAGACTTGATAACTGACATGTTAGTATGGGAATAGCTTGAAGGAATGATACAATGTCATTTAGCAAATTTGTGCTCATGATTCTATAGATATAGTGGAAGAAGTATTAGCTGCCCAAGAACTTGATCATCAACCTGCTCTAGAAGTTCAACCTGATCCGGAACCACTTGTTCAAGATCCTGAGGATGCTTAGCCAGCTCAGTTAGCTATGCAAGAAGAACAGGTCTCCATGACAATTACTGATGAACAAGAGAAGGTTTCAGAAATTCAAATGGAAAAGTCTACAGTCTGGGACGACACCCCTGGATTAGATCTAGACACTCTTCTGACACATGATGCCTTGGAAGAAGAGTTAGAAAAAGCTGCTTTAAAAGAGAAAGAAAAAGCTGTGCAAGAAGCATTTGATCCTTATGATCTTCCCCTTTCATCAAACTCTGAGGATGAGGATGATTCTGATGAATCTGAAGAATCCAAGAAAAAGAAATCTGCCAAGAAGAAAATAAAAGCTGTGGCTCCTCCTCCTCCAAACCGTATAATGATATCCCCTATTATATCTTAAAAGGAATTGACCCCAAATCTAAAGAGTTTCAGCATTGGATGGGATTTTCAAAGAATCAGCAAAAGTTAAGGAAGAAATCTAAAAGGTATGACAGTCCTGCTCCATGATGGACTTCTAGAGGTCCTCCTCCTCCACCTCCCAGTGCAGGAGCCTCTGGAAACTTGTCTGCAAACCCTTCTACCCCGTCTGCTAGATTTACTCCATCCCAATGTTCTCAAAGGAAAAGCAATCAAGGATATCAAGGCAGATCGCAATCTGGATACCAAAGACATGATGCTGATGCAAAAGAACAAGTGAAGGAGGTGGTTTATCAGAAACCAACCTTTTCTCCTCCTCCTTCCAAAGAAACCAAGAGCATATCTTCTTCAAAGCCAGATCATGCAGTGAAAACTGTTTCAAAAGTTATTCAGGAAAAAGAGCCAGCTGAAAGCTTGTTAGATCTGTCTATTAAATTTAAAGCTATGAAACCTGTAGATCCAACTTGTGAAAATGTGTATGAAAGTCAAGAGCTTGATCCTGATTTCAGGATGGCTCGATTTCTTGAGCTAGTTGGATCAGCCCAGATTAGGAAAGCCAAAGCTGAAGGTAAAGATACTACAGGATTAACAATAATGTCTAAATTCAGAAAGAAGGAGCTTGATAAATTCCTAGTTAGACCTGAGGTATTTGACCCTTCAAAATATATGGAAAAGCATCCAGAAGCAGTTGTTCCAAGGGCATCAGAATCTAAAATTATTGGAGAGCAAGATCTAAAGCTGTCAAAGAAAGAAGCTCTAGACCCGTTCAGGAAAATTACTTTTATTCCTAGTTCTTCTGAATCTAAACCAAATTCTGAAGCTTCTTAAAATTTCATTGATTGACAGTTATTATTTGTCTGTTTGATTGATGTTATCTGCTGTTTAAATATTTCCCTTCCTGCATTTTATTTATTTTCAATACTTTGTTTTGTGTTTTTGTTGTTGAGAGACTTAACTCAAATAGGGGGAGATTGTTGGTTCCCTAGTTTGGATTTGATTTCACTCTTCTCTTTTAGTCTCTTGACCCAAGAATTATCTATGGTCAAAGGTTAGTTGTTTAGTTAGTTTGCTCTAGTTGTAGAGTTGTCACTTATCCAGATGAAAATTTGGTTAAGTTGTTTTTTATTCGACTATGGTCGAACGCCGCTCGACTATCGTCTATCGACTGGTCGACGATCGTCTATCAGTTGTTCGACGTTCGTCTGTCAGCAGATCGTCTATCTCTGAGTTAGTTCAACTCTTGTTAGATCGACGTTCTGTGGAATCTGCCTCGCCGATCGTCGAACCCAGCTCGACTTCTTCTGACCAGACAGATTTCTTGATAGTTCAACTATCTGCTTGGATAGCTCAACTATCTAATAGTTCGACTATCAGTTTGATAGGTCGACTATCTGTGTTGCTTGATAGATCAACTATCTATCTTGATAGGTCGACTATCTGTTGTGTTTGATAGTTCGACTATCTGCTTGGATAGTTCAACTATCTGATAGTTCGACTATCTGTTTGATAGGTCGACTATCTGTTTTCTTTGATAGTTCGACTATCTGTTTGATAGGTCGACTATCTGTTTTCTTTGATAGTTCGACTATCTGTTTGATAGGTCGACTATCTGTTTTGTTTGATAGTTCGACTATCTGTTTGATTGGTCGACTATCTGTTTTGCTTGATAGTTCGACTATCTGTTTTGATAGGTCGACTATCTGTTTTCTTTGATAGTTCGACTATCTATTTGATAGGTCGACTATCTATTTTGTTCGATAGTTCGACTATTTGTTTGATAGGTAGACTATCTGTTTTGCTTGATAGTTCGACTATCTGTCTTGATAGGTCGACTATCTGATAGCTCGACTATCTGTTCTGATTGGTCGACTATCTGCTGTGGTAGTTCGACTATCTGCTTTGGTAGTTCGACTATCTGTATCGTTCGACTATCTGTTTGATAGGTCGACGATCTCTGTGCTTCGGTCGACGATCTCCGAGGGTCGTTCGACGTTCTGCTGTATGTCTTTAGTAATTTTGTCTCTTTCTATGCTGTGATTTATTTCATATTTATTTAGCAATATTATTTCAGTTAATTTATGCTATTATTTCCAGGCAATCTCTGCTCCATTCTTTATGCATAAGTAAATCTTTATCTGATAAAGTTGTTTGTCTTATTAGTTGACATATCCTGTTGCTTTATCTGCCATGCTGTCCTTTATAGCCGTTAGACTCAGAAAGTCTTCTCTGGCCGTAAAGAGTTTCTTCTGATGTGACTTTCTCTATTATTCTTTTATCAGATTTATTTGCAGCTTCTTAGAAAGCTTTATCCATGTGTAGGATATCTGTCTGCAGGATTTGTTTTTTCTTTATGTTTTTTGCAGCCCAGATTGTAGATTCCAGAAGAAGACAAAGTTCAAACTCAAATTAGAGCCGTTGCATAGACCCATATATAAAGTGCTTCTTTTGAAAGATGAAAATAGATAGAATTCATACACTCAGCAGCATAGAGAAAGAAAGAAAGCAAGAAAGTTCTACAGCTCTCAGAAATTCCCATTCAACTGAGAAGATCAAATCTCTTCAGCATTCTTCTTCATCCTGAGTTCATCCTGCTTACAGGAAGACTTTCACTCAGAGTCCTTTAGAAGAAGAAGAAGAAAGGAAGCTGTTTGAAGAAGAACATTCATTCAACCATCAAGAGTCTTCTTCAAGCTTCTCCTTCAGAACCCCAAGACAGTTTTTTGTCTTAGTTCAGAAGAGTTCCTGCACCCTGAAGTAAGAATCCTTCCTGGATATACTCTAAGTCAGGGGAGCCTTGATTCTTTAGAGCTATCTAGATCTGTGCAATCCACTAGCTTCTCTAATCTGTTTAATAATAGAGAAGAAACCTTAACTCTCTCAACATCCTGTACAAAGGGTTATTACTCCCTTCAAAAGTGAACCCTTGGTGGCAGGGCACCTGATCAAAAACCTGTGTTGGATTTTGAGCTCCTGATCAAAAGCTCAAAGGGTCTACTTGATCTACCTAAACCAGATCAGTTGGTGGCAGGGCACCTGAACAAAAACCTGTAGTGGATTCCTACCAGGGTGGTAGAAGAGTGGACGTACCTATTTAGAGGGAACCACTATAAAATTTCTTGTGTCGTCTGAGCAGCTTATTTAATTTATTGCACTGTGGCTATGAGTAGAAATAACAAGGATTGCTAGTTACTGTGATAGGATCCCAAGCTTAACTGTAATTATAGTTAGCTCTCTCTTGTGCACTACACTTTGTGTTAGGCTCTAGGGTTATCAATATCTATAAACTAATTCCGTAAATTAACTCTAAGGGAGTTGAGTAGGGTGTCATAATTTTTTTTGAATACTCTATTCACCCCCCTCTAGAGTTGTATCTATCCTCACTTTCAAAAGGATTGATCTTACACTCACTTCCATCCTATATGCCTTATTGACTTGGGAATATCCTAGAAAAATTCTCATTACAGCCTTGGCTTCAATCTTTTTAAGATATTTATTATCATTGTTATGAATGTAGCATAAACAACAAAAAATTCTAATGTAATCTACTTTAGGTTGCTTCCCTTTGAGTAGTTCATAGGGAGTCTTGCCCTTAAGCTTATGTATCAGACTCCTATTCAATACATAATTTGCAGTGCTTACAACCTCTGCCCAAAAGGATAGTAGCAAGTAAGCATCTAAAAGTAATGTGACTCAAGTTTGAATTAGGGTCCTATTTTTCCTTTAAGCTACCCCATTTTGTTGAGTTCTAAGAGCAGAGAAGAAATGCCTGATACCTTCCTTCTCACACAATTCTTGCATAGGAAGAGACTCAAACTCAATACCATGATCACTTCTGATCAATGCAATTGGAGTAGAATACTCAATCCTTATGCTCTTAAGAAAATCTATAAGAACTTTAAAGTTATCAGACGTGTTCCTCAAGAAGAACACCCAAGTGAACCTTGAGAAGTCATTTACAATCACTAAGGTATAAGATTTCCCTCCTAGGCTCTATATAACAATGGGTCCAAAAAAATCCATGTGGAGCAAATACAGAATCCTAGGTGAATCACTCTTATTAATGGCTTTAAAACTATTTTAAGTTTGCTTTCCTAATTGACAAGCCCTGCACATTCTTTCTTTCTTGTAGGGGTAAGAAGGAAATCCTCTTACAAGGTTGTCCCTAGATAATTTAGCAATATTTTTCTAGTTAACATGTCCTAATCTCTTATGCCATAGTTCATTGTTGTTGCTTCTTTGATTAAACAGACATATTTCTGAATTAGTAGACTTAAAGTTTACTATATAAATATTTCCTATTCTAGTTCTAGTTAAAACATATTTATTTTCTATAGAAGTGATAATGCATCAAGAGTTATTAAATGATACCTGAAACTCTTCATCACATAATTGACTTATGGAGATTAGATTATGCTTCAGTCCACTTACATAAGCCACCTTTTTGAAAGTGAAAGCTCCAATATTAACCTTCTCATAGCCTTTGGTCTAGCCACAATTGGGTTCACCAAAGATCACTTTTGGACCTAGCTTGGACTTATAGTTGGTTAGATTTTCCTTGTTGCCAGTCGTGTGCCTAGAGCATCCACTATACAAGTACCACTATTCCTTTGTGGTAAAATAGGAGTTTACCTGCATAAGAACATATTAGATATTCTTGAACCAGATTACCTTGGGTCCTTGTTGCTTTTCATACATAAAACTAGAAATAAAGGAACATTCAGGTTGATTTATATACCGTAGGGGGTGATATCTTCTTGGGTGTAATTATCCACTGGGTGAATGGATTAATATATTCTCTTGGTTGATTAAATGATCTGTAAGAATTAAAAATTTTATTATTCTGAACTGAGGTCGACGAATTCTTGTAAGTTCGTCGATCTGAGGTCGACGAATGGGGATGAGTTCGTCGAACTCCGCTCAGAGAATGAAATTGTTCATTCTCTGTGCCCTAATATCGTCGATCTCTGCTTGAAGAACCATACTCGTTTCTTCGATCGCAGTTCAGAGAATAATCATAATAAAGTTTGCATTTGGAGTTCGTCGACATGAGTTCGACGAACTGTACACAATTTGTCGATCTAAGTTCGACGAAATCTACTGAACATTATTATAGTTAGGATTTTTCTTGTTCTTACTCTTTTTCTTATTTTTTTTGTTTTAATTCTATTTGCTTAATACTATGATCATCTACCTTTTCTTTGCCTTTTTCAGAAACAAATTTAATTGGAGTTGACAGTATGTTTTTTTGAATTAATGGGGATTAGCTTGATGAAGCACCTAAGCCCAGCTTGCCATTAAGTCTGGCATTTACTGTGCTTTTGATTTTCATCAACTTGATGCTTCTATAATTTAGGGATTCTTCAAGTTGCCTTGCCTCATCTAATTCAGTTTTTAGAGAGATGATTAGTTCATTGGCTAAAGTTAATTCATCTTTTAATTTAGTGTTCTCAGAAAGGTAATTATCTTGTTCAGTTAGTTTTCTCTAAGGAGTTTGATTTCCTTCTAAGAGTTTATTAAATCAATACATAGTGATATAAAATCAGTTCTAAAATCATTTGAATTAAAATCAAAGGAGGACAGTACATGATCTTCTTCAGATAGATGTTCTTCATTATCTGACTGCTCATCATCTGAGTGGCTGCATGATGCATTGATAGCAATCAAGCAAGCTTCTCTTGCTTTTGCTTCCTCTTCATCTTCACTGGAGCTGGTAGATGAAGATTCATCTTTAGTTTCACTCCAGGTTTCAACAACAAAACCCTTGTCCTTTCTTTTGTGCATGCTAGAGGAGGGCTTGCTGTGATGCCTTTTGGATTCCTTTTCTCTTCTTTTCTTCTTATTCTTATTCTCTGAACACTTCGAAATGATATCTCTAGGTTTCCTACATCCAAAATACACAATCTCTTTAGTAGGTATTTTGTCATACCTTGGTTTGTCATCCTGTCTAGATGACTTCCTTCTGAAATCCTTCTTGCCCATTTTGTAGAATATCTTAGTTACGAGACTCAGAAATTCTTCACTAGCTAAGGGCTCTTCTGTTTCTTCAGCTGCCTTGAATGCTATGTTTTGATCCTTTCTAGCTTATGAGGGAGTCTTTTGCTCAGCAGCTTCTCTATTCTTCATTAACTACTCATAGCATTAGAGTTTTCCTAGTAGAGATTTAGTGGAAATCTCATTCAGACTTCTGGCCTCTTTGATTGGCCAGATTCTTGATTCCCATGAGCTGGGGAAGCACATGAGGATTTTATCATTGACCTCAATGAGGGTTATGTCCTTATCCAAAGTTTTTAGCACATTGATGATTGAGCTTAGTCTATTGTACATATCACTCATTGACTCTAACTCTTCTTTCTTGAAGTTTTCATATTGGGAGATGAGATTTTATCTCCTATCTTTTGTCTCATCTGCAGATCCAGCAAACATCTGATTGGGAGAGTCCCAGATGGCTTTAGTAGAGGTGCATTCAGCCACCTTCTGGAATATTTCATCTGACATAGTTTGTGCTAAGATGTTCTTGGCCTTAACATTGTTATCTTGGAATTCTTCTGTGCATCTGTCCACTCAGGTGGTGGAACAGCATGAGAGTTGTAAGTTATAGTAGATATATCCACTGGAGTTTGTGGACCTGTCAAGATAGAATTAAAAATATCTTCATCAATGGATTTTATATATAACTTAATTCTTGCCTTCCAGATAGCAAACTTGTTCAAGTTGCAAACTGGAGGTCTGGTGCTTGCATAATCCAAGTTCCGTGCCATGATATATAATAAACAAAATAACTAGGGAAATATAAATCAGATCTATCTTGGACTTTTGGTTTAAGTATTAGCTTGTGAAACCAAAGGAATACCCCTCTGACATCAATTGAAAGATAAGGGATAAATCTGATTTACTCTAAGGGGGGGGGGGTGAATAGAGTGATTTAAAACTTTTGGCTAATTTTAAACTTTATCAGAGAAATTAAGTGATAGTAGTAGTTATGTGAAATGAAATAGAAACTAAACTAAACTACACAATCACAGCACAACAAAACAAAGAGAAAATGAACACACAGACAACACAAGAATTTTATAGTGGTTCCCCAAATCTGGGTACATCCACTCTTCTACCACCCTGGTAGAAATCCACTATCAGGTTTTTGATCAGGTGACTTCCACCACAGGTTTTCGCTCAGGTGACCTGTCACCACAAGATCTATTTGCAGGGATATCTCACAACCCTTTAGGCTTTTGATCACGTGTTTAAAAACCAACACAAGAACTTTTGAAGGGAGTTAATAAACCCTTTTTACAGTGAGAAAGGAAGTTGATGTTGTCTTCTCTTTTCTCTAAACAATAGAGAAGACTTAGTGGATTGATGTTGTCAAAGCTCCCCCTGAGATGTTGAAATTTTTAGGAAGACTTGGAGCTTTTCTCAGGGTGTAGGTCTTCATCCTTAACTTGTTGAAATACAGGAACATGTAGACAGATCAAGAGTTGTTGTCTTTGATGATTCCTAGAGTAGAAGTTGAAGAAGACAAATGATATCTGATTGATGTTCTTCTTCAGTCTTCTATAAGATCAAGAGGAAAACATATTGTTTTTCTGCACAGAGGAAGAGATAATGTTTTTCTTATATTTCTGTATCTCTTTTTCTCTGTGTATGTCTGTGTCTTTTTTTTTGAAAGCCATCTGGAAAAATCTCTTTTTGCATCCTGCTCTCTAATTCTTATTTGAATTTTGAATTCCAAGCACTAATTGTTGATTGGATTCTGGAGAATGAAACGGCTAGAATATAGTCTTTAATGAGTTTCCCGAACTATCCCAGAAAAATAAGCAAGTAATTAACTCTGATGAAATCCATAATTAATGCAGCCATGAACGAATATATTCTGGAGAATATGAGCATCAATTACTCAGAGAATTACTATAAAATAATAGAATGAATTAGGGACAGAAGAGGGAAAACTTATCATTCTAACTCGGGATAGATTTCGTCGACCTCTAGGAAGATTTTGTCGGCCGGAGTTCCAAGTTCGTCGAGCCGAGAAATCCTGTTCGTTGACTTGAGCTTAACGAACAATAGTCTAGCAATATCTTGTTAATTCTGAGCTCAAAGTTCATTGATCAGAGAATCTATCTTGAGGAAGAAATCATCGACCTGAGCTTGAATATTATTGAGCTAAACTCAGAGATAGAGCTATGAGTTCATCGATCTGAGATCGACGATCGTCGAGGTGAGTTCGAAGAACTTCGTACTAATAATCTAAACTCTGAATTCTTCTTAGTCTTGAGTCTCTTGAAGTCCACTGCAGGCGATTTCATCGAGCTCTGCTCGACGATTTCGTCGAGCTCTGCTCGACGATTTCGTCGAGCTCTGCTCGACGATTTCGTCGAGCTCTGCTCGACGATTTCGTCGAGCTCTGCTCGACGATTTCGTCAAGCTCAGGTCGACGGTTTCCGTCCATCTGAGGTCAACAATCTCCGTCCATCTCAGGTTGAAGATCTTCATCCATCTCAGGTCGACGATTTCCGTCCATCTCAGGTCGACGGTTTCCATCCATCTCAGGTCGACGGTTTCCATCCATCTCAGGTCAACTCTTCACCTGTATTTTTTTGAAGTGTTATATTAGGTGTCATTAGACCCTTTAGTGCTTCCCAGGGTTTTGTCATGACCCAGTCATGACAAAACCTTCCTAGGGTTCTAGAAGTCTGTGGGATGTTACAAGCTCGACAAAGGAGAATTATTAGCTCGACGAATTTGGAGCTCAGGTCGACGAAATCATTGCTGAGTTCGACTAACTCCTTCCAGGTTCTGTTTGACTATTCTTCTCTGCAGTTTCTAAGTTCGACAATACCAGTATGTTTTCAAATTATATTAAAACAGTAATGCTCTGATAATTAATGCTAATTATTCTCAAGAATATATCCATTACATGGCAGCATTAATTATGGTTTTCAATGATTTATTACTCTACCTTATTTACTGGGTTAGTTAGGGAAATGCATTCAAGACAAAATTAGCTGTTCAAGATGCCAAAAATTATTCAAAGGATTTCAGGAAAGAATTTAAAATTCAAATGGTTTTGAATCTGTAAACAATATATAAAGTGATTTTTCAGAAGATTGCAACTACAAGAGTTAGTAAATAAGTGAAAAGGAAGAGCAATCAGTAATCAGTGAAGAATAACACAACTCTCAAACACACAGAGTTCTTCATCTGCTTCAGGATTTCAAGAGACAACTAATCAAAATCAATCTAAAATCTTGTTGAAGAGAATCATCATTTTGAAGGCCTATACCCTGTAGCAAAGCTTCCACTCATGATCAGATCCACAACTCAGGGGGAGCTTTGACATCATCAACAAATCCACTAGTCTTCTCAGAGCCTTGAGACAGAGAAGATAACATATTTTTACTTTTCCCTTTCACTGTGTACAGGGTTTTAACTCCCTTCAAAATTTAACCTTTTTTGTTCACAAGTCACCGGATAAAAATACTTGGGATTGTTTTGTGGCACCAGATCAAAAGCTCAAAGTGTTGCTAGATCTCCCTTAGAAAAATAGATCTTGTGGTGACAGTGCACCTGAGTAACAACCTGTGGTGATAGGGTACCTAATCAAAAACCTGTAGTGGATTCCTACCAGGGTGGTAGAAGAGTGGATGTACCCAGGTTTATTGGGGAACCACTATAAATTTCTTGTGTCGTCCAGTTTGTCTTTACTCTTTTATTTGTGTGCTGTGATTTTCTCTTTAATTATGTATATACATATAACCTATTTTAATCCTCTATAAAAATTATCTAAAAGTTTTAAATACTCTATTCACCCCCCACCTCTAGAGTTAGTTAGATCTATCCCTCACTTTCAATTAGTATCAGAGGGTTGTTCTTTGGTTTCATAGGCTAACACCTGAACCAAAAGATCCTTGATAGATCTTATTTACTCTAGATTGCTCCTTTTCTCATGGCACAAAACAAAGAGCTTTCAAGGACCAGACCTCTAGTGTGTAATCTAAATAAGTTTTTAAAATGGAAGGCAAGGATTGGGCTCTATATGAATTCTATTGATGAAGACATTTATAATTCTATTTTGTCAGGTCCCCTACTCCATCTGTATCAACAAGCACCTCAGCTGTACCGCCACCTGAGTGGACAGAGGCTTAGAAGAAGTTGAAAGTTATAGATGCTAAAGCCATGAACATTTTGGCACAAATTATGTCTGATGATATATTCCAAAAAGTTGCTGAATGCACTTCAGCCAAGAATATCTGGTATTCCCTAAAAGGGATGGTAGTAAGATTTGCAGATGAAAGGAAAGACATGAGATCACATCTAATTTCTCTGTATGAGAACTTCAAGAAGGAAGAAGCATAATCATTTACTGATATGTACAATAGACTCAGCCTCATTATCAATGAGCTAAAATCATTGGACAAGAACATCTTAAAGATAGAGATAAATGACAAGATCCTTACGTTCTTCCTTAGCATATGGGTCTCTAGGATCTGGCCAATCAAAGAATCCAGAAGCCTCAATGAAATCTCTGTAGAGACCTTGTAGGGCAAGCTCAAATCCTATGAGCAGCTCATCATGACCAGAGAAGCTAAACAAATAACCTCTTCTTCAGTAAGGAAAGAGCAAAGAATTTCTTTTAAAGAAACTGAAGAAACAGAAGCCATTATAGAAAATGAACATTTATTGAGTCTCTTGGCTAAGAGATTTTACAAGATGGCAAGGAAGGACTTCAGGAGAAGATCTTCTAGAAATGATGATAAGCCAAGGTATGACAAGACTCCTACTAAAGAGATTGTCTGTTATGGATGCAGGAAACCTGGACACATACTTCCAGAATGTACAGAGAACCAGAAGAAAGACAAAAGAAAGGAGAAAGACTCCAAGAAACATTCCAGCAAGCCCTCTTACAGCAAATATAAAAGAAGGAAAGATGATTTGTTACTGAAACATGGAGTTAATCAGAGTCAGAATCTTTATCTAGTTCTAGTGAAGATGAAGAAGAAGCAAAAGCAAAAGAAATTTGTTTGATGGCAATCAATGCCTCATGCAATAATTCTGAAGAAGAATCTGAATCTGAATTAGAAGAAGATCAGTTAATCTCAACCTTTTATTTTCATTCAGAACAATTAAAAATTAAATCCAAATTATTATGTAAATATTTGATTAAATCTGAGAAGGAAATCAAACTTCTCAGAGAGAAATTAATTGAATTTGAAAATATTTCTTCATAAAACATAAAACTTAAAGAAGATTTAAAACATAAAATTAAGAGAAATTAATAGAAGAAAGATTGAAAATATTTCTTCATAAAACATAAAACATAATATGAAATCAAACTTTTTGAAATCAAACTAAATAATCTGAGGCTAAGGAATTTGAAGAATCTGTTAATGGGAGAAGTATCAAATTGATGAACATCACAAGTACAGTCAATGTTAGGCTTAATGGCAAACTGGTCTTGGGAGCTTCATCTAGTCAGCCTCCTCTTTTACCAAAAAACATTCTATCTACACATATTAAATTCATTTTTGAAAAAGGAAAAGAAAAGATAAAAGACACCAATAAAGAAACAGAAGTTTTAAATAAGACTAAACAAAAGAAAAAGAAAAATTTTAATAAAAATTATGTTCAACATGTTTCGTCGAACCAAGCTCGACGAAATGAATGTGGTTCATCGAAGTCATATTGACGAACTATGAACAGATTTTCAGTATAATTATTCGGCTAACTATGCTCGACGAACTCAATATGGTTTGTCGAATTGCGATCGACGAACTTGGGTCGCAGATAATGAATACTTTCATTCTGTGAACAGAGTTCGAAGAACTCATCCCTATTCATCAAATGCAGATTTATGAACTTATTATAATTCGTCAAACCCAGTTTCTTATAATAGAAACTTTAATTCTTTTTAAAACCTTAATAAAAACAAACCTTTAGTAATCCTTTTACTCAGTGGATTATTCCACCTAGGAGATATCATCCACTAGGTTATAAGGACCAACCTGAATTTTCTTATATCTCTTGCTATAAATATGAAAGAAATCAAGGACCGAAGGTTACCTAGGTCAAGAATACCTAACCTATTTTTATGCAGGTGAAGAACTATCCTACCACAAGGGAACAGTGGTATCTGGATAGTGGCTGTTCAAAACACATGACAGGAAGTAAAGACAACTTGACTGATTTCAAAGAGAATCTTTGACCAAAGGTGATATTTGGAGACTCCAATCATGGACAAACAGAAGGATATGGAAATGTCAATATTGGAGCAGTCAAATTCAAGAAGGTGGCATTCGTAAATGGTCTGAAGCATAACCTCATCTCTATCAGCCAACTATAATATGAAGGTTTTCAGGTAACAATTAATAAGTGTTTATGTTCAATTACTTCTAATAAAAACAAAACTGTTTTAACTGGAATTAAACAAGGTAACATTTATCTAGTTAATTTTAATTCTACTAAATCAGAAATCTGTTTGTTCAATCAGATTAGTAAAACTAGTGAAATCTAGCATAAGAGATTAGGACATATAAACCTTAAGACCATAGCTATATTATCTAAGGCCAACCTTATTAGAGGACTACCTTTTGGCTCCTACAAGAAGGAAGGATTCTATAGGTCTTCTTAATAAGGCAAGCAAACTAAAAAAAGTTTTAAATAAATTTATAAAAGTGATTCACCCAGAATCTTGTACTTTCTACAAATGGACCTTTTTGGACCTATTGCAATACATAGTTTTGGAGGGAAGTCATATACCTTAGTTATTGTTGATGATTTCTCTAGATTCACATGGGTTTTCTTTCTTAGAAACAAGTCAGATAACTTTAAAGTTCTTACAGAATTTCTTAAGAGCATCCAAATTGATTACTCTACTCAAGTTGCATTGATTAGAAGTGATCATGGCACTGAGTTTGAATCTCTTCTCATGCAAGAATTCTATGAGAAGGAAGGTATCAGACATTATTTTTCTGCTCCTAGAACTCCTAAACAAAATGAGGTAGCCAAAAGGAAAAAATAGAACCCTGATTGAATTTGTAGGGACATTACTTGCAGATGCTCACTTACCCCTATCATTTTGGGAAGAGGCAGTAAGCACATCAAATTATGTTCTGAATAGAAGTCTAATTCATAAGCTAAAGGGTAAGACCCCATATGAATTACTTAAAGGGAAGAAACCTAAAATAAACAATTTTAAAGTATTTGGCTGTATATGTTATATTAATAATAATGACAAGAAATATCATAGAAAGTTTGAAGCCAAAGCTGTTGAGGGAATATTTCTTGGATATTTCCAAGTTAGCAAGGCTTATAGGATGTATAATAAATCAACACTGAAAATAGAAGATTCTATACATGTAACTTTTGATGAGTCTATCATGATTTATAAGGAGAAGGATTCTTCTACCATAGAAAAGTTGCAGGTACCAAATCTGTATGAGAAAATGGATGATTTAATCCTAACACAAGAGGATATATCACATCCTTCTCAATAAATTATTGATGAAGATAGTGAAGAATAAATTCAGGAACAGATTGCTGAAAACATTGTGGCTAATGAAATTCCACCAGAGGAATTAGTACCTCAAATGGTTATTGAAGAACCAACTCTACCCACTGATCTTGTCACACTTAGTGATCGTCCCATATCTTAAGTGATTGGAGGCATGTCAGTTGGTATGCAAACAAGGAATCAATTAAATCATGATCAGATGCATGCTTGCATTCTTTCTAAGATTGATCCTCAATCCATTAAAGATGAGGAGCAAGATCCTCACTGGATTATTGCAATGCAAGAGGAACTCAATCAATTTGAGAGGTGTAGAGTTTGGGATTTTGTTCCAATACCCAAAGACTACCCATTCATTGAAAGTAAACGTGTCTTTAGGAACAAACTAGATGCATAAGGAGCAATTGTGAGAAACAAAGCTAGGCCTGTAGTCCAAGGTTATTCACATGAAGAAGGTATTGATTATGATCAAACCTTTACTCCTATTGCAAGAATTTAAGCCATCAGAATTTTTCTTGCTTATTCCTCCTATCCTAATTTCAAAGTCTATCAAGTGGATGTCAAAAGTGCATTTCTCAATGGGGAACTAAAAGTGGAAGTGTATGTTGAACAACCACCAGGTTTTATTTCTTCAACTCATCCCTCATATGTTTTTAAATTGCATAAAGCCCTTTTTGGTCTAAAGCAAGCTCCAAGAGCTTGGTATGATACCTTGACTAGTTTTCTCTTAAAACATAAGTTCAGTAGAGGCATTGTAGATAGGACTTTATTTATTAGACATCATAAGTCAAAAAATTTGCTAGTTTAAATATATGGATGATATAATATTTGGCTCTACTGATTCGAAACTTTACCGAAGGTTTTCTGACCTGATGCATTCAAATATTGAAATGAGTAGTATGGGTGAACTATCTTACTTCCTTGGTCTTCAAGTGAAGCAAACCCCTGATGGTATCTTCATATCCCAGTCTAAATATGTTAAGGAGCTACTTAAAAGATTTGGGATGTCTGATGCTTAAGCCATGAAATCACCCATGCAATCCAATGTTTTAGTTGATTCTGATGAACAGGGCAAGCTAGTTGATCAGAAAACTTAGGGTTATTGTTGGGTCCTTATTGTATCTTACATCTAGTTGACCAGACATTATGTTTGCTACTTGTATTTGTGCTAGATTTCAAGTCAACCCTAAAGAATCACACCTTATTTTACTAAAAAGTATTTTAAGATATATAAAGGGTTTTCCTTATCTAGGACTCTGGTATCCTACTGAGTTAGGATTTGAATTATCTGGATTCTCAGATGCTGACTTTGCTGGATATGGAGTTGATAAAAAAAGCACCTCAGGAACTTGTCAGTTTCTTAGTGATAGGCTTGTGTCCTGGTTTTGCAAAAAGCAAACTTCTGTGTCCACATCAACAGCTGAAGCTGAATACATTGCAGCTGGTAGTTACTACTCACAGATTTTGTGGATTCAAAATCAGATCCTGAATTATGGTTTCAACTAAAATAATTCAACTATCTTTTGTGATAATACCAGTACAATTTCTATTGCACAAAATCCAGTGCTTCATAGTAGGACCAAACATATAGAGATTAGACATTATTTTGTTAGAGATTGTGTAAACAAAAATAAAATTAATCTTGTCTTTATCTCTACTGATTTACAAAGAGCAGACATTTTCACCAAACAAATGGATGAAAAGAAACGTCTGTTCTTCCTAAATCAACTAGATATAATTAATGAAGAAGACTTAATTTGATTTTTCTTCTATGGTCGACGAATTGGTCACCTTTCGTCGAACGGAGATCGACTATCTATTAAGTCTTCTTGAGATTTGAGTCGAACTGAGATCGACGAAATCTCTTTGAGAAACTGTTCATCGAGCAGAGATCGACAAATTTATTTTAGAAAAATTTTTGTCGAATGGAGAACGACGAATTATTTTCCCCCTCTTCAAACTTAGGTCGATGATTTTTATTTCTTTATGAGATTTTTCATTGAACTGAGTTCAAAGATTTTCTTTTGTGTCGGACGGATCTTGTATTTTTGACTTCTGAAACCTTATAATTAGGTTTTCTTCGGACTCCATCCCACGCTTTCAAGTTCCTTTGCACTTGATATTTTTTTTGCATGCAATGGCGATTTCAGTGACGACCCTCTCTGGGATGAAATTTGATGCAGGATTTGACATTGAGATCGATTCATTCAGCCATTATGATCAAATATTCAAGAACATCCTTCAGTTATTTGAGGCTCCATAGTTGAGAAAGTTCATGACCTTAAGAACCAAACTTCCAGTATAGGAAATAAAGGAATGGGTATTCATATCAACTTTTCCAGATCAAACCACCATTACTGGATCGATTTCTGGACACCAGGTTTCTCTTACCCTTATTATTATAACTGGAATTTTTGGTTTTATCAATGGTGAAGATGATGTTGAATTATCTAGCACTGAGTTTGATGATATGCTAGTTATAATGTGTCACTCCAAGGGAAACTCTAACAAATTGCTGAAAAAAGACTTGTTTCTTGAATACAAGTTCCTAACAGATGTGGATGGCAAGGTAATCTTGGGCAAGAACTTTGCCCATGACTACATCACCATGCACCAATTCCTTCTGATGAGTGCCCTAATTAATCAAAAATCAGTTAACTTGGGTGTAATTGTATTTGATTTGATTAAGAAGAAGATAAGTAAGAAAGATGTTAGTTTTGGTAGAGTTCTTGGTATCTTCCTCTAGGCAATGGTTTTAGAACTTTTGGTCAACCAGAAAATTTTCATCAATACCTCTAAGAGTCTTCCCTCTTCCCTATTTGGTAGATGGGAGAGGGTCATCCCTAAGCCCTCCAGGGCTTCATCTTTAAGGATAGATTCAGAAGACAAAAGGATTGTAGCAAGCATTCAATAAAACCCTCATGAAGTTCCTACTCCTCCTCCCTCTCCTGCTCATTCACCATCTCCTCCTCTTCAATAACCATCCATAGTTTTTATAGACACACACTCTACTTCCATCCCTCCTGCCTCACCATCTCAACCACAATAACATATCCACATTCCTTAGGATACACCATCACCTCCTCAATCACCTCTTCCACCACATCTTGATGACATTCCATCCACTTCTACTCATCCAGATCCACTTCTTTCCTCTCCAACTTTCAATTTAGTCTCACCTCCATCTGCACTACTCTCTCCACCTCTTTCACAAGTTTAGGAAAACATTCCAGATGAACTACCTGATGCCATCCCTCCTCCAAATCTTCCACCAACATTTCCAACTATCCTATAATAAGACGTCCCTCAAGCATTCTCAATTGGCTCTAATTGTGGTAACAGATCCACCTATACCCCCTCTACTCCTAATCCACTATATTTGGATTTCTCTAACATTGCCAATGAACTTCTCAAATTCATTTCACCCACTCTTAAGAAGCTCATAGATGTGGCTATTAATACTCTTTTTTGCTTCTTTCTCTCTTCTTTTCTGCTCAGCTGGCTTCCTCCACCTCTATCCCTTGTTCTGGGGGCCTAGGTTCAGGTCTCTCTAAATCTAGGCAGGGGGAGATGTCCTGTGAAGAAGCTCCAGTAGCAGCAATATTAATTCCAATAACAGCAGTAGTAATCCTAGTTACAGTAGCAGTAGTTGAAATTCTTGAGGATACTGAAATGATTTGTTTTGAAGAAGAGTCAGTTGATACAAAAACAATCACTGTTGGTGATTTCATCATCAATCTGACAGTTGACATTCCTTCTTTAATTCAATCTTTTGATTCATTTTATAGCTGCACTTTACTAGTTTTTGATATAGTATATACAGTTTTTGATTATTCTAAAGCAATAGTTTGTTATTCTTCTCCAGTTGATTCTTCAGTTTTAGAAGAAATTATAAATAGTTTCTGTAATATTTCAACCAGTATTTCTTCAGTCTCTGAGATTATATCAGTAAATGTTATAGAACCAAAGGCTATCTCTCCACCAACTTATGCTTGGTTTGAATCCCCAATGCCAGATATGGATACTATTATGTTTGAAGACATTTACACAGAAGATACTGATATACAGGTTAGTACAGAACATATTGAGCAACAGCCTCAGTCTGAAATAATAAATACAGATGTACAGCTACAGGCTCCTCCAACAATTTCTACTGAAGTGCTAAAACATATTGATACTCTGTATGATATTCCTGCCAGTGAATCTGATGATGATGAAGATTCAGATGATTTAGAGGATGTTGGTTCTAAGAAAAGGAAAGCCAAGAAGAAGGCTTCAGTAAGGGCTGCTCCAAAACTAAATCCTACAACATATACCCCTTATTATATTCTGCACAATATTACACTCACTCCAGATACTCCTTACTGGTTGAGGCTTTCTAAAAATGAACAAAAGGGAAGGAGGAAAATGAAGTGATACCATTCTCCTCAAAGGACTTGGATAGAACCTCCTCCTCCTCCTCCTACAGCAGGATCAGCTGGAAGTGCTTCTCAAGTTTAATGGTATTCTTCTCACTCACATCAATCTAAACCTACTCAAAGCTACAAAGAAAAACATTCAAGGTCAAAAACTCAATCCAGCAGCCAACAAAGAAAACAACAACAATAAAATGACAATCAAAGCAGCCAGCAGACATAACAAGGTAGTCAGGAAGAAGAATCAAGTCCAGTGAGACCTCCCTCTCCAATTTATGATCCAGAGTTAGATCTTAACTACTGAATGGCCAGGTTAAATGAGTTGATTGCTCTATCTCAGATAAGGAAGGCCAAGGAAGAAGGAAAATAGTCCTCTCAATTTTCAACCATGTCATCTCACAGGAAGAAGGAATTGGACAAATATCAGGTAAAAAATCTCTTTAATGTTTATACTTATATGAATTTGCACCCAGAAGCTATAGTACCCAGAGCTGCATCTGTGAAGATTCTTGGTGCTTAAGACATGAAGATGACTCAATAGTAAGCTGCTGATCCAAAAAGAAAGATGATTTTTACCAAACCTGCTTCAGACCCTTCTATAGATGCTAGTAAAAAAATACTCTTTCTGAACTTTATTATTACTGTGCATATTTTCATAAGGCACAATTGTTTATATATGTTGAAATTTTATAATTTTGTCAGATATTCTGTTCTTGCTTTGTGATTTTCTTTATTCTATTTTTATAGTGACCTCACCCAAATAGGGGGATATTATTGGAACCCTACTTGTGATTTGGGCTAGGTTCACTATTACGTTTGATTAGATGACCCAACATGTATAGTATAGGGTCATAGGTTATTTCTAGGGTCTAGGTCAGCAGCACATACTTAGATTGTCAATCTCTACTCAAAAATACTTTAGAGACAGAAGAATTCAAAGGAAAAGTAGTTAAAATGATTGCAGAAAAGTCATTCGACGATAGCTGAACTCAGCTCGATGATCGTCGATCTCAGAACGACGAACTCAGAGTTCCTTCTCTAAGTTGAGCTCGGCGAACTCAGAGTTCCTTCTCTGAGTTGAGCTCAATGAATGTCTAGCTACGATCGACGAACTAATATCTCATATCAGAAGTTTAGCTCGATGAAGGACTATCTCAGTTCGACGAACTTGGAGCTGAGATTGGCAAGTATATTTTTCAGTTCGATGATCTTGGAGCTCAGCTGGACGAAGGAGAATTATTAGCTCGACGACCTTGGAGCTCAGGTCGATGAAATCATTGCTGAGTTTTACTAACTCCTTGCAGGTTCTGTTCGATTATCCTTCTCTGCATTTTCTCAGTTCGACTATTCTGCTCAATATTCTCAAGAATATAGTCATTACCTGAAAACATTAATTATGGTTTTCACAGAGTTATTACTCTACCTTATTTACTGGGACAATTAGGGAAATGCATTTAAGAAAAAATTAGCCTTTCAGGATCCCAAAAAGTTTGTAGAGGATTTCAGGAAAGAATTTAAAATTCAAATGGTTTTGAATATGCAATCAATATATAAAGTGATGTTTCAGAAGATTGCAACTACAAGAGTTAGTAAATCAGTGAAAAAGAAGAGCAATCAATAATTAGTGAAGAACAACACAGCTCTCATACACACAGAGTCATTCATTTGCTTCAAGCTTTCAAGAGACAACTAATCAAAATCAGTCTAAGAGCTTACTGAAGAGAAACATCATTTTGAACGCCTACACTCTGAAGCAAAGCTTCCACACCTGATCAGATCCATACAACTCAGGGGAAGCTCTGACATCATCAACAAATCTACTAGTCTTCTCAGAGCCTTGAGATAGAGAAGATAACATATTTTTACTTTTCCATTTCACTGTGTATAGGGTTTTAACTCCCTTCAAATGTTAACCTTTTTGGTTCACAAGTCACCTGATCAAAAGACTTGGGATTGGTTTTTAGGCACCTGATAAAAAGATCAAAGGGTTGCTCGATCTCCCTTAGAAAAATAGACCTTGTGGTGACAGGGCACCTGAGCAAAAACCTGTGGTGGCAGCGCACCTGATCAAAAACCTGTAGTGGATTCCTACCAGGGTGGTAGAAGAGTGGATGTTTTAAGGTTTATTGGGGAACCACTATAAATTTCTTGTGTCATCTGGTTTGCCTTTACCTTTTTGTTTGTGTGTTGTGATTTTCTCTTTATTTATTTATATACATATCACCTATTTTAATCCGTTATGAAAATTATCTAAAAGTTTTAATACTCTATTCACCCCCCCCCCCTCTAGAGTTAGTTAGATCGATCCCTCACTTTCACAAAGGAGTCAAAGGGTTACCAACCCAAATAGGGATAGCTAAAATTAAAACATCAACACTCAACCACAAGGTAAAAGTAAGAAAGAACTCACAAGGGTTAGATATCCCAAGTTGCACCAAGTGCGATAAAGAACTATGCTTTATAAAACATTTATATAAGCATGTGTATATATACAAAAGAGTGGCAAGCTCATCATTGAATGAGCATAAACACCGGCAACATCCGGCACCTGTGGTGGTGGGAACCTACCCAACACACCAACAGTAAAAACTTCACAAGGGCCCAAGGAAAGGTGGTCTGATAACTCGACACGCACAAAACTGGGGAATAACCGACACCTGAGGTGGTGGGAACCAACCTTTCCACACCTAGTCACAAACCCTCACCGGGTAAACCCACCAGGGCAAAGATTCATAAGCTGGCCTTAGGTTGGTGGTCCTTTATCCACTACAAACCATGGACCACACAAAAAACATCCATAAAACACCGATAAAATCCTAACCGAAACACAGGATTGCTCTAATGTCAAAAAGGAAGAAAAATGAATCCCGAAAACCACCCTAAGGCCAAACTCGATGAATTGGACTCAATTCGGCAAGAAAAATCTATGTCCACACTGATTCTTTGAGTATACCCGACGAATGTAGTAGACACTCGACGAATTCTACTTGGTAAAAATCTGGCTATCTGGCGATACTGAACGAATCGACTTACATTACCTTGATATTCGATGAATCAATGCAAACCACCAAGTCCACGGGAAATTTGTCGAGTATACTCGAAAAATTTGGAGTTCACTCAACGCACTCAACGCCAAGGCGGTTTCACTCAATGCCTAGACTTAACTCCACGAACTATACTTCACTCGACGCCTAGCTAAGTTCACTTGATGCCTAGCTAAGTTTACTCAATGCTCTCGACGCCAAAAGCACTTATACTCAAAGCACTTGATGCCAAATAGTTTCACTCGACGCACTCGAAGCCAAATAGTCTTAACTCAATGAAAAAGACTTAGACTCACAAGTCATTAGATTCCCTCGGCGCCAAAAAAAATTCACCCAATGCCAAGATTGATACTCAACAAACTCGACGAATGTAGAATCACTCGACACCCAAGCTGATATTTGACGAATTTGTTTAGAATACTCGACGAATCTTACTTAGCCCCAAAATTCTTAACTGATGATTTTCACTCTGACTTACCCCGCCATATATGATGAATTAAACTTAGGTTGACTCCCCTATAATCGATGGATTTCTTCTAACCGGACTCAGCCATTATCCGACGAAATTTGCTTGGTCGGAAATCCTACACTACTTAATAGATCGATCTTGGTCGAACCTTACACTACTCCTACATTCTAAGGAGGGAATAAAAAGAAAGGAATGAAAAGCAAGAAAATATCAAGGGGGAAGATTCACCACTTGACTCAAAGATTCTGAACTCCGACCTTACGAGGGCTCCTCCTCACGGATCCGGCTGCAAGAATACCTTGACAATACTTCCTGAAACTTTTCAGGGAAAACGAGGGTCAAAATTGAAGAACCTAACGCCAAAAAATCCAACAAATTGGAGAACTCACCCCTCACACGTAGATCTCGGTGAGAGCTTTTTGAATCTACCCTCCGACGACGATTTTGCGCAACGGGACTCCTAGAGTCGACGGTCAAAAGCTTGGGATGTTTACCTCTTTTCTTTTCTGTTAATCGACCTGACGGCTTGGAAAGAAGATGATAAATAGGTTTCTGCCAAAATGTACACACTTATATATATATATATATATATATATATATATATATATATATATATATATATATATATATATTATTAATTAAACATCCAAATGACCAAAAACTCGAATCAACACAGATTTCCATGAAAATCGCACCAAAACTAAATACTGATGCTATAAAACCAATGGAGAAGTCGAAATCAGAATCTGACAAACCAAACTCGGGTAAAAACTGCTTGAAGTAAAAAAAACAAATACCCCTAAAAGGCTCCACCGATTTCCAATATAAACCCGGTTCGCAAGGTAAATTTCAAAAACACACTAGAAATTAACCGTTCTAATATTCTAAGTCAACACCTCGGATACCAATGAGCAAAAGTCAAGCTCCAGCAACGATAACTGTCAACTATGCGTCAATGTAACGCCATGACGTCAAAAATATGCCACTAAAGGAATTAAAATATACATCGAAAAATCAGGAGCATTACAGTCACCCCACCTAAAAGAAAGTTTCGTCCCAAAACATGATACACAACTGAATCTACTAAAGACGGAAAATAACAAAAGGTTATTGAATAAAAACACTTACCAAAAGAGAATAGGAGAACAGATGAGGATTAGCCTCCCTCATAACTGACTCCAACTCTCAAGTCGCGCTCTCCACATTTTTTTCCCCACAAAACTTTTACCATCAGTATTGTCTTTCTTCGCAACACTCGGTTTTGAGTATCGAGAATGGGAACAGGCACTTCGATATAAGAAAGATTAGGCTATAACTAGTGTACTGAGTCAAGAACATGCCGGTCACTAAGCACATATTTCCACAACTTGCTCACATGAAACAGATCGTGCACACTTGGTTAAATTTTCCAGCAAATCCAGCCTATAGGCTAACACTCCGATGCGTTTAATAACTTTGAAAGGCCCATATACCTGGGATCAAACTTGTGGTTCCTTCCAAACCTCTTAACACCAGACATCAGAGAAACCTTGAGAAAAACCATGTCCCCAACTACAAATTCAAAATCAATCCTTCGCTGATTAACGTTCTTCTCATAACACTCCTGAGTTATACGGAGCTTCTCTCGAATATGAGTCACAGAAGTATTCATCTCTTCCAAGGCTTTGAGACCCAACAACGGTCCTTCACCAACTTCGGCACAAAATAAGGGAGTTCTGCAATGTCTCCCATACAAAGCCTCAAATGGGGCCATCTGCAAACTCTCCTGATAACTGTTATTATAGGCGCATTCCATCAATCTCAGCTACTCATCCCACGCCCCTTCATGGTCCAAGATGTAGCATCTAATCATATCTTACAAAATATGATTAACTCACTCCGTTTGATCATTGGTCTGCGGATGATAAGCTGTTGAATATTTGAGGTCGGTACCCAACACTTCCTGTAAACTATTCCAAAAACGAGATGTAAACCTGAAATCTCGATCTGACATGATACTTACCGGTACTCCATATAGTCTATTGACCTTATCCAAATATAACTCAATTATTTTCTTCATGGAGTAATCAATCTTGAACAGCATGAAGTGAGCACACTTCGTCAATCTGTCAACTATGACCCACTCCGAATCATGTCCTCTGGGAGATCTCGGCAAACCAGTAATAAAGTCCATATAAATACTCTCCCACTTCAAACTTTGAATATCCAAAGGCGTCAGCTTGACACCATGCCATCCATGATCTTCTTTAACGCCCATGTAGGTAAAATATTCGGACACAAACTTGGATATATCATTCTTCATTTCATTCCCCCAAACAATCTGCTTCAGATCTCTATACATCTTTGTAGAACTAGGGTGGTAGGCAATACAAAAACCATGCGCCTCACTGCACAACTTAGCTCGAATATCCTCAATAGTGGGGATATAATATCAACCGCGGTACTTCAAAGTATCTGCATCATCAATTGAAAAGTCTGGTAATTCCCCCTAGTAAGTTCTACTACGAAGCTGCTTCAAATCAGGATCGTCCTTTTGATATAGCCTCATAAGTGTAATCTAAGAAGGCTCTGCAGCTTCCAGTCTGCTTGGCGAATCGCTACTCCCAATAGAAATACCCATTAATGAAAACTCTTCCACTAAGGATTCCACCGAAAGATTAAAGATTTGCGCGGTCTTTCTACTCAAGGCATCGACTACCACATTGGCTTTGCCCAAATGATATAGAATATCAACATCATAATCCGTGGCATACTCCTACCATTTATGCTGGTGTAGATTCAACTCCTTCTGAGTGAAGACATACTTCAAGTTTTTATAGTCCGTGTAAATCTTGCACAATGCGCTATACAACAAAAATCTCCACAAATTCTGGGCATAAATCACTACTGCAAACTCCTAGTCATGAGTAGGGTAGTTCCTTTCATTAATCTTTAGTTGCCTTGACCCACACATAATTACCTTGCCTTCTTGCATCAAAACAAAATCAAGTCCGACGTGCGATAAATCCACATAATGACATACTCCATTCCTTAGATAGGCAAAGACAACACATGAGTCGTGCATAACCTCTTTTTCAGTTCCTAAAAGGCTCCTTTGCACTTATCTCTCCAAACAAACTCCATGTTCTTTTTCGTAAGCTTAGTCAGCAGCACAGACAATGTAGAAAATCCTTCAACAAACCTTCTATAATAGCCTGCCAACCCTAGGAAGCTTCTTATCTCATTGGGTGTGGTAGGTCTTTTCCAAGCCATTACGACATCTATCTTTTCTGGGTCAACAGAAATTCTTTCCTTGTTCACAACATGACCCAAAAAGGAAACTTGAGGTAGCCAAAACTCGCACTTACTCAACTTTGCATACAACTTATGTTCTCTTAAAGCAGAAAGAACTAAACACAAGTATTGGGAATGCTCCTCAGCAATCTGGGAATAAACCAGGACATCATCAATAAAAATGACCATAAAATGGTCCAGAAAATCTTTGAACACTCTGTTCATCATGCCCATGAAGGTAGAGCGTGCATTCGTCAATCCAAAAGACATTACCAAGAACTCAAAATTTCCATGTTGAGAATGAAAGGCCGTCCGCGGAACATCTGTCTCACGAATCCTCAACTGATGGTAGCATGAACGAAGGTCAATCTTCAAAAACTATGTAATACCACGCAATTGATCCAACAAATCATCTATTCACGGTAATTGATACCTATTCTTTAAGGTTACCATATTCAATTCCCTATAATAAATACACAGCCTCATAGATTCATCCTTCTTCTTCACAAACAACACAGGAGCACCCTAAGGTGAAGAACTTGGCCTAATGAATCCACATTGTAACAACTCATCCAACTAGGTACGCAACTGTTCCAGCTCATGCGGGGCCATCAGGTATGGTGCCTTAGCAATAGGGCGAGTACCCGGATCTAAATCAATCACAAACTCCACATCCCTATCAGGCGGAAGATCAGGAAGATTAACTAGGAAAATATCAGGAAACTCTTGTACCACAAGAACATCCTCAACATGTGGTAAACTACAAACGGTTTCCAAAACAGAAGCCAAATAAGCAAAACAACTTGAATCTAAAAGTTTTCGAGCACATACCGCAGAAATGATCGGTGAATCCTAGCGCGAAAAACCATACACACTCTTGGGGTGGCCGTTTTACTTCTTGAAGTCCAAACGGTTAACCATGCATTGAATAACTGTATCTTATCTTGAAAACCAGTCCATGCCCAAGATCACATCGAAGTCCTCTAGGTCTAATACCATCAGATCAACAAAAGCTAGGAAATCACCTAAAAGGATCGGACAACTCTAGACACCCTGGTCCGACACCACCGAATCACCAGAAGGAAACTTAACGCGAAATGAATTGCCAACTATATCGAGAGTAAGACGATGACGCTCTATGAAAGTTCTAATCATGAACGAGTGGATAGCATCAGAATCAAAAATAATGCGTGCCCAATTATTCTTTACCTTAAATTTCCCTATAAAATCGCATTCGTAATTAGACGAACAAACATCAAAACTAAAGATAAAATCTAGAAACTAGATAAGAATCTAACCTGAGAGAACTTGGGCGGAAGTCTGCGCTTCTTCCAAAGTCACCACATTTAACTTTCCCTTCCCTTTATCCAAATGTTGCGGCGACGGAAAGGCTTGGAGTGGAACTGGCTGCAGCGGGGGCTGAGACCATGGGCACTCTGACTTAAAATACACTTTTTGTCCATACTATAAGAAGACCTTATCCTTACCCCTAAAATGGGCAGGATCATTCCCTTTCCGCTTGCACGAAGCACAAACCAGATATCCTTTGTGAGCGCTCTGAATTGCATGCACTTGCTGCTTCTTTTGAGATCCAAACCTCTTAAAACACTTTTCGAATGGATGGCTGACCGGCCACAGAAACTACACACCTCCTTGCTTCTTTTCTTCGAAGCAGGACAAGACTCCCGAGAGTTCTTACCATAATCAAAATTCCTTTTCTCCTTCCTCATTTGCATGCCTCGATTCTTGGCATTATCAATAGCTTCGACTTTATGAGAAGCTTCTACTGCCTCAGCTTAGTTCTCAGATCCATAATCACTAAACAGTTGTTGGATGTCACTCTTAATACCACCCAGAAATTGCTTGACTCTGCTAGCTTTATAGGCTACTAAATCTGGGGCAAACTGGCTCAACTTGCTGAACTCTACCTCATACTCATTGAACGTAAGTTATCTCTGTTTCAGATGCAGGAAGTTGTTCATCAAACGGTATTGCTCGACCGACGGCAGAAATTTTCTAAGCAGAAACTCTTTAAACGATCACCACGAACATCCATCAATGAGGTTTTCTCTTTCTCTAAACCTCTAGCCCTTTGCAAGAACCTTAAGTTGGTAAGTGGCGACCATCACTCTCTGGACCGCATAAATTCCTGAATATGAGAACATCTCCTCTATCGCGATAATCCACTCATCTAATGCCATAAAGTTAGCTCTACCGTCATAGGTAAGAGGTCCTAATCATAAAAAATACGAGATAAAATTCTTATCCTTTGGCAGCTAAACTGGAGGCACCAAAGGAGCCAGAGTAACGGGAACGGCTTGACCCATAGTAGGGTCCTGCACTCTCGGTTGCTGCCCTGAAATTACAGTCAACAGTGCCTGGATCTACGATTGCATCTCCATCATCTGCCTTAACAGAGCCTCATTGCTCTGCCACAGTCCCTTTATCACAGCCTCACTCTGCACGGATCCGGATCCCCTAGAGTTCCTCCGGGAACTCCAGGGGGTGGAGTTCACGTTTTGGGAAAAAATGGTTAACATGAAAGTTGTAGATACCACCAAGACGAATAACTTTCATGTTGAACATTTTTTGATTTGAAGTCGTTTAGACCCCCGATTTGGCCCCCGAAAAAAAGCTGTCCGAAAATAATTAATTTAATTATTTTCGGACAGCTTTTTTTCGGGGGCCAAATCGGGGGTCTAAACGACTCCAAATCAAAAAATGTTCAACAGGAAAGTTATTCGTCTTGGCGGTATCTACAACTTTCATGTTTACCATTTTTTCCGATTACGCTCCATTTTTTACAGAAATGCGAAATCCACTCCCTGGAGTTCCCGGAGGAACTCCAGGGGATCCGGATCCCACTCTACACACCAGATGACTTGCCCTCAAAATGGGGAGTCAGCCTTGTCACAACACACCTAAGCAGTATCATAGAAAATATAATGAACAACCAATCAAAACCTAGCTAAATCACTAGAACTACACAACTTAGTTCAGACCATACATATTTAGACACATGCTCATGCTGTTAACTTGCTTTGGGATTTTCATTAATGATGTCATGCTTAAACTTAGGATGATATATCGTCATGCCCACTTTGTCATAACACTAGCACTTATAGATGTTGTACCTTCATTTAAGGGATGGTTTAACAACATTACTGTCTGTAGCTCTCAGTCCAGCAGGTATAACAAATGCCTTTTTCTTGATTGTTAGTGCTAGTACACCAAACACAAATGGTCCAGGATGAGCCATTTCGAACTCCTCATGGGTAGCCTTGTAGGTACTAGCACCCTTGCCATTCCTACCACCATAGTGGTGAACAGCTTTGTTTTTCCTTTTAGAATTAACAGCTCTAGTGTTCCCTTTGAAGCCTATCCCTTTCTTATCCTTTTGGGAGGAGAAGGAATCTATCTAATGCAACACAGTATATGGCTTTGAAAACTTAGCCACTAGCTCCTTCTCCTTTTGGTGTTTACCTTCTAGATTCCTGATATGATCTTTCTTAAAATTTATGGTGCCCATCTGAATAACAGTAATGTTCTTCAGCTGGCTAACTTCCCAAATTTTTTGCACTAGGAAAGTTGCTTTTTTAGAATGCTGGGAAGCAGCATGTTTCAAAGATGCAATCTCCTGAGCCCGCTATTTGTTCAGCAGCTTACTCTTTCTAAATGCTTCTAGAAGTTTACCATATCTTTCAATCATTTGATTTTTGTCTTCCTCAGATTCGGAGTCATGTTCATTTCTTGATGAAGATGCACTTAAATCTGGACCAGTCACATACTTAGACTTGGATGAAGAATTATATGAAGAGTGTACCTTAGATGGCCCTGGCTGATCTTGGCAGGATTCCTTATATGATCTTGTAATCAGCCCAATATAGGCTTCATCATCCTCTTCTAATTTTGATGAGGAAGACTCAGTCCAGCTTTTCTCCCTCTTAGCAATGAAGGTTTTCTCCTTCTTGCTTACCTTGTGGTGATGATTCTTTTCACCAACTTCTTTCATCTCAGGACAATCAGCCACAACATGACCTAGCTTGCTGCAACAGAAACAAACATCATTTTTAGAAAAATGTTTACCAGGTTTTGGATCATACCTGCCCTCTTTGGAGGGTTTCTTCTTATTTCTATAGTAGTCCTCTATATGCTGGAAAGAAGAGGTAGGTATTATCCTCCACCCCTTCTTTTTCATATGCTTCATAAACTACTTTGAGAAAGAAGCAAACTCCTCATCAGACGTAATAAAGCCTGATTCCTCTTGATCAAAATCTTCTGATTCAGCTGGCCTTCTTAAGGGAGAATGATTCTTCTCCTTGGTCCATTTGGAGCTATCTGCCTTATAGGCCATAATAGTTTCTTTGGCCTGGCCTCTTCTAGTCCTCTCTTTCTCCTTCCTTGCTGTCAACTGCATCTTATATGAAAGCAGCTTACCAAATAGTGTGGATGGTGGAGTATCTGCCAGCTTTGCCACTTCTTTAATGGCACATATCTTTGTGTCCCAGTCTATAGTAAGAGATCCAAGAAACATATCATTTAGCTCATAATTACTAAAGGCCCTGTCATAGGTCTTTAGCTCATTAACTATCCTGAAGAACCTTTCATAATAGCTAGTTATGGTCTCCTCCCTGATCTGTCTGAAAGCTTCATACTCTTAATTTAGCATTGACTTTCTATCATCTCTTATTTCCTCAGTACCTTCCATATATACTATATGGTGTCCCACATTTTGAGGTCTTACAGTGCACCAGGTTTTGAAAGGTATAGTCATCTATGACATTAACTATGATGTTTTGTGCCCTCTTATCCATTGTTGCTAAGATGACTTCATCCCTTTTCATTTCAGTGTACTTCTTTGGAGTATGAAGATTTGCATCAAGGACAGATGTCTTCATTGGGATAAAGGGCCCTTCTTGAAGTGTGATATAGATCCTAGGATTAGATGCTTCCATGAGCAATCTGACCCTTTCCTTACATATACCAAAATTCTCCTTCCTCTAGAGAGGAAGTTTCATGGATCCATGTTTTTTGTGATTCTCTCCTGAACCCATCTTAACCTTCTGACAACTACCCTAGAGATCGCCTCAGACTATTAAGTCTTTTCTTGAGTAACCTCCCTCTAATACCATTTGAAAGTATTTGATTACAAGGGTAGCTAATCACCGAGAGGTGGTAGGGGTGAATAGGTTATTACAGTCTTTTAAGGTTGTTTAAAATCTTCTATGACTTATGTCCTACTGTGTATACTTAATTCAGCTTTCAAGAACACAATACATAGCACAGCAAAACACAAGACACAGCACACCAGATTTTTATAGTGGTTCCCTAGTGTAAGGGTACATGCACTGTCCCTCTCCGCCTTTCTAATAGTATGTTAGACAAGGCTCTTCTCCAAAAACTATGGCTCCGCATAGATTACACCATGATCTCACCGGATCAGTCAGTCTCCACTGAGACTTTAAACACTGGCTCACAACCGTCCACATAGTAATCTCCTGACAACCAAACACAGGCACAACTGTCCTTTACACGAGCTCGGAGAAACAACCCCACACTGATCCATAAAGGAATCCAATCATAGGCCCATAGCCTAACACAGATCTCATAGATCCTTCTCATAGCCTTTATAATTTAGGCTTTATAATAAGATCTCACAGATCTCTCACACAACCTAAAAATTCTAGGCCTCAATACAGATCTATCACAAATCCACTGATTTTGAAAGAGTTGTTGATTTGACTCAAGAGAAAATATTCTCTGAGTCAATTTCTTATTGGGCTAAGAAAATCTCAGCCCTATCTGCTTCCCAGTAATAAGAATGACAATTTTTGACTATTTGTGGCTTGCGTTGGATGTTCCTCTGAACCTTGATCCTGTTCTTATTGATGAAGGGGGAAGATTAAGAATGAATGCCTTAAATCAGCTAACCTTTATTGGCAGGAAATGAATTGCACTGCCTCTCCTTCTGTCTAGAGAAAACTCTGTACATATATCTTATTCTTCTTCAATGATACAGAGAAAGATCTTAAGATTTGGCTTGGCTTGGATCATGAATCAACTTCAGCATGGGCTTGCCTAGACTAATTTGTCTTCCTCAGAGAGATCCTCTGTACTTGTTTTATCAAATGTTGATTGCACTAGTGAACTCAGAAACCCTTCAGATTTATCAATTTGAAGTTCTTTGTTCTGTAATAATGGCAGATAAAGACGACGAAAACTCGCTTCTCGTTTTCAGAATATTAATCAGAAAAAATTTATTTGATCTCGATCTCAGCTACTATTTATAATCTCGTTTATATGTGGGATGATTGACACACTTTTTAGTTGTAATAGTGGTTAAAACCTCAGCTTAATCAAATTGAGATTCACTGTAGACTGAAGGCGATGTTAATGTTGATTTGTATCATTTAAATAACGAATCTGAAATTCGTTAACTTGTTGACTTTGCTAACGTCAGCCTCATTCTAAACTTAGCAAAATCAAGAATCATTTCAGAAATCCTAAGTTCGACAAACTCAAAACTCAGTTCAATGAACCCAGAGCTCAGCTCGATGAAATCAAGCATCATTTCAGAAATCCTTAGGTCGACGAACAAGTGAAAGCTGAGTTTGACGAACTTTGTACTCAGTTCGACGAACTCAAAGCTCGGGTCGACGAAAAGTGGATAATCATTACTCAACGACTCTGGACTTAGAATTGTCTTCAGCTTTTCTAGGCGTTGCGTGGCGTTGAGTGAATAGGCCATACTCAATGAATCTGGACTTAGAAATATTTCAGCTCGACTAGGCATTGAGAGTGTTTAGTGTATATGCCTCACTCAATGCTTTTTGCCTTGCCACATTCTTTTGCCCTTTTTGCTTAAAAGCGTTGAGTGTATTTGCCTCACCCAACGCTTTTTGCCTTAGCCATATTTTTCAGCTTTCTGCCTGATGGCGTTTAGAGTGTTCACAAGCTCAGTATGGAGTTGAGTGATGAAACTTAACTCAACACTTCTGGACTTAGTCGATTTTCTGACTTCCACTGCTTAGGGTTTGACATGATATCCTTGACTCAACGATTCTGGCTATATAGCATTGAGTTAGTTGAGCTCACTCAACGCCTGTGGACTTAGCCACATTTCTACATTTTTAATACTATAAGCTTTGACTGTCAGCCTTCTCTCAGCGCTATTAGTTGTATGGCATTGAGTGAGCTTGCCTCTCCCAACGCTTCTAGACTTAGGCATTTTCCTGAATTTCCAGCCTATCACTTTAAGTCCACCTCTCATTGTCTCTTTAACTATATGTCCAATTATTATGATAAAGACCCACCTGTATGCATGAACTTAAACAAACATCAAATATAACTATGTGTATTCCATTGACCAGTTTGATTTCTTACAAATCTTAGACATTGGGATCAATGGACCCAACACTAAGGATAGAGAAGACAAGTGGTACTGGGACTCAGGTTGTTTCAAACACATGATGGGTAACAAATCAAAGTTCCTTAGCCTGGAGATGAAGAAAGGAGGTTTAGTTACCTTCAGAGACAACAATAAATAAGAAATCACGGGCATTGTTGTAGTGGGTAACAATTTCTTCTCTATTTCAAATGTTTTATATGTTGAAGGTTTATATTCTCTCTTTCAAATATTTTATATGTTGAAGATTTGAATCACAATTTAATTTCTGTAAGTCAACTATGTGATAGGGGCATAAATGGTTTATTTGAATCATCTTCAAACTTTTGCAAAATCATAGATTCTAAAAGTAATGAAATTGTTTTTACTGCACCAAGAATCAATAATTTTTTTACAATTACTTTTCATGATTTATCTCATTCTAGTGTTAACTTTTTTTTTCAAAAATGATGAATTACAATTATGGCATAGGAGACTAGGACATTCTAGTACAAAACTTTTTGTAAAACTTTCCAAAAATAAATTAATTAAGGGACTACCTTTGTTAGATGGAAAGCTTCCATCTTTATGTTCACCTTGCCAAAAACAAAAATTTTCTAAATCTTCTTTTAAAAGTATGAATATTGTTTTTACTACTAGGCCTTTGCAATTACTTCACATGGATTTATTTGGTCCAATATCAACACAAAGTCTAGCATGTCAAAAATATACTTATGTTTTGATTAATGATTATTCTCATTTTTGTTGGGCATTATTTTTATCTTCAAAATCTGATGCGTATTTTGCATTTACAAAGTTATATACTCGTATTCAAAACAAACTTGATTTAAAAATTAAATGGATACGATCGGATCATGGTGGAGAATTTTACAATGAAAAGTTTGTTTCTTTTTGTACAAATTTAGGAATTAAGCATGAATTTTCCCCTCCTCGCACACCCTAGGAAAATGGTGTAGTGGATAGGAAAAATAGAACTCTTAAAGAACGTGCATGCACTATGTTATCAGAATTTAAATTATCTTGATCTTTTTGGGCTGAAGCCGTTAGTACTTCTTATTATGTTATAAATCCAGTCATGGTTAGTCCTATTTTGAAACTTACGCTATATGAATTATATTTTCAAAGAAAGCCTAATGTATCTTAATTTACGGTTTTTGGATGTAAATGCTTTATTTTAAATACAAAAAGATGTTATAGGTAAATTTGTTAAGAAATGTGATGAAGGAATATTCATTGGTTATTCTTCAACTAGTAAAGCATATACAACTTTTAATAAAAGAACAAAATTAGTTGAAGAATCTATTAATGGAAAATTTGATGAATCTGTTCCTGGTGTAGTGGATACTATGTCTATAGGTGATGATGAAGAACCCCTTCTTCCTTTGGTCAAAGATGATAATGAAGTATTATTTGGAGATAAAGATGCTAATAAGGTAGAAAGATAAGAATAAATTGAAGAATATGTTCCTCCAAGTGAACTTCGCTTCTCAAAAGATCATCCACAAGAATTGGTAATTGGAGAACCATCAAGAGAGGTTAGTAAACACCATTATCTACATGATTTTTTCTCAAACCTTTGTTTTATATCCGATATAGAACCAAAAGATGTTCAAACCTCTTAAAATTATGATTTTTGGTTCTTAGTTATGAATGGAGAGCTTAGTTTATTTGATCGTATTAAGGTTTGGAAACTTGTAAAAAGGCCTTCAAATCATCCTGTTGCAGGTGTAAAGTGGATTTTTAAAAATAAAATTGATAGTGAATCTAGGGTCACTAGAAAAGAAGTTAGACATGTAGCAAAAGGATATTCTCAAGTTGAGGGGATAGATTTTGATGAAACTTTTGCACTCGTAACACGTTTAGAAGCAGCTAGAATTTTTCTTGCATTTGCTAGCTTTAAAAGATTTAAATTGTTTCAAATGGATGTGAAAACTACTTTTCTTAACGGGTATATTAAGGAAGAGGTTTATGTAGAACAACCTTCAGGATTTGTTAATGAAAAATTTCCTGATCATGTATATAAATTAGAAAATTCCCATTTTGATTTAAAGCAAGCACCCCAAGCATAGTATGATAGATTAACTTTATATTTATTAAAGAATGCTTACAAAAAGAGTACTATTGATTGTACACTCTTCATTAAGCATGTTCATGATGATTTAATAGTATTACAAATTTATGTTGATGACATTATTTTTGGAGCCACTAATGAAGAGTTATGTGATGATGTAGTAAAAATTATGAAAAATAAATTTGAAATGATCATGGTAGGAGAACTTACTTATTTCCTTGGTTTTCCAATTACACAAAAACATGAAGGTATTTTTATTTGCCAATCTAAATATATTCATGATGTTTTAAAAAGATTTGGAATTGAAAATCTCAAGCAAGCTAATACTCCTATGAGTGCTTCTTTGAAATTAGGAAAATATGAAAGTGGAATATCTATTGATCAAACGTTATATAGAAGGATGATAGGATCACTTTTATATTTAACAACATCTAAAACTGATATTATGTTTGCAGTATTTTATGTGCTAGATTTTAGACTAATACTAAAGATTCAATTTAAAAGCAGTGAAACATATTTTTTGATATCTTATTGGTACTTCTAAAATAGGTTTGTGGTATCCACATACCGATAATTTCATTTTACATGGTTATTCTTATTTAGATTATGCATGATGTTTTTTAGATTGCACGAGCACTAGTGGCACTTATCACATTCTAGGCCCATCACTTATTTCATGGTCGAGTAGGAAATAGAATTATGTTGCCCTATCCACCACCTATGCCGAATACATTGCACTAGGTAGTTGTTTTTCACAAACTCTTTGGATGAAACAAACCTTTGAAGACTTTTAAATACATCAAAAAACCATAGAACTAAGATGTGATAATAAAGTTCAATTGATTTAACATACAATCAAGTTCATTACTCAAGGTTTAAACATATAGATGTTTTCCATCATTTCATTAGTGACCACATAAAACAAAATTCTGTAAAGATTAATTTCATCAACATAGATTCATAGCTTGCGGACCTTTTCAAAAAACCACCCTCAGATTCCCGTTTTTCAATGCTAAGACTAGAATTAGGAATCCTAGACATTTCAAGTTGATAAATTAACATAAATCTTATTAAAAATTAAAAATTAAAAATTAACAAAAATTAATATTAAAACCACTAACAAATTAAAACATCATTGTACTGAGCACAAATATAGAGTGTTACATCATAGTCTAACTGAAATAAATATTACAACATCAGTGCAACATAAAAAATAAAAAACTGAACGACATGCACTATCTCCTAGCGATATCAGGTATCGCCTGGCGATATCTTTCAGAGGTCAAATTCTGCCCAAATTCTATCAGAGATCTCTGCTATAACCAACATTGGTCTCTTCCAAGTCTTCATTTGAGCTCTGACCGCTGCTCCTTATTTGATGAGGTCGGCGCATAATTATCGTGGAGGCTTCATGACCAGATTTTCCCATTCTGCGGCCTTTGCCTGAGTTGGTTTTAGCTTTAGGCTATTTATCAGAAACTATGAATTTTGGTATTCCTGTCTAGTGCTTATTCACGTCTCTCCTGTGCTCCTCGAATGACTCACGCAAGTCATCTAACTCTTCTTGAAGTGATTCACCTCTTACTAATGGTGGATTTCTAATGGATGACAAGTGTTCACTACTATACTTTCGTGATGAATGAAAACTAGTGCATATGGCATCCGTATGGAAAACCGTAGGTGCAAAATCATCAAAATAAAACTCCTGCCCAATCTAACTATACTTCTTATAGATGATTTGTTGGATGATACCTCCTATCGATAATGTGTTTAGCTTTCACCATATAGGACTTTTCATTCTATATGCAAAACGGATGATGGACAGAATCAAGTCCGCCACATCAAATTGCTCTCTCTCTAAAATCATATACGTCATATAAATTAATTGAGCAGTTATTTTTCTTGTTTCCCGGATTTTAGTGTAATAGTGTTTCTCAAAATTTCCTGCACTATACGTACATCCAGAGTGAGTGTGGTCATTGGTTGGATCAGAATTTTCATGGAATTCCCACGTAAAACCATATTCAAATGAGTCCAATCTCTAGCATTCCTACAATTTTCAACTACATCCAATACATAGTCACGCTCTATCATTCCAAAGTCATCTCTCGAATCTTTTTGAGTTATCTCCATAGTTTTCCCTTGCACTTTCGAACTCACTCCCTCATTCAACTCATTGAAATTAGGATCTCTTAAATGGTTATAAAATTCTCTAATTAACATTGATGAGATCATATCTGGAACTCTAACTAACATTATACCTGCCATTGCTAGTAGATCATGGATGTGTGTATGCAGAACTTGATAGAATTCCATGACTTTTCCCACTCTGATGATTACGCTCTCAATTCTAGGAAAAATTTGATATGCAGAATATGAGTCACTCCCTATGCTCATCTTGGCTTTACAAGTTGAAGCCATTCTTGAAAACTTTAATAAACATATTATTTTAGACAATACCATGATATCACCGGGAAACAATAACTGTCGTCGGGCGATATTTAAAAAAATTTTCAAATTTCAAAAAATAATTCATGAACTTCAAGAACTCAACATCACTTTTCCATAAACACAATCACACATAGTTTCATTATAATGAAATTATCAAGATTTACACAAATATTTTTGGAAAATAATATTTATCATCTTCTTCCCTAAGATATTCAACATTATTAAGAGATCTACTCATCAAAAAGAAATATTTCAGCTTTTGCATGCTCTACTTTGCTAGATTTACGTTTACACTTCATCAAACCCCTAGATCTATGCCCTCTTCAATCAAAAATAATATTTTTTCAAACTCATTCCGAAATCTCCAAAGGCAATCTCAAATCTAAAAATTTTCACTCAAAACTTCATGAAATCCCAACAAGTCTTCCTCAATACGTTTCAATCCATGAATACTTAAACAAAACAAAAATTACATGAAAATACCTTTATTTGGGGATTTCGCCGGCATCAGGTTCAGGTTTTGCTTGAGGGTTTCGAAACAAATGATATATCTAATGCCTTCATTACAAATCTGATGTTATTTATAATTTCGCGCAATCGTCGATCGACGATATCTAATATCGCCTGATGATAGCTCCAAATCACCACAAATTTCCTCCAATCAAATCTAAATATTTGTATGACTGCCACAATTCTGTTAATCCAAATATTATTGCTTTATCTTGTTTAGGCATTGCATAATGTGTATTCATTTATATTAGGTTACCTCTGACATTGTTCACTTATTCAAGCTTTTAATATCATTCTCTATATACAACTCACCTAGTGTATTATTATTGTGCAATTATTTTCGCATGCCTCTAAGTATGAAAAATATTTTATTTATAATAATGCTCTCTCACACAAAATTTTGAAAATTTTCATATGTGTTTACCTTTACTGCATATGTGAATTGTGTTTGTTATCCCAAAACCACTAGAATTCCCATAAACTACTACTTTATCCTAGATTTCTTTGCACAATTTAACTTTTATTACCATATATAGTCACAAAAGTGAATTCATAGTCCTTTGTCACGCATAACAAAAATTTTTATTATTCCTTGTCATTAAACTTTTTATTGTTTCTTTTAATTAATCAAGAATTATGTTGATTTTTTTTTTGGAATAATAAAAAAGTTTAATGACAAGGAACCTCCACTTAAATTACCACCTAATTAAAATTACTACATGTAAATAAATTTTTTGAATGCTTCTATTAAGGGGGAGTACATATGTAGGGGAGAGTAACATCCAAGCAGAGTTTGTTCACACACAAATGCTTAGTCCTGCTCATCATCTCTTATAACACTTTATAGGTCATTCATGATTTCTTTCTAAGTGGATTTGTTTTTATCAAATGGGGGAGATTGTTGGAGCATGTGTTCAAGCTTCTTTGTTTGCTATTAATAAATCTCATTTGTATTTGATCATAGTGTATTTATGGTGTGCAGATATAACAGATCTAACACTCTAATCATTTGGGATTGGATTCGGGATTGAAAAGAGAAGTTGTGGTGATATCGCTCGGTGATATCCAGTATCGCCACTAGACGATAGCTCAAGGGTTGGTTACCGCATGATCTCCACAACATATAGTAACATATGATATCTCTCGGCGATATCGATATCGCCCAGGTAATAACTCATGATTGGCTAGGATCAGATCATCCCGTAGAAACCTTAGAATAATGGGATACGTGGCAGTCAGATATGATATTATTGGCAGGAGATAGCTAGTATCACCGATGATATCTCCAGAGTTTAAATTTGGCTCAGTTTCTTGTGGAGATTAGGAATTTCATAATCTGGAGTATTCTTTCCCATGCATCTGTAACACCCCAAATTTGAGAGCAGACCTTCTGGTCGATATCGACGAGAGATAGTGGGTATCGCTATAACGGTCCAGGCCCGCCAACCCTGCGGGACCCAGCTGGCACCGCCGGCCCACCAGTAGTCCAGAACCGGGCCCACTACTAGCAGTAAGCCTATCACATTCAAGCCTGCAGGCCATGCACCCCAACCCCTCTCTATCCAGGCGGGTTGTTGGTGGTCGTAGCCCCCCTTTGATGAGGTAAACTCGATAGTCAAGCCCGCACTACGGGGACTTCCCAGGAGGTCACCCATCCCAGTACTACTCCAGCCCGAGCACGCTTAACTATGGAGTTCTTTCAACTCTCATAGTCAGCTCAGTTGGTGATGAGAGTTGAAAGAACTCCATAGTTAAGCGTGCTCGGGCTGGAGTAGTACTGGGATGGGTGACCTCCTGGGAAGTCCCCGTAGTGCGGGCTTGACTATCGAGTTTACCTCATCAAAGGGGGGCTACGACCACCAACAACCCGCCTGGATGGAGAGGGGTTGGGGTGCATGGCCTACAGGCTTGAATGTGATTGGCTTACTACCAGTAGTGGGCCCGGGTCTGGACTACTGGTGGGCCGGCGGTGCCAGCTGGGTCCCGCGGGTTGGCGGGCCTGGACCGTTACAAAAAGTGCACTTTTTATAACGGTCCAGGCCCGCCAACCCTGCGGGACCCAGCTGGCACCGCCGGCCCACCAGTAGTCCAGACCCGGGCCCACTACTGGCAGTAAGCCTATCACATTCAAGCCTGCAGGCCAATGCACCCCAACCCCTCTCCATCCAGGCGGGTTGTTGGTGGCCATAGCCCCCTTAGATGAGTCAAACTCGATAGTCAAGCCCGTACTACGGGGACTTCCCAGGAGGTCACCCATCCCAGTACTACTCCAGCCCGAGCACGCTTAACTATGGAGTTCTTTCAACTCTCATCACCAATTGAGCTGAGCTCACTTAGTGATGAGAGTTGAAAGAACTCCATAGTTAAGCGTGCTCGGGCTGGAGTAGTACTGGGATGGGTGACCTCCTGGGAAGTCCCCGTAGTACGGGCTTGACTATCGAGTTTACCTCATCAAAGGGGGGCTACGACCACCAACAACCCGCCTGGATGGAGAGGGGTTGTGGTGCATGGCCTGCAGGCTTGAATGTGATAGGCTTACTGCCAGTAGTGGGCCCGGGTCTGGACTACTGGTGGGCCGGCGGTGCCAGCTGGGTCCCGCAGGGTTGGCGGGCCTGGACCGTTATAAAAAGTGCACTTTTTGTAACGGTCCAGGCCCGCCAACTCGCGGGACCCAGCTGGCACCGCCGGCCCACCAGTAGTCCAGACCCGGGCCCACTACTGGCAGTAAGCCTATCACATTCAAGCCTGCAGGCCAATGCACCCCAACCCCTCTCCATCCAGGCGGGTTGTTGGTGGTCGTAGCCCCCTTAGATGAGTCAAACTCGATAGTCAAGCCCGTACTACGGGGACTTCCCAAGAACTCCATAGTTAAGCGTGCTCGGGCTGGAGTAGTACTGGGATGGGTGACCTCCTGGGAAGTCCCCGTAGTACGGGCTTGACTATCGAGTTTGACTCATCTAAGGGGGCTACGACCACCAACAACCCGCCTGGATGGAGAGGGGTTGGGGTGCATTGGCCTGTAGGCTTGAATGTGATAGGCTTACTGCCAGTAGTGGGCCCGGGTCTGGACTACTGGTGGGCCGGCGGTGCCAGCTGGGTCCCGCGGGTTGGCGGGCCTGGACCGTTACAATCGCCGACGGCGATAATGATAACACTCAACGCACTCGACGCCAGGAAGCATTGAGTGAGATTTCGTGTAACGCCCCCATCTGTAGTATAGTATATGACAGAAGGTCTAGCCAGGGCCCGATGCCATATATTATGGACAGGTAAGGAGATTACATATTATGTCCAAATCCAAGTTCAATTATGAACGTACCATAACTCAGAGAATTCTAGCGGAAGCATTTTAGTTTATGAAACCATACATAACAAGAATGTCCACTACACAACAGGAATGATATATATATATGCATATAACACATGTTTTGGTCGTAGCCTTATTACAACTGTTTCATTTAACAAAAAGTGGTCTCATACTTCAGCACGCTGGCCAGCCTCACATGAAAACAGTAAATGTTCGCTTTTGGGCCTTCAAGAGCCAGCCAATTGCAGCACAAGAGCTTTAGCCTGCTACTTCCCACTTGGCTCTCCAGCACCTGCACAAAAGGGCTCTCCAAAATGTGGCAAACAAAGCACCGGTCAGCATTTTGCTGACCCATTTATAATGATCCCACCCCTTACTCGGGGGCAACATTTCTCCATCCCTATAAACAAGGTATCATATATATATCGTGGCATTTATAACGTGCAATTTAAGTACCATTCGCCGCTAACGTAGGCTCAACGACCACACGTCCCGTGCTCTCAGAGCATATTTTTGGTGTACCGACCTCCCCAGTGTAACATAACAGTTTAGAGGTACTTACTTGACGACAATGTCGTTCAGAGGTACTTAACTTGATGGTAACTTTGTCTTTCAGAGGTACTTAACTTGACGACTACATCATTCAGAGATACTTAACTTAACGATCGAATGCCCATTCAGAGGTACTTAACTTGATGACCCAGTCGTTCAGAGGTATTTAACTTGATTGCATAATAATTAGCCCCCATGGCACGACTCATCATAAGCCACACGACTCTTCACCATTTCAGGCTGGTACGCACTATTGTTGGGAAATTTAAGCTGACAGCATTGCATACAATGGCCCCTAGGTCTCTTAGAGACGGGCCTCATAACATAGTAGCTCTCTGGGAGCTATCGCCAGTGACAGTCACTGTCGCCCGACGACATCCCCAGTTCTCTATACCATGGTCTTTTCTAGGTATTTTCTTGGAAATTCTTTCAGTACTTTGATGCAACATCCTTCACACCCTTAGACCCCGGATTTCATACGTACATCACATGCATATCCACAGAGTCTTCTCCGGCACGCAAAATAAACATCACTAATATAGACCAATTTGTCTAGATGGGCTTCTCACAGTATGCATATTCCGTACTACACATTTCTTGATCTATATGCAGGAATATATGGGGATCAAACCGATCTACCCATTGGAATCCACCTTTTTTCACCTTTTGGTGAGGGGATCCATGCAAGTATGCATATTAAGGACTTCACTTGTCCGGGAGAAACTCGTTACCCTTATAGTTCTCTTTGGAGCCATGATTAAGCTTTTTTATGTGGATGGAAGTGAGCGCCTTACTTTCCCCTTTGCGGATCTAACTTCAGATCTGGCTTCCGACCACAAGATCTCCTTCAGTACCTTCACAAAGATCAGCCCAAACCCTTAGCTCTAGCCTTTAGTTCTTTTCTCAAGAACTTGGATGAAATGAAGAAAGAGAGTGAGAAGGAAATAATGATCTCCTTATCCCACACCCTTCTGGATAAGTGGTCTCGGGATTAACCCCAGTCACACGATCAATCCTCAAAATGAAGTAAAGGCCAAGATTTGGGTTAACTGGTAACCTTTGGCGCTATCGCCTGGCGATATCGACAGTCTCCACTCGGCGATATCGACTTCACCTCTTTGGCTGCTTAACAGCCATTGACGCATACCATGTGGCACTATCGCCCGGCGATACCCACCGTCACCCGCGATATCAAGCCACTCAACACTTTCAAGTGTTGAGTGTGTCGAGTGCATTGAGTTCTTACTCAATGGTTATTGCTATCGCATCCGACGATATCCACTTTCGTCAATCAACAATATCATTTTGACCATTGGTCGAATGCGTTGAGTGTAGCTCAACGAACTCTGCATCGCTATCGCCATCAAATGATACCAAGTATCGCCCGACGATAGTGACAAAATTTCTTCTATCAAATTTGTGGTGTAATAACCCTCCCCTCCTTACAGAAATTTCATCCCGAAATTTGCATACAGATATAAGGAAGACATCAACTTAAAAGTTACAATAACTTTTTATTCATACAAACAATGTTAATACAACTTACACAAACAACTCGGGATAATCATCATGCATGGTCTTCTCATGCTCCCATGTTATCTCTTCATGGCCACAGTTGTCCCACTGTACTTTGACCATCCCGATTTCTTGTTCTGTAGCTGTTTGATCTTCACATCCTCGATCTAAATGGGCTTAACTTTCGTCGTTAGCCAATTTTTGAACAGTACTTGATTCGCAATATCCACTTGAGCTGGCTCTTTCACAGCTTTTCGCAGCACCGATATATCAAACATATTATGTAATCCACTTAGCTCTGCAGATAGAGCTAACTGATAGGCAACTTCTCCAATTTGCTCTACCTATTCAAACAGACCAAGATACCTCAGACTTAACTTTTTCAAGCGTCGAATCCTAGACACGCCTTTGAATGGCTTGATCTTTAAGTATACCCAATCGCCCACTACAAACTCCACATTTTGATATTTGGCGATGTAGTATTTTTCTTGCCTATCCTAGGCTCAATAGCCGCCCTTGAATAGTACGTATTGTCGAATTTGCATCATCGACCTCCATACGTTTATAGAGCTTTGATTCGCCTGTTTCCACCCAAGCTAACGGTGTACGACACTTCCTACCGTATAATGCTTCAAAGGCCATCATCTGTATACTAGCTTGATAGCTATTATTGTAGGCGAACTCAATCATATAGAGGTGATCTTCCCAACTCTTCCCGAAATCCATGTCGCACATATGGAGCATGTCCTCCATTGTTCTATTGGTCCTCTCAGTCTGGCCATCTGTTTGTGGATGAAAGGCAGTATTGAACTTTAGTTTCGTCCACAACAACTGATGTATTAGCCTCCAATCTTTAAAAGTTAAATGCCCATCTCGATCAATAACGATGATATGGGGCACACAGTGCAATAGTACAATGTTATCCACGTATAGTTTGGCCAATTTTTTCCACTGAATCGTCTTTTTCGTTTGGTATGAAGTGCGACAATTTGGTTAATCGGTCAACGATCACCCACACGGCATCGTTTCTGTTCTGAGACATCGAAAATCCATGCATGGGATCCATCGAAATGTCGTCGAACTTCCACACCGGGATTAGTAACGTCTTTAAGAGACCTCGAGGTTTCTGGCATTCAGCTTTTACCAAGGCGCAAGTTTGACATTTTCCAACGTAATGGGCTATATATTTCTTCAGACCTGGCCACTAGAAAATCTTCTTCATGTCCTTGCACATTTTAGTGCACCCTGGGTGGATTGAATACTTCGTAAAGTGTGCATCATACAACAATTCTTCACATAATTTACCAACATTCGGGACGCACAAATGATCACCTTTCCGAAAAAGGCCGTCATCCCAAGAGAATTGGGAATTTGACCCATCCGCTGCATAACATTGTAAACTCTCATCTAGTTTTGTTCCTCGCCGAACCCTATCCTCAAGGTCATACTGTACCTCCGTTAAGTTCAGGCATGCACTTGTAGTAGCATTCTTGTCCACAAGAGAGATGTCTAAGGCCTCCAACTCCTAGATTAGACTCTCATCATGCATCTACAACCAAATTGCTCTTGTCGGAGCTCTACGACTCAAGGCATCTGCGACCAAATTTGCCTTCCTGGGAGTATAATGAATCTGGAAGGTGTAGTCTCCAAGAAACTCCATCCGCCTCCGTTATCACATATTGACATCCTTCTAATACAGCAGGTACTTAAGGATCTTATGGTCTGTGAAGATGTCAAATTTCACGCCATATAATTAGTGATGCCACAGATTGAGTGCAAATATTACCGCCGCTAATTCTAAGTCATGGATGGGATAGTTCCGCTCATACACTTTAAACTAGCGTGAGCCATATGTTATCACTTTACTAAACTGAAGAAGAACGCAACCTAAGCCGCTCCCTGATGCATCACTATAAATTTCATAGCCGTCCAAGCCACATGGCATCATCAAGATTTGCATCGTAATCAGACAACCTTTCAGCTCCTCAAAAGCTCGTGCGCACTCCGGTGTCCAAACGAACTTCTGATCTTTTCTCGTTAGTGTGGTGTAAGGCCAGGCTATCCGTGAGAAGTTCTCCACAAAGTGACTATAGTAGCCCGCCAGTCCAAGGAAACTCCTGACTTCGGCTACAGAAGACAACATTGACCACTCACATATTGCAACTATCTTCGCAAGATCCACCGCAATGCCCTCTCCACTAACCACATGGCCAAGAAAGGCCACTGACGACAACCAGAACTCGCACTTCGAGAACTTGGCGTAGAGCTTGTTTCTTATCAGGGTGTGCAATACCATCCACAAATGGTTCGCATGATCTTCTTAAGACAGAGAGTACACCAAAATGTCATCAAAAAATACGATGGAAAATAAATCCAAGTACTCTCGAAACGTTTAGTACATTAGGTCCATAAATACCAATGGCACATTTGTTAGACGAAACGACATTACCGTGAACTCGTATGACCATAGAGTGTACCAAATGCTGTCTTGGGAATATCACATTCCCGAATCCTCAACTGGTAATAGCTAGACTTAAAATCCAGCTTTGAGTAGACAGTTGAGCCTAATAGCAGATCGAACAAGTCATCAATCCGTGGAATCAGATACTTGTTCATTTCCGTCAGCTTATTCAGCTCTCGATAGTCAATGCATAGTTGCAAGCTTCCGTCCTACTTTTTCACAAATAGGACCGGAGCGCTCTAAGGTGATATAATTGGGTGTATATAGTCTTGCTCCAGCAACTCTTTTAATTGAACCTTTAGTTCCGCCATCTCCATTGGCGCAACTCGATATGGAGAGCGGGCCACAGGTATTTCACCTTGCACCAACTCAATAGCGAAGTCAATCTCCCGTTGGGGAGGTAACCCCAGAAGATCAATAGGAAACAAATTAGCATATTCCGATATAATAGGAACATCACTCACACAGGGCCTCGGATCAATAACCTCCAACAGTGTGAAGAACAACTCCGCGCCCTTCCGAACTTCCTTGACTACTTGGATAGCAGACATCAATGTCTTGCTCGATCCTCGCATACTAGGGAATTTAGTCCCTCGTTCGGTGTTCTGCCCCAATATGACTTCCTTAGAGTAGCAATCTATATAGGCACGCTGCTCCGAGAGCTAGCCCATACCAATTATTACATCAAACTCTGATATCAGTTGCACTGATGCTTCCAATCTAAAGTCCAGACTTACTATTCGCACATCAACACAACAGGCTCGATCCGCGCTCATCAAGCACCCGTTAGGTAGCAGCACATTCACTCAATCTATCGGCGTAAACGATGGCAATCCAATACTCCCCACAGAGTCTTCAGACAGAAAAGAATATGAACTCTTGTATCGAATAGTGCTCTCGCCGTACACTCTGAAATAATGACAAAGCCTAAATAAAACCAATCATGCACAAGCAACGCACAAGGTACTAAGTGTGGAAAGAAGTAAAAACTGTATCTTAACTCATACTTGTTATAACGTCACTTTGTTTTATAGCCTCTTGTTTGCCAAGATTATAAACTCGGGGTTGCGCTTGGGATGCAGTCTATTCCACCACTGCCTTTTCCTTTTCAGCATAAGACGCACCCGTCTTTTTCTCCCCTTTTGGATGGTCACTCCAGAAATTTCAATCTATATGACCCATCTTTCCACATGTATTACATGTGGGCGTACCTCTCCCCAAAGTTTCACCAGACGTAGTAGAAAAAGGAGCCGGCGTAGATGTTTTAGGATTCTTTTACCACCATTGAAACCCAGACTTTGAAGAACTAGGTATCTTGAACTCTATCTTCTTCCCTGCAAATCATTCTTACGCTGCACACGCTTCATGTCCAGCTCAAGGGAATAGGCCGTATTGACCAAGGTAAGAAAACCCTACATCATCGGTCCTGAGAGAAGCAACCGCAGGTCATCTCTTTGCCCTTCATAGAACCGATTTGTTTTTCGTTCCTCATCTGCAAACGTAAAGCCTGCATATCTTCCCAATCTTATAAACTCATGCAAGTTGTCATCCACTGACCTCTCACCTTGAGTTAGCCTTTAAAATTGGTTCTCCATTACAATCCGCTGTGCCGATAAAACATATCTCGCCATAAAACACCTTGAGAACTCCTCCATTGAGATCTTGCTCAATGGCCGGTCAGCAAACTGGTGTAGCTCTAGCTCATCACACCAAAGTCTTGCCTCACCATCCAATAAGAATGTAGTCACAATGACTTTTTTCCACTCTTCTATTTCAGTTGCCGTCAGATTCCGCTTTATTCTTGAGAGCCAATATTCGGCTTGTGTCGGGGTTCCAATACCCATAAACACATGGGGATTGAAACTCATCACGTGTTTTAGTTGCTTCTCCATTGCTCGCCTTGCGGCCATGGGCAGAACGACCACTTGTCTCGCCGCTACGCGCTCAACTACACCAACTAGTTCCAGAACCACCGCAGGAATAAGAGGTTGTCTCTAACCTCTAGGTTGTGCGTTGATTATTGCGAACACGGCTTCAGCAACCAACCGTATAGTTTCCACGAAAGGAGGAGCTATTGGCTACTCATTTGGTGCATTACTCTCCACTGAGCACTGGGATTCTTGCTACCCCGCACCACTTCTAGTCTCTTACAATGTGAAACACACAATTAAGCAATAATGAATATTGCCAAAAGCAATCACAGGAACATACCAGTTCCACAAACATGTGTATTTTCATTCTTTAGTGGACAATCATGGGTTTAGTTATGTTATCACGATAGCGCACATATACGTGCTCACCATCCCTTAAAAGAATTTGACCACGAATTCAAATAAGAAAGACCGAGAACAAAATCTGATACTAATTTTGTAACACCCCCATCCATCGTATAGTATATGACAGAAGGTCCTGCCGGGGCCCGACGCCATATACTTTGGACAGGTAAGGAGATTACAAATTGTGTCCAAATTCAAGTTCAATTATGAACGCACCCTAACTCAGAGCATTCTAGCGGAAGAATTTTAGTTTATGAACCCTTACATAACAAGAATGTCAACTACACAATGGGAATGATATATATATATATATATATATATATATATACATATAACTCATGTTTTGGTCGTAGCCTTATTACAACTATTTCATATAATAAATGGTGGTTTCATACTTTGGCACGCAGGCCGACCAGACATGAAAACAGTAAATGTTCACTTTTGGGCCTTCAAGAGCTAGCCAATTGCAGCACAAGAGCTTCAGCCCACTACTTCCTACTTGTCTCTCAAGTACCTGCACAAAAGGGACCACCAAAATGTGGCAAACAAAGAAACGGTCAGCATTTTGCTGACTAGTCTATAACGATACCACCCCTTACTCGGGGTAGCATTTCTCCATCCCTATAAATAAGGCATCATATATATATATCGTGGCATTTATAATGTGAAATTTAAGCACTATTCACTGCAGACGTAGGCTCAACAACCACACGCCCCATGCGCTAAGGGCACATTTTCGATGTACAGGCCTCCCCCGTATAACACCATCATTTAGAGTTACTTACTTGACGACAAAGTCTTTCAGAGGTACTTAACTTGACGGTAACTTTATCGTTTAAAGGTACTTAATTTGATGACTACATCGTTCAAAGGTACTTAACTTGACAACCGACTGCCCATTCAGAGGTACTTAACTTGACGACCCAGTCATTCAAAGGTACTTAAATTGATGACACAGTAATTGGCCTCCATGGCACAACTTATCATAAGCCACATGACTCTTTACCATTTCAGGCCGGTACCCACCATTGCTGGGAAATTTAAGCTCACAGCTTTGTATATAATGGCCCCCAAGTCTCTTATAGACATGTCTCACAACATTGTATCTCCTTGGGAGCTATCTCCGGCGACAGTCACTGTCTCCTGGCAACATCCACAGTTCTCTAGACTGTGGTCTTTTATGGGTCTTTTCCTGGAAATGCTTCCAGTACTTTGATGCAGCATCCTGCACACCCCTAGACCACGGATTTCACACGAACATGACACGCATATCCATAGAGTTTTCTACGGCACGCAAAATAAACATAACTAATCAAGACCAACTTGTCCAGATGGGCTTCTCACAGTATGCCTACTCCGTACTTCACATTTCTGGATTTATATGCAGGAATATATGTGGATCAAACCGATCTATCCATTGGAATCCACCCTTTTTTCACCTTTTGGTGCGGGGATCCATGCAAGTATGCATATTGAGGACTTTACTTGTCCAGGGGAATCTCGTTACCCTTGTAGTTCTCTTCGGAGCCATGGAGAAGCTTTTCTATGCGGATTGAAGTGAGAGCCTCACTTTCCCCTTTGCGGATCTTGCTTCAGATCTGGCTTCTGACCACATGTTGGATCCCTAGGTCGATTTGGGCTTGGGTCACTAAGTTAGGATATGACCAAACATGTATAGATAAGGGTCATGGTTGTGTCCTAGAGTCTAGGTCAAGTCCTTTGAGTCAGCACTACAAAGTACAAGCCTCTAACAATACAAGAGACACAAGACTTAGAGAATTCAAGACTTAGAAAAAAGGAGTTCTACGTTCGTCGATCTCCAGGCGACGAATGTCGAGCTCAGCTAGATGAACTCAGGGACAATTCTCTAAGCTCAGCTCAACGAACTTAGTTCTCAGCTCGACAAACTCTAGACAAAGTAATAACGCCTCTAAGTCAAACCTCAGTCGACGAACTAAGAACATCAGCTAGAAGAACTCTGTTCTCTAGTTGACTAATTCTTGATAAGGTTATTCAACACTTAACTCCAGATGACATTTGACTCAACGCCAGAATGGTGAGTTAACACTTAAAGCCAGAGGACATCACACTCAACGCCGAAATGATACTTCAACACTCTACATCAGAAAATATTCTAAGTCCAGACTGCAGACTCAGCTCGACAATCTTGGACCCCAACTGGACTAACTCTGTTCTCAGGGCTCAGCTCGACAATCTTAGATTCAGCTCGACGAACTTGATGCACAGAAGAAGAAATTTATCAAGTAATATTCAGAGGTCGACGATCTTGGATCTCAGCTCGACGAATAGCCATTCTTTGCTCGACGAACTGTGGACTCAGGTCGACGAATCCAGTCTTGGCAATTCCCTCTGTTGTCCTTATTACGTGGCAATAATTCCTGAGTAATTAATGCTCTAATATTATCTGAATATTACCGTTAGGCAAGAGCATTAATTATGGTCTTCATCAGAACTGTTGCCTGCCGTCTTTATAAGGGACAGTTAGATAAACAAATCGATGCCAAAAATATTCCAAGGCCGTCAGCATTAATTCAGAAGGAATTTAAAAATTCAAATGGACATTCATGTTGTAAATATAAAAACAGAGATTATCATTTCCTAAACATAGAATCAGATACAAACAACAACATTCTGTGAGAGATACAAAATTTCTTAAGTTCGAAAATCGATCAGTCAAGAATCAACAGCGACCAGAAAAGAAGAAGAACAATTCTGAAAAGGAAGAACAACCATCCAAATCAATTGTCTTCTTCTCAAGAACTCTCTGAAGGACAACAATACTGCATCTGTAGAAATAGTTCCTGAAGTTCTTCTTGTCAAAACTGAAAGCTTGAAGACCTATCACCCTGCAGCAAAGCTTTCATCATCCTGAACAAGCAACATCTCAGGGGGAGATTTTGCTACAATCAAATCCACAAGTCTTCTCAGTTGTTTAAATTGAGAAAGAGAAGACACAATCATTCTCTCACCCCCCACTGTAAAAATTGTTATCATCTCCCTTCAAAAGTGATTCTTGGTTGCAAGTCTCCTGATCAAAAGACTTGAGGTTTGGTTGCTGAGCACCGGATCAAAAGCTCATTGGTGTCAGGCACCTGGTCAAAACTCTGAGTGGATTCTTACCAGGGTGGTAGAAGAGTGGACGTACCAAGGTTGGGGAACCACTATAAATTCTTGTATCGTCTGGTTGCCCCTTTTTCTTTTTGTTCTTGCTGTGGGTGTGTTATTTAGTTTTTCCTGTGATTTATTTTATTTCATTTGGTATTCCTTTGATACAGTACCTGAGTTTAGGAGTATTTCTTATAATTCAAAAAAAGTTTTAAATATACCCATATACTCTATGCACCCCCACCCCTCTAGAGTATATCAGATCTAACCCTAACTTTCAATTGCAATCAGAGGAGGTTCTTTTGGTTGTACAAGCTAACCCTTGAACCAAAGATCCTAAGTTAGATCCTTTTCTTTTATCATTACTAGATTTATACATACATCATGGAACAGAACAAAGAATATATAAGCACCAGACCTCAAGTGTGTAACTTGTCCAAGTTCACAATCTGAAAGGCAAGAATTTGGCTTTACATGAACTCAATTCATGAAGATATATTTAATTATATCTTAACAGGACCACCTGCTCCAGTTGCTTCAACCTCAACTACATCCACTGACTTGAGTGCTGTTCCACCCCTTGGATGGACAGATGCATAGAAGAAGGCTAAGATAGCTGATGCCAAAACCATGAATGTACTAGCTCAAACTATGTCTGATGAAATATTTCAAAAGGTTGTTGAGTGTCAATCAGACAAGGAGATTTGGGATTCCCTGAAATAAATGGTGGTTGGATCAGCAAGTGAGAGGAAAGACAGGAGGTCAAATCTCATCACTAAGTATGAGAACTTCAAGAAGGATGAAGCAGAAACAGTAGAAGTAATTTACAACAGACGTAGATCCATCATCAGGTAGCTAAGGACTCTAGACAAAGAATTCACTTTAACTGAAGTGAATGACAAGATCTTAATGTGCTTTCCCAATATATGGGACTCAAGAATCTTGCCCATCAGAGAAGCCAGAAGCATGACAGATATTTCAACAGAATCTCTTCTAGGAAAACTAAAGTCCTATGAGCAGCTGATCAAAGCAAGGGAAGAAACAGCTGAAGTGAAGACTCCTACACCAACTAGGAAGGAGCACAACATAGCTTTCAAAGCTACAGAAGACTCTGAAGTCATTACAGTAAATGAAGAGTTGATGAGTCTCTTTGCCAAGAGATTCTTCAAGATGGCTAGAAAGGGCTTCAGAAGGAAATCTTCTAAATATGAAGATAAGCCAAGATATGACAAAACACCCTCTAAAGAAGTATTGTGTTTTGGCTACAGGAAACCTTGGCACATCCTTTCTGAGTGTCCAGAAGCTCAGAAGAAGTACAAAAGAAAGAAGGACTCAAGGAAGAAGCATTACAACAAGCCTTCCTCAAGCAAGCAAAAGAGAAAAGACAAGAGATTTATTGCTGAGACGTGGAGTGATACGGAAGAAGAATCTACATCCTCCAGCTTCAGTGAGGATGAAGAAGAACAGAAAGCAAAGGAAGTATGTGTTGGAGTTACCATGGTAATCTAGAAGTGGTCAAACATGTAATCTCACTGCCAACGCGATATGAGCCTGCAGGGTCGCACATAAGAGCATGTGGAGAAATTGGAAGATTGATTGTGTTGGTAAAGGTTACCAATCACCATACAGAATGGGGTCAGGCAAATGTTGCCATGGAGATTCGTCGAGAATGGTTCTACGAGAGTTGTCGAGTATGACTCGGCGACTAAGGCCATTTCGTCGAGAGTCTACGAGAGTCGTCGAGTATGACTCGGCGACTAAGGCCAATTCGTCGAGATTTGACGAGAGTCGTCGAGTATGACTCGGCGACTGAGGCAAAATCGTCGAGAGTCGTCGAGTATGACTCGTCGACTAAGGCATAATCGTCGAGAATCAAACTATTCGATTCTCGCCGATTCTGCGACTGATTCTCGCCGATTCTGCGATTGATTCTCGCCGATTCTGCGACTGATTCTCGCCGATTCTGCGATTGATTCTCGCCGAACCTGGAGGTGATTCTCGCCAAACGGTCCAGAAGCCCTATCCTAGGTGGTCTGCGGATAGCGATACCTTTGGACTGTTTATGCCTTTGGTATAAATAGGGGACTTAGGGTTTTGGGAAAATTAGATAGATCGGGATTTCTCCTGTAGCCGAATCGAATCTGACGTAAACGTTCTGCCGCTCGTTCGCTCCGCCGATTCCCGAACCCCGACGGACGAAAGTGTTCCGCCGCCTCTTCGCTCCACCGACCTCCTCCTCTTTGGCGACTGTCGCCGGTGTTGCTCCTCCTGGAACGGACCTAGCAGTCCGTGGAAGTGCAAGGTGCGGTTGATCTCCTTCCCGAGCCTTCATTCGATGAAGCTCGGTGTTCTTCCGCTCGTGTGGATTTCTGCAGATACGTGGACATTATTCCACGTAGAACTCGCCACCGACAAGGACTCAAAGCTTGGAGCATCTCCGTTGAGTTGTGACTTAACGCCTCTAAGGTAATTTTTTCCTAGTTGTTTATTAACTTCTTGATTCAACTTTTATGGCCCGATCCCATCTCTTTTGGGTTGTTATTGATGTTTTATTCCTTCCGCTGCATGCACAAGTATTGTTCCATCCTCATAGAGAAACCTAATAGTGGTATCAGAGCCAGGTTACGACCATGATTGTTGTATTGGAAGTTAGGTTATTCTAATGCGTGTAAACCTAGGGATTTAGAAGTGTTCTAAATGTCAAGATTTAATCCTGGTACATCAATTGTTGATGGTTTTTCAAAGGGAGATCGGTAGGCCCATAACCCACAGGTTAGGGGCTCTGCCCCTTGGAACCCCGCCAGGAATGTCTGGGATTTCATGGTAATTTCTAATTGTTAGAAATTGTTGTCTCCTTAACAGATACCGTCCCTCGAGTTGTTAATGAACCAGTGTATTATTTTGGATTTTGAATCCAACAATGAGAGACGAGCTTGTCTACTGCTTTAAGTAGAGTTGCCTTTGCCTTTGTCCAATACATATAAATCTGAAGATTTGGAAGAGTCCGGATGTTAAGATTTAGCCCTTCCTTCTATCAAGTGTTGATAGTGCCAGGTTGTGCACATAAGGGATGCATGTGGCTTTTAGAAATTGTTTTTCTGTGGATGTGCACAATGATCAAATGTTGATCATGGTTAATTATTAACCTATAATTAAAAATCCCTTAATCTAATATTAAGTGTTTGGATGCCTTCCGATGGATGACACTCTTTCTGCCTCGATTGATGAAGTGTGGGCTTGCCAAAGCAAGGTGCATTAATCTATCTTGGTAAGGGTGCGAGCGGATAATTGTGATATCCCACTGTCGACATCGGGTATAACTTAACTAGGTGACCTCAAAGGTTGAGTGCCTAAAGGCATAGGGTTGGCATGCGCCATATGATGGATGCGAATAAGGAGTTATTCACTAACCATACAAGAATTGCATGAGGATGCAATTGGCAAGCGTTGCCTACCTAAATAACCGCATCATGAGAGAAAAGCCAAAGCTGACTCATTGTGTTGGTGAAATACGGATCTTGTCCACTAAGAGAGTAGCTCGCATGAACTCTCCGAATTGATAGTGAGGGCTATTATTTCGAATAAAATAGTGGGAGTTTTAATTGAAGTCCAAATTAAAAATAAATTTTATTTTGAAATTTTGGTACCTATATTATTCTGCATGAATTCTTGTAGAATTCAATGGCAAGTGGTTCACACTCCACTCTCTCTCTGAGAGCCATCCTTGAGAAGGATAAGCTCAGTGGGACTAACTATATGGACTGCTACAGGAACCTGAGAATTGTTCTCAGGCAAGAGCGAAAGCTCTATGTCTTGGAAGAAGAAGCCCCCGAGGTGCCGACCGGGAATTCTTCCTGTGCTGATAAAGATACTTATAAGAAGTATACTGATGACGCCTTAGACTTCGAATGCCTTATTCTTGCCACTATGAACTCTGAGCTTCAAAATCAACATGAGAACATGGGGTGCAAGGAGATTGACGAGCATCTCAAGAAAATGTTTCAAGGGCAAGCTCGTCAAGAGAGGTTTGACATCACAAAAGCGTTGTTTCAGTGAAAGATGGGAGTTTGAGACTCAGTAGGGACTCACGTACTCAAGATGATTGGGTATATAGAGAACCTTGAAAGGCTGGGTTTTCCTTTGGGTCAAGAGTTGGCCACAGATCTGATCTTGCAATTGTTGCCAGACAATTATGAGCAGTTTGTCTTGAACTACAACATGAATGAAATAGAAAAGATGCTGCCCGAGCTCCTAGGCATATTGAGAACTGCCGAGATCAATATAAAGAAGGCCAAGCCTCCGAGCCCCATATTATGGTGCATAAGGGCAAGGGCAAGGACTTGGGCTCTAAGAAGACGAAGGTGGGACCTAAGTCACATCTCGATCCCAAGTCTTCTGCACTGATGAAAAAGAAGAGCACGGTGAAGGAGTGGAAATGCCACCTCTGTGGAAAGGCTGGTCATTTGAGGAGGAACTATCCTTCTTATATTTAGGGTCTGTAGAAAATGAAGGGAGGTATGACTTCCGTTTCGAATATTTACGTTATAGAAATAAACCTCTCTGCTCCTTCATCTTGGGTATTGGATACTGGATGTGGTTCTCACATTTGTACAAATGTGCAGGAACTGGGAAGGAGAAGATTGCTGAGTAAAGGGGAGGTGGACCTGCGTGTCGGTAATGGAGCAAGAGTTACTACTATGGCTATAGGGGTTTACTGTCTTTCTTTTCCCAGTGGGGTTGTAATAGAACTAGATAACTATTATTTTGTTCCGGCCATAACTAGAAACATTATATCCATTTCATGTTTGGACATGATTGGATTTTCTATTATAATTAAGAACAACTGTTGTTCTATATTTAAGAATAATGTTTGTTATGTTGTAGCCCAATTGTTTAATGGTCTTTATGTTTTGAACTTGGACCATCAGATCTATAATGTAGAAAATAATAAAAGACTAAGAACAAATGACTCAAACCCTACATATCTCTTGCATTGTCATTTGGTCCATATAAACGAGAAGTGCATATCCAAGCTCCATAAAGATGGACTTTTGGACTCATTTGATTATGAATTATTTGAGCGATGCGAATCTTGTTTGTTAGGCAAGATGACTAAAGCCCCTTTTACTGGTTATACTAAGAGGGCTGAGGATCTCTTGGGTGTTGTACATAGTGATGTATGCGGACCCATGAGCTCTATGGCTAGAGGTGGGTATTTCTACTTTGTTACATTTACTGATGATTTTAGTAGATACGGATATGTGTATCTTATGAAGTGCAAATCCGAGACCTTTGAAAAGTTCAAAGAGTTCAAGAATGAAGTAGAAAACCAGTTGGGTAAAAGGGTTAAAGCACTCCGATCTGATCGAGGTGGCGAATACCTGAGTCATGTGTTCCGTGATCATCTGAAGGAGTGTTGTATTGTATCACAGCTCACTCCACCTAGAACACCACAGCATAATGGTGTGTATTAGAGGAGAAATCGTACTTTGTTAGACATGGTACGTTCGACGATGAGTCATGCAGACTTGCCTGTTTCCTTTTGGGATTTAGCTTTTGAGAATGCTGTAATGACACTGAATCGCGCTCCAACGAAAACGGTTCTGAAGACACCATATGCGATATGGACTAGGAAATGTCCTAGTATGTCGTTCATTAAAATTTGGGGTTGTAAGGCATACGTGTGACGTCAAATGCCTGACAAGCTGGAACCCAAATCGGATAAATGTTATCTGGTGGGATATCCATAGGAAATGAAAGGGTATTACTTTTACCTACTGTCCGAGGGCAAAGTGTTTGTCACAAGGACTGGCGCCTTCTTGGAGAAAGAGTTATCAAAAAAGACTGAAAAGGTAGAACTTGAAGAAGTTCAAGAACCACAAGTAGTGAATGAACCGGAATTGGATTCTGAGACAGGACTACAAGATGTTGTAGCTAGAGAACCTGCTCAAGAAACACAGGTCCTACGTAGATCTGGTAGACCTAGATTTGAGCCTGAGAGATATGGATTTCTCATGTCTCAAATAGGTAATGTGTTGCTTATGGATCATGATGATGAACTAGCAACCTACCAAGAGGCTATAAATGGACCGGACTCCGACAAATGGCATGGGGCTATGAAATCCAAAATGGACTCCATGTATGCAAACTAAGTTTGGAACTTGGTGGAACCACCTGAAGGGGTACGACCCATAGGGTGCAAGTGGGTCTTCATGAAGAAGATCGACATGGATGGGAATGTACAGACATTCAAAGGGCGACTGGTGGCTAAGGGTTTCAAGCAAATTCATGGTATTGACTATGATGAGACCATTTCCCATGTTGCCATGGTAAAGTCCATAAGGATACTGCTTGCTATTGTTGCGTATTATGACTACGAGATCTGGCAGATGGATGTCAAAATGGCTTTCCTTAATGGAAACCTCCTTAAGGAAGTGTACATGGCACAACCCGAGGGTTTTGTATCCCCAAATGAAGCCACTAAAGTATGCAAGCTGAATAGGTCCATCTATGGACTGAAGCAGGCCTCTCGAAGTTGGAATCTTCGTTTTGATGAGAAAATCAAAGAGATTAGTTTCATCAAGAATGAAGATGAGCCTTGTGTTTACAAGCGAATCAGTGGGAGCATTGTAGTCTTCCTGATATTGTATGTAGATGACATACTGTTGATTGGGAATGACATTCCTACCCTAAAAGTTGTTAAGAACAACCTAGGGAACTGCTTTTCTATGAAGGAATTGGGTGAAGCGACTTACATACTCGGTATGAAGATCTATAGAGATAGAACAAAGAAGTTGATGGGTTTGACCCAGAGTACATACATCGAGAAGGTATTGAAGCGGTTCAACATGCTTGAGTCCAAGAAAGGATTTTTACCCATGTCTCATGGTGTGAATCTCTCTAAGGACCAGTGTCCAAAATCTTGTGAAGATAAGGTCCGCATGAAGTTGATTCCATATGCTTCGGCAATTGGATCAATCATGTATGCAATGTTATGTACTCGACCCGATGTCTCCTTTGCTTTGAGAATGACTAGTAGGTATCAGTCAGACCCTGGTGAGTGTCACTGGATTGCAGTCAAGGATATCCTTATGTACTTGAGAAGGACAAAGGACGTGTTCTTGGTGTATGGTGGAGAGGAAGAGCTCGTTGTAAATGGTTACACAGATGTTAGCTTCCAAACTGATAGGGACGACTCAAAGTCTAAGTCAGGTTTTGTGTTTTGCCTTCATGGAGGAGATGTGAGCTGGAAGAGTTCCAAGCAAGAGAGAGTTGTTGATTCTAAAACAGAGGCCGAGTATATCGCTATAGCTAATGCAGCGAAGGAGGCTGTATGGATTAGGAAATTCATCGGCGAGCTTGATGTAGTTCCTAGCATTGTTGGTCCCGTAGTTCTCTACTATGATAACAATGGTGAAATTGCACAATCTAAGGAACCTAGATCCCATCTGCGCTCCAAGCACATACTTCGGAGGTTCCATCTTATTCGTGAGATTGTCGAACGAGGAGATGTGAACATTTGCAGAGTGCCGACTTAGGAGAATATTGTGGATCCACTGACAAACCCTCTCGCGCAGAGAAAGCATGATGGTCATACTAGATCAATGGGTATACGATACCTAAATGATCAACTCTAGTGAGAGCCTTGTGGGTTGCATGTAAACACATATTCTGTTGGCTGTTTATTGTTTATTCATATGATGAATTGTGTACCAATGTTTTTCTTTTACAATTAATAGCAAGTTCTTTTATTATGATTTCTCTATGCGATAGTTAAATGTTAACATAATAAATACCCTTAGAATGTTTGCTTCCATAGGACATCAAATACGAGACTTGAATGTGAGAGCCTATGATTTATTTGAATCTTCATTCTTAAAAGGTCCCTGGTCATTGTATCATCATAGAAACTAAGGGTGATGATGATACATTAAGACTAGCACGTGTGTTGACTGATGACCAGTTCTCATAGGTCATGATATTGTGATATCAAGTCATCACGTGGGTACATGTTAATGAATAATTTGTACTTGACATACCCAGCTTGAGACTACTTTGTGGATTGTTATCTAATCGTATCATGAGTAGGTCTCAATTGATAATGGTGTAGTGGTCCTTTGACCTGAAGTCACAACATTCATCAAGTGAGGAAGAGCGTGCTTTGATGCCATCTAAAGTCTTCCTTGAGAAAGGTTGATGATAAGGGTGGTTGTTGGGCACGTTACAAATCATTTGGGTGTTTGTGTATGTTCAGATATGGGATTTATCCTCCTATATGACAGGAGTTGCATCCATGGGCCCCTTGATGGAACTGGACTGAGAAATTCATGGTCATGCTTGGTTGAGTCAATATGTGATATTGGACTCACCATTCTCTGGAAGTCCGTTCTAGATCAAGAAACTTGGATTGAGCTATTATGAGGGTGACACGGTCCATGCCTCTAGTTCTTTCCGGATGTAAGGAACAAAAGGACAAAGACAATGTTGGGACATTGTTAATAAAGGCTTATGAGTTATGAACTCTTATTGCTTGGGGAGCAATGATGCATTGCTAGATGTCACTCATTGTTTGTGAGGTTTTTGGTTTGATACATTCAAGATCAAGTGGGAGACTGTTGGATTTACCATGGTGATCTAGAAGGGGTCAAACATGTAATCTCACTGCCAACGCGATATGCCTACAGGGTCGCACATAAGAGCATGTGGAGAAATTGGAAGATTGATTTTGTTGGTAAAGGTTACCAATCACCATACAGAATGGGGTCAGGCAATTGCCAGGGAGATTCGTCGAGAATGGTTTGACGAGAGTCATCGAGTATGACTCGGCGACTAAGGCCAATTCGTCGAGAGTCGACGAGAGTCGTCGAGTATGACACGTCGACTAAGGCCAATTCGTCGAGAGTCGACGAGAGTCGTCGAGTATGACTCGGCGACTAAGGCAAAATCATCGAGAGTCGTCGAGTATGACTCGCCGACTAAGGAATAATCGTCGAGAATCGAACTATTCGATTCTCGCCGATTCTGCAACTGATTCTCGCTGATTCTGCGATTGATTCTCGCCGATTCTGCGACTGATTCTCGCCGATTCTGCGATTGATTCTCGCCGAACCTGGAGGTGATTCTCGCCGAACGGTCCAAGAGCCCTATCCTGTGTGGTCTGCGGATAGCGATACCTTTTGACTGTTTATGCCTTTGGTATAAATAGGGGACTTTGGGTTTTGGGAAAATTAGATAGATCGGGATTTCTCTTGTAGCCGAATCGAATCCGACGGAAACGTTCCGCCGCTCGTTCTCTCCGCCAATTCCCGAACCACGACGGACGGAAGTGTTCCGCCACCTCTTCGCTCCACCGACCTCCTCCTCTCTGGCGACTTTCGCCGGTGTTGCTCCTCCTGGAACGGACCTAGCAGTCCGTGGAAGTGCAAGGTGCGGTTGATCTCCTTCCCGACCCTTCATGTGACGAAGCTCGATGTTCTCCCGCTCGTGTGGATTTCTGCAGAGACGTGGACATTATTCCACGTAGAACTCGCCACCGACAAGGACTCAAATCTTGGAGCATCTCCGTTGAGTTGTGACTCAACGCCGCTAAGGTAATTTTTGCCTAGTTGTTTGTTAACTTCTTGATTCAACTTTCATGGCCCGATCCCATCTCTTTTGGGTTGTTCTTTATGTTTTATTCCTTCTGCTGCGTGCACAAGCATTGTGCCATCCTCATAGAGAAACCCAATAGTATGTCTCATGGCTATTGAGGCAGGCAGTAGCAGATCTGACTCAGATGAATCAGATAATGATGAATCTCTATCAGCTGAAGATCAGGAAATAGCTTCTTATGATTTTGAGTCAGATGAATTTAAAATTGAATTCAAAAATTTATGCTTAGACTTGATAAGCTCTGAGAAGGAAATCAAACTTCTCAGAGAAAAGTTAAACAACCTAGACAACATCATTGCAGAAAATGCAAAATTAAACAATAAACTAATGTCTGCTAATAAACAAATATCTTTTCTGAAAACTGAACTAAGTAAGGCAAAACTATTAGAAGAATCACTGAATATAAGAAGTCTACAATTATTTGATATCACTAATACTATATATGCTAGGACCAACAATAGCAAACTAAGACTAGGTTCCTCCTCTAGTGATCCACCCTTGATTAAGAAAAATAATCTTTCCAGACCAGTAAACTTTATATCTGACAAGGGAAAGAAAAATACTGAACAGGTAAATAGAGTTAATAAGATTCTTAAACAAATTGAAACAAAGAATAAACTCAATATACAGAGGAATAACAAAAATAACAATGTTCAGCAGTTATCGTCGAACTCAGATCGACAATATATGAACAAATCGTCGAACTCAGAACGACAATATTTGAACGCAAACATCAGTAATAATCACTCTTCGATCTATGATCGATGATACCAATATGGTTCGTCGACCAGAGATCGACGACTTTGGTGCTTCAAGAATGAATACCCTCATTCTTCGAGTATAGATCGACGATCTCATCCAACATCATCAAGCTCAGGTCGACGATCCAACCAGAGATCATCGAACCCATATCTTAATAACAAAAACTTAAATTCTAATAACAACTTAAACCCCTTCACTCAAGGGATAATTCCACCTAGGATATACCATCCGAAAGGATATAAAGATCAAACGGAATGCTCTTACATCTCCAGTTAAAGTTATGTAAATCAATAAGGACCCAAGGTTACCTGGGTCAAGAACAACTAACTGTCTTGTTTGCAGATGAAGACCTGTCCAGCATACAATCAACATTGTTATCTAGATAGTGGTTGCTCCAAGCATATGACAGGCAGCAAGGAAATCTGATTGATTACAAGTCATAGCTAGGACCAAAGGTCATCTTTGGTGACTCTAATTATGGCCAAACAGAAGGCTATGGCAAGGTCAGAATTGGACCAGTAAGTTTCAAAAGAGTTGCATATATAAGTGGACTGAAGCATAACCTTATCTCTATAAGCCAACTATGTGATGAAGGTTATCAGGTATCATTCAACTCTAGTTCCTGTATTATTACTTCAAAATAAAACCAACCTGTTATAATTAGAAGTAGACAAGGAAATATATACCTAGTAAATTTTCATTCTGTTACTTCAGACATATGCCTGCTCAATATAGTTAGTAGTCAAAATGACATATGGCATAAAAGATTAGGACATGTAAATCTTAAAAACATTGCTAGGCTATCTAAGGACAACCTTGTTAGAGGTTTACCTTCTAGCCCCTACAAGAAGGATGGCCTCTGCATGGCTTGTCAACTAGGCAAGCAAACTAAATCTAGCTTCAAATCCATTAATAAGAGTGATTCACCTAGGATTTTGTACTTGCTACATATGGACCTTTTTGGCCCTGTGGTTGTACAAAGCCTAGGAGTGAAATCTTATACCTTAGTGGTTGTAGATGACCTTTCTAGGTTCACTTGGGTATTCTTTCTGAGATCTAAGTCAGATACCTTCAAGGTTCTTATAGATTTTCTCAGGACCATACAGATTGACTACTCTACTCATGTTTTATTGATCAAAAGTGATCATGGTACAGATTTTGAGTCTCTTCTTATTCATGAGTTCTGTGAGAAGGAAGGTATAAGACATTGTTTCTCAGCTCCTAGAACTCCTCAACAAAATGGTGTAGCTGAAAGGAAGAATAGAACACTCATTGAAGCTGCAGGCACATTACTTACAGATGCTTACATGCCCCTATCCTACTGGGCAGAGGCCGTGAGCACAACAAACTTTGTCCTAAATAGAAGCTTGATACACAAACTAAAGCATAAGACTCCCTATGAATTGCTCAAAGGGAAGAAACCAATAATCAACTATTTTAATGTTTTTGGTTGTGTGTGTTATATTCATAATAGTGACAAAAAGCACATTAGAAAGTTTGAAGCAAAGGCTGTAGTGGGAATTTTTCTAGGTTATTCCCAAGTCAGTATAACATATAGGGTATTTAATAAAACCACATTTAAAATAGAGGAATCTATGCATGTAACATTTGATAAGGCTAACATGTTTTATAAGAAGAAAGATATTTCTACCAAAGACTCCTTGTTGGTGCACAACTTGTGTGAGGATTTGGATGGCTTACACTTTACCCCCAAAGTTGTATCTCATCCTTCTCAATAAGTCAGTGAAGAAAGTGATGAAGAAACTATGGAAATAGCTTAACTTCCTACAACAACAGAGGCTATTCCACAAGAGGAATTCCTTCAAAATGTTGTGGCTGAACCAACTCCACCTACTGATCTTGTCACACTAAGGGATCACCCCAGATCCTAAGTGATTGAAGACATAGTAGCAGGTGTGCATACAAGGCATCAACTCAACCAAGACTTGATGCATGCCTATTTCCTCTCTCAAATTGAGCCTAAATCCATAACTGTTGCAGAGCAAGATCCCCATTGGATCAATGCAATGCAAGAAGAACTCAATCAATTTGAGAGATGGAAAGGTTGGGTTTTGATTCCAAGACCAAAAGACTACGCAGTCATTGGAACCAAATGGGTATTCAGAAATAAGCTTGATGCCCAAGGTGTGATTGTGAGGAACATGGCTAGGCTTGTCGCTCAAGGATATAGGCAGGAGGAAGGAATTGACTATGATCAAACCTTTGCTCCAGTTGCCAGGCTAGAAGTTATAAGGATATTTCTGGCTTATACTGAATTCAAAAAGTTCAAAGTTTATCAAATGGATGTGAAGAGTGCTTTCATAAATGGGGAACTTAAAGAAGAAGTTTATGTTGAACAACCTCCAGGTTTTGTTTCTCCAACTCATCCCTCTTATGTATTTAAATTGCATAAAGCTCTTTATGGTTTAAAGCAAACTCCAAGAGCTTGGTATGAGACCTTAGACAGCTTTCTCTTAGAGCATGGTTTTTCAAGAGGCATAGTAGATAGGACTTTATTCACTAAAATGCATCATGATAAAATTTTGTTAGTACAAATTTATGTAGATGACATAATATTTGGGTCTACTGATCCCAAATTGTGCAAAAGATTCTCTGATCTAATGCATTCTAAATTTGAGATGAGTAGCATAGGTGAGCTCTCCTACTTCCTGGTCTCCAAGTGAAGCAGCTTCCTGATGGCATCTTCATTTCCCAGACTAAATATGCTAAAAAGCTTATCAAGAAGTTTGGGATGGATGATGCCTCAGCAAAGAAAACACCCATGGCTACAAATGCAGTAATAGACTCTGATGCATAAGGGAAACCTATGGATCAGAAACTATATATGGGCATTGTTGGGTCCCTACTATACCTTACAGTATGCAGACCTGATATCATGTTTGCCACATGCCTTTGTGTTAGGTTCCAGGTGAACCCTAAAGAATCTCATCTAGTTTTTCTAAAAAGAATTTTGAGATATATAATGGGTTATCCTAGTTTAGGTCTCTGGTATCCCACTGAGTCAGAGTTTGAGTTAAATGGATACTCAAATGCTGACTTTACTGCATGTAGAGTGGACAGAAAGAGTACCTCAGGAACTTGCCAGTTCCTTTGTATGAGATTAGTGTCCTTGTTCTGCAAGAAACAATCATCTCTGTCCACATCAACTGCTGAAATAGAATACATTGCAGTTGGCAGTTGTTGTTCCCAGATGCTATGGATTCAGAAGCAACTCCTAGATTATGGGTTCAACTTAAATAATTCAACTCTACTATATGATAACACAAGTGCTATAGCCATAACACAAAATCCAGTCCATCACAGTAAGACTAAGCATATAGACATTAGGAATCATTTCATTAGAGAGTGTGTAGACAAAAACAAAATCAAACTTTTCTATATCTACATTGATTTATAAAGAGCTGATATTTTCACCAAACCCCTTGATGAAAGAAATCACTTGTTCTTTTTAAATCAGCTTGGAATGATCAATGGAGAAGACCTAGTTTTGTTTCTGTCTGCACTCGAAGAACTCTTCAAATTTCGTCGATCGGAAGTCGGCGAACTATGAAAGGTTCTTGAGATTTTCATCGACCTGAGATCGACGAATTCTCTGTGGTAAGTGATCTTCGTCGACCTGCGATTGACGAACTTACTTTAGAAAACATTCGTCGACCAGAGATCGATGAAATGTCTTCAACCCTTATGACTGAGATCGACGAACTGTTTAACTCTAAATTATTTCGTCGACCTCAGAACGAAGATATTTTTATTTCTCGTGGACCGGAGTCTGTCACTTTATATTCCAAAAAACCTTATATTTAGGTTTTCTTCGACCTCCATCCCGCGCTTTCAGTTCCCTTTGCACTTGATCTTCGTTTTCTCTCTTGCAGGTGCACTCATGGGGATTCAAGCAGGCGCTCTTGCGGCAATGAGGTTTGATACCGGATTCGACGCGGATTTTGACTCCTTCCAGCACTCCGATCTAGTGTTCCTCCATATTTTGCAACTAATAGAACACCAGCAATTGAAAAATCTGCTGTCCATTAGAATCAATTTACCCATCATGGAAATCAGAGAATGGGTTTATACTGCATCTACAACCGAGGACTACACAATGACCGGATCAATAGCAGGTACTGCCATCTCTCTCACTCCCGCTGTACTAACTGAAATCTTTTGATTAAATAATGGAGAAGAAGAATAAGAAATTGATAATGAGGAATATGATATGATGTTGGCTCTGATGGGTTACTCTGGAGATAACCCAAATAAACTATTGAAGAAACACCTATTTGCCGAGTTTAAGTTTCTCATAGATATTGTTGGGAAACTCTTGCTGGGCAAGCACACTGCACGTGATTATATAACCAGCATCAATTTCTGGTTATGTGTGTAGTGGTAAACAAGACCTAAGTAAACTGGGCACAGATCATCTTTGATCTCGTCAAGAAAAGGAACAGTAAGAAGGAAGTAAACTTTGGAAGGATCCTAGGAATCTTCTTGACGGAAAAGGTTGTTGAATCACTGGTCTCCAAGACCACATTCATCAATGCTAGCAAAAGGCTCACATGTACATTGTTTGGTAGGTGGGAGAGGACAATCACAAAGCCCTTTAAGGCTTCATCCTCTGCCACCCAAGCTTCTAAAAGTACAAGGGCTGTTTCATCCACTCCCCACCCTTCTGAAGAGATCTCATCCAACATTATTCCATCCAACATTACTCCAGCCACTCCTCAATCTCTAGTTCTCCAACCTTCATCATCCCAAATTCCTCAATCTCCAACACATATTTCCTCCTGTATACCTTCCCCCAACAAGATACACCAATGCCAACACCACCTCAATCCCCTCTTCCATCTCATCTTTCTAATATCCCCCACATCAACCTCTCATCCTTCCCAGCCTTCAACCTATTATCATCTCCACTGCACACTCCCTCTCCTCAACATGACTCCCCCTAGACACTCCCCTTTCACCTCCACCTATCACCCCCTCAGCAACTAAAATATCCACTCAACCAACTATTGCCCCACACTCCACTTCTCCACACCTGGATCCATCTCTTATCACCCCACTCATTACTCTCCTTACACCCCTACTAAAATCTCTTATATCAGAGGCCATTTCTCCTCTAGCTGTCTCCATATCCTCTCTTATTGCCCAGATCTCTGCTCTCACCACTGCTCCCTCTTCATTTGTGGGCCTAGCTTCAGTGTCTATTGAAACCAGGCAGGGGGAGATACTTGATGTTTAATAAGAGACAATAGTTGAAGAAGAAGTAGTAGTAGCAACAGCAGCAATAATAGAAGTGTCAGAAGCAGGAATAGATATCACAATGTCAAATACTCAAGAGATCACTCTGACTCAAGAGATCACTCTGCCAGCAGAAGCCGCAGCAGCAACAACAGTAACAACAGAAATTACAATGTCAAAAACTCAAGAGATCACTATGCCAAAGATTCTGCCAGGAAGGATTTACTTCATTAAATCCAAAGTGCATCTAGCAGCTTTACTAAGAATATTTGGGTCATACATTTATTTCTGCCTTTCCCACCCCATTCCATCATCTAAAGCAATGGTGTGCTATACCTCTCCGTCTATCTCAGAGGTGTTAGACACTATAAAGAAAAGTTGACAGCTCCTTCAGAAAATAAGTCTGATGATCAAAGATCTAGCCCTCCTGGGCCATCTTATCATGGATGATAGCCATGTCCCCAATCTGGATGATATAATAGCTCAAGACATTGCCATGGAAACTAAAGTAGCTTATGGTTAAGTTGTCCCCACTCCAGTCAATAAAGAAATCTCCAAGGATACAATAAGCCAAATTGATGCTATGTATGACAATCCTCAGTATGATGATGATGATGATGATGATTTTGATAAGGATCAAAAGAGGAAGAAAATCTCTAAGAAATGGAAGGCTCCTCCTCCTCCTCCTGCTCCCAAGCTTGGAAATACAAATGACACTCCCTACTACATTTTACAAAACATAACCCCATACAAAGGGATGCAAGCCTAGATGTGGCTTTCAAATAATGAACAAAAGGACAGAAAGAAAAGCAGACTATACTCTCCTCCCCCAGCTCATAGATACAGAAAGGACCCCCTCCTCCTCCTCCTCCAGCTGCTGGTGCTTCAGGAACAACTCCTCAAGTTCAGATGCTCCCTCCAAGTTTACATCTTTCATAAAAACTTATTAAAGGCAAGGAAGGCCATCTAGATATCAATCACATGGAAATAGTCAGCAAAGAAGTACTGTGGATACAGAGCAGATAAAGGAAGTAATCCATCAGAGGCCAGAGTTCTCTCCTCCCCAACAACAAGATGAATAAATAAGACATTCAGAATCACAAAAACCTAAAAGAAAATATAGTGAAACTACACCTCCAAAGTAACTATACATTCAGAGTGATGAAAGCCATAAAGCAACAAAATTTCAAGCAAAGTCAACTCAATTCAGTCCTGCTACTCTGCTACCCTCCCAAGATGATCAATCATCTATCAGTCAGGATGATGATCCTAATTTCAGTATGGCTAGGCTTCAAGAATTGATTGGTCTATCTCAGATAAAGAAGGCTATAGAGGTAGGAGAAGATCCATCAAAGTATACAACTATGTCATCATATAGAGAAAAAGAACTGGATAAGCTTCAAGTCAGGAAGAAGGTATTTTATTCTGCAGAGTATATGGCTAGACACCTAGAGGCTATAGTTCCCAGAACTTCCACCCAGACTTTGATTGGAGTAGCAGATCTCTACATATCAAAGAAAGAAGCTGCCAATCCCTACAGGAAAATCATTTTCACTCAGCCTGGGGATAAAAGTAAAGAAGAAAAGCCAAGAGAAAAGAAACAGAAAAACTAGAACCTGAACTGCTATTTGGTATATTTTTGATAAACTTTGTTTTCTTGTTACAAAGCTGACTATTTAAATATATCTGTTGCATTTACTGTTAAATTTTCTGCCAGATATATATTATGTTCTTGCCTTGTACATTTTTTTGTATTGAGTCTGTTATTAGTGACCTCACCCAAATAGGGGGAGATTGTTGGATCACTACTTGGATTTTTGCTAAGTTCAATAAGTTAGGATATGACCCAACATGTATAGATCAGGGTCATGGTTGTGTCCTAGAGTCAAGGTCAAGTCCTTTAAGTCAACAGTACAAAGGACCAGCCTCCAACACCGCTAGAGACTCAAGACTTAGAGAATTCAAGACTTAGAAAAATGGAGTTCTACGTTCGTCGATCTCCGGTCGACGAAATTCGAGCTCAGCTAGACGAACTCAGGGACAATTCTCTGAGCTCAGCTCGACGAACATAGTTCTCAGCTCGACAAACTCGGGACAAAGTAATAACTCCTCTAAGTCAAACCTCAGTCGACGAACTAAGAATATCAGCTAGAAGAACTCTGTTCTCTGGTCGACTAATTCTGGATAAGGTGATTCAACACTTAACGCCATATGACATTTGACTCAACACCAGATGATATTTGACGTAACGCCAGAATGGTGAGTTAACACTCAAAGCCAGAGGACATCACACTCAACACCAAAATGATACTTCAACACTCTAAATCAGAAAATATTCTAAGTCTAGACTGCAGACTCATCTCGATGATCTTGGACCCCAACTGGACTAACTCTTTTCTCAGGGCTCGGCTCGACGATCTTAGATTCAGCTCGACGAACTTGATGCACAGAAGAAGAAAGTTATCAAGCAACATTCAGAGGTCGACGATCTTGGATCTCAGCTCGACGAACAGCCATTCTCAGCTCGACGAATTATGGACTCAGGTCGACGAATCTAGTCTTGGAAATTTCCCTATGTTGTCCTTATTACTTGGCAATAATTCCTCAATAATTACTGCTCTAATATTCTCTGAATATTACCGTTAAACAAGAGCATTAATTATGGTCTTCATCAGAATTAATGCCAGCCATTTTTTAAGGGACAGTTGGGGAAACAAATCAATTCCAAAAATATTCCAAGGCCGCCAGCATTAATTGTAGAAGGAATTTAAAAATTCAAATGGACATTCATGTTGGAAATATAAAAACAGAGATTATCATTTCCTAAACAGAGAAAAAGATACAGAAAACAACATTCTGTGAGAGATACAGAATTTCTTGAGATCGAAAATCGATCAGTCAAGGATCAACAGCGACCAGACTAGAAGAAGAACAATTCTGAAGAGGAAGAACAACAATCCAAATCAAGTGTCTTCTTCTTAAGAACTCTCTGAAGGACAACAATACTGCATCTGTCAAAATAGTTCCTGAAGTTCTTCTTGTCAAAATTGAAAGCCTGAAGGCCTATCACCCTGCAGCAAAGCTTCCATCATCCTGAACAAGCAACATCTCAGGGGGAGCTTTTGCTACCATCAAATCCACAAGTCCCCTCAGTTGTTTAAATTGAGAAAGAGAAGACACAATCATTCTCTCACCCCCCCCTCCCACTGTAAAAAGGGTTGTCATCTCTCTTCAAAAGTTATTCTTGGTTGCAAGTCTCCTAATCAAAAGACTTGAGGTTTGGTTGTTGAGCACCTGATCAAAAGCTCATTGGTGTCAGGCACCTGATCAAAACTCTGAGTGGGTTTCTACAAGGGTGGTAGAAGAGTGTACGTACCCAGGTTCGGGAATCACTATAAATTCTTTTGTCGTCTGGTTGCCCCTTTTTCTTTTTGTTCTTGTTGTGGCTGTGCTATTTAGTTTTTCCTGTGATTTCTTTTATTTCATTTGGTATTCTGTGATACAGTACCTAAGTTTAGGAGTATTTCTTATAATTCAGAAAAAGTTTTAAATATACACATATACTTTATTTATCCCCCCTAGAGTATATCAGATCTAACCCTATCTTTCACCACAATATCTCCTTCAGCACCTACACAAAGATCAGGCCAAATCCTTAGATCAAGCCTTTAGTTCTCTTCTAAAGAACTTGGATGAAAAGAAGAAAGAGAGTGAGAAGGAAATAATTATCTCCTCATCCCACACCCTTCTCGATAAGTTGTCTCGGGATTAACCCCAGTCACACAATTAGTCCATCAAAACGAAGCAAAGGCCAAGATTTGGGTTGACTGGTCAACTTTGGCACTATCGCCTGGCGATATCGATTATCGTCACTCGTCGATATCGACTTCACCGCTTTGAACGCTTAACAAACACTGACACATGCCATGTGGCACTATCGCCAAATGATACCCACTGTCGTCCGCGATATCTAGCCACTCAACACTTTCAGGCATTGAGTAAGTCGAGTGCTGACTCAACGCTTACTATTATCACCATCTGACAATACCCACTGTCGCCAATCGGCGATATCATTTCGACGATTCATCGAACGCGTTGAGTGTGTCGAGTGAAGCTCGACAAACTCTGCATCGCTATCGCCATCAGGCGATACCCAGTATCGCCCGGCAATTATGACAAAATTTCTACTGTCAAATTTGGGGTGTAACATATTGCGAGGCGATAGTATATATCATCAGGCAATAACATTAGACTCGACGCACTCAATTCCTTTAAGCGTTGAATGAACTCGACACACTCAATTCCTTTAAGCGTTGAATGAACTCGACGCACTCAACGCCATAAAGCGTTGAGTGATATGTCGAGTGGCGACAGTGGATTTTGCCATACAATAGTGCCACGTCTGCTAGACACGTGTTAGATGGTCGGATGTCGGCTAATGAACGGTGGTTCATTGGGGTCAAAGCGACGGAAAAGCCGATATTGACAGGCAATAACGTTCTTTTTGACTTGTCAGCCCAAATCGTCGAATTTGCTCCCTTTTGATGAAATGATCCTGTGGCAGGGATTAATCCCAAGGCCAGTTATGCAAAGGAGTAGAGGAATGAGAATTCATTCTCTTCTTCACACTCTCTCTCCTTCTTTCATCCAAGTTCTTGAGAGAAAGAGCTAAGGGTTAGAGCTGATATTAAATATCTTGGTGAAGCAGATTCTGTAGTCGGAAGTAATAGCCGAGGCTAGATCCGCGAAGAGGGAAGTAAGGTGCTCTTTTCCGTCCGTGTGGAAAAGCTTCGCCATGGCTCCGAAGAAAACTACAAGGGTAACGATCTTCCTTTTTGGACTAGTGAAGTCCTTCTTTTTGCATATGCATGGAATCCCAAACCAAAAGGTGGAAAAGCAAAGGGAATTCCTTTAGGTCGATTCATGAAATCCCCGGTTAGTCTTGCATATAGATCCGTAAATGTGTAGTACGAAATAAGTATGATGTGTGAAGCCCGTCAGGACAGGTTGGTCTTGATTGGTGATGTTTTGATTTAAGTGTTGGAGAAAACTCTGAGTATAAACTGGTAGGTTATGGAGTCTTCGGGGTTATACTTGTGAATTGAGTGTAGTAGGAAGTACTGGAGTTGTACTCCTGGAAAATACCCACGAAATTCCACGGTTTTGAGACATGTTATATATTGTCGGGCGAAAATGAGTAACGCTAGTGGCGATAGCTCTTGGTGAGCTATTTGTGTTGTGTGCTGTGAAAGTCTAGTGTTTCTGGCACTACAAGTCACTGCAGGCTTTTGGCTGAGTCTGGATGCAGAAAGTGAGTTCTGTTGTTAATGCTTGACGACAGTGAGTATTGCCGGCGATAGTTCCCAGATACCCTTTTTATTGCAAAGCCAGTCTCTTGAAGACAGTGTGGCTCGTGTGAGCTACAAGCTCTCAAGGCCATCGTGCTGAACAAGGAAGGGGAAGCCGACCCGCGTCAGTCTTTTCTGAACTAACGATTTAAGTAACGAGCTCTTAAGGCCATTATGGCTGTGTGAACTTACATAACATTCACATGTTGCTTCCTATAAGGATCCATATACAAACACATATTATGCATCTCATACTACATAATATGCCCTGTATACTTCTTATCTTGCTTATGAGTATAATGTTCCTGCTTCAGCTAAGACGTACTGATGACACATTAGTGTGTGTATGAAATGGAACAAGACCGCTAAAACTACACCTCTGATACCAACTGTCACAACCCATATTTTCTCTGCATTAAAATGATATATCAGAGTAAGAGAAAACACGCGTCATGATGCCACGTCATGTAGGGGATAACTGCAGGCGCTCAGGAAAGAACTCAAACCTAAGACTTTATATGAAATCCTCAAGTTTATTATGAAGAAAACTGTAATTTAAGTTATATTTTGATGGCTGTATCCCTCAGCTCAGTGGATCAACTAGTCCACAAGTGAAAAAATGAATATACGCTGCAGAAAATATTTTTTTATATCGATTAACATCCTACATGAGCATAAACATCCAAATAGGATAACTCATGATAGGTATACCTCTAGATTTAATACTAGTATAGAAAGAGCCTATTTCATAGCTAAAATAGATTGACTTTGGCTTGAAATATGTTATGAATGAGATAATCATATTGATACTTTTATACTTAAAATAACTAACATGTAATCCTAACATAAAACCTTCTCAGAGAGCAAGTAAACCAGAATTCACCTAGAAGAGACTAGACAGCTATCAAGTAACTTAACAATATAAAAACTCCATTGAGCATCAACAACCTGACACGAACCCACCAAATAGCATATATGTCTGAACTAATCAACAAAACAATAACACTACCTCACAATGGTGAGGAAAGGACAATTGCAACAACTGCAGAACACCAGCAACCGCCAACCCTAGCCGCTCAACCGGCTATTTCTCAAAACCAGAGGCATTCGAAAGAAAAGAATACTTCAATAAGAATATACAAGTGGAAAATAAAAACTCAAATTCAAATGAAAGCAAAGGAGTCAAAGGGTTACCAACCCAAACAAGAATATCAGAAATGAAAGCATCAACAATCAACCACAATGTAAAAGTAAGAAAGAAATCACAAGGGTTAGATATCCCAAGCTGCATCAAGTGCGATAAAGATCTATGTTTTATACAACATTTATATTAGTATGTGTATATATACACAAGAGAGGCAAGCTCATCATAGAATGAGCATATATACTGGCAAAATCTAACACTTGTGGTGGTAGGAACCTACCCAACACCCAACAATAAAAGCTTCATAAGGGCCCAAGGAAAGGTGGTCCGATAACTCGACACACCAAAAATCGGGGAATAACCGGCACCTGAGGTGGTGGCAACCTACCCTTCCACACCGAGTCACAAACCCACACCGGGTAAACCTAACAGGGAAAAGATTCATAAGTTGGCTTTAGGTTGGTCGTCCTTTATCCACTGCCAACCATGGACCACACCAAAAACATCCATAAAATAGCGATAAAACCCTAACTAAAACACAGGATAGCTCCAATGGAAAAATGGAAGAAAAAAGAATCCCAAAAATCACCCTAAGGCCAAACTCAACGAATTGCACTCAATTCGGCAAGAAAATTCTATGTCCACACTGATTCATCGAGTATACCCGACGAATGCAATAGACACTCGACGAATTCTACTTGGCAAAAATCTAACTAACTGGCGATACTCAACCAATCGGCTAACATTACCTTGATATTCGACAAATCAGAGTAAATCACCAAGTCCAAGGGAAATTTGTCGAGTATACTCAACGAATTTTGAATTAACTTTAACACCCCAAAAGTTGTAGGAAATAGTCGACCTGGGCTCGACAAAAATCATCGAGCTGAGCTCGACAAAGATCGTCAATCTGAGCTTGACGAAGATCGTCGAGCTAAGCTAGCGAGGCTCGACGAAGATCATAGAGTGGAGCTCGACGAAGGTCGTCGAGCAGAGATCGTCGAGCTGAGCTCAATGAAGTTCGTTGAGCTGAGCTCGACGAAGAGCGTCGAGCGGAGCTCGATAATTTTGGAGCAACTCGTGTCAGGTGGATGATTTGCGGCCACTGAGCAGTGATTTAATTTCAACCCGAGCCGTTGCTAGGTTTTATTGATTTTATCGTATGGCTCAGATGTAGTCCGAGGTCTCCTATGCAGACGGATATAAAGGAGGAAATCATTATTCCTTGTCCTTTCTCTCTCTTCCCATTTTCTGGAGTGGAGAACTCTCGACTGGAGCTAGGGTTTGCTGAGGTTGCTGGAGAAGATCTTGTGGCCGAAAACAAGATCTGAAGCTATAATCACGAAGGGGAAAGTGAGGCGATCATTTCCATATGCGTAGAAAAGCTATGTCATGGCTCCAAAGAGAACATCAAGGGTAACGATCTTCCTCCTTGGACATGTGAAGTCTTTATTTTGGCATGTGCATGGATTTCCCCCACCAAAAGATGGAATGTTGAGGGATTTTTGGTTGATTCTTGAAATCACCAAGAAGACTTGCATATAGATCTGGAAATGTGTAGTACGAAATAGGCATGTTGTGTGAAGCCCATCTAGACAGGTTGGTCTGGATTGGTGATGCTTTATTTTGTGCATCGGAGAAGACTCCGTGTTTAAACGAGTTTTTTTATGGAGTCGGTGGGTTGTGCCTGTGAAGTGGAGTAACAGGAAGTACTGGAATAGAGTTCCACAAAAATTACCCTCAAAGTTTGTGTGCCATATGCTGGCACTGCAGGATGCTGCAGAGTTTGGGTAGAGTTTGGGCGCAGAAAGAGAGTTTCTATTGAACCCGCCAAGCGATCGTGACAAACGCTGACTTTGACTCCAACTTTGATTGTGAAGCCAGTCCTTCGGAGATAGTGTGGCTATTGTGAGTTGCAAGCTCTTAAAGGAGTTCGTGCCGAAAGGATAAGGGGAATCTGACCCGCGTGGGTCTAGACATTGAATCAGCGATTTGAGCAACGGGTAAAAGCTTAACTATCTCCGCGTTATGGTTGTCTGACATGAGTGCCTGGGATATTGGCATTCTTCAGGTTCACATAAAGAGAGTCTTGGGTTGTTCTCCATTAAGACTAAAGTCTCCGGTCGTGGGCAGTGGAGCATGAATGCTTAATGTTTATCATTGGGTTTTGGACCCTTGAACGGTGGTGGGACATTGGTTTTCCGGTACACCAATAATGTGCCCTGAGTGCATGGAGCATCGGACCGTATGGTAGACATTTGTGATATATTGATGGTGCGTGAGTGCAAATCTTGTGATATATCTGCTTGTGAAATTCTATGCCTGCAGGGAAGGAATACCACTTCCCCAAGAAAGGGTTAGGGTCATTATAAATTGGTCAGCTGAATGCTTACCGTTGTCTTGTTTGCCACCGTTACGGTGGACTGTCCTTATGCAGGTGATGGAGAGCCGAGCGGAAAATAGTGGGATGAAGCCCTTTCTGTTGTTGCTGCTATGCTTTCCCTCGAAGGCCAATTAAAGAAATGTTTTACTATTTTCATGTTTTACTGGCATGCGTGCTGATGTATGTAATCCTCACTTGTGAAGAAAACCTGTAAGGCCTTAAGGCCAAACTTTAATTGTGTATTTTGTTTAAATTCCTTCGAGATATATAAATGTGTTCGTTTATATATATAGTGGATATTCATGGTTGATGATTTCATTCTAAACCCTTATGGATTCCGTTAGAATTTTCTGAGTTAGGATGCGTATACTAATTTTTGATATTAACCTGTAACCTCGCCGCCTGTTTGTGGAATATAGTGTGGGGCCCCGACTGGACCTTCTATTATATATCATTTAACGGATGAAGTCGTTACAATTTGGTATCAACTTGTCTTGGTCTTCCTCTTTCGAATTCGTGGTCGAATTCTTTTGTGGAGTGGCGAGCACGTCTAAGTGCAACCCGCTTTAACCGTAAATGAACTCAAGAATGTCCACTAAAAAATGCAAATACACCTGTTTTTGGAACCTGCACATTCCTATAATATTGTTGTTGCTTGTGCAAAGTCGCTAAAGTGTTTCTTGTCCACCAATTGGTGTCTCGAAGTGGTGTTGGGATGTCTGAGCATCAACGTTCTGATGAGAGTGTGACACCAGCTGAGGTGCCTAAACCTCATCCTTCTGTGGAGACAGTACGCTTAGTTATTGAGGCACTATTTGCAATTATTCTTGCACAGCCTACTGGGCAGGTGTAGACTACAAGTGTGCTAGAACAGGTTAGAGTAAGGCCAGAACCTGTTGAGGCTGTTGCTGATCCTCGAGCAGCTGAACGGCAGTTAAAGAAGTTTATGAGATTCAATCCTCCTAAGTTTACGAGTGTGGGATCCCAAATGCAGGCGGAGGATTGGTTATCGTGTGTCAAGCGAATATTAACTGCGATAAGGATGGTGGAAGAACAGAAAGTCACCTTAGCCACCTTCTTTCTGAATGGAGAGGCTCGATAATGGTAGGACGAGATAGAGTTGCAGCACTTAGCGGACAGGAAACTAACAGAAGTCTCGATAAAGGAGTTTTTGAGATTGTTCTTGGCGAATCACTTGCCATCAATACAGCGCATCACCATGGAGAACGAATTCCAGCGTCAAACTCTGGGAGAAAGTAGTGTTGACACCTACTTACATGAGTTTACAAGGTTGGGACGTTATACGGGATCTATCTTTATTGACGAAGAGCATAAAACCAATAGGTTCTACGAAGGATTGCGGGATGATTTGAGATTCCTGCTCTCGAGTTTGGTGAACCAGGGGTTTCAAGCATTGTTTGATATAGCTCAGGCGTTGGAGAATGATATGAAGAAAGTACAAGGAAAGATGGACTTGGCTGTGACAAAGTCCGAGTTCAAAGCGCCGCGTCTTGAGAAATCAAACTACCGAAGGAAATGGGGCAAGAGATCCAAGTCTTCTGGACAAGCTCCTTCTACAATTACGTCGGCGGAAACTTTGAGGCCAGATTCTCGTACCTGTTATATATGTGGTAGGGTGGGGCATTAAGCCCGTGACTTTCGGGTTAGTCCGCCAAAGAACTAGAAGAAGATAGGAGCGTCATATGCTAAAAAGGGAAAGACAGTGGTGGAGTCCTATACATCTCTAGCGCAACCCCGAGTGTATAATCTTTGCCAACAAGAGACCATAAAGCAAAGTGACGTCGTCACAGGTATGAGTTAAGATACTTTTCTATTGTTTTTGATACTTCATACCTTGTATATAGATTGTGTATGATATGTTTATCTTAGGCTTTGTCCTGATTCGGGACTCTCCAGCGAGAGTACTGTTGAATACGGGTTCTTCACACTCTTTTCTTTATGTGGACTTCATGTCACGGATCAGAGTGCTGATTCGTATAATGGCAGATAGTGTGAAAGTATTGTTGCCTAATGGATAAGAAAGGAGGGTGTTAGGTCATATTACTCTAGGGGGGGTGAATAGAGTATTAAAACTTTTGGCTCTTTTTAGACTATATCAGAGTAAATATAGTGATACCATATATTAGTTAAGGAATAAGAAAAACTAAGCTAAACAATTCAGCAATCACAAGCACAGCAAAAACAAATGAAAAGGAGTAACAAGACGATACAAGAAGTTTATAGTGGTTCCCTTAAACCTAGGTACATCCACTCTTCTACCACCCTTGGTAGGAATCCACTAGCAGGTTTTGATCAGGTAACTGCCACCACAAGATCTGGTTTAGGTAGATCAGGAAAACATTCAGGCTTTTGATCAGGTGCCTAAAAACCAACTTCAAGTCTTTTGGAGGGAGACTTGTCAACCAAACTAAATTTTGAAGGGAGCTATAACCCTGTACAATGGGATGGAAAATATTGAAGGAAGTCTTCTCTATTCTCAAGTACAACTGAGAAGACTGTGTAGATTCTTGTGATGTCAAATCTCCTTCTGAGAGGTAGACTGTTTCTGAAAGAACAGATCTTTTCTAAAGGGTGAGTAGGTATTCAGCTTGATCTACCAAGATCTAGGAAATCCAATAACAGATGGTGATTAGTGTCTATGAGGATTTCTGAAATAGAGGTTGAAGAAGACTCTTGATCTTGATGTTTTGTTCTTCTTCAATCAACAGTGATGGCAGAGAATGAGAAAGTGTTGAGAGTGTCGAGTGCTTGTTCAGAATTTCCTGTTCAGTGCTTCTCAATTTCTCTTCCTGTTTCTGTAACTGTCTTTCTTGTCTGTCATTTTCGAAGAAGAAGAGAATTTCTTTTATTCCACTGCTGAAAAATTCGCTTTGAATTTTTGAAATCTACCCATAAATGCAAGCTGTTAGAGGGAATAGAAAATGGCTAGAATAATAGCATTAATGAGTTTCCCCAACTGTTCTTGATAGAAAAAGCAATTATTTATTCTAAAGAATAACACATTTAATGCAGCCAAATAACGGCTATATTTAGAAGAATATTTGCATTAAATGCTCAGAATAATATTGCCAATAAGGCACAGAAGAGGGATGGACTCAATCTGGAATAACACAGAAAACTCTTAACGAAAAACAAAATTCGTCGACCTGAGATCAAAGATCGTCGACCAGGGAATTCAAGTTCGTTGACCTGTGCTCTGCGATCTGTTAACTGGGAATAACTTACCAAATTTGCACTCTGAGTTCGTCGAGCTGAGAAACTGACAGAAGAAAACTAAGTGTCGACCTGAGCTCTGAGAATGCCGAGCTCAGCTTAGAGAATTAAATCTGAGTTCGTCGATCTGAGATTGACGATCATCTAGCTGAGTTCGAAGAATTTTGAACTAATTACTATCTTCTGAAAACTGCTAAAACTGACTCTCTGAAGTCCACTTCTGGCTTGTCTAAGGAGGTAGCACTAATCAAGACATAGCCTAAACTCTAGGACTACTGCTCATGACCCTAGCTATACAATGTTGGGTCACACTTAGCCTAAGTTAGTGAACCTAGCCCAAATCAAACTAGGGATCCAACAATCTCCCCCAATTTAGGTGAGGTCACTAACACAAAAACAAAACAATCATAAAGCAGAGAAAAAAGATATCTGACAGAAAGAAAATATTTAGCAGATATTTATAGAGTTGTGCTTCATGACAAACTAATAGAATAGAGTTCAAAAGACAACTAGAAAAATAAAAGAAAGGAAACTCATTTCTTCTAGGATTTATCTTTGTCTGAATCTTCAGAAGGTTGTCTGAATTTGATAACTCTGTTAGGGTTGGCAGCTTCTTTCTTTGACATATATATGTCAGATGCTCTAATTATAGTTTGAGAAGAGGTTCTGGGAACAACAACCTCTGGGTGCAGCTTCATATAATCATCAACATTGAAAAATTTATTAGCTCTAGCATACCTGAGCAATTCTTCTTTTTTGTAGGAAGACATAGTTGAGAATTGAGAGATATCTTTGCCTTCAGCTTTTTTTTTTGTTAATCTGAGAAAGTCCTATAAGCTCATGGAATCCAGCCATCCTGGCAGAAGTCTCCTGTTCTGGATCAACAAAAAGAATTGGAGGAGATTCTGGCCTTTTTGGACTAGAATCCTGCATTGGTTCTACAGTAGGAACTTTATTTGAAGAATCTGAAGGTCGATTTCTTTAAGAGGACTGTTGATAGTTTTGTCTTGGTTGTCTCTGATAAGTCGTTGTCATGGGAGCAGGCTTCTGCGATAAATTTCCCGAGGAACCTGAAGAGGGAGGAGGTGGAGGAGGAGGACCTCTCCTGAACATTTGAGGAGGACGAGTGTATCTTCTTCTCTTCTTTCTAGCATTTTGCTCATTCTTAGACAACCACATCCACTGGGGCATACCAGGATAGGGAGTAATCTTTTGCAAAATATAGTAAGGAGTATCATTACTTGGATTTGGCTTTTGAATAGCTTTGGAAGGGGCTTTCCTTTTCTTAGACATTTTCTTTCTACTGTCATCAGAATCTGAATCATCAGATTTATCATCATCAGAAGATCCTTGAGGATTGTCATATAAAGCATCAATCTCAGAAATGACTTGATTTGGAACTGGCTTTCTAGTTGAAGGAGGGACAACTGGAGGAGGAACTGCTGGAGGTGGAATGATTTAAGCAGGGTCTTCTACATTTTGTAGATCCATGTCCATAGTAAAAATCTCATCCATGTCAGGAAATGGAGAGGTAGAGAAGACAAAGGTTGGAGGAGAAAAGGCCTTGGGCATAGAAGATTCATCCTCAGCCACCATAAACAGCTCAGCCTCTGGAACTAAGATGAGTTCAGGCTCAGGAGCTTTAAAACTTTTCTATATCTGTTGCTTATTTTTTGGACTGATGGGAGCTGAGTAGAAAACTGTATGTATGCATCCATGAAGGGATACAAATGGAATACAATTGCTGTATAAAAGATGAAAGGATCTTAGAACAGAATCTAGGTCAAAATCTGGAGCAATGAGACAATCTCCATAAACAATTTCCAATGAATTGCTCTCTAATCGAGTATCCAAAAACTCAATAAGAACTGCATCAGTAAATTCAGTATCAATAAGGTCAGCTTCTGCTACAAATTCTGTAACTGTTTCTGCTACTGCTACTGCTATTATATCTGTTACTTCTGTTGCTGCTGTATCTATTACTGTTGCTAGATCAACCTCTTCACTTAGTATATCCCCCTACCTGGTTTCAGTGGCTACTGGAGCCAGGCTCCTGACAGAAGAGTATGGGACAGAGAAGGTAGAAATTTTAGTAGAGGGGGTAGAGATAGACATAACAAGAGGTGAAATAGCCTCTGTTATCATCTATTTAAGAAGGGGTGTGAGGGATGCTAAGATGAGAGAGATGGAGGGAGAAGATGAATCTGAGAATTCTGGAGGGGTTTGAGTAGAGATAGATGGATTGATGATGGAAGATGATGAGGGATGAAAATCTAACATTGGTTCATCTGAGGAATTGCTTGGAGATAAAAGAAGGTTTAAGGAGGGTAGAGAAGTGAGATATTGAAGATGAGATGGAATGGGGGATAGAGGTGGAGTTGTAGAATCTGGATAATAAGATTGATTTAGAAGTTGTTGTTGTTGATGCACTAGAGATGAAATGATAGGGGACTTATGAGGTGTAGGTTGATGAATTGGAGAAGCAGGGTGAATGGGGGAAACAGGAGGTATAGGTAGAGATGCTAGAATTGAGGAAGTTTGTTGGAGGGATGAAGAAAGGGTTTGGTCAAGAGGGGGAATGGAACTTTCTTCTATACGGTGGGGAGTGGCTGGTACTACCCTAGTACTCTCAGAGGTTTTAGAGGAGGAAGCCCTGGATGGCTTTGAGATAGTACTCTCCCACTTGCTAAACAAGGCATAGGTCAGCCTCTTGGAGGCATTGATGAATATGGTCAAGACAACCAGGGATTAAGCGGCCTTGGCATTAAGGAAGATTCCAAGAATCCTTCCAAAGCAAACTTCTTTCTAATTGTTATTCTTCTTAAACAGATTGAACAAAATTTTGGCCCAATTAACAGTCTTCTTATTTACCACAACACTCATCACTAAGAACTGCTGCCTGGTAATGTGATCAAGGGCTGTATGCTTTCTTAGCAACACTTTACCGACTACATCTAGCAAGGAATTTATATTCAGCAGATAGATGCTTCTTCAGTAATTTATTTGGTGTGTCTCCACAGTAACCCATCACAGTCAACATGTCCTCATATTAAAAATATTCAAGTTCAATATCTTCTTCACCGTTAACTAGACCAAATATTTCAGAAAGGGTATCTGGTGTTAAGGAAACAACATTACCCGAATAGATCCAACCATAGTGTCGGCATTTGGGGTAGATGAGGTATAAACCCACTCTCTTATTTCAATAAAAGGCTATCTTTATTCTGGTAGATATTAGGGTCTTCAAATTGACTTCCTCGAATAACTGCAGAATATCTTTGAAGATCTTGTCTGAATGCTGAAAAGAATAAAAATCGATGTCGAAACCAATATAGAACTTTTTGCCGGAAAGAGCTCCTGCTGGAATCGCCATTAGTGTCCTGCAACACGAAAGCAAAAAGATCAAGTGCTGGGGATGTAACACCCAAGAAATCTCAAAATGAGTTTTCAAACTTATTTGAGGTGCAGGCTGTTTGACACGGCCTGGGACACAGGCGTGTCACAGGGCGTGTCGGGGGTACACGGCCTGGGACACGGGCGTGTCCCAGGGCGTGTTCAGGTTAGTCGACGATCGATAGTCGACGATCGTCGAGCCTGGGACATGGCCATGGACACGGGCGTGTCCCAGGGCGTGTCCGAATTAAATTTCGAAAATGGCCGGTTCGAGTCAGAGAAGTACATGGCCTTGAACCAAGCCGTGAACACGGGCGTGTCAGGTCGGACACGGGCGTGTCCTATACCGTGTGCCTACTCGTGTACTGATTGCAGCTCGATGAGGCAGGAATGACACGGGCGTGTCTCAGGAATGACACGGGCGTGTCAGGTTCGACACGGGCGTGTCGATGCCCGTGTTCTGGTAAATCTCAGTCGGTTCGAATACTGTGTGTGCCGCTTAAGGGTACACGGCCTGTGACACGGGCGTGTCACAGGCCGTGTCAGCCAAAAATTGGGTTTTTGGGCAAATCGTGGCCGTTCAGATTTCTCTCTTTTGATCCAAGGGCTCAGGTGATTTCCTGGCTGGATTTAATCCGTGAAGGCTGATGAAGAAGTCATTCTTCATTTTGCTTAAGGAAGAGAGAAAGAGAGAGGTGGAAGAAGAAGGAGGAGGAGATCAAGCCACCGGCGGAGTTCCCGTGGTCCGTTTCGTGATCCAAAGCCGGCGTTGTGAAGGCAAGGCTGCTGCGGTTCTTTCTCACCGGCTAGTTTTCGATGGCTCCGAAGAGATCGACAAGGGTAACGATCTCCCTCCTTGGACATGTGAAGTACTTCTTTTCTGCATTGCATAGGGAAAACCCTTCCCCGCGAGTGTGCGGTGGGCTGTGGTGTCCCTTGGGGTAGATATGTGAAGTCCCCCTTGTTAGAGGCCGGAATTGGAGTACGGCTCTAGGCATGCTGTGTGAAGCCCATCTGGACATGGTCTGGATTGGTGATGCTTGTTTGCATATCGGAGAAGGCTCCGTGATTATGGCTTGTGTTGCCTTGTGCCTACCTGTTGCTTGGTGCAGCAGGAAGTACTGGATGATGTCCAAGAAATGAAGAGGGTTGGATGCAACTCTTGTGGCCGTGCGTTGCCACTTTATGAGCGGTTGAGTCATTGGGCTGCAACTTGATGAAAAGGCAGATTGCCGAACAGGAAAGGTGAAACCGACCCGCCCCTATAAATAGCCATGGATACTTCCGTATTCGAGGTGGCACGGCGACTTGAGCAACGGGGGGTGGCTGATCCGTACCTGCGTTAGGTCCGTCCGACTTGGAAGCCTGGTTATAGGTTTTGTTGGAGCGCCTAATGAGAGTCTTAGGCCCGCGCGCCGGAAAGACTAGAATGCTCAAATACCGTGTAGACGGTGGTGTTGACCCTGGTATTCCGGTACACCAAGAATGTGCCCTGAGTGCACGGACTGTCGGGCCGTGTGGCCGATAGTTGTGATGGCTTAAATGTACCTGTGCGCACATAGTTGCTATTTGATGATGCCATGCTTTACAGGGAAAGAATGCTCATGCCCCGAGAAAGGGGTAGGATTGTTATAATTGGGTCAGCTGAATGCTGACCGTTGCATTGTTTGCCACCGGTTGGGTGGATTGTTCCCGTGCAGGTGCTGGAGAGCCAAGTGGTAAGTGATGGGCTGAAGCCCTACTGCTGTTGCTGCTGCTGCTGCGGCTAGCCCTTGAAGGCTAAGCGAATGTTTTGCTTATTTGCTTTTACTCATGTATGGCCGGCCTGCGCGCCGAGGTTTGTAAACCATACGTTGTGAAAAGAGGAACTGTAAGGCCTTAAGGCCAAACTCTTGTATTAGTGTACATTCCGTGGTGATATATAAAGGTGGTTTATATATTGGACATTCCTGTTTAGAGTTCAAATTTGTAAATTAAAGCTTCCGCTAGAATGCTCTGAGTTAGGATTCGTATGGTTTGGTATTATCCTGTGACCTCACCGTCTGTTTGTGGCATATAGTGTGGGGCCCCGACCGGACCTTCTACTATACGTCATTTAACGGATGGGGTCGTTACATTTTGGTATCAGCTTCGTTCGGTCTTCCTCTTTCGAATTCGTGGATGAATTCTTTTATGGGGTGGCGCGCGCGTGTTTATGCGCCCTACTGTAACGCTAATGAACTCTGGAATGTCAACTAAGGAATGTACAAAATCTTGTTTGAGGAATCTGCGCGTTCCTTTTTGTGTTGATTTGCTTGCATACGTTCGCTAATGTGTGTCTTGTCCACCTATAGGTGACGCGTAGTGGTGCTGGGCAGTCTGAGCCCCAGCGCTCTGATGAGAGTGCGGCACCAGCTGAGGTGCCAACACCTCCTCCATCTGCGGAAACTGTTCGCTTAGTTGCTGAGGCGCTATTTGCCATGATTCAGCCGACTGGGCAAGCGCAGCCGGCAGTAGTGCCAGTTCGTGTTGATGCAAGACCCGAGCCGGTTGAGGCTGTAGATCCACGTGCAGCTGACCGACAGTTGAAGCAATTCATGAGCTTCAGTCAGCCTACGTTTACGGGAATGGGATCCCCAACGCAGGCAGAGGATTGGTTATCGCGTGTCAAGCGGATAATGACAGCGATCAGGGCGGAGGAAACTCTCAAGGTCACCTTGGCCACCTTCATGCTTGAAGGAGAGGCGCGGTTGTGGTGGGACGAGGTTGAGGTACACCATTTGGCGGGCAGGCAATTAACGCAAGTATCGATTGAGGAGTTCTCTCGGATATTTCTGGCAAAACATGTCCCAGCAGCGCAACGCATTGCTATGGAAAATGAGTTCCAACGGTTAAAGCAAGGGGAAGATAGTGTGGATATCTACTTGCATGAGTTTACCAGGTTGGGACGATATGCGGGTACAATCTTCGCGGATGACCAAAGGAAAAGGAATCGGTTCTATGAAGGATTGCGGGATGAGTTGCGATTCCTGCTTTCGAGTTCAGTGAACCAAGGGTTTCAGGCGTTGGTTGATACTGCGTGTGCGTTGGAGAAGGACATGCGGCGAGTGCAAGGGAACAAGGGCTTGGTTGTGTCAAAACCAGAGTTTCAAGCACCTCGCCCGAACAAGTCGTTTTACCAGAAGAAAGGGGGCAAGAGGTCCAAGCCATCTGGGCAAGTGACTACGACCGTTGTGTCGGGAGCGACATCAAGGCCGAATTCTCGTACATGCTATAACTGTGGCCGGGTGGGGCATATTGCTCGTGACTGTCGGGTTGTTCAGCCCAAAGGGGACAAGAAGACGGGTGCGTCTTATGCTGAGAAGGGCAAAGCGGTGGTTGATTCCTCTGCGTCTCAGGCATAGCCCCGAATCTATCAGCTTGGCCAACAGGAAGCGATTAAGCAAAGTGACGTCGTCACAGGTACGAGTTGATTTAGTTTACTTGCTGGTGCTATTGTTTTTGGTTATGTATAGCTTGTACATGATGTGTGTGCTGCAGGCTTTGTCCTAATTCGGAATAATTTGGCGAGAGCCCTGTTTGATACGGGTGCTTCGCATTCTTTTCTGTCTGAGGATTTCGTATCTCGCATTGGGGTACCAAGTCATGTGACGGTGGATAGTACAAAGGTGCTGTTTCCGAATGGCTGTGTGATGCTTGCGGATAGGGCTTGCGATGTGGATGTGCAAATAGGAAGTCGGGATTTCGGTTTGAGTGCAGCTGTGCTACCGTAATCGGAGTTTGATGTGATCTTTGGTATGGACTGGCTCTCGGAGCAGCGTGCCTTTATTGATTGCAACTCCAAGGAGATTACACTAGGCCAGAATACTGGACTTGTGACGAAGTTCGCTGGTATGCGAGAAGTGGGCGGGACTCTGTTGTCTGCACTCCAAGTCGTCAATGCTGTTCGGAAGGGTGCGGAGTTATTCTTCACGTTAATTCAGGTTGTTGAGCCAAAGTCCAGTGTCGGTGAAGTACTAGTTGTGTCAGAGTTTGCCGACGTGTTTCCTAAAGATCTTCCTGGGTTACCACCCCAGCGGGAGATTGACTTCTCTATTGAGTTGGTGCCAGGTGCGAAACCTGTGGCCCGCTCTCCATATCGCGTCGCGCCAAAAGAGATGGCTGAGTTGAAAGTCCAATTGCAAGAGTTGTTGGAGCAGGGATATATACGCCCAAGTATGTCACCTTGGAGCGCACCTGTTCTCTTTGTGAAAAAGAAAGACGGTAGCTTACGGTTGTGTATTGACTACCGCGAGTTGAATAAGCTGACGGAGAAAAACAAATATCCGATCCCACAGATTGATGACCTCTTTGATCAGCTGGCAGGATCAACGGTCTATTCCAAATTGGATTTGAAATCAGGATATTATCAGCTGCGGATTAGGGAAGGTGACATTCCCAAGACGGCGTTTGGAACACGCTACGGTCATTATGAGTTCACGGTAATGCCGTTTGGCCTATGTAATGCGCCTTCGGTATTTATGGACCTAATGCATCGAACGTTCCGAGAGTACTTGGATTTGTTCGTCATTGTGTTTATCGATGACATCTTAGTATACTCTCAGTCGGAAGAGGATCATGCAAACCATTTGCGGTTGGTTTTGCATACCCTGCGGAGGAATAAGCTTTATGCGAAGTTCTCAAAGTGTGAGTTCTGGCTCTCTTCAGTAGCCTTTTTAGGACAAGTGGTAAGTGGCGAAGGTATCGCGGTGGATCCGTTGAAGATAAGTGCCATTCGAGATTGGCCAGTGATGTCTTCAGTGGCCGAGGTCAGGAGCTTCCTTGGACTTGCGGGCTACTATAGACGGTTTGTGGAAAATTTCTCACGGATTGCTTTAACTCTGACCATGCTGACGAGAAAAGATCAAAAGTTCATTTGGACGCCGGAGTGCGCGCGAGCTTTTGAAGACTTGAAGAGTCGTTTGACCACGGCGCCTGTGTTGACATCGCCATGTGGTACAGATGGGTATGAGATCTATAGTGATGCATCAGGGAGCGGCTTAGGCTGCGTTCTTCTGCAGTTTGGTAAAGTGATTGCTTATGGCTCGCGTCAGTTGAAAGTGCATGAGCGGAATTACCCCGTCCATGATTTGGAGTTGGCGGCGGTAATCTTTGAGCTCAAGTTGTGGCGGCACTATCTATATGGCGTTAAAGTGGATATCTATACGGATCACAAGAGCCTAAAGTATTTGTTGGATCAGAAGGATCTGAATATGCGACAACGAAGATGGATGGAGTTCCTCGGGGACTACACCTTCGAGATTCACTATACTCCCGGGAAGGGAAATGTGGTCGCTGATGCTTTGAGTCGAAAGACTCCGGTACGGGCAAGCTGGTTGCAGAGGCATGATCAGCGTTTAATCCAGGAATTGGAAGCATTGGAGATATCTTGCGTTGACAAGGGTTCGTCAACCGATGCATGCTTGAACTGGACGGAGGTGCAATATGACCTTACGGACAGAGTTCGGCGAGCAATGGAGCTTGATGAAAGTCTCCAGCGCTATGCTAAAGATGGGCCGGATGACCAATTCTCTTGGGATAATGGGTTGTTACGAAGAAATGGTCGAGTGTGCGTCCCAAGTATGGGTAAATTGAGGGAAGAGTTGATGTATGAAGCTCACTTTGCAAAGTACTCAGTTCACCCAGGGAGCACAAAGATGTACAGAGATCTGAAAAAGCTGTTCTGGTGGCCCGGACTAAAGAAAGATGTCGCACGGTATGTGGCTGAATGCAATACCTGTGCGTTGGTGAAAGCAGAATGCCAGAAGCCTGGCGGTTTCCTGAAGTCGTTACCTATTCCGGAGTGGAAGTTCGATGATATTTCGATGGATTTCGTGCACGGGTTGCCGAGATCTCAACGCGGTCATGATTCAATCTGGGTGATTGTGGACCGGTTGACAAAAGTGGCGCACTTCCTTCCAAACAGAAGAGACGATTCAGTGGAAACCTTGGCCAAGCTTTATGTGGAGCAGGTTGTTCGACTGCACGGTGTTCCTCGGTGCATCGTTAGTGACCGTGATGGGCGGTTCACAACGAATGATTGGCGGCTCGTTCATCAAATGTTGGGTACAAAGTTAGCGTTTAGTACGGCCTTTCATCCCCAAACGGATGGCCAGACTGAACGAACCAACAGGACGATGGAGGATATGCTCCGCATGTGCGCCCTAGACTTTGGTAAGAGATGGGAAGATTATATATTTCTTGTCGAATTTGCCTATAATAATAGCTACCAAGCGAGTATTGGTATGGCACCATTTGAGGCGTTGTATGGTCGTAAATGCCGTACACCATTAGCTTGGGCAGAAGCAGGCGAATCTAAGCTGAGTGGGAAAAAGGAAGTCGAAGAAGCTACCTCGCTCATACGCTCTATTCGGGAGAGGCTATTGATAGCCCAAGATCGTCAAGCAAAGTACTACAATGCCAAACATCGGAACGTGGAGTTCGCGGTGGGTGATTGGGTATATTTGAAGATCAAACCCTTCAAAGGCGTGTCCAGGATTCGGCATTTGAAAAAGCTAAGTCCGAGGTATCTTGGTCCGTTTGAGGTGGTGGAGCGAGTTGGGGAAGCTGCTTATCGACTAGCACTTTCAGCAGACTTGGATGGATTACATGATGTATTTCACATCTCAGTCCTTCGTAAGGCGGTGAAGGATCCAGCTCAAGTGGTGGAGAATGATCGGGTACCGGTCGAGTATGGGCTAATGACGAGAGTTAGACCCATTTGGATCGAGGATCGAGCCGAGAAACAGTTGCGGAACAAAGTGATCGGGATGGTCAAGGTCCGATGGGACAATTGTGGCCGTGAAGAGCTAACATGGGAGCGAGAGCAGACCATGCGAGCTGAATTTCCCGAACTGTTTGTATAAGCTGTAGACCGTGTACTTTATGTTATAACCGAGTTATCAAGTTCTAGCATTGTTGGTTCTTGTTTCCTTACCGTGCAAATTTCGGGACGAAATTTTGTTAAGGGGGGAGGATTGTAACACCCCAGAAATCTCAAAATGAGTTTTCAAACTTATTTGAGGTGCAGGCTGTTTGACACGGCCTGGGACACGGGCGTGTCCCAGGGCGTGTCGGGGGTACACAGCCTGGGACACGGGCGTGTCCCAGGGCGTGTTCAGGTTAGTCGACGATCGATAGTCGACGATCGTCGAGCCTGGGACACGGCCATGGACACGGGCGTGTCCCAGGGCGTGTCCGAATTAAATTTTGAAAATGGCCTGTTCGAGTCAGAGAAGTACACGGCCTTGAACCAAGCCGTGAACACGGGCGTGTCAGGTCGGACACGGGCGTGTCCTATACCGTGTGCCTACCCGTGTACTGATTGCAGCTCGATGAGGCAGGAATGACACGGGCGTGTCTCAGGAATGAAACGGGCGTGTCAGGTTCGACACGGGCGTGTCGATGCCCGTGTTCTGGTAAATCTCAGTCGGTTCGAATACCGCGTGTGCCGCTTAAGGGTACACGGCCTGTGACACGGGCGTGTCACAGGCCGTGTCAGCCAAAAATTGGGTTTTTGGGCAAATCGTGGCCGTTCAGATTTCTCTCTTTTGATCCAAGGGCTCAGGTGATTTCCTGGCTGGATTTAATCCGTGAAGGCTGATGAAGAAGTCATTCTTCATTTTGCTTAAGGAAGAGAGAAAGAGAGAGGAGGAAGAAGAAGGAGGAGGAGATCAAGCCACCGGCGGAGTTCCCGTGGTCCGATTCGTGATCCGAAGCCGGCGTTGTGAAGGCAAGGTTGCTGCGGTTCTTTCTCACCGGCTAGTTTTTGATGGCTCCGAAGAGATCGACAAGGGTAACGATCTCCCTCCTTGGACATGTGAAGTCCTTCTTTTCTGCATTGCATAGGGAAAACCCTTCCCCGCGAGTGTGCGGTGGGTTGTGGTGTCCCTTGGGGTAGATATGTGAACTCCCCCTTGTTAGAGGCCGGAATTGGAGTACGGCTCTAGGCATGCTATGTGAAGCCCATCTGGACATGGTCTGGATTGGTGATGCTTGTTTGCATATCGGAGAAGGCTCCGTGATTATGGCTTGTGTTGCCTTGTGCCTACCTGTTGCTTGGTGCAGCAGGAAGTACTGGATGATGTCCAGGAAATGAAGAGGGTTGGATGCAACTCTTGTGGCCGTGCGTTGCCACTTTATGAGCGGTTGAGCCGTTGGGCTGCAACTCGATGAAAAGGCAGATTGCCGAACAGGAAAGGTGAAACCGACCCGCGCCTATAAATAGCCATGGATACTTCCGTATTCGAGGTGGCACGGCGACTTGAGCAACGGGGGGTGGCTGATCCGTACCTGCGTTAGGTTCGTCCGACTTGGAAGCCTGGTTATAGGTTTTCTTGGAGCGCCTAATGAGAGTCTTAGGCCCGCGCGCCGGAAAGACTAGAATGCTCAAATACTGTGTAGACGGTGGTGTTGACCCTGGTATTCCGGTACACCAAGAATGTGCCCTGAGTGCACGGACTGTCGGGCCGTGTGGCCGATAGTTGTGATGGCTTGAATGTGCCTGCGCGCACATAGTTGCTATTTGATGATGCCATGCTTTGCAGGGAAAGAATGCTCATGCCCCGAGAAAGGGGTAGGATTATTATAATTGGGTCAGCTGAATGCTGACCGTTGCATTGTTTGCCACCGGTTGGGTGGATTGTTCCCGTGCAGGTGCTGGAGAGCCAAGTGGTAAGTGATGGGCTGAAGCCCTACTGTTGTTGCTGCTACTGCTGCGGCTAGCCCTTGAAGGCTAAGCGAATGTTTTGCTTATTTGCTTTTACTCATGTATGGCCGGCCTGCGCGCCGAGGTTTGTAAACTATATGTTGTGAAAAGAGGAACTGTAAGGCCTTAAGGCCAAACTCTTGTATTTGTGTACATTCCGTGGTGATATATAAAGGTGGTTTATATATTGGACATTCCTGTTTAGAGTTCAAATTTGTAACTTAAAGCTTCCGCTAGAATGCTCTGAGTTAGGATTCGTATGGTTTGGTATTATCCTGTGACCTCACCGTCTGTTTGTGGCATATAGTGTGGGGCCCCGGCCGGACCTTCTACTATACGTCATTTAACGGATGGGGTCGTTACAGGGGAACAAAAAGCGCGGGATGGAGGTCGAAGAAACCTAGTTATAAGGTTTTTCAGAATATGAACCGACAAACTCCGTCCTGCGAAATAAGAGAAATCTTCAATCTGAGGTCGACGAAATGTTTTATAGTCAAAAGAATTCGTCGATCTCAGGTTGACGAATTTTGGCAAGATCTTCGAGCACAGACAGAGAATTAATTTAAGTATCACCATTCATCATGCCTAGCTAATTCATAAAAGAAAGATGTTTCTTCTCATCCAAGGATTTGGTGAAGATGTCTGCCCTTTGCAAATCAGTGGGAATGAAAGTAATATTAATTTTCTTCTTGTCAACACATTCTCTAATGAAATGATGTCTAACATCTATATGTTTGGTTCTAGAATGATGCACTAGATTTTGTGCTATAGATATAGCACTTGTACTATCACAGAATAGAGTTGAATTATTTAAGTTGTAACCATAATCCAGGAGTTGATTTTGTATCCATAGCATCTGTGAGCAGCAACTGCCAGCTGCTATATATTCAGCTTCTGCAGTTGATGTAGACACTGATTTCTGCTTTTTACAAAACTAGGAGACATGTCTAGCACCAAAAAAGTTGTATGTGCCTGAAGTGCTTTTCCTGTCCACTCTACATCCAGCAAAGTCAGCATCTGAGTATCCAGTTAACTCAAATTCTGATTCAGTTGGATTCCAGAGTCCTAGATCTAGGCAACTCTTTATATATCTTAAAATCCTTTTTAATAAAATTAGGTGAGATTCTTTAGGGTTCACCTGGAACCTAGCACAAAGACACGTAGCCAACATTATATCAGGTCTACTTGCTGTGAGATATAGAAGGGATCGAACAATGGCCCTATACAATTTTTGATCAACAGATTTCCCTTATTCATCAGAATCAACCACAACATTTATAGCCATAAGTGTCTTCTTAGCCGAGGCATCAGCCATCCCAAACCTTTTAATCAGCTCTTTAGCATATTTGGATTGAGATAAGAAAATGCCATCAGGAGTCTGCTTCACTTGGAGGCCAAGGAAGTAGGAGAGATCACCCATGCTACTCATCTCAAACTTGGAATGCATAAGGTTAGAAAACCTTGTACATAGTTTGGGATCTGTGGAGACAAATATTATGTCATCCACATATATTTGTACCAAAAGTATTTTATCATTATGTTGCTTGAAAAACAAAGTCCTATCTACCATGCCTCTAAAAACTTATGCTCTAAAAAAAAGCTAGCTAAGGTTTCATACCAAGCCCTTGGAGCTTGTTGTAGACCATAGAGAGCTTTATGCAATCTAATAACATAAGAGGGATGTGATGAAGAGATAAAACTTGGAGGTTGTTCAACATAAACCTCTTCCTTTAATTCTGCATTCAGAAATGCACTTTTTACATCCATCTGGTAGACTTTGAATTTCTTGAATGCAGCATAAGCAAGGAAAATTCTTATTTCCTCTAGCCTGACAACAGGTACAAAAGTTTGATCATAATCAATCCCTTAATCTTGCCTATAACCTTGAGCAACAAGCCTAGACTTGTTCCTTACAATCACACCTTGAGCATTAAGCTTGTTCTTGAAAACCCACTTGGTCCCAATTACTAGATAGCCTTTAGGCCTTGGAACCAAGTCCCAAAGTATACATCTCTCAAACTGATTGAGCTCCTCTTGCTTTGCAATAATCCAGTGGGGATCTTGCTCTGCATCAGTTATGGATTGAGGGTCAAGTTGAGGGAGAAAACAGACATGCATCACATCATGGTTAAGTTGATGTCTTTCTGTACACCTATTGATATGTCTCCAATCACTTGAGATCTAGGGTGATCCCTTAGTGTGACAAGATCAGATGGTGGAGTTGGTTCAGCAACAGCATTTGGAATGAAATCCTCTTATGGAATTACACTTGCTGTTGGAGTAAGTTCAACTGCTTCCACAGTTTCTTCTTCATTTTCTTCATCATATTATAGAGGAGGATGTAATATAACCTTTGGTGTAAGGTTTAGTTCATCCATTTTCTCACACAAGTGAGGTACCTGCAATAACTCATTGGTAGAAATTTCTTTCTCCTTATAATACATATTAGCTTCATCAAAAGTTACATGCAAATCTTCCTCAATTTTTAAAGCTGATTTATTGAACACCCTATAAGCTTTGCTGACTTGGGAATATCCAAGGAAAGTTCCCATTACAGCCTTTGCTTCAAATTTTCTAATATATTTCTTGTCATTATTGTGAATATAGCATATACAACCAAATACTTTAAAATAGGTGACATTAGGTTTCTTCCCTTTCAGTGACTCATAAGGAGTCTTATTCTTAAGTTTGTGTATAAGATTTCTATTTAGCACATAATTTGTTGTGCTTATAGCCTCTACCCAAAACGATAGGGGAAAATAAGCATCTGCAAGTAATGTGCCTGCAGATTCAATTAGTGTTATATTCTTCCTTTCAGCAACCCCATTTTATTGAGGTGTTCTAGGAGCTGAGAAGCAATGTCTGATACCTTCTTTCCTAAAGAACTCTTGCATAAGAAGAGACTCAAACTCAGTACCAAGATCACTTCTGATCAATGCAACTAGAGTAGAGTAATCAATCTATATGCTCTTGAGAAAATCTATAAGAACCTTGAAAGTATCTGACTTAGATCTCAGAAAGAATACCCAAGTGAATTTAGAAAATTCATCTACATTCACTAAAGTATAAGATTTCCCTCCTAGGCATTGTACAACTATAGGGCCAAAAAGGTCCATAAGTAGTAAGTACAATATCCTAGGTGAGTCACTTTTGTTTAATGATTTTAAACTATATTTAGTTTGCTTGCCTAACTGACAAGCCCTGGAGAGACGTTCCTTCTTATATGGGTAAGAAGGCAATCCTATAACAAGGTTGTCTTTAGAAAGCCTAGCTATATTTCTGAAATTTACATGAATTAATCTTTTATGCCACAAATCATTTTGATTCCTAATAAGATTAAATAGACAGATTTCTGAAATAACAGATCTAAAGTTTACTAAGTATATTTTACCTTGTCTAATTCCAGTTAAAATAGTTTGATTGTTTACAAAAATAATACATTGAGATTTAGAAAAGCAAACCTGATAACCTGAATCACATAACTTACTTATGGATATGAGGTTATTCTTGAGACCAATAACATATGCCACCCTTTTGAATGTGACATCTCCATTTTTGAAGTCTCACTAGCCTTCAGTCTGTCAAAAACTGGAATCTCCAAAGATGACTCTTAGACCAAGTTTAGCCTTGAAGTTGATGAGGCTGTCCTTGTATCCAGTAATATGCTTAGAGCACCCACTATCCAGATACAACTTATTTTGAGTGATAGGATAGGTCTTTACCTGCAATGAAATAAATTAAAAGTTATTGACCTAGGTAATCTTGGGTCCTTGTTTCTTCTCAAATGAAAAACTGGAAATGAAAGAACATTCAGGTTGGTTCTTATAACCTAAGAGGTGAAATCTTCTAGGAGGAATTATCCATTGGGTGAATGGGTTGATATTCTCCCTATGTTGTTTAGATTTAATGTTATAGTTTTTATTTGAATTTAAGTTTCTATAATTATGATCTAGGATTGACGAATTTTGGTGAGTTCGTTGACCTGAGCTCGACGAATTGGAATGAGATTTTTGATCTCTGCTCGAAGAAGGAAAGTATTCATTCTCAGGGCACCAATATCGTCGATCTCTTGTCGTCGAACCATACTGGTTTCGTCGTTCGTAGATCGAAGAATTTTTATTATTATGATTTGTGTTAAGAGTTTGTCGTTCTGAGGTCGACGAACTTTTCACGTTTCGTCGATCTGAGTTTGACGAAAACCGCTGAACATTGTTATATCTATTGTTTTCTTGTTCTTGGATTTTTGTTTAATTCAATTTGTTTTAAAACTTCATTAACCTTTTCAGTGTTCTTCTTTCCTTTATCATAAATGAAATTTACAGGTTTTGATAGATAGTTCTTCTGAATTAGAGGTGGTTCACAAGATGTGGCACCTAGTCCTAGTTTGCAGTTATTAGTCCTAGCATTTTAGGTACTTGTTATATCTAGTAATTTCATGCTTCTGCCATTTAGAGATTCCTTTAGTTTCTTGGCCTTAATTAGTTCAATTTTTAGAAAACTATTTGTTCATTAGCTGAATCTAGTTCAAGTGACAAATTTGTATTTTCAGCAATATATTTATCTTGTTCAGTTAATTTCTCTCTAAGAAGTTTGATTTCATTCTCAGAGCTTATTAAGTATAAGTAAAGATTTTTAAATTCAAATTTAAATTCTTCTGATTCCAAATCATAGGAAGCAATTACCTGATCTTCAGCAGACATTGATTCTTCATTATCTGAATCTTCAGCATCTGATTTGCAAATGTAGGTATCAATTTCCATTAGGCAGACTTCCATTACCTTTTGCTCTTCTTCATAATCACTGGAGCTGGAAGAAGATGAATCTTCTTCTATATCACTCCAGTTCTCTGCAATAAAACCCTTTTCCTTCCTCTTTTGCTTGCTTGAGGAGGGTTTGCTGTGATGAGTTCTTCTTGACTCTTTTTATCTTCTCCTATATTTCTTCTGAGCTTTCTGACACTCAGAGATGTAGTGTCCTGGCTTCTTACAACCAAAACATACAACTTCTTTAGAAGGTGTTTTGTCATACCTTGGTTTGTCATCTTGTTAGATGACTTCCTTCTGAAGTCCTTCTTTGCCAATTTGAAAAATCTTTTAGCAAATAGACTCATCAGTTCTTCATTGACTTGAGTCCCTTCAGAGTCCTCAGCAGCCTTGAAAGCAATGTTATGCTCCTTCCTGGTAGGTGTAGAAGTCTGTATTTCAGTAGTTGCTTCTCGAATCTTCATCAGTAGCTCATATAATTTGAGCTTTCCATGGAGAGACTTAATTGATATCTCAGTCATGCTTCTGGCTTCTTTGATAAGTAAGATCCTTGAATCCTATGTGCTGGGGAAACACATAAGGATCATATCATTCACTTCAGTCAGGGTAATTTCCTTGTCTAAGGTCCTTAGCTCACTGATGATTGAGCTTAGCCTATTATACATGTCACTAACTGACTCAACTTCTTCCTTCTTGAAGTTTTCATACTAGGAGATCAGATTTGATCTTCTGTCCTTTCTCTCATCAGCAGACCCATCCACCATCTAGTTTAGGGAATCCAAGATGGCTTTGGCTGAAGTGCACTCAGCCACTTTCTGAAAAATGTCATCAGACATAGTCTTTGCTATGATGTCCATGGCTCTTGCATATACAATCTTTGGCTTTCTTCTAGGCATCTGTCCACTCAAGTTGTGGAACAACATGAGTGCTTGAAGTAGAAGTTTAAGAAGTTGCTGCAGTAGGAGGTCTTGTCAAGATAGAGTTAAATATATCCTCATTAATAGAATTCATGTACAACTTAATTCTTGCCTTCCAGATGACAAACTTATTCAGGTTGCATACTAGAGGTCTGGTGCTTACATAATCCCTGTTTTGTGCCATTGTGATAGAGAATAGTTTGGAAGAAAAAAATCCGATCTAACTGGATCTTGGTTCAAGTGTTAACTTGTATAACCAAACAAACACACCCTCTGATACCAATTAAATGGAGGGTGTTAGGTCAAATTACTCTAGAGGGGGGGGAGGGGTTGAATAGAGTATTAAAACTTTTGGCTCTTTTTAGATTATATCAGAGTAAATATAGTGATACCATATATTAGTTAAGGAATAATAAAAACTAAGCTAAACAATTCAGCAATCACAAGTACAACAAAAACAAATGAAAAGGAGCAACCAGACAACACAAGAAGTTTATAGTGGTTCCTCTAAACCTGGGTACATCCACTCTTCTACCACCCTTGGTAGGAATCCACTAGCAAGTTTTGATCAGGTGACTTCCACCACAAGATCTGGTTCAGGTAGATCAGGAAAACCTTCAGGCTTTTGATCAGGTGCCTAAAACCAACTTCAAGTCTTTTGGAGGGAGACTTGTCAACCAAACTAACTTTTGAAGGGAGATATAAACCGGTACAATGGGATGGAAAATATTGATGGAAGTCTTCTCTTTTCTAAATTACAACTGAGAAGACTATATGGATTATTGTGATGTCAAAGCTCCATCTGAGAGGTTGACTATTTCTGAAAGAACAGAGCTTTGCTAAAGGGTGAGTAGGTCTTCATCTTGATCTGCCAAGATCCAGGAAATCCAGTAACAGATGGTGATTAGAGTGTCTCTAAGGATTTCTGAAATAGAGGTTGAAGAAGAATCTTGAACTTGATGTTTTGTTCTTCTTCAATCAACAGTGATGGCAGAGAATGAGAAAGCGTTGAGAGCGTCGAGTGCTTGTTCAGAATTTCCTATTCAGTGCTTCTCGATTTCTCTTCCTGTTTCTGTAACTGTCTTTCTTGTCTGCCTTTTTCGAAGAAGAAGAGAATTTCTTTTATTCCACTGCTAAAAAATTCACATTGAATTTTTGAAATCTTCCCATAAATGCTAGCTGCTAGAGGGAATAGAAAACGGCTGGAATAATAGCATTGATGAGTTTCCCCAACTATTCTTTATAGAATAAGCAATTATTTATTCTGAAGAATAACACATTTAATGCAGCCAAATAACGGCTATATTCAGAAGAATTTTTGCATTAAATACTGAGAATAATATTGCCAATAAGGCACAGAAGAGGAAAGGACTCAATCTGTAATAACACAGAAAAATCCGAACGCAAAACAAAATTCATCGACCTGAGATCAAAGATCGTCGACCAGGGAATTGAAGTTCGTTGACCTGTGCTCTGCGATCTGTTAACTGGGAATAACTTCCCAAATCTGCACTATAAGTTCGTCGAGCTGAGAAACTGATAGAAGAAAACTTAGCGTCGACCTGAGCTCTGAGAACGTCGAGCTTAGCTCAGAGAATTAACTCTGAGTTCGTCGATCTTAGATCGACGATCGTCGAGCTGAGTTTGAAAAATTTCGAACAGATTACTATCTTCTGAAAACATCTAAAACTGATTCTCTGAAGTCCACTTCTGGCTTGTCCAAGGAGGTAGCACTAATCAAGACTAAGCCTAAACTCTTGGACTACTACTCATGACCCTAGCTATACAATGTTGGGTCACACTCAGCCTAAGTTAGTAAACCTAGCCCAAATCCAACTAGGGATCCAACAGGATGTGTAATGCATGCGGATAAGATTTTATATGTAGATGTGCGGATAGGAAGTCGGGATTTCGGATTGGATGCATCTGTACTGCTGATATCAGAATTTGATGTGATCTTTGGTATGGACTGGCTCTCGGAGCAGCATGTCTTTATTGATTGCAATTCAAAGGAAATCACATTGGGACAGAATACCGAGATTGAGACTAAATTCACTGGTATGCGAGGAGCGAGCAGGATCATGATGTCTGCACTCCAAGTCGTAAATGCTGTTCGGAAAGCCGTGGAGTTATTCTTCACGCTAATTCAGATTGTTGAGCCAAAGTCCAGTATGAGTGACGTTCTGATAGTATCATAGTTTGTTGATGTGTTTCCTAAAGACAATCCTGGGTTACCGCCCCAGCGGGAGATAGACTTCACTATTGAGTTGCTGTCAGGTGCAAAACCTGTGGCCCGCTCGCCATATCGTGTTGCGCGAAAGGAAATGGCGGAACTGAAAGTTCAACTATAAGAGTTGTTGAAATAGGGATACATATGCCCAAGTATGTCACCTTGGAGTTCACCTATTCTCTTCGTAAAAAAAAGGACGGTAGTCTGCGGTTGTGTATCGACTATCGCGAATTGAATAAGATGATGGAGAAAAACAAGTATCTGATTCCACGGATAGATGACTTGTTTGATCAGCTAGTGGGCTCAACCGTCTATTTTAAACTGGTCTTAAAATCTGGTTACTACCAGGTTAGGATTCGGGAAGGTGGCATTCCCAAGATAGCATTTGTAAAACACTACGGGCATTATGAGTTCACTATAATGTCATTTGGGCTATGTAATGCGCCTTCAGTGTTTATGGACTTAATGCACCGCACTTTTATAGAGTACTTGAATTTTTTTGTGATTGTCTTCAAATATGACATCTTGGTGTACTCTCAATCTGAAGCAGGCCCTGCGAACCATTTACGGAAGGTTTTTCACACCCTGAGGTGAAACAAACTCTACGCCAAGTTCTCAAAGAGTGAGTTTTGGCTGTCATTAGTGGATTTTCTTGGCCATGTGGTGAGTGGAGAGGGCATTGCGGTGGATTCGTCGAAGATAAGAGCCATACGGGAGTTGCCGGTGTTGTCTTCTATGGCCTAAATAAGGAGTTTCCTTGGATTGGCAGACTACTACAGACGTTTCATAGAAAACTTCTCAGGATCGCTTTGCCTCTTACCACATTAACGAGGAAGGATAAGAAGTTTGTTTGGATGTCGTAGTGCTCGCAAGCATTTGATGATTTGAAGAGTCATTTGACCACGGCACCTGTTTTGATGTGGCCAGGTGGTACAGACGGCTATGAGATTTATAGTGATACATCAGGGAGCGGCTTAGGCTGCGTTCTTCTTCAATTTGGAAAATTGATAGCGTATGGTTCGCGACAGTTGAAAGTGCATGAGCGAAACTATCTCGTCCACAACTTGGAGTGTGTGGCGGTGATTTTTGCACTTAAACTATGGTGTCACTATTTATATGGCGTGAAAGTGGATATATTCACGGACCATAAGAGCCTAAAGTACCTATTTAATCACAAGGATCTCAATATGCGACAACAAAGGTGGATGGAGTTCCTCGGAGAACACCTTTGATATTCTTTACACTCCGGGGAAGGGAAACATTGTCGCAGATGCCTTGAGTCGTAGGACTCCGACAAGGGAAAATTGGTTACAGAGGCATGATGAGCGTCTAATCCAGGAGTTGGAAGCGTTAGAGATTTCTTGTGTTGACAAGAATTCCACAGTTAATGCATGCTTGAACTGGATGGAGGTACAGTATGACCTTGCTGATAAGGTTCGACGAGCTACAAAAATTGATGAAAGTTTGCAACGCTATGCAGTGGATGGGTCAAATTGCCAATTCTCCTGGGATGATGGCCTTTTGCGGAAAGACAGTTGTTTGTGCGTCCCAAGTATGGGTAAGCTAAAAGAAGAATTGATGTATGAGGCTCATTTTACGAAATACTCAATTCACCCAAGGAGCACAAACATGTACAAAGACATGAAAAAACTATTCTTGTGACCAGGTTTAAATAAATACATCGCACACTATGTGGCTAAATGTCAGACATGTGCCTTAGTGAAAGCGGAATGCCAGAAGCCTGGAGGTTTCCTGAAGTCGCTACCTATTCTAGAATGGAAGTTTGATGATATTTCAATGGATTTCGTGCACAGTTTGCCGAGATCTTAACACGGTAATTAATCGATTTGGGTGATCGTAGACCGGCTGAGTAAAGTGGCTCACTTCATTCCAAACAAGAGGGATGATTCGGTGAAAGTCTTGGCTAAGCTTTATTTTGAGCAAATCGTACGAATACGTGGTGTTCCGCATAGCATCGTAAGTGATCGAGATGGACGCTTACCTTCGAATGATTGGAGTCTAATCCATCATTTATTGGGGATAAAGTTAACATTCAGTACGACCTTTCATCCACAAATGGATGGCCAGACTGAGAGGACCAACATAACGATGGAAGACATGCTCTGAATGTGCGCCTTGGATTTAGGGAAGTGATGGGAAGATCATCTCTATATATTAGAGTTCGCCTATAATAATAGCTATCAAGCTAGCATAAATATGACACCATTTGAAGCTTTGTATGGTAGGAAATGTCGTACACCATTAGCTCTGGCGCAAACAGGCGAGTCAAAATTATATAAGCGTGAGGAAGTCGAAGAGGCTAATTTGACGTTACGCTCTATTCGGGAGAGGCTTCTGATAGCCCAAGATAGGCAAGAGAAGTATTACAATGCCAAGCACCAAAATGTGGAATTCGTGGTGGGCGTTTGGGTATATTTAAAAATCAAGCCATTCAAAGGCGTGTCCAGGATTCGGCGCTTGAAAAAGTTAAGTCTGAGGTATCTTGGCCCGTTTGAAGTGGTGGAGCGAGTTAGGGAAGCTTCCTATAAGCTAGCTCTTCCAGAAGAATTGATTGGATTGCATGATGTGTTCCACATATCCGTGGTTCGGAAAGCCGTGAAAGATCCATCTCAGGTAATTGCGAATGATAGCATGTCGGTCTAGTCTAGGCTTACGATGAAGGTTAGGCCCATCCGGATTGAGGATATGGCAGTTAAGAAACTGCGGAACAAGACAATCGAGATGGTTAAAGTTCGGTGGGAAAACTATTGTCATGAGGAGCTAACATGAGAGCCGGAGCAAACCATACTTGCTGAATTTCCCGAATTGTTTGTATAAAATGTTGTAACATTTCTGTGTTGAAGAAAATGTATGTTATAACATCTTTGTTGTTGTATTCTGGTGCTTTATGAAAATTTTGGGACGAAATTTTTTATAAGAAGGGTAGGATTGTAACACCCAAAAAGTTGAAGGAAATCATCGAGCGGAGCTCGACGAAGGTCGTCGAGCGGAGCTCGACGAAGGTCGTCGAGCGGAGCTCGACGAAGATCGTCGAGCGGAGATCGACGAAGGTCGTCGAGCGGAGATCGTCGAGCTTAGCTCGACAAAGGTCGTCGAGCTAAGCTTAGGGATTTTGGAGCTACTCGTGTCAGGTGGATGATTTGTGGCCACTGAGCTGTGATTTAATTTCAACCCGAGCCGTTGATTGGTTTTGTTGATTTTATTGTGTGACTGAGATGTAGTCTGAGGCCTGTTGTTCAGACGGATAGAAAGGAGGAAAATATTATTTCCTTTTCCTTTCTCTCTCTTCCTATGTTCTGGAGCAGAGAACTCTCGGCTGGAGCTAGGGTTTGCTGAGGTTGCTGAAGAAGATCTTGTGGCCGAAAGCAAGATCTAAAGCTCTAATCGCGAAGGAGAAAGTGAGGTGATAATTTCCGTCCACATAAAAAAGCTGTGTCATGGCTCCAAAGAGAATGTCAAGGGAAATGATCTTCCTCCTTGGACATGTGAAGTCCTTTTTTTTGCATGTGCATGGATTTCCCCCACTAAAAGGTGGAATGTTGAGTGATTTCCGTTGGGTTTATTCTTTAAATCCTTAAGAAGTCTTGCATATAGATCCGAAAATGTATAGTACGAAATAGACATGCTATGTGAAGACCATATAGACAGATAGGTCTGGATTATTGATGCTTTTTTTGCGCACCAAAGAAGACTACGCGTATAAACGAGTATTTTGTGGAGTTGGTGGGTTGTGCCTGTGAAGTGGAGTAACAGAAAGTACTGGAATGGATTTCTAGGAAAAATACCCTCGAAGTTTGTGTGCTATATGCTGGCACTGTAGGATGCTGCAGAGTTTGGGTTTATTTTGGGTGCAGAAAGAGAGTTTATATTGACTCCGCCAAGCAATCGTGACAAACGCTGGCATTGAATCCCGCTTTGATTGCAAAGCCAGTCCTTCGGGGACAGTGTGGCTATTATGAGTTGTGAGTTCTTAAAGGCCTTCATATTGAATGAATATGGGGAAGCTGACCCACATCGATCTAGACATTGAATCGGCGATTTGAGCAACGGGTAAAAGCTGAACTGTCTCCGCATTATGGTTGTCTAACATAAGTGCCTGGGATATTTGCGTTCGTCAAGTTTACATAATGGGAGTCTTGGGTTGTTCGCCATTAAGACTAAATTCTCCGGCCGTGGGCCATGGAGCATGAATGCTAAATGTTTACTGTTGAGCTTTGGACCCTTGAACGGTGGTGGGACCCTGGTTTTCCGGTACACTAATAATGTGACATGAGTGCATGGAGCGTCGGACTGTGTGGTCGACATTGTGATATATTGATAGTGCGTCAGTGCACATCTTGTGATATATCTGCTTCTGAAATGCTATGTCTGTAGGGAAGGAATACCACTACCCAAGGAAAGTGGTAGGGTCGTTATAAAATGGTCAGCTGAATGCTGACCGTTGCCTTGTTTGCAACCGTTGTGGTGTACTGTCCTTGTGCAGGTGCTGGGGAGCCGGGAGGAAAATAGTGGGTTGGAGCCCTTGCTAATGCTGCTGCTATGCTGGCCCTCGAAGGACTATTAAAGAAATGTTTTACATATTTCATATGTGACCGACCTGCGTGTCGATGTATGTAATCCATACTTGTGAAGAAAACCTGTAAGGCCTTAAGGCCAACCTTTTTTTGTGTATTTTGTATACATTCCTTTGAGATATATAAATGTTTTGGTTTATATATATAGTGGACATTCATGGTTGATGAGTTCATTATTAACCCCTAAGGCTTCCGCTAAAATGCTATGAGTTTGGATGCGTGTACTAGTTTTTGATATTAACCTGTAACCTCGCTGCCTGTTTGTGGCATATAGTGTGGGTCCCCTGGAGGACCTTCTTTTACATGTCATTTAACGTATGGAGTCGTCACATTCACTCAATGCACTCAACGCCAAGGCGGTTTCACTCAATATAGGGACTTAACTCCATGAACTTAACTTCACTCGATGCCTAGCAGAGTTTACTCGATGCCTATCTGAGTTTAATCAATGCTCTCAACACCAAAGGCACTTATACTAAAATGACTCAATGACATATAGTTTCACTCGACACACTCGATTCCAAATATTCTTAACTCGATGAAAAAGACTTAGACTCACAGGTTACTCGATGCCTAAACTCAACGAATGCCGAATCACTCGACACCAAGGTTGATACTCGACGAATTCATCGAGAATACCCAACGAATCTGACTTAGCCCCAAAACTCATACTTGAAGAATTTCACTCAGAATGACCCCACCATATATGATGAATTAAACTTAGGTTGACTGCCCTATAATCGATGAATTTCCTCTAACCAGACTCTGCCGTTGTCCGACGAAATTTCCTTGGCCAGAAATCCTACACTACACAGCAGATCGATCTTGTCCTAACCATACACTAATCCTACATTTTTAGGAGGGAAGAAAAAGAAAGTATTGAAAAACTAGAAAATATCAAGGGGAAGATTCACCACTTACCTCAAAACTTCGGAACTCCGGCATTACGTGCGCTCCTCCTAACGGATCTGACCGCAAGAACACCTTGGCTACACTTCCTGGAACTTTTTATGGGAAACGAGGGTAAAAACCGAATAACCTAATACCCAAAAATCAAAGAAACGGGAAAAATCACTGCTCACACGTAGATATCAGCGAGAGCTTTCTGAATCTACCCTCCAACGATGATTTCATGCATCGGGACTCCTACAGTTGACGGCCAAAAGCTTGCGATGTCCGATGTTTTCTCTCTTCCGTGAATCAGTCTGACTACTTGGAAAGAAGATTATGAATAGGGTACTGCCAAAACGTACACGCTTATATATAATTTAATTTTATATTATTAATTGTACATCAAAACGACCAAAAACTCGAATCAAAACAAATTTCCACGATATTCGCACCGAAGCTAAATATTGATGCTATAAAACCAATGGCGAAGTCGAAATCAGAATCTGAAAAACCAAATTCGTGTAAAAACTCCCAAAAGTCAAAATAATGAATACCCCTAAAAGGCTCCACCGAGTTCCAAAATAAACCTGGTTCGCAAGGGAAATTTCAAAAACACAATAGAAATTAGCCATACTAATATTCTAAGTCAAAACCTCGGATACCAATGAGCAAAAGTCACGCTCCGGCAACAATACTCGTCAACTACGCATCAATGTAATGCCCTGACATCAAAAATGTAACATCACTCAGACAACTAGACCCCCTAGGAGGGGTTTTGTCATGACTAGGTCATGACAAAACCCTAGGAAGCTCAAGAAGACCAAGTGGACCTAGGAATGTAGGTGGGATCACTATGGTCTGCAAATAGTAGATTTGTAAATACTAGGTTGGGATGATCAAGGGGCTTCACCATGACTCCAAAACCTCACCACAACCTTACCAACCCATGGGAAGGTCCATTAAAGCCCTAAGGGTCCATTGGAGTCAACTTTGGGTGGCCAAGTTGACCTAGGATCATCTTAGTCCTAAATTGGGCAAGGTGCCCTAACTAAGGGAATGTGCCCTAATAAGCCCAACCAACCCTACCAAGGTCTTCCTAGACCAAAAGTGGGGTCAATGGGTCACCAAAGATCAATTGGGGTCAACCCAAGAGCCTGAGTTGACCCAAGTCAACTCTAGCCCTAAAGTGGTCAAAGTTCCCTAACTATGGTGCAAGTGACCTTCAGTGTCTAACCCTACACACCCCTTCCTAAATCTTAGGGGAAGACAATGGGTCACCAAGGACCCATTAGGGTCAACCCAAAAGGTGAAAATCACCAAAGTCAACCTTAATTTAGTTTAGGTCAAACTTACCCCAAATGGGCTAACCCAAGCTCAAGCACTTTTTCATTTGGGCTAACCACCTCTTAATTATGTGATGATATGATTTAGTGGGCTGAAAATAGACTAAAGGGATGAACAAGTCAAGGTTGATGACTAAGAGAGAGAGCTCCACCTTGTCAATTAATGGAGGAGAGAGAAAGGGGAAGGTAGAAGGCCATTCATAGCAGAGGGAGGTCAAGGGCCACCTTTGGTGGCTGGATTTAACTCCTCTAGGGGAGAGGAGGAGTTTCCAGCCATTTCCTAGACACCCCAAGACAAGTTCACCCCCCCCCCCACCATGGTCGAGAATGGCCTTTAAAGGCCATTCATCCCACACTCTTCACATACCCCATTTGGTGATTTTAAAAGCTCCACTAGACTCAGGGGATTTGTTTACACACTTTACCTGAAGGAGACAATGCTTCCCACTGTGTCGTTGTAGAAACCCGACCAGCGGCACCACAACCATGGCAACCCGGCGATCGGCTCGACTCCAGACCACCAATAAGGTCCTCCCCTCCTCCTCTCTTTCTAGGTAGATCGTAGGGCTAATTAGGGCTGAAAATCGAGCTCAATTGAGCCCGATTGGGGAGGAAGATTTCACGATTTTTTAATGAAAAATGAACCTTTCGGGATCGCCGGAGACGGACCCTCCGGCGGATGTGCCGCCACCTTGCGATAGCCACCACCTCGACGGAGGTAGTGGTGGCGGTGGCTGGCAAGGGAGGTGGCTAGGTGGCCGGCGGCAGCGGCCTGAAGATGGCCCAGGAAGAATCAATCTTGTATGTTGGAGCGCTGGGGACGATTACCAGATGCCGTCCGTCATTACGCCAAGATTCGTGCTAATATAATTAAACTATAGGATAAATTTTCATTTCATGTGATATTCTATCACACATTATGTATTTAATGTTTTTAATTATTAAAAATACCTAGAGACCTCTAGTGAAAAAATGGTAAATATTAAAGTTGTATCCCTAGGGGTATACTTTAATCTAAAATTTATTTGAAGCATTTTCGGTGTCTGGTTTGACCAGGGCACTTATTTTGGTGGGGTCTATACCTATGGTTAGTCAAAGACTAAATTGAGTGCCCCCACTTCATCCCTTGTCCAAATGACTTGGAATTTGGGCAGGGAGTCACCCTAAACTATACCTAGGTCCTATCCAAAAATGGGAGATTTGGGGCATACCGTTTCTATAGTTTTTGGAAAAATTAAATAAATCATGTGTAATTTAATTAGTTGCCTTAAACACCTCAAAAACCCCTTAAATTTTTGAGGGAGCGCTTTGGGAGTATATTTAGGCTCTGGTTAAAATTTCATCCCTTTTTGGTTTGGTTTAATAGGGTAATTGTGTAGCCAAGTGTTGGCCCCTTTTAGGTCAAATTAGGGCTAAGTGCCCTTAGTGCTCTTGAGTTGGCCAACCTCACCCAAAGGTGATGGATCTTGGCACTCATCCATATTAGCACTGAAAATACCCCCTCCACTATTATTGTGTGGAAGTTGAAGGGTGGAGCCCTAGGACAGTAGGGTAGGTCCTATGTGTGCAAACCTAGGGTTTGAAGGTCAAGGGGTCAAGTGACCTTGAAATGACTTGAAACCTGGTGGAGAGGACTATAGGGTTGTCAAGGTCCTCTGGTAAAAACATCATGAGATTTAGAGGCTGTTAAAATCCCCAAAACCCTAACCCTAGTTTAGGGCACAAACGTTATACATGTAAAATAGAACATCAAAACTTTATAAAAAGTTGTGAAACTTGGGTTGTGTGGTCATAGGGATAATATGAGCCCCTAGTAATTTTATAGAAAATTTTGGAACAATAATTTTAGTAACTACTTTGTAATACATGGATTTGCCCTTGATAGTCATTTATGCATTGTGATCTCACTATTCTTTGGAAAAATAACAAAATTGGGCAGAGGGTGTTTTAGGTCATTATACTCATACCTTAATTTTAATATAATTTTTAGATTTATATTTTCAGTACTTACTTAATAAGCTTATAAATATGTAATAAAGTTCAAAAATAGTTTCAGAGCTTAATGATTGTTAGAAAATTTTGAAACTTATGAAAACGTGTACTTAGATTAATATGCACATGAGGAAATTTTATCATAAATTTTAGATGAATATTTTTAGTAGTTGTTTCATTAATTTATGAAAGAGGATTATTATTCTAAATTAAAATTATAGTTCATTATTCATTGGAAAGTTCGGAAACTTAGTCAAGAGTGTTTTTAGGGCATATTAGTCATGCTTGAATTTTCTAATAATTTTTGGAAGCCAATTTGCAGCACTTATTTCTTTAATTGTTTACTATGTGTTTATATTTGAAATTTTTGATCAGAGGCCTAAACTTTGCAAAAAAATTGGGAGACTTGAATTTACTGTCAATTAGCTGCCTAGTATTTATCATAATTTTGTGTAGCGTTGTACATGACTGTAAAGTCCACTTCATATTCAAAACTAGGGCATTTGGATTTTTAGGGAAAATAAATAAAATATCAGATAAACTAGGAAAATTTCCAAGTTTCTGGATTTAGGCTATAAATGACATGACAGACCTCCATTTATTATGTTAGGGTGTTTGGATGAGGATTTAGAGTATCTTCTATCATGTACATCATATAGCATGTGGGTGGCTTGCTGGTCTGGGTGAAGTGAAATGGAGTATATCAATGGAAGTTGGGATGAGTAGATTGTTGGGTTGTCTAAGATTAGGTGGTGCTCGGGATCAACGAAAGATCATCTTTCCTGTGGAGGGAGAGAGAAGGTCAAACACACAAGGGTTAGATCCAAACTAATATTAAAGGGACCAGGAGTCGGGTATTAACCAATAATAGTAAGTGCCTTGCGATAGGGAGCTTTGGGCTTCATCCCATCGTAGTTCCTAGTGCCCTCGAGAGCCCTTCACGGGGTATACCGTGGGCAGTCCTGGGCTAACATAAACTGTAGGCATAATAAACTTTAAGAGTAACTAGTATAACTAGGGATTCACTTTCACTCACCTCGATGTCTCGGGATATTAGGTTGGGTCACACGGGCTGTAGGCTCGGTGGTCTTGGTGATGGAGAGTTTAGCCCGGCGAGCCGATGACTCGGTAGATAATTATGACGGATGGGTTAGTCCGGGGAGCTTTGGCTCGGTTGTTGGTTGTGACGGACGAGTTAGTCCAGGTAGCTTTGCCTCGATGGTTGATATATCAAGATTGCATGTGCATAAAATATAAGGTGTTGGCGTGTAACACCCCAAATTGTTGTAGGAGTGACGGGGATCGAATTTGGCCAAGACAAGTTTTTGGTGCAGGTGACACGGGCCCCGACACGGGCGTGTCGGAGGCCGTGTCGGGCGTGTCGAGCTCGGGCCGTGTAGTCGACCAGTTCTGGTCGACGATGGTCGTGTGGTGGAACACGGCCTAGGACACGGGCGTGTCCCAGGCCATGTCACACCTGGGCTGTGCGGTTGGGTACACGGGTAATGACATAAGCATGAACACGGGCATGTCTAGTTGGACACGGGCGTGTCTAATGCCGTGTCACCAAGCCGTGTACCTCTCTGACTGCGAAGTGTTGATAAATTGCACACGGGGGGCGTGACACGGGTCCCGACACGGGCGTGTCGCAGGCTACACGGGCGTGTCGGATACCGTGTCACATGCCGTGTTGCTGGTTTTCAATTTTTGTCGAGACGGCAAATGAGCTACACGGCCTGGCACACGGCCGTGTGTGAACCCGTGTTCGGCCCAGTTTTTGGGATTTCAGATCTAATCTTGGCCGTTCGTTTCCTTGGCTTTGGATCTGACGGTGGGGGGCTGCTCCTGGGTGGTTTTAGCCGGGAATAGGGTTTTGAAATCCTTATTTCACTTGGGCACTCTCTCTCTAAATCCTAGAGAGAAGGGAGAGCTTGGAGGAGGAAGAAGGAGGTCAACTCCGGTGGCCGGTGGAGATTCGGAGCTCCGTTTCGCGAGCGGAGTTCAGAACCGCGAGGGTGGGAGCGTTGCGGTGGTTTTCAACCGAGCAAATCTTCTCCATGGCTAGGAAGAGGGGACAGAAGGTAACGACGCTTCTCCTCTCGGTTTTTAGGATTTAGGATGCATGAATAGCATCCCCTTCCTTTCGTATTTTGAGCACCGAATCTCTCAAATGAGAGGGATTCGTGTAGCCTAGGTTCAAGAGGACCTCCGGGTTGAGTATGTTCATCCCGGCATGCTTTGCATTAGAGATCTGCTCCGTTAGCGGATTAGGCATTGTGGGTGAAGCCGTGGTCGCGATTGATGATCCGACCCGGTGATGTTGCATAGCGAGTTTTGGGGTTTCGATAGAAATCCGCAGCGGCAATACGCCGTTGTATGTATGCGTTTTCCCCCTCATATTAGAGTGAGTACTCGTAGTCAGAACCGGACGAGGTTAGCTCCGCTTTGTGCGGTAGATGGTTTCCTTGGAGCACGGGAAAGACACGGTGCGAGTGGCGATTAGGGTGGGGAAACCTTTGTTTGTGCTGTGCTAAGGCACGGCTATGTCTCCGTGGTCGGCTGGCAATCCCGTGGCGCGCAAGTCATGTGGGGAAGGTGTCCCGGCGAGACTAGCCCCTTCGGTGGACTACGAGAATGTCGAGCGGAGACAAGCCCGGTCAATGTGGCCATGAGCGGGTGGGGTCCAGTACGGCTTCTTAGAATCGGTCAGTATGAGACGGAACCCTGACGTGCGAAGTCAGAATGTGCAGGCAAGCCCCGGGGTATATGACCCTTGTGCGGGTGGGGCCTTTGCAAGGTTCCGTGTGACGGCGCGTATGCCGGTAGGGACATGGTGGTTCCCTTGTGTTTGCGGCTTTAGGCCAATGGGGAAACGGAAGTACCCAGTGTTTGATGTTGTGCTAGATGTATACGAACTAGGGTGCCTTGGGTGAAACCCGGGTTGCATTCATCCTGCATAGTAGGCCCTTTCACCTTGTACAAAACATAGAGAACATGTATGATGTATGAGACATCCAAGCCTATTTTACCGCTTTAATATATTTTCTCTTTTGGTATACGAAGTGCTAACTTGCAGGTGGAGTGGTACCCCGGGGTCCGTTAGGGACGGCCGGGAGGAGATGTGTTTGTTACACAGTAGAGGTCAGCCTTTGCTGACCCACGTTACTTCAAATCCTTACAGGGCAAGGATCGCATGCAGGAGCTAGCTCGCCGGGCGAAAAGTCCTAAGCCTCATGAAGTGTTGCTGTGCTTGGTTTCTCCTTTTATGTTTGCTACTTTTGTTATGTTTATGTCCGGCTTGTATGCCGAGGTAGCCTAGGAGTGCTTGGCACATTGATATGTTTTGGACTATTATTGTGTAAGGCCTTAAGGCCATTTGATACTCTATCGTTAGTGGATAACTTCTGTCGGTTTGTTCTGTTTCCGCTGTGTTTTTCTGGAGTTTTGAGATTGGGTAGTTTTCATATCATCTTTTAATACTAAAGCTGTGGCGTCCATATGTTGTGGGGTACCGGCCGGACCCATATTATATGGTCTTTACAGGGGAGGTGTTACAATTTGGTATCAGAGGGAGGTTCGCGTTCCAACGAGAAGTTTCGCGGTCGAAAGTATAAGTCGAGTCGCGTATAAGAAGTTATCCACATAGGAGTATCGCAGGACCATGAGTGTCCTGGTGTTCGAGTCATGCGATTAGAGACTGATTTGTGTTTTCTTGCTTGTGTTTAGAGTGCAAGCAATGAGGCTGGGACCTCGAGGCCAAGAGAAGAGCTCTCGGCAAGTAGTGCGACTGCGCAAGGTCCGCTAGGGATGGGGGTCACACCGGCCGACTTCTGTCGTATGCTTGCAGAAGCGATGGTGGCGGCCCAAGCTGCAGCGACAGCACAGCTAGCAGCTCCCGTTGCTCAGGTAGCAACTCCTGCTACCCCGGAAATGGCAACGACCGTGTAGGTTCAGGAAGCCAGGCGGGCAGAGCCGTAGGGCGAGAGAGTGGTTGTCGGGCATGGGGACCGGCAAATGAAGTACTTTCTGAGTTTCCACCCTCCAACCTTCAAGGGAACCAGCACACCCACAGATGTAGAGGATTGGTGGGCTAGAATTCAGGAGCTTCTGAGGGAGGCAGAGGTGCCAGATGAGAAAAAGGCAGAGTTCGCAGCCTTTATGTTGGAGGGAGATGCCAAGTTATGGTGGGTGAGCCACAGTGGCCGGCAGTTTCTAGGACGCACACCGTCCATCGAGGAGTTTGGGAATGCCTTCCTGAAGAAGTACACACCTGCCTCAACGAGGTTAGCCCTCCAGAGGCAGTTCCTACATCTGGTGCAGCGAGACAAGTCAGTGGATGAGTATGTTCAGGAATTTACTCGCTTGGGTCGTTATGCAGGGACGACCATGGCAGACGATGAAGAGAGGGACACTCTCTTCTACCATGGATTGAGGGAGAACCTAAGACAACCCCTCATATCGATGAAATGTGCGGGTTTCAACGAATTGGTGGAGGTGGCCCGAATTTTGGAGAGTGACATAGAGAGATCCCAGCGTCGCAAGGGTTTCACACCCAAGCAGGGGGAGGAGAAGAAGCCTGCCCAGTCACATGGAAAGGCGGAAGGGAGCCGATGGAAGAAGAAGCCTTCCCCATATAAGTCGGGCGAGAAAAGTAATTGGACGTCTGGAGGGTCACGCTCTAAGGGCCCTCAAACGTGCTATAGTTGTGGCAAGCCGGGCCATATAGCAAGATTTTGTACCCAAGGGGGCACTGAGCAAGAGCCAAGGCAGGAGCAAACAGTGCGCTCCGGCCCCAGTGCCGCAGAGAAAGGGAAGATGGCGGAGTCGAGTGCTTCTCGGTTTCAACCAGTACAGCCAAGGGCCTACAACCTTGGGCAACAAGAAGCAATCCGTCAACCCGATGTGGTGATAGGTACGAGAGTTCAACCTGCACCTTAGATTGCTGTCTTTCAAGCCTTTATGTTTGTTGTATGTGTGTAGGCTTTGCAATGGTATCTGGGTACCCTGCTAGGGTACTATTTGATACGGGAGCGTCGCACTCCTTCCTTGCGGAAGGATTTATCCGGAGGATCGGAGTGGAGTCTTTCTCGACGGACTCCGAGTTGAAAGTGCGCATGCCCAATGGGTCATCTATGACTACCAGGGCTAGAGGCTGGATTTGTTGGAGTCTTGAGGGAGTCGACTTCTTATTGGTAGCGGCGATCTTGCCGTTGTCCGAGTTCGATGTGATTTTGGGGATGGATTGTCTTGCGGAGCAGCGTGCCAGTATCGACTATTTGTCCAAGGTGGTAACCCTGAGGGGCATGGTGCAAGCGGAAGTCAAGTTTGAAGGTCAGCATGCAGTGGCCTGCTCCCTAGTTTCGACACTTCAGTTAGTGCGAGCTGTTAACCAGGGAGGTGTAGCTCTAGTAGCGTTGTTGGAGGTTAGCCTCTCCAGGCTGTCTCTAGGAGAAGTGCCCGTGGTGGCGGAGTTTGGAGATGTTTTTCCCGAGGAGTTACCGGGAGCACCTCCTCGGCGGGAGATTGATTTCTCCATCGAGTTGGTGCTCGAGGCTAGACCAGTGTCGCGTCCACCCTTCAGGATGGCAACAAAGGAGTTGGCCGAGCTCAAGGTTCAATTGCAGGAGCTTTTGGAGCAAGGGTATATCAGGCCCAGCTCTTCACCGTGGAGTGCGCCAGTGTTATTCGTAAAGAAGAAGGACGATAGTATGCGTCTGTGCATAGACTACCGAGAGTTGAACAAATTGACTGTCAAGAATAAGTATCCGATCCCTCGGATAGACGATCTCTTCGACCAGTTGGTGGGGTCGGTGGTGTACTCCAAGTTGGACCTGAAGTCCTGATATTATCAGTTGCGGATTCGTGACGAGGACATACCCAAGACCGCGTTTGGTACGAGGTATGGTCATTTTGAGTTCTCGGTGATGCCGTTCGGGCTAACGAACGCGCCGTCCGTGTTCATAGACTTGATGAACCGAGTGTTTCGCGAATATTTGGACTGGTTCGTAGTCGTCTTTATAGATGACATTTTGGTGTATTCCAAGGCGGAAGCGGAGCACGAGTCGCACTTGCGGACAGTGTTGCAAGTATTGAGAGAGAACCAGCTTTATGCGAAGTTCTCCAAGTGCGAGTTCTGGTTGGAGAAAGTGGCATTTCTAGTCCATGTGATTAGTGGGGATGGGGTGGCGGTGGATCCAACGAAAGTAGAAGCCATCAGAGAGTGGCCAGCTTTGAGGACCGTGGCGGAAGTCCGAAGTTTTCTTGGACTAGCCGGGTACTACCGAAGGTTTGTGGAAAACTTTTCGCGGATAGCTCTACCCCTCACTTCACTAACTCGCAAGGATCAGAAATTTCTATGGACTCAAGAGTGCAACGAGGCGTTTGAAACCCTGAAGGAAAGGATAATGATGGCGCCGATCCTAAGTCTGCCAAAGGGGACCGAAGGGTTCCAGATTTTCAGCGACGCATCCGGATGCGGTTTAGGGTGCGTGTTGGTGCAGCATGGTAGTGTGATAGCTTTTGGGTCGAGGTAGCTGAAGCCTCATGAGAGAAATTACCCCGTCCATGATTTGGAGTTGGCGGCGGTAATTTTTGCGTTGAAGTTGTGGAGGCACTACGTTTATGGTGCAAAGGTGGAGATCTTCACAGACCACAAGAGTCTGAAGTATCTCCTAGATCAGAAGGACCTAAATATGCGACAGCGTAAGTGGGTCGAGTTCCTGGGGGACTACGAGGTGACAATTCAGTACACACCAGGGAAAGCCAATGTGGTGGCAGATGCTTTGAGTAGGAAATACTCGGGGCAAGGAAATTGGATTGAAGCTCACGATGAGCGGTTAAGGCGGGACTGGGAGTCCCTTGGTTTGGAATGTGTGGCAAGAGGCGAGTCTAGCGTGGTTCGACTAAATTGGATTGAGATGCAGAGTGACTTATGCGATCGTATTCGGGAAGCGACCCATGTAGATGCGGAGTTCCAACCTTTCGTGGAGGAAGCTCTAAAGGGCGAGGGTAGCACCTGGGAGATGGGTGATGGGATTCTGAGGAAGGGCGGAAGGATTTATGTACCGCAGTTCGGCAAGCTCCGCGAGGAGTTGATGTTTGAGGCCCACTTCACTAAGTACTCCATTCACCCGGGTAGTACAAAGATGTACTTGGACTTGAAGAAGTTCTATTGGTGGCCTGGGATGAAGCGAGACGTGGCTTTGTGTGTGAGTCGGTGCCAAACATGTGCCTTGGTGAAGGCCGAATGTCAGAAGACGGGCGGGTCCTTGAAGCCTCTTCCAATCCCCGAATGGAAATTTGATGGCATCTCCATGGATTTTGTGCATGGGTTGCCTAGATCGCAGCAGGGTAATGATGCCATTTGGGTGATTGTGGACCGCTTGACCAAAGTGGCACATTTCATCCCAAACCGGAAGGAGGACAGTGTGGAAAAGTTGCTGGAGTTGTACGTCCGCAATATTGTACGACTCCATGGGATTCTGAAGAGTATAGTCAGCGACCGGGATGGACGTTTCACGTCTAAGTATTGGCGGTTGGTGCAGAAGAGCTTGGGCACAAAACTCAAGTTCAGTACGGCTTTTCATCCTCAAACCGATGGGCAAACTGAGAGAACGAACCGTACTTTGGAAGATATGCTAAGGATGTGTACTCTCGACTTCGGCAAGAAGTGGGAGGATCACTTCTTCATGGTGGAGTTTGCGTATAACAATAGTTACCAAGCTAGTATCAAGATGGCGCCATACGAAGCTCTGTATGGGAGGCGGTGTCGAACACCGATGTCTTGGACAGAGGCGGGAGACACCAAGCATTTGGGGAAAGAAGGGGTAGCCGACGCTAGTGAGTTGGTGCGGACCATCCAAGAGCGCATGAAGGTAGCTCAAGATCGGCAGTCGAAGTATTTCAATGCTCGCCACAGGGATGTGGAATTCGCTGTGGGCGACTGGGTGTATCTTAAGATCAAGTCGTTCAAAGGCGTTTCGCGAATTCGCCTACTCAAGAAGCTGAGTCCGAGATTTTTGGGACCATTCAAGGTCACCAAGCGAGTGGGAGAGGCAGCGTACCGGTTGGCGTTGTCCACAGAGCTAAGTGGATTGCATGACGTTTTTCACGTCTCCGTCCTGAGGAAAGCGTTGTTTGAAGCCAGCGTGGTGATTGAGCCGACGGCGGTGCCGGTAGAGGAAGACTTGGGGACGCGAGTTCATCCAGTCAGGATAGAAGACTCAGATGTTCGGCAATAGCGGAACAAGGAGGTCAGACTCGTAAAGGTCCGTTGGGACAACTGTGGTTGCGAGGAGCTCTCATGGGAGTGAGAGCAGGCCATGCTAGAGGAGTACCCCGAGCTTTTCTCCTCAGGTACTGTTTAGTTTTGTTTACCTTCCATGTTTTAAATTTCGGGACAAAATTCTTTTAAGGGGGAGAGAATTGTAACACCCTAAATTATTGTAGGAGCAACGGGGATCGAATTTGGCCAAGACAAGTTTTTGGTGTAGGTGACACGGGCCCCGACACGGGCGTGTCGGAGGCCGTGTCGGGCGTGTCGAGCTCAGGCCGTGTAGTCGACTAGTTCAGGTCGACGATGGTCGTGTGGTGGAACACGGCCTCGGACACGGGAGTATCCCAGGCTGTGTCACACCTGCGCTGTACGGTTGGGTACACGGGTAATGACACGGGCATGAACACGGGCGTGTCTAGTTGGACACGGGCGTGTCTGATGCCTTGTCACCAAGCCGTGTACCTCTTTGACTGCAAAGTGTTGATAAATTGCACACGGGGGGCGTGACATGGGTCCCGATACGGGCGTGTCGCAGGCGACACGGGCGTGTCGGAGGCCGTGTCACATGCCGTGTTGCTGGTTTTCAATTTTGGTCGAGACGGCGAATGAGCTACACGGCCAGGCACACGGCCGTGTGAGAACCCGTGTTCGGCCCAGTTTTTGGGATTTTAGATCTAATCCTGGCCGTTCGTTTCCTTGGCTTTGGATCCGACGGTGGGGGGCTGCTCCTGGGTGGTTTTAGCCGGGAATAGGGTTTTGAAACCCTTATTTCACTTGGGCACTCTCTCTCTAAATCCTAGAGAGAAGGGAGAGCTTGGAGGAGGAAGAAGGAGGTCAACTCCGGCGGCCGGTGGAGATTCGGAGCTCCGTTTCGCGAGCGGAGTTCAAATCCGCGAGGGTGGGAGCGTTGTGGTGGTTTTCAACCGAGCAAATCTTCTCCATGGCTAGGAAGAGGGGACGGAAGGTAACGACGCTTCTCCTCTCGATTTTTAGGATTTGGGATGCATGAATAGCATCCCCTTCCTTTCGTATTTTGAGCACCGAATCTCTCAAATGAGAGGGATTCGTGTTGCCTAGGTTCAAGAGGACCTCCGGGTTGAGTATGCTCATCCCGGCATGCTTTGCATTAGAGATCCACTCCGTTAGCGGATTAGGCATTGTGGGTGAAGCCGTGGTCGCGATTGTTGGTCCGACCCGGTGATGTTGCATAGCGAGTTTTGGGGTTTCGATAGAAATCCGCAGCGGCAATACACCGTTGTATGTATGCGTTTTCCCCCTCATATTAGAGTGAGTACTCGTAGTCGGAACCGGATGAGGTTAGCTCCGCTTTGTGCGGTAGATGGTTTCCTTGGAGCACAGGAAAGACACGGTGCGAGTGGCGATTGGGGTGGGGAAACCTTTGTTTGTGCTGTGCTAAGGCGTGGCTATGTCTCCGTGGTCGGTTGGCTATCCCGTGGCGCGCAAGTCATGTGGGGGAGGTGTCCCGGTGAGACTAGCCCCTTCGGTGGACTGACGAGAATGTCGAGCGGAGGACAAGCCCGGGCAATGTGGCCATGAGCGGGTGGGGTCCAGTACGGCTTCTTAGAATCGGTCAGTGTGAGACGGAACCCTGACGCACGAAGTCAGAATGTGCGGGCAAGCCCCGGGGTATATGACCCTTGTGCGGGTGGGGCCTTTGCAAGGTTCCATGTGACGGCGCGTATGCCGGTAGGGACATGGTGGTTCCCTTGTGTTTGCGGCTTTAAGACAATGGGGAAACGGAAGTACCCAGTGTTTGATGTTGTGCTAGATGCATACGAACTAGGGTGCCTTGGGTGAAACCCGGGTTGCATTCATGCTGCATAGTAGGCCCTTTCACCTTGTACAAAACATAGAGAACATGTATGCTGTATGAGACATCCAAGCCTGTTTTACCGCTTTAATATATTTGCTCTTTTGGTATACGAAGTGCTAACTTGCAGGTGGAGTGGTACCCCGGGGTCCGTTAGGGACGGCCGGGAGGAGATGTGTTTGTTACACAGTAGAGGTCAGCCTTTGCTGACCCATGTTACTTCAAATCCTTACAGGGCAAGGATCGCATGCAGGAGCTAGCGCGCCAGGCAAAAAGTCCTAAGCCTCATGAAGTGTTGCTGTGCTTGGTTTCTCCTTTTATGTTTGCTACTTTTGTTATGTTTATGTCCGGCTTGCATGCCGAGGTAGCCTAGGAGTGCTTGGCACATTGATATGTTTTGGACTATTATTGTGTAAGGCCTTAAGGCCATTTGATACTCTATCGTTAGTGGATAACTTCTGTCGGTTTGTTTTGTTTCCGCTGTGTTTGTCTGGAGTTTTGAGATTGGGTAGTTTTCATATCATCTTTTAATACTAAAGCTGTGGCGTCCGTATGTTGTGGGGCCCCGGCCGGACCCATATTATATGGTCTTTACAGGGGAGGTGTTACATGGCGCTTCGGTTTTGGTGGGTCGATGCACCGACGCCAAGACGTTTACTCGACAAGAGTGGTTTTGCACTTTGCCAAATTAAATCTGGTTGACCAGCTGACAATGAGTACGCAGGAGCTCCGCTTAGTGCACCAGCGTCGAGGCGTATGATAGGCCTAACTGGTAGTGCAATAACCTATTTAGTGGTGGGCGAGGCCCAACCCACCGCTTCCGTTTGCCACTACGGAGGTATCTTGGGAGGTTAGGCTCAAGAAAGGGGGAACTAAAGGTCTATATGCATAGAGTCGAGTGGGTGTGTTGCACTTGCATGATTCATATCATATCATACATACTTGTCATAACATAACCATTGCATTTAACCCGTGACACCTACTGTATAAATTTGTATGGGACATTTTATACAATAGGCCCTGCAAAACGACCCCTTAGATTATAAGCTCGTGTGAGCGTGCTTATAAGTTAAGTTTTTTATTCTGTAGATATATACATGCTTGCTAGAAAACCGACACCCTATCGTATAAATTGGTATGGGACTCTATATATGATAGGAGCCTTGCCAAAGATCCCTTAGCTTATGTGATTTGATATAAGTTAAGTTTACTTATTTCTTGTTCAGTTTTTCATACTTTTATTACTGCCACATATACTTATAGAACTTCTAGATTAGTTCCGCCGTCACCTGCTTTTTGTTCATTCTCCACCCTCGCTACCTCTCCTTTCCTTCTCCCCGCTCGATGCCTAGGAGCCATGGGGTAGGTGTAGGGGATGATAGGACTTAGTCTTGTAGACTAACGGTTTTCGAACCACATCATTTTAGGGGACCGTGGAGCCAAGAATGGAGGAGCAGCCCCAGCAGGATCAACGTTTTCTAGTGACGGCCTTCCCGGGCGTGAAGGTGTCACCGTAAAGAAGCGGTTCTGGGCCTAAGACCCCGTGGTTTTAAAAAGAAAAAAAGGGGTCTTACAAGTGGTATCAGAGCAGACCTAGATAGAAAAGGTAGCAGTCCACAAACCCTAGGTCACCCCCGCATGAGTTTAGTTTGGGGACAAACTAAGCAGCGAAAGCAGTGGTGTGCCCATATGGGGGATCACATGTAAATTGTCCACTTTAAATTAGTTTTGGGTCTCTTACTTACAAATGATCTTTGTTACGCAGCCTCCGGCACAACCAACACCACAAGGCAGAGTCCAGAAGAATCCGAATGTTGCACCACCTCCCCCTATCCCCACTCCGTTTTTATAGTCGGGGCCCAGTAGGTTTCGCTCCGCAGCCAAACCCGGGCACAATTGGCTGAGCATCTTCCGAGGACTTTCTCCCCCATCTTACTTGGGGACAGAGTCGGCTTTTCGGACAGAGGAGTGGATGGATATCATGTTTGAGATGCTGATCGGGATATGGTGCCCATGGGAGGAGATGGTGTCTTTGGTGGTCTCTTGCTTGGAGTCCCATGCCATGAGATGGTGGAAGACACTGCTGGACACGACGTTTGCTGATAGAGAGGTTACAAACATTACTTGGGAGGACTTTTGGGCCGCATTATTGGAGCACTTTGTTCCGCAATCAGCCACAGATGAGCTGGAAGACAGATTTCTATAGTTGAGGCAAGGCAACAAGACGGTGGTGGTGTACCACCAGGATTGTTGAGCCCTGTTTGCAGACTCCTATCAGCTAGATGAGGGCAGATACACCAAGAGGTTTTATAAGGGCCTGCGAGAGGATCTGAGAGAGGCTCTGCTATTCGTATCCGACGGACCTATACCTCGGATATTGGAGATGGCAAATAGGATTGAGGCAGATTGGCACATGACTAAAGATCGGAAGAGGCCAACGAAGAATCAGGGATGGGGAGCCAAAAATGATCAGTGAAGGGGCCGCATTGTAGATGGGAGAAGGGCTCGTTAGGAGATGAGATAGGAGGTGAGGGAGCTGGTGGTAATAGCTCCTCAACCTCTCCAGATGCGGGAGATGCAGAGACCCTGGGGTATGGCATATCCCACGCCCGAGTGCTACTACTGCCATCAGGTGGGGCATATCCGGAGAAACTTCCCCATGAGGGGGGCACCACTACCAGCACCATCGGTTGACCTGCCTGGATAGCAGTTTGGAGGCCGAGGACATGGATACCAGGGTGGAGACCGCAAGCAGGAGAAGGAGCAAGTGTATGCCCTGGATCTGTCTCAACCATGGAACCTAGAGCAAGTGATAACAGGTATGCCATTAAATCTTTAAGTTCTTTATTTCCTAAAAAGCTAGACTCATCGATATACAATTGATAGACTAGGAAGGAAAACCATAACTAGACTTCTAAGATATTTAACTACCCTAGGAATAGTCTTCATAAGCGGCAAGCCCGCTTATACATTGTTCGATACGGGTGTTTCACACTCATTTGTGTCGAAGGCCTTCGTGGAAGGACTAGAAGCCTTGGGACGATTTACTAGCTTGATGAGGACGGTGCGTCTACCCGATGGATTGGATCTATTCACCTCTATCCACTTAAACATGGAGGCGGAGATTGGCGGAAAGGCATTCGAAGCACCAACAATGATACTAAGGTTTCCATTATTCGATCTGATCCTGGGAATGACATGGTTGTATTGGAACAATGCCCAGATTAATTGCCTGTTGAAGATGATCACCTTGAGGCATGTGAATTCCTATGTCGTCATCGAAGGTATTAAATTAACCACCCCTCTCTTATTATAATCCGTACAGGTCGTCAAGTCCCACCTGCAGGGAGAAGAGGTATATCAGGTGCTATTTGAGATGGCTAAGGCCAAAGATTACATCTCTGTTATTCCAGTGGTACGGGATTTTGTGGACGTGTTCCCAGAGAAGCTGCCAGGGTTACCCCCGCATCGGGAAAAGGACTTCTAGATACAGCTCTTGCCGGGAGCTAAGCCAGTGTCGAAGGCTCCCTACCAGATGGCTCCCAAGTAGCTGGTGGAGTTTAGGAGTCTGTTGAAGGAACTGGTGTGGGCTGGGTTCGTTAGACCGAGTTCCTGTCCTTGGTGAGCTCTGGCACTGTTCGTCAAGAAGATGGACGGGATACTGTTGGTTACCTAGTTTTGATTTGGGCAATGTCATCTCTTTTAGGCTTAATTGACCCAAGATTTATCTATGGTCAATGTTTAGACTAAAGGTTAGTCTACCCTAGGTTTAGTTAGAATAGAACCAGATAGATAGTTGAGATTAGATTGTAATGTAAATTCTGTTTTATAGGATTAAGCTCGACGATAGTCGACTGCTGCTCGACGATCTTCGATTGAAGATCGACGATCTCAGAGCTATGTTCTCTGAAGTTGGTTCGACGATCTGCTTGCTCAGATCAACGATCGTCTTGCCTAGGTCGACGATTTTTGTGGAGATAGTTTTTCTTCAGGTCGACGATCTGCTTGTCCAGATCGACAATCTTCATTCTCTGGTCGACGTTTTCTGTCTGCTATTATTTGTATTCTTTTCATTTGAATTATTGACTTATTTCCTCATGTCTAATACATATGTTATTCAGATATTCTGCTTAATTTAATGCCTATATTTCTTTGTTTATTTGCAATATCCCTTGTGCATTAATTGGAAGTTTTGGCAGAATAAAGTTGTTTGTTTTATTAGAGGAAATCGTGTTTTTCTAACAGCTGTAATATAGCCGTTATGCCTTGCTTCCTGTGCCAATTTGTAAAGTCTATTTGATAGGATATTTTAATATCCTTAATTCCTTTTTGGGAATGACAGAGAAGATTTTTGGCGCAGTTGCTTTATTTGTTTTATTGTATTATTTGGAAAGATCTTTTTAGTGCAGGGCTCGAGGCAATATTCAAAGAAGAGAAGTTTTTATATTATCATGTAGTTGGCTGAATACAGGTTATCATACACAGAAACAAAATAAAAAGAAACCAGCGTGATATAACAAGAGCTTTGAAAGAAAAAGAATTTTTTCTTCTGCTGCTTCCTGAGTTCATCCTATCTTCAGGAAAATCAACACTCAGTGCTCAAGCTTTCAAGAAGAACACTCCTCCCAGATTGCAAAGCTGCTGAAGAAGAACAACCTTCAACATCTTGAATACTCTTCAAAGCTGCATCAGGAAAGGCTTCAAAGCTATCTGGAGTTCCTACACCCTGAAGCAAAGCCTCTTCCTGGATATTCTCTAAGCCAGGGGGAGCTTTGATTTTCTCAAAGCAATCCACTAGCTTCTCTGAACACAGAGAAGACACCTTCATTCTTTCCCTTAACCTCCTGTAAAAGGGTTATTACTCCCTTCAAAAGTGAACCTTTGGTGGCGTGGCACCTGATTAAAAACCTGTGTGTATGGTTCTTAGGCACCTGATCAAAAGACAGAAGGGTTTCTAGATCTACCTGAAGTAGATCTTGTGGTGGCAGGGCACCTTAATAAAAACCTGTAGTGGATTCCTACCAGGGTGGTAGAAGAGTGGATGTACCCAATTGGGGAACCACTATAAAGTTCTAATGTTGTCTGGTTATTTACATTAATCATTGATCTATTGCTGTGATAGATATAACTAGGTTGCTAGTTGCTGTGTTAGGTATAAAGCTCAACTGAAACAACAGTTACCTTGTTTCTTTTCACTACACTCTGATAGGCTTTAGGTTTAAAGCTTTTATATTTCAATTCCGCAATTTGCTCAAGAGAAGTGTTTAGAGTCTCTTAATTTTTGAATACTCTATTCACCCCCCCCCCCTCTAGAGTAATAAGTATCTTATCCCCTCTCTTTCAATTGGTATCAGAGGGAGGTTGGTTATTCAACAGCTTAACCATTCCAAGGTTGATTTGTTGAACAGGCTAACACCTGAACCATAAGATCTTGTGATAAGACACTTTGATACCATATTCACTCACTTTAGATTCATGGCCCAGTACAAAGATTATTCTAGCACCAGAACTCCAGTATGCAACTTAGCCAAGTTTGGCATCTGGAAGGCAAGAATCAGACTCTATATGAACTCTATTGATAAAGATATTTTTTCCTCTATCATAACAGGGCCACCAACACCATCTACTGCTGCTACAACATCTGCAAATCTCAGTGCAGTGCCACCTCCAGACTACTATGAAACTTACAAAAAGGCAAAAATAGCTGATTCCAAAGCTATGAATATTCAGGCTCAGACTATGTCTGATGAGACATTCCAGAAAGTGGCTGATTGCACCTCAGCAAAAGCCATATGGGACTCACTCAATCAGATTGTAGGTGGTTCAGCTGATGAGAGGATGGACAGAAGGTCCAACCTCATATCCCAATATGAAAACTTCAAGAAAGAAGATGCTGAGACTGTAGAAGTCATGTACACAAGGTTCAGCTCCATCATCAATGAGCTGAGGACACTTAACAAGGAGATCACATTGACAGAGGTCAATGACAAAATACTGATGTGCTTTCCCAGCACATGGGATCTCAGAATCTGGCCAATCAAGGAGTCCATAAGTACAACAGAGATCTCAACTGAAGCTCTCCTTGGCAAGCTCAAATCATTTGAGCAAATTCTGAACACAAGGGAAGCTGAAGATGAAGCTAAAGCTCCTACTCCAACAAGAAAAGAGCAAACCCTTGCTCTTAAGGCTGATGATGAGTCCAAGGTGACTCAATCAAATAAAGAACTGCTTGCACTCTTTGCCAAAATATTTTACAAGATGGGCAGAAAAGACAACAGAAGAAAGTCATCAAAGTATGATGACAAGCCAAGCTATGATAAAACTCATTCTAAAGAAATTGTTTGTTATGAATGCAGGAAGCCTGGACACATTCTCCCTGAGTGTCCAGAGACAAAACATAAAGAAAGGAGAAAAGAAAAGGAACATGAGAAGCACCACTCCAGAACATCTTCTCACAAGTACAAGAAGAAAGTGAAAGGTCTTGTTGCAAAGACTTGGAGTGATACTGAGGAAGACTCATCCTCTTCCAGCTCCAGTGAAGATGATGAAGAAGAAAAGAAAGCCAAATAGATTTGCCTTATGGCAATTGATGCCTGTAGCAGTAACTCAGCTGTTGAGATGATTGAAGATGAGGAAGATGAATTGTCTGATGAAGATCAGGTAATTACATCTTATAATTTTACATCTGATAAATTCAAGCATGAATTTAAAATTCTATGCCTAGACTTACTTAGCTCAGAAAAGGAAATTAAATTGCTTAGAGATAGAATAGCTAGATCAAAATCTATATCAAGTGAAAACATTTGTTTGAAAGCTGAACTCACTAGATCAACTGAAGAAATTAAGTTTCTTTAATTAGAGCTAGGTAAAGCTAAAATATTAGAAGATTCACTTAATGGCAGAAGCCTTAAGCTGCTAGAAATCACAAGCACAGCCAACACTAGGACAGGAAACAATAAGTTATCTCTAGGTGCCTCACCTAGTGAACCCCCACTGATTCTTGAATACAATCTATCCACTCCAGTAAAGTTTGTTTCTTAAAAGGGAATAAACAACACTGAGGTTATTCAAAAAGCCAAGAAAACCTTAAATAAAATCAAGAGAGACAAAAGGAAACAGAAGTTCATAGAAATACAAAAATCGTCGAACGCCCATCGACGATCGCTGAACCTATCGTCGAACAACAATCGACGATCTCTGAACTCACCTGCTGAGTATAACAACTTAGCAATGGGGGATCGACGATCTCAACCTGAGCCGTCGAACAGAGATCGACGATTGTGGAACCCAGAATTCTTTTCTGTGAACCAAGATTGACGATCTGGGTACCGATCGTCGAACATTGATCGACGATCAGAACTAAATTTTCATAATTACAATAATGCTAATAGAAACAACAAGTTTAATAGCAACCCTAGGTATGCCAATTGGATTATTCCACCTAGGAGATCTCATCCCTTAGGATATCATTCTCACCCTGCATATTCTTTTATTTCTAGTTTTTCCTATGTGAAGAACAATGGACCCAAGGTTACCTAGGTCCACAATGTTTAATCTATCTTATTACAGGTAAAGACCTATCCTATCACTCAGGACAAGTGGTATTTGGATAGTGGATGCTCCAAGCATATGACAGGAAATAAAGATAATCTATCAAGCTTCGAAGCCAAGTTGGGACCAAAAGTGGTCTTTGGTGATTCCAGCTGTGGTCAGACAGAAGGATATGACAAGTTCATCTTAGGGTCAGTGACTTTCAAAAAGGTAGATTATGTCATAGGACTGAAGCACAATCTCATTTCTATAAGTCAGCTCTGTGATGCTGGCTATCAGGTTTGGTTTTCTAATACTCAGTGTATTATTACTTTAAATAATTGTATTGTGTTAGTAGGTGTTAGACAAGGTAATATATATCTTGTAGATTTTAATTCCACTTCTTCTGAAATCTATTTATTTAATGAAGTCAGTAGTAATAATACTTTGTGGCATAGAAGGCTAGGTCATGTAACCTTAAAAATATATCTAGGTTATCTAAATACAACCTTGTCAGAGGTTTGCCATCTTGCCCTTACAAGAAGGAAGTCCTATGCAAGACTTGTCAACTAGGCAAACAAACTAAAAATAGTTTCAAAGCTGTAAATACAAGTGATTCACCTAGAATCCTGTACCTATTGCACTTGGACCTCTTTGGTCCAATATCTGTATAGAGTCTAAAAGGAAAGTTCTATACCCTAGTTATTGTAGATGATTACTCTAGGTTCACTTGGGTGTTCTTCTTGAGAACTAAATCTGATAACTTTAAAGTTCTTATAGATTTTCTAATTTGTATACAGACTGAGTATTCTACTCAAGTTGCCTTGATCAGAAGTGATCATGGTACTGAGTTTGAATCTCTTCTTATGCAAGAATTCTGTGAGAAAGAAGGTATCAGGCTTAGCTTCTCTACTCCTAGAACTCCTCAACAAAATAGGATAGTTGAAAGGAAAAACAGAACCCTAATTGAAGCTGCAGGAACACTGTTAGCAGATATTAATATGCCTCTCTCTTTGTGGGCATAAGCAGTTAGCACAGCTAACTATGTACTGAATAGGAGTCTAATACATAAACTTAAGGGGAAGACTCCTTGTGAATTGCTTAAAGGAAAGAAACCTAAAATAGATTACTTTAGAATCTTTGGCTGTGTAGTTTACATTCATAATAATAACAAAGAATACATTAGAAAGTTTGAAGCAAAAGCTTCAATGGGAATCTTTCTAGGATATTCCCAAGTAAGCAAAGCTTATAGGGTATTTAATAAATCCACCCTAAAAATTGAAGAATCAGTTCATGTATCATTTGATGAAACAAAGATGTTTTATAGAGAGAAGGAAACTTCCTCCGTCAATCTTTTGTAGGTACTAGAGTTATGCAAAAATTTGGATGAGCTGAAACTCACTCAGGAGATTCAACCTCAATCAACACCTCAGATAGTTGATTCAAAAAGTGATGAAGATCATATGGAAGTGATTGCAAATGTACCAATAGCAAATCTAATTCCACCAGAGGAATTGATTCCAACTACTATTGAAGATCACATACCACCAACTGATTATGTCACACTTAGAGATCACCCTACATCTCATGTGATTGGAGACATTTCTACAAGTGTGCAAACTAGACATCAACTAAGTCAAGATGTGTTGCTTGCCTGTTTTCTTTCTCAGTTTGAGCCCCTAACCATAAAGGATGCTGAGCAAGATCCGCACTGGATCATTGACATGTAAGAAGAGCTAAACCAGTTTGAGAGATACAAAGTGTGGAATTTGGTTCCAAGACCAAAAGGACAGCTGGTTATTGACATAGAATGGGTGTTTAAAAATAAATTGGATGCACAAGGCATTATCATAAAGAATAAAGCAAGGCTTGTAGCACAAGGCTACAGACAGGAAGAAGGCATAGATTATGATCAAACTTTTGCTCCTATTGCAAGGCTAGAGGCAATAAGGATTTTTCTAGCATATGTAGCCTACATGAAGTTTATGGTGTTCCAGATGGATGTAAAGAGTGCATTCCTAAATGGAGAGCTAAAGGAAGAGGTATTTGTTGAACAACCCCCTGGTTTAATTTCTTCAACTTATCCCTCACATGTTTTTAAGTTGCAAAAAGCTCTGTATGGACTTAAGCAGGCTCCTAGAGCATGGTATGAGACTCTAGCTAACTTCCTATTAGAACATAAGTTTGTAAGAAGCATAGTTGATAGAACCCTTTTCATTAAGCACCACAAGGACAAAATCCTGTTAGTTCAAATCAATGTTGATGATATTATATTTGGTTCCATTGATCCCAAACTATGCAAAAGGTTCTCTGACCTAATGCATTCTAAGTTTGAGTTGAGTAGTATGGGTGAGCTGTCTTATTTCCTTGGTCTCCAAGTGAAACAAGATGCTGGTGGCATCTTCATTTCCAAATCTAAGTATGTCAAGGAATTGGTGAAGAAGTTTGGGATGGTAGATGCTTCAGCAATGCACACACCTATGACTACTAATGTAGTTATTGATTTTGATGAAAAGGGCAAGCGTGTTGATTAGAAATATTTTAGGGACATTGTTGGTTCCCTATTATGTCTAACTGCAAGTAGGCCTGATATAATGTTTGCCACATGCCTCTGTGCTTGATTTCAGGTCAACCCCAAGGAATCTCACTTGACTCTTCTCAAGAGAATATTAAGATACTTGAAGGGATGTCCTAATTAAGGACTTTGGTACCCAGCTGAGTAAGAATTTGAGTTAAATGGATACTTAGATGCTGACTATGCTGGCTGTAGAGTTAACAGGAAGAACACCTCAGGGACTTGTCAGTTCCTAGGTGAGAGATTAGTCTCTTGGTTTTGCAAAAAGCAGACTTCTGTTTCAACTTCAACTATAGAGGCTGAATATATGATAGCCGCTAGTTGTTGTTCACAGATTCTGTGGATTCAAAATCAACTTTTGGATTATGGGTACACACACAAGAACACCAAAATCATGTGTGACAGTACCAGTGCTATCTCTATAGCACAAAATCCTGTGCACCATTCTAGGACTAAGCACATTGACATTTGACATCATTTCCTTAGAGACTGTGTTGATAAGAATAAAATAAATCTTAAGTTTATACCCACAGATATTCAAAGAGGTGATATTTTAACAAAGCCTTTAGATGAACAGAAATATCTATTCTTTTTGAATCAACTAGGCATGATGAATGGATCAGACTAAGTATAGAACCTGCCAAGTTGAAATCTGTTATGAGATCATCGAACGGAGTTCAACGATAGTCGAACAGATCGAGCTAAATCGTCGCCCTTAGGTCTACGATAGTCCTTTGCGCTTAGAGATAGGAATCGTCGATCGACGATCGACGACTCTGCTTCGGTAATCGATCGACGATCGACGATCGTCGACCGATTGCCTTTGATCTTCATTCAGAGATCGACGACTCTAGATTATTTCAAGCCGATCGTCTTTTTAGGTCTGAAGATCGTCGACTGACTCCCTCTTTTCGTATTCTGCTTTCAAGAGTTATTTCGAGCCTTCGTCCTGCGTTTTCTGCTCTCATTTCTTGCAATTTTCTCGTCATGGGGATTGCACCTGCAACTCTTTCGGTGATGAAGTTCGATGCTGGCTTTTCTGTTGACTTCGACTCCTTCAATGACAGCGAACCTGTTTTCCAAGAAATGCTGCAGCTATGCACTGAGCAAGGACTCAAGAAGCTGATGTCTACTAAGATCAAACTCAACTTATTAGAGATAAAGGAATGGGTATATACATCTGCTTCTGATGACAAAGTGATGACTGGAACTATCAACGGTGTTGAGGTAACTCTCACCCTCGATATTCTTACTGAAATTTTTGAGTTACAGAATGGAACAGATGAATATGAACAAGATAGCTCTGAGTATGGAAGAATGCTGAAAGAGATGGGGCATGCAGAAGACATACCATCTATGTTGTTAAAGGTAAACCTATCAGTTGGTTTTAAGTTCTTGGCTGATTTAGTTGGAAAAGTACTGCTCGGGAAGCACTCTGCTCATGACAACATTAACCGACAACAGTTTTCCCTAATGTCCGCCATTGTGAATAAGAAAGCATTCGATTGGGCTGGTTTGTTGTTTGAATTAATCAGGAAAAAGAACAATAAGAAAGAGGTTTCTCAAGGTAGGTTAATAGGGATCTTTTTATCCAAGAAAGCTTCCCATATGTTGAGCTATGCCCCTATAGTCATAAATGCCAGCAAAAGGATTGATTCCTCTCTGTTTGCTAAGTTGAAGAGGGTCATTCAGAAACCCTCAAAGGCAAAGTCTGCTCCAATACCATCTGAGAGCATAAGGGCTTTTGAAGCCACTCTCCACCCCGGTGAAGAACATCCTGCTGTATCCCCCTTGCCATCCACCTCCATCAACATTTCTGCCTCTCCTGTAAAATATCCATCTCTACCTGCTTCTCCACCACCAGCTAACCTTGCTGAGTTACCAAACTTCAGCCAAGATTCCATGTTTAATCTACTGACTCCCTCTCCCCATCATCATTCACCCACTGATAATCTCCCATCTCATCACAATTCCCCACTTGATGAAATCCCAGTTCAACAAAACATCAATACTAATGTTTCTTCATCCACCATTCCTCAATCCTTTCAAATAACACCATAATTCATTACCAAAATCATGGAACTCATCACCCCCTCTATCAAAACAATGATAGAGGAAGCCATTACACCCCTTGTCACCTCTATCTCAACCCTTGCTGCCTCTATGTCTGCCTCTAACTCTTCCCTCACAGTCCCTTCTTCATCTGGGGGCCTGAGTTTAGTTCCCACTGAATCCAGGCAGGGGGAGATATTCAATGAAGATGCTTCAGGCTCTGCTTGGGCTCCTCCTATTGATCCAGTAGAGAATTCTCCAGCAGCATTGGAGTTTAAAACATATTCAGATGCAATGCCAGATGTATATACTCCATATTTTGTACAAGAGATAGTTGTAAATATAGATGCTCTAGTTACAGATATGGATGTTTTTATAGTTTCAGATGATGAGTCTTCACTCTCATCTTGTGGAAATCTGTACATATCTCAGTCCTCTCCTTGCTCTTTTGATCCCCTTCAGGCCATTGTGTGCTATAAGAGACCAGTGTGCCTTCATTTTTTGGATAGAGTTATTATTTCTGAGACTATAACTGAAGCAGCTCTTGCTTTTAGAGTTTGTCTTGAAAAACTTTCTACCCCCATCATTGTCATATACCTAGAAGGAATCATTACAACCTTCTTAGAATATAAGTGGACTTCAGTTAAATCTTCATAGGTTGTTATTGAGAAAGATTTTGAAGCTGTTAGGTCAGTTGAACATCTGTCAGAGAGTATTTCAGTAAGTACTGTTGCAGTCTCACCTGAGTCCTCCACTGTCTGGGATGATACCCCAAGACCAGACTTGGATGATCTCATTTCCCAAGATATTCTAAAAGAAGAAAGAGAAAAAGCCATTGATAAGGCTAAAGAATAAAAAGAAAAAGCTTTGTTCAAAGAAATTGATGATCTGTATTTCAAATCTCAGCCCTCTCATTCTGAAGATGAGGATGAGGATTCTGATGATTCTGAAGGGAATAAGAAAAATAAAAAGATTGCTGCAAAGAAAAGGAAGGTTGTTACTGCACCTCCTCCCAATCCAGATCATTACATTCCTTACTACATCTTGAAAGGAATTGATCCTAAATCAAAAGGTTTTGAACCATGGATGTGGCTCTCTAAGAATGCCCAGAAAGCAAGGAAGAAGAGTAGGAATAACTCTCCTCCTCCCAAAGGGTTCCCGAGAGGTCCTCCTCCTCCTTCTGCTGGTGCACCAGGGAACATTACTCCAAAATCTTCTACTCCTCATGACAGATCAGTACAGAAAAGGAAGCCTCCCTCAAGTAGTTCAAATTATCAGAGGAAATCTAGTCATCCAAGTAATCAGAGAGAGCAAGTTAAAGAAGTTGTGTATCAGCAACCAACTTTCTCTCCTCCTCAAACCCCTAGATCTCCTCCTGAAAGAACAGTCTCACCTCCAAAGGAAATACCAACTAAAGCTAAACAGGTAGATGCTAAAGGAAAGAGAATTGTATATTTTGACAGAACAAGCAAAAAGTATGTTGCATTTGCCCCTCCATTTACTCTCATAATTCAAGAGCCAAATGAACAAATGGAGAGATATCTGAGTCAATCAGTAAAATTTAAAGTTGTAAACCCATTGGATCAAGCTGATGATAATACTTATGAAAGTCAAGAGCTTGACCCCAACTTTAAAATGGCAAGACTACTAGAATTGGTGGGAGCAGCTAAGATCAAGAAAGCTAAAGCTGAAGGAAAAGACATTTCAGGACTTTCCACTATGTCAAAATATATAAAGATAGAATTAGACAAATTTCAAGTCAGTTCAGAAGTGTTTGATGCTTCAAAATATATGGAAAAACATCCTGAAGCCGTTTTGCCAAAAGCTGGAGAAATAAAGATCATTGGAGAGCAGGACCTGAAGTTATCAAAGAAGGATACATATGATCCCAACAGAAAAATTACTTTCTCTCCTGCTACTCTTACTCCTCTTTCAGATCCTGATAAACAATTGTGACTTATGTGTTGCTTATCTATTTCATTCTTATCCGGTTGATGATTTATCTATTCCTATCTTCTCTTATTTTCTTACATCAGTTTTTGTTTGTGCTTAAGTGACATCACCCAAATAGGGGGAGATTGTTGGTTTCCTAGTTTTTATTTGGGCAATGTCATCTCTTTTAGGCTTAATTGACCAAAGATTTATCTATGGTCAATGGTTAGACTAAAGGTTAGTCTACCCTAGGTTTAGTTACAATTGAACTAGATAAATAGTTGAGATTAGATTGTAATGGAAATTATTTTTTATAGGATTGAGCTCGATGATAGTCGACTGCCGCTTGACGATCTTCGATTGAAGATCGACGATCTCAGAGCTATGTTCTCTGAAGTTGGTTTGACGATCTGCTTGCTCAGATCGACGATCGTCTTGCTCAGATCGACGATCGTCTTTCCTAGGTCGACGATTTCTGTGGAGATAGTTTTTCTTCAGGTCGACGATCTGCTTGTCCAGATCGACAATCTTTGTTCTCTGGTCGACGTTTTCTGTCTGCTATTATTTGTATTCTTTTCATTTGAATTATTGACTTATTTCCTCATGTCTAAGACATATGTTATTCTGATATTCTGCTTAATTTAATGCCTATATTTCTTTGCTTATTTGCAATATCCCTTGTGCATTAATTGGAATTTTTGGCAGAATAAAGTTTGTTTTATTAGAGGAAATCGTGTTTTTCTAACAGCTGTAATATAGATGTTATGCCTTGCTTCCTGTGCCAATTTGTAAAGTCTATTTGATAGGATATTTTAATATCCTTAATTCCTTTTTGGGAATGACAGAGAAGATTTCTGGTGCAGTTGCTTTATTTGTTTTATTGTATTATTTGGAAAGATCTTTTTAGTGCAGGGCTCGAGGCAATATTCAAAGAAGAGAAGTTTCTATATTATCATGCAGTTGGCTGAATACAGGTTATCAGACACAGAAACAAAAGAAAAAGAAACCAGCGTGATATAGCAAGAGCTTTGAAAGAAAAAGAATTTGTTCTTCTGCTGCTTCCTAAGTTCATCCTATCTTCAGTAAAATCAACACTCAGTGCTCAAGCTTTCAAGAAGAACTCTCCTCCCAGATTGCAAAGCTGCTGAAGAAGAACAACCTTCAACATCTTGAATCCTCTTCAAAGCTGCATCAAAAAAGGCTTCAAAGCTATCTAGAGTTCCTACACCCTGAAGCAAAGCCTCCTCCTGGATATTATCTAAGCTAGGGGGAGCTTTGATTTTCTCAGAGCAATCCACTAGCTTCTCTAAACACAGAGAAGACACCTTCATTCTTTCCCTTAACCTCCTGTAAAAGGGTTATTACTCCCTTCAAAAGTGAACCTTTGGTGGTAGGGCACCTGATCAAAAACCTGTGTGTTTGGTTCTTAGGCACCTGATCAAAAGCCTGAAGGGTTTCTAGATCTACCTGAAGAAGATCTTGTGGTGGCAGGGCACCTGAATAAAAACCTGTAGTGGATTCCTACCAGGGTGGTAGAAGAGTGGATGTACCAAATTGGGGAACCACTATAAAGTTATTTTGTTGTCTTGTTGTTTACCTTAATCATTTATCTGTGGCTGTGATAGATATAACTAGGTTGCTAGTTGCTGTGTTAGGTATAAAGCTCAACTGAAACAACAGTTAGCTTGTTTCTTTTCACTACACTTTGATTGGCTTTAGGTTTAAAGCTTTTATATTTCAATTCCGCAATTTGCTCAAGAGAAGTGTTTAGAGTCTCTTAATTTTTGAATACTCTATTCACCCCCCCCCCCCTCTAGAGTAATAAGTATCTTATCCCCTCTCTTTCAGACACTTAGACTCTGCATCGACTACCGAGCACTTAACAGACTGACAACCCATAATTCCTATCCATTGCCAAGGATAGATGAGCTATTTGACCAGTTGGAGGGAGCCCACTAGTTCTCAAAGTTAGATCTGAGATCGGGTTACTACCAGCTACGCATTCAGGAGGAGGATATACTGAAGACAACCTTCAGTAGTAGATACAGACTATATAAGTTTACCGTGATGCCCTTCGGGCTCACGAATGCGCCATCAACCTTCATGAGCTTGATGAACTGGGTGTTCAAGCCATACCTCGACCGGTTTGTCATAGTATTTATAGATGACATCCTCATATATTTAATGATGAAGGAGGAGCATACACATAATCTGGCGTTGATGCTAGGGAAGCTGAGGGAGTATCAGCTATATGCTAAGTTAAGCAAATGCCAGTTTTGGCTGACAAAGGTGGCCTTTCTGGGCCATATTATCAGTGGAGAGTGACTAGCAGTGGACCCCGCAAAAATTCAGGAAGTGTGGGACTGGCCTCAATTTAAGACAGCCACGGACGTTCGAAGTTTCCTGGGATTGGCCGGATACTACCAGAAATTTGTGCAGGGGTTTTCTCAGATATCCCTCCCGCTAACTTCATTGACGAAGAAGGATGCTCTGTTCATTTAGATGCCGCGGTGTGAGGCGGCCTTCCAGGAGCTGAAGGATTGACTCACCTTGGCCCCTTTCCTTTCCCTTCCTTTGGTGAAAGAAGGATTACAGATCTATACCGATGCATCCTACCATGGCATGGGTGCAGTGCTGATGCAGAAAGGCCATGTGATTACTTATGCTTCCCGCAAGCATAAGAAGCATGAGTAGAACTACATTGTTCATGACTTGGAGATGGGAGAGGTCATGTTTATTCTGAAGGTCTTGAGGCACTACCTCACTACGGTGTCCACTACGACATAAACTTTGATCATAAAAATTTGAAGTACGTGGACACGCAGAAGGAGCTGAATATCAGGCAGAAGAGATGAGTTTAGTTTCTAGCAGATTACCAGTACGAGATGTACTACCACCCAGGGAAGGAGAACGTGGTAGTTGATGCGCTCTGTCAAAGAGCTTCCACCTCCGGAGCGGAGCCGCAGATTATGTCCATGGAGCTGGTGTAGATATTAGAAGATATGCACATCCCGCTGGTGTCGTATGATGACCCCAAGATTTATGAGGAGTATTTAGCAGCGATGAGCGCCATAGATGACATTCAAGACCGAGTTAGAGATGTGCAGAGGTAAGACGCCAAGCTGGAGCCAATGTTCCGGGCCTTCGAGGCAGGCACTGCTGGAGATTACACACTGAGGGATGGCCTGGTGTGCTTTAGAGGACGGTTTTAAATACCAGAGGGAGGCCTGGTTCAGGAGGATATCATAACGGAGGCCCACTACAGCAGATATTCGGTACACCCGGCAGTTACGAAGATGACTGTGGATCTGAAAAAGACCATGTACTGTCCAGGCATGAAGAAGGATATCACCTACTTCATGACCCACTATGATACATCCTAGTTGGTGAAGGCGGAGTGCAGGATCCCAGCAGGATTACTGCAACAATTGCCGTTGCCGGAGTGGATGTTCGATGATATCACGATGGACTTTATATATATGCTTCCCCGATCGCGGATGGGGAACGATTCGATCTGGGTGATCGTCGACCGGCTGACGAAGGTAGCCAGATTTATCCCGATCAAAAAGGATGACTCGGTTGGTATGCTGGTTCGGAATTTTGTGGAGCAGTCCGTCCGTTATCACGGCATACCCAGGATGATCGTATCAGATCAGGATGGACGGTTTACGTCCAGAGATTGGCGATCAGTGCAGACTTACTTGGGCACTCGGCTGAAATTCAGTACATCTTTTAATCCCCAGACTGATGGACAGACAGAATGCACTAATTTGACATTGGAAGATCTGCTGTGACTATGCATTCTGGATTGCGGAGAGCCTTAGGAGAAGTTGTTGCCACTGGTTGAGTTCTCAAATAATAATAGCTACTGGTCCAACATAGGGATGGCTCCTTATGAGGCCCTATATGGACGAAGGTGTAGGACTCCGTTGTCATGGATACAAGATGAGGATCTGAAGGCTTTGAGATCAGAGTTTGTTGAGGACACTGAAGCTCAGGTGAGGTTGATACGAGACAGGATGTTAGAGGCCAAGAGTAGACAGGTTAAGTATTACAATGCTCGGTATCATTAGGTGGAGTTTAAGGTGGGGGACTGGGTATTCTTGAAGATCTGACCGATGCATGGAGTTTCACGGGTGCGTGGTCGGAAGAAGAAGTTATGCCCGAGATATATGGGGCCTTACAGGATCCTCGAGCGAATCAGTCCCTTAGAATACAGCCTAAAGCTGCCACTGGAGTTGGAGGGTCTGCACGATATGTTCCACGTATCCTCCCTTAGGCGGGCTCTACTACTCTCGGAGCAGAAGATTACGATCATGGATGGGCCGGTAGCATCTGATCGATTAATTCCCTGGAGCCGGTCCGGATTGATGACAAGGGGATACGAGTCTTGCGCCGCAAGAAGGTTTCGTTTGTCAAGGTCCTGTGGAGGAATCACGGTTAGGAGGATAACACCTGGGAGCCGCAGAATCTGATGCAATAAAAGTATCCAGAGCTTTTTCAGTAGGTATCCCTAATAACCTCTCGGGATGTTACAATTTAATTTTCATACTTGAAACCCCGTAGGCCTAACTTGAATTTTGAGGACGATATTTTTTGTTTATGTATTTGGATTGGTAACAACCCTCAGGCAACTAGACCCCCTAGGAGTATTTTTGTCATGACTAGGTCATGACAAAATCCTAGGAAGCCGAAGAAGACCAAGTGGACCAAGGAATGTAGGTGGGATCACTATGGTCGGCAAATAGTAGAATTCTAAATACTAGGTTGGGATGATCAACGGGGTTCACCACGACTCCAAGACCTCACCACAACCTCACCAACCCATGGGAAGGTCCATTAAAGCCCTAAGGGTCTATTGGAGTAAACTCTGGGTGGCGAAGTTGAGCTAGGATCATCCTAGTCCTAAATTGGGCAAGGTGCACTAACTAAGGGTAATGTGCCATAACTAAGGGAAATGTGCCCTAATAAGCCCAACCAACCCTACCAAGGTCTTCCTAGACCTAAAGTGTGGTCAATGGGTCACCAAAGATCCATTGGGGTTAACCCTAGAACCTAAGTTGACCCAAGTGAACCCTAGCCCTAATGTGGTCAAAGTGCCCAAACTAAGGGCAAGTGACCTTCAGTGTGCAAAGTTAACCCTACACAACCCTTCCTAGACAATATGGGGGCCAATGGGTCACCAAGGACCCATTGTGGTCAACCCAAAAGGTAAAAATGACAAAGGTCAACCCAAGTTTAGTTTAGGTCAAACTTAGCCCAAATGGGCTAACCCAAGCTCAAGCCTTTTTTCATTTTGGCAAACCACCTCTTAATTATGTGATGATATGATTTAGTGGGCTGCAAATAGCCTAAAGGGATGACCAAGTTAGCCTTGATGACTAGGAGAGAGAGAGCTCCACCTTGACCTTTAATGGAGGAGAGAGAAATGGGAAGGTAGAAGGCCATTCAAGGCATAGGGAGGCCAAGGGCCACCTTTGGTGGCTGGAATTAACTCCTCTCGGGGATAGGAGGAGTTTTCAGCCATTTCCTGGCCACCCCAAGCAGAGTTCACACCCTCACCACCATGGTCGAGAATGGCCTTAATGGCCATAAATGGTCATTCAGCCCACACTCTTCCCCTACACCATTTGGTGATTTTAAAAGCTCCACTGGACTCAGGGGAGTCGTTTACACACTATACCTTAAGGAGAAAAGCCTTCCCACTGTGTAGTTACAGAAACTCTGTAGGCGGCACCACTACCATGGCAACTCGGAGATCGGCTCGACTCCAAGCCACCAATAAGGTCCTCCCCTCCTCCTCTCTCTATGTGTAGATCGTAGGCTAATTGGGGTGGATATCTGGCTCAATCGAGCTTGATCGGGAAGGAAGATTTCCCGATTTTCCATGAAAATAAACCTTTCGGGATCGCCGAAGACGACCCCTCCGGCGGCTGTGCCGCCGCCTGGCGATAACCAGCACCTCAACGGAGGTGGTGGTGGTGGTGGCTGACCAAGGAGGTGGTTGGCTGGCCAGCGGCAGTGGCTTGAAGATGGCCCAGGAGAATCAATCCTATCCATTGGCGCCCTGGGTACGATGACCTGATGTCGTCCATCATTGCGCTAAGAGTCGTGCTAATATAAATTAAACTATAGGATAAATATTCATTTCATGTGATATTCTATCACACATTATGTATTAAATGTTTTAATTATTAAAAATACTTAGAGACCTCTAGTGACAAAATTGTAAATATCCAAGTTGTAGGCCTAGGGGTGTACGTTAATCTAAAATTAGTTTTAACCAATTTGGGTGTCTGGTTTGACCAGGGAACCAATTTTGGTGGGGTCTATATCAAGGGTTAGTTAGAGACTAATGTGAGTTCCCCCACTTCATACCTTATCCAAATGACCTGAAATTTGGACACGGAGTCACCCTAACCAATACCTAGGTTCTAGACAAAAATGGAAATTGTTGGAGATATTTTTATATAGTTTTGTGAAAAATTAAATAAATCATGTATAATTTAATTAAATGTCTTAAACACCTCAAAAACCCCTCAAATTTTGGGGGTAGATTATGGGGTGTATGTCTAGGCTCTGGTAAAAATTTCTTCCCTTTTGGGTTTGGTTGAATAGGGTAATTATGTAGCCAAGTGTGGGCCCCTTTTTGGTCAAATTAAGGCTAAGTGCCCTAAGTGCTCTTGAGTTGGCCAACCTCACCCAAAGGTTATGGATCTTAGCGCTCAGCTATATTAGAACACAAAATACCCCCTCCACCATAATTTGGTGGAAGTTGAAGGGTGGAGCCCTAAAACACTAGGGTAGGTCCTATTTGTACAAACCTAGGGTTTGAAGGTCAAGGGGTCAAGTGACCTTGAAATGACTTGAAACTTGGTGGAGAGGACTTTAGGGTTTTCAAGGTCTTCTGGTAAAAATATCATGAGATTTAGAGGTTGTTAAACTCCCCAAAACCCTAACCCTAGTTAAGGGCACAAAATTAAGCAAGTAAAATAGGCCATCAAGTCTTTATGAAAAGTTGTGAAACTTTGGTAGTGTAGTTATAGGGTTAATATGAGCCCTTAAAAATTTAATTGAAAATTTTGGAATAATAATTTTTGTACCTCCTTTGTAATACAGGGATTTTCCCTTGATAGCCATTTTTGTTTTGTGATCTCACTACTCATTGGAAAATTATGAAAATTGGGTAGAGGGCATTTTAGGTCATTATACTCATACCTGAATTTTATTATAATTTTCAGATGTATATTTTTAGTACTTACATCATAAGCTTGTAAATATGCAATTATGTGCAAAAATAGATTCAGAGCTCAATTATTGTTAGATAATTGTGAAACTTATGCAAAATTGTATTTAGGTTAACATGATCATGAAAAAAGTTTATCATAATTTTAGATGAATATTTGTAGTAGTTGTTTCATTAATTTATGAAAGAGTATTATTGTTCTATATTAAAATTAGAGTTTATTATTCACTGGAAAGTTTGGAAACTTGGTCAGGAGTGTTTTTAAGGCAAATTATTCATGCTTGAATTTTCTTATAATTTTTTATGCCTATTTGCAACACTTGTTTCTTTAATTGTTAACTATGTGTTTATATTTTAAATTTTAGATCAGAGGCCTAAACCTTGCAAAACAATTGGGAGACTTGAATTTACTGTCAATTAGCTTCCTAGTATTTATCATCATTTTGTGGAGCAGTGTGAATGAGTGTAAAGGCCACTTCATATTCAAAACTAGGGCATTTTGATTTTTAGGGAAAATAAATAAAATATCAGATAAACTAGAAAAATTTCCAAGTTTCTAGATTTAGGCTATAAATGATATGATAGACCTCCATTAATTATCTTAAGGTGTTTGGATGAGGATTTAGAGTACCTCCTTTCATGTACATCATATAGCATAAGGTGGTCTGCATGTAGTAAATCTGCAGATGAACTGATAGTAATTGATTTGAGCATATGGATTTGGGTTAGTTGCTTGCCGGTCTAGGTGAAGTGAAATAGAGTATATCAATGAAAGTTGGGATGAGTAGATTGTTTGGTTGTCTAAGATTAGGTGGTGCTCGGGATCAACGAAAGATCATATTTCCTGTGGAGGGGGAGAGAAGGTCAAACACACTAAGGTTAGATCCAGAGTAATATTAAAGGGATCTGGAGTCGGGTATTAAGCAATAATAGTAAGTGCCTTGCAAAAGGGAGCTTTGGGATTCATCCCATCGTAGTTCCTAGTGCCCTCGAGATCCATTCACGGGGTATGCCTTGGGCAGTCCTTGGCTAACATTAACTGTAGGCATAATAAACTTTAAGAGTAACTAGTATAACTAGGGATTCACATTCACTCACGTCAATGTCTCGGGATGTTAGGTTGGGTCACATGGGCATTAGGCTTGGTGGTCTTGGCGATGGGCATGTTATCTCGACGAGCCGATGACTCGGTAGATAATTGTGACGGACGAGTAAGTCCGGGGAGCTTTGGATCGGTTGTTGGTTGAGACGGACGGGTTAGTCCGGGGAGCTTTGGCTCGGTGGACGATACATCAAGATTGCATGTGCATAAAATATAAGGTGGAAGGTCTTCGGTGTTGTAGGGTCGATGCACCAACGCCAATATGTTGACTCGGCAAGTGTGATTTTGCACTTCGCCAAATTATGTCCGGTGGACCAGCCGATAAAGAGTACGCAGGAGCTCCGCTTAGTACACAAGCGTCGAGGCGTACGATAGGTCTGACTGGTAGTGAAATTACCTATTTATAGGTGGGCGAGGCCCAACCCACCGCTTCCATTTTCCACTACGGAGGTATCTTGGGAGGTTAGGCTCCAAAATGGGGGAACTAAAGGTCTGTGTGCACAGAGTCGAGTGGGTGTGTTGAACTTGCATGATTCACATCATAGCATACATGTATGTCATAGAATAAACATTTCATTTAACCCTTGAAACCTATTGTATAAATTGGTATAAGACTTTTTATACAATAGGCCCTACAAAACGACCCCTTAGATTATAAGCTCGCATGAGCATGCTTATAAGTTAAGGTTTTTATTCTGTAGATATATACTTTCTTGCTAGAAAACCGACACCCTTTCTTATAAATTGGTATGAGACTCAATATACGATAGGAGCCTTTCAGAAGATCCCTTAACTTATGTGATTTCATATAAGTCAAGGTTACTTATTTCTTGTTAAGTTTTTCATACTTTTATTACTGCCACATATACTTATAAAACTTCAAGATTAGTTTCGCCGTCACCTGCTTTTTGTTCATTCTCCACCCTCGCTACCTCTCTTTTCCTTCTCCCCGCTTGGTGCCTTGGAGCAATTGGGGGAGAGGTTGGGGATTATAGGACTTAGTCTTTTAGACTAACGGTTTTCGAACCACATCATTTTAGGGGACCATTGTGCCCAGCATGGAGGAGCAGCCCCAGAAGGATCGACGTTTTGTAGTGATGGCCTTCCCGGGCGTGAATGTGTCACCGCAAAGTTGCAGTTTTGGGCCTAAGACCCCGTGGTTTTAAAAAGAAAAAAAGGGGGTCTTACAAAAAATACACCACTAAAGGAATTAAAATATACATTTAAAAATCAGGGGTGTTACAGTTGGCGTCTCCACTGATAGGCGGGTATACACACTACCAGGACTAGACCTCTATGCCTTTGTACACATCCAAGATACACTCTAGAGTCTCTGCGTACTATTTGATGGCTTCCGGAGGTCTACCCGGTGAAGGGCTTGCAATGGTACTAGGGAATACGATGGGTTGAATCCCAAATCCCCCTTTCTAGGACACTTATTATTATTGGTGACTACTCGTTATTAATAGCCCACTCTCATCTATTCTCTTGGGTAAATCTAATGATTTATGATACTTATAGGAGAGTGATGATCCTTCGTCGGATTCCAATCTAGTTATTTCTTAAGTTGCTACGCACGCTAGCACTCGATACTAAGTAGTGACAAAACCTAGAATTCCAATCAGGGTTTCAATGCCTCCCAAACATATCTTTAGATCAGTTAGATTCCACTACCCTGAATGTTGCACCTAGCCCACCCTTACGCATATGTTCCATAGACAGTGTGAACTCGTAAACCATTAAGTGACGTGCAAACCAACTAGTTATACCTAATGAACCAAAACACGCCTAATGATGCACCAAAAACCTTAATCATGACTTCAGGTAACTGGGAAACACTTTCATGTGGATTCAATGACCGAAACACTTTGTGTCAATTTTGCTAAATGCAACCCAAGGTTTATCCTTATCCCATATGAAGTCACTTCCAATTTCTAGGGCCCAAGGCCTATAAATTTTTATCATGGGTTCATCATTTGATAATTAGTTGGAAATCAGAAAGTCATATTTTTCAAAATATTTTGGGCCGTAATTAAAATTATTTAATTATGTGACCTATGTCACATTGAACATGAACAGCTAGAACTAGAGATCCTCTTGGTCTAAATAATTTATATGAGGTTCATCTTGATATAAAAGAGTTGTGCACAAAATTTAAATTTTCCAGTCTAATTTAACCCACGTATGGTATTTATGAAAAATAACCCAAAATTACGCTTTACCAATGAAGTACCAAAAATAATCAACCAAATTTTCAGAGAAAATTCCTAGATGATAATATTGTCAAGGTAGTGGTCAAAACAAATTATCATAATTATTTCTAGAGGATTGACATAAGATTACCACAATTCAAGATAATTACAAATATGTCATTTTTAATATAACTATCATAAACAATCATCAAAAAATTCTAAGAAAAGTTACAATGGTTTAAAGTACTGTAATAATGTCCTTGGAAAATTTTAATAAATTTCCAAGTACTATTTGTCACCTTTTTAATCAAAATCAATTAGGGGTATAATTGGAATTTTTACTATTTTATAATGAAATAATTCCCAAAAGTCCCACTAAATTTTCCAGATAAATATAGTGACATTTTGAGGGCTTGTGTTAGTGATTTTTATTTTTCCAAATTAAAATGGCCATATTTCCTATCATGACTTAAATGTGTGCTATAATTAAATTAAATTGAAACTATAGGATTTTTTATTCCAAAAATCATATCTTATCCTTGGATGATGTGTTTCATCTTAATAAGCACTTAGCCAAAGGTTCATTTTGAGGGCTTGTGTTAGTGATTTTTATTTTTCCAAATTAAAATGGCAATATTTCCTATCATGACCTAAATGTGTGCTATAATTAAATTAAATTGAAACTATAAGATTTTTGATTCCAAAAATCATATCTTCTCCTTGGATGATGTGTTTCATCTTAATAAGCACTTAGCCAAAGGTTCATTGATACGCAATGAGTCAAATGGGCCTAATTCCCCATTTTTGCCCTTTTTGCTATTGGCACACCATATACACTTATACCTTCGTATTACAAGTTGGAACCTCTATCATGCAGAGGTCCAAATGACCTTAAATTTTTACTAGGATCCTAAAATGCTATCATATTCATGCAACCCAAATTTGGGAGCATTTGGAGTTGTAAATCTCCCTAAATCACATTTATTTGATAAATCAAATTATGAGCTAAAACTATAGGGAAACATTCTTCAAAAATTCTGATTTTTGCGCACATGCTAGGTCTAGTGTTTACACATGCATGGTCCAAATTTCATTACATGTGGAGTTGTAACCTATTATATTTACCCATTTTAATTGATGACCTACGATAGGAGCAATCCTAGGAAAATAGGCCTACGAGGAGCTACATTTCTCCAAATCTCTTGATTAAGGTGCCTAATTAAAGGTAAGACAAAGATCTACAACTTTCGAATTGAAGACTTTTTCTAAATCTACACATAAATGGTTTAAAATTAACATGCAAGGTACTGAATAAAGCATGATAAAAATTAAATAAACTATAGTTTGTTATACATTTAATTCAACGACATCCATTCATCTCCCACCTCCAAGAGATGGCCCAGACCATCCCGACCTATAACAGCTAGATCTTAAATTCCTCGGCCATCCCACCACCTCCCCGGTCGGCCACCTCCACCACCACCTTCATTGAGGTAGGGGATAACATTTGGCGGAGACTTGGCTGCCGGAAGTGGCGGTTTCTAGCGAACCTGAGCGACTCTAAAACTAGAGAATTTTTCCCACACCTCACACAGAATCAGGCTCAATTGAGCCCGATATCTCTCCTAAATGATCTAAGAAGCTATAATAAGGGGAGGGGAGGAGAAACGGACTTGTAGATGGGCTTGGTGGCGGGTGCGGCGGCGGTGTGCCATGTCCGATTGGATTTCCAACGAGCATTCTCCTGAGCTCGTTTCTCTACCTAAGGCTTTGATCAAAGACTCGATTCCCACTCTGTTAGGTCAACTGAACCTAATGGGAGGGTTAGTTTTGGCTGATATTTGTTGTATACAGAGGTACCATTGATGGTAGTTCGACCACCACCTTAGATGCTCCTCTTTGGCTCCAAGTGTCCCTCCCATTATTGGAATTCTGTTGGGAATTAATGTTCGAGCTCAAAAATGAGCTTGGGAAGGGAGGAGGAAGGTCACATGGCCTATATCCCTCATTTCCCTCCCTTGTCTCATGGTTTTGGGGGAAATGACCAAAATGCCACCATGCAAATCATCTCTCTCCAAATTCAGAGGGCTTGGATAGTCATTGGGTTAATGGGCTGCTAATGGGCTTCTAATGGGCCATGGTTCAAGGCCTTAGTCCATTTGGAATGGGCCTGGTTCTTTAATTCTTCATTTAGGTATAAAGTTGACAAAGTTTTACTTTAGGGTTGACTTGGTAAATTTGATGAGTGGGCTGCCCCTACATGATGGTCATGAGTCTTAGGACACCACTCAACATTGTTTGGGACATGGTCTATGGCCTTAGCCCATTGGGATGGGCTTGGCTCCTTAATTCTCATTTAGGCCTAATATTGACCAAGTTTGACTTTAGGGTTGGCTTGATCAATTTGATGAGTGTGCTCGCCCCACATGATGTTCATGAGTCCCATGACACCACCCAACATTGGTTAGGCCAATTGAACCTATGTAAGTGATTTTGACCAAATTAGGGTTAGGGTTGATTTTGGTCAAATTGGACCAATGGGTGACCATGTGATGAGACTTTATGGACCAATGCACTCCAATTAGAGTTTAGAGTTTAGTGGTGGGGTCAAATTGGCCATGTGATGCTTAATTGAGCTACTTGGGGTTGAGTTGACCCATGTTGAATATAAGGGCGATTTGGTCAAATTGGCTAATTTGGTGACCCTATGATAGGGCTTCTAGGTCACTTAGGTTTCTCTTAGTGTTAGGGACATAGTGGTGAGGTCAATTTGTCCTTGTGGTTTAATTTGGGCTAGATTGGCTTGAGTTGAACTGAACACTATAGTTAGGGGGTGCAACTCGGATCGGTTCTGTTTCATAAAGAACCAAGAACTTACTCGTATAGGTTCGGTTCCAATTTTTTGGAACCGGAACCGACCCACAGTTCTAAACTATGGAACCAGATCGAACCGTTCGATTCGGGTCGGTTTCGGTTCGGTTCTTGAACATCTAGGCATTTCAACCTATCTAAATGTATGTCTAACTGGTAATTTCATGTTTTCAATATATGCAAATCTTAAAAAGGGTGAATCTTAACAAACTAATGATTTCAAAATGTGAATAACCATACAATATTTCACAAATTAGTTTATAATTAACTCATATCCATGTTTAATAATATGAGATTACTTATTTTAACATAAATGATGGTTTCACAAATTAGTTAAAGATAAATGAAAACATAACATCCAATATAGAAAATGTATCACCCATACAATATAAGTAAAATAACACAACCTAAATTAAAAAATACAACACATATACTACCCAGGCAGTAGTGCATCACCCATTGAACCGCATTCTTGTTCAACAATCTTGTTCATAAGCCTCTTGTTTGATACGAATAATTGGTGAAAATAAAACAAAACAAAAAGTTAATGTAATGACCTTCTCTCAACAAAAATATATAGATAAATATTACAAGAAATTACCACTCTCAAGTTCTTCAATTTGATGCAAGTCTTCTTCAATTTGCATTGGTAATAGAGTTTCCCTCAACCTTTCTTGAGTGCATACCAACCCTTCCACAATCTTTGGCGAAAGAGAACAAATAAAAAATGTGTCCACTGAAATTCTTTAATTTCAAGGTAGTTAAACACCTAAAGGGGGGTGAATAGGTTTTCTAGTCTATTATTATTATCTTTAGCTTAGTGTGTTGTGAGTTCATAGTTTTATACTTTCAAGACAAAACACAAAGACCCCACACAGAATTTATAGTGGTTCCCCAGATTATGGGTAAATACACTGTCCCTCCCACCTTTCTAACTTCTTGTTAGAAAAGCAACTTCTCCAAAAACTCAGCTCCTTGGAGCTTACACCACAAATCCCGCAGGATCTCTCAGTCTCCTCCAAGACTTATAACTTATGCATAAAGCCCTACCTCGAAGCAAATTTGCTCCTACAACTCAGTGATCAATTGGTCACCTACCTCATACTTGAACCCAAGTCTTACAGCTTAGGCTATAGAGGATAGCTCTACCTCTGAGAGAATGACTCTCCTACAGCTAAGGCACAAGGTCCTACCTCAGATCCAAATCTGGATCCTACCTTAGACCCAAATGTCTTACACTTGGAGAGAATGACTCTCCTATCTCAGGCAAAACTGCCCTACCTCAGGCTTAAAAGCCCTACAGCTCAGATCCACACAGGAACCTACCTCAGATCCAAAGGTCCTATACTCAAATCAAAAACTGGATCCTACCTCTGGCAAATCTACCCTACCTCTGGCATAAAGGCCTTACTCTCAAATCTAAATGGATCCTACATAAATGAAAGGGTTTTGTTGGTGTTGAATTGACACTATAGAAGTTTCTCTGTGTCTTCTTCCTGAGTAGAGTTATCTCAACCCTAACTTTCTTCACAGCAATAAGAGAATGAGCTTCAGTAAATAACTGCCTGTGCTGGAAGAACCTCAAAAATTTGTTTCTTAACTTGCTGAAGAAGACTAAAGAGTTATCAGTTCTTGTGTTCTTCAAACAGATAACCTGGACCTATAGAAAACTGAAAAGCTATGCTTCTCCTTCTAAATCAGAACCTTTTATGAACTTGCTGTAACAGAAGAAATTGTTATTTCAAACTTGGAAGAACTTGTAGTTCAACTGATTCAAATTCAAGCTTGGGCTCGACAATAATGTCGAGGAAGATGAACTTCAGCCGCAACTTTACGAAATCAATAAAACCCTAAAAGTTAAGTTCCTCCTTCTAAGCCTGTCCCTTTTATCTTCTATCGATTAATGGCTCCAAGAAGAAGTGGGGACCACCCTCGGTTGTAGCTGCACTTTGCTTTAACGAAAGAAGAAGTACAGTAGATCTCTGGCGCTATTTGTCGTGTTCTGTAGCTTTCCCGCAACTAATTTGAAATATGTTGACTTTTGTTGACTTTGACATTTGTGTACTTAGCCAAATCTTCAGAATTAATCCAGGCATTGAGTGCATTGAGTGAATGGTCTTTCTCAATGAATTTGGACTTAGTCAAATTCTCTACATTATCAGGCATTGAGTGCGTTAAGTGAACTTGCTTCACTCAACGCTTCTATACTAAGCCATTTCTTTTGCCATGCTTAGGCATTGAGTGAGTTGAGTGAATTGACTTCACTCAATGCCTCTGGACATGGACAAATTCTTCTGCACTGCCAAGCGTTGAGTGCGTTGAGTTAATCTTCATCACTCAATGCCCATGTACTTAGACATATTTTAATATCCATCTTTCCTTGAGCTTAAACATCACACGATGCCTTTGTTATATTCACGCAATGCCTCGTTGAGTAAACTGCCTTCACTCAATGCCTGTGGACTTAGCCGCAGGATTGTTTTGTAGACTGCTAGGCTTTGACTGTCCACTCCTTTACTCGACGCTTTCTGTTATATGGCGTTGAGTGAATTGCCTTCACTCAATGCTTGTGGACTTAACTGCAGAATTGCTTTGCAGACAGCTGGGCTTTGACTTTCCACTCCTTTACTCGACGCTTTCAATTATATGGCGTTGATGAACTGCCTTCACTCAACGCCTGTGGACTTGGATGATTTTCATCCTTTCTAGCATCGTTCCTTGGCATTCGACATTGAGTGAACTGGCTTCACTCAACGCTTATGGACTTAGGCAGATTTCTATCTCTCCACATCTCTACCTTGTGACCACCTATAACAACCACTTAGACAACATATCTAAACTCATTCCAAGGAACATCCTCCACATGATGAGCTTCACAAACATCAAATACCACTATACTATTAGTGTTGATGGTGATGCCTCTTTAAATCAAATCTAGCGAGCATTGAGTGCAACATTCCCAACAATCTCGCCCTATTTGAAGAAGGAAGAACACACAACAATACTAAGAAGCATTAACATAAAAAGCATATTAATATAATGCAGTTGTAAGCTCTGTCTACTATATTTGCTAGCTTATACTACTTGAATTACCAGCATATCAATTTAATGTACTCCATTTAACTGCATTGACTCAACAAGTCAAGTCAATGCATTCTCATACCACTTGACCAATTGTTCAAGTAGTAAGCTCTCTCCTTATACCACTTAATACTTAAATGGAGCACCACTAGATGCACTTTTGTCATAATATGCACTAACTTAGTATGGCTCCGCAAGTAGTCATGGCATTCCACATACTACATGAATCTTTCCAAGTAATACACACTTACTCAAAATGACATAGTCATGTCAAGTATTGCTTCTAGTCATGTCAAGTATTGCTTCAACATCTCCAATCTACCCCATTCCAAGTATTGCCACACATCTCCACCTTTCTGGATTCTTCTATATGCATATAAACCCTATATTTTGAGGGAGGTGATAAGATCATGGGAGAATTTATCTCTTGATCCTAGCCTACTTCTACTACACTAGTGATCAAACTAGTTGACTGGAGAACATACCACTTGTGTTGATACCACTAATACAACACATCACTGCAGCCACTTGACACAAGAATGATACATTTATCCACTTGAGCTAGCTTTTATCATTGATCCACATGAGCTAATACTACTTCTCCCCCTTTTTATGACTTCTGTAGGAACAGCTATTGTCATGGAGGAGCTGGCTGTTCCTCTTCTCCTGCAGCAACATTGTCCTTTCAGTAGTAGTAGTGACTTCACAGCAGTAGCAGTGATGATCATTGATCCACTATAGCACTGCTGGACTTGCTCCCCCTCAACAAGAGCATCTAGACTTGCACCCCCTCTCCGAATCTCATTTGCAAACCAAATCAAAGTATATAATTGATAAAATAACAGAAATCTCTTTGAAGTAGAAGTAATCGATGCGCCTTGGTTCTAATACGACCTTGATATTATATCCTATGCTATAAGCGATAAGGTACACTTGCCTTTATCGAATATAGATTCGGAGAACATCATCTTCATCTTCATCTTCTCTTTTTCATAAAACACCTCCAGGATTTTCTCCATCAGGTTTTTGGCGCCGTTGCCGGGGACTTGCGTCGATATTTCAAAAAAAAAAAGATAACTGTTAATTTTATCATTTTTCCTTTTTTTCTAAAATATATATATCTTAATAATATACCTAAAACCGCCTAAAAAGAACAAAAAGAAAAAAAAATTCCATAATTAATTTTTAAACTCATCTTTAATCATTTGTCTTTTCTTTTTTTTCCTTCTAGTATATGACCCGAGCAAGTTCTTCGAATAATCCTGAATCCCATTTTGATCCAGAAATTGAACGCACCTTTAGGCGACGCCTTCAATCTCATGGACAGGATTTACCAATTATTTTTGAAGAATCTATCGGAGATACTAATATAGTAACTATAGGTGACCCCAATCCTAATGAAACCCAACAACGGACCATGTCCTATTATGCACGGCCGAACATGGAAGGGACACAATCTAGTATTATTCGCCTTACTATAGCTAATAATAATTTTGAGATCAAGTCTAGCATCATCCAAATGGTTCAACAATCGGTTACTTTTGATGGTTTACCAGATGAAGATCCAAATCAACATCTTTCAAATTTTCTTGAAATCTGTGATACCTTCAAAATCAATGGCGTTACTGATGACGCCATTCGATTACGACTATTTCCCTTTTCTTTGCGGTCAAAGGCCATGCAGTGGTTAGGCTCTCTTCCTAGAGGATCTATCACTACATGGGCCGAAATGGCGGAAAAATTCATGACTAAATATTTTCCTCCTGCAAAGACCGCCAAATTACGTACTGATATCTCTTCATTTATGAAAATCGACTCAGAGACTCTCTACGATACATGGGAGCGCTTCAAAGAGCTTTTGCGTAGATGTCCTCACCATGCACTTCCTACTTGGCAACAAGTACAAATTTTTTATAATGGCATAAATTTCCAAACAAGGCAGATGATTGATGCAGCAGCTGGGGGTACTCTCAATAATAAAACCCCAGAGGCCGCTCAAGAGCTTTTTGAGGAAATGGCCATGAATGCCTATCAGTGGAATGTGCCCCGAGCATGCCCTAGCAAGCCGGTAGGACTTTATGAAGTTGATATGACAGCTAATTTAGCTTTACAACTTGAACATTTAAGCAAGCAAGTGGCAGAGATGTCTGCTTCCTCTGCCACTCCTTCTTGGGAAAATAATACTAATAATACTTTTATTGAAGAACAGGTTGATTTCATGGGGAATCTTACTCGTCCTTCCTTTAACCCGAACAACGCTCCGTATAATAATGCTTATAATCCAGGTTATAGGAACCACCCGAATTTCTCATGGAGCAACCAAAGTAATGCCCAGCGCCCTCCTAATATGAACCCACCTGGTTTTCTTCCACCACCACCAAAGCCCTCTTCGATTGAAGAGGTATTTTCTAAATATGTTGCCTCGAACGAATCCAACATCCGGAATCTCACCGGATCTGTAAAGAACTTAGAGAATCAAATTGGCCAGCTTGCCAAAATGATTGCCGAGCGCCCGCATGGAGCTTTGCCGGGCAATACTGAGACGAATCCAAGTGAGAATGCAAATGCCATCAACCTTCGCAGTGGAAAGGAGGTAACCTCTCCAAGTAGGATTGAACTCGAGGTAACTGTTTCTATTTTACCCCCTCCAGTTTTATTTTCTAATTCTCCAAATGCTTCAAAATCTCCTCTTGTTTCTACTTCTGCACCCCCTTATCCATCTAAAATTAAAAATGAGCGAGTAGAGGAGCAATACAAAAAAATTTTAGAAATTTTAAAACAAATTCATATAAATGTTCCCTTCTGCGAGGCAATCTCTCAAATGCCTAAATACGCGAAATATCTCAAGGAGTTACTCTCCAATAAAAAGAAACTTGAAAATATCTCACGTGTTTCCCTCAATGCAGAATGCTCAGCAGCTTTATTAAATAAATTGCCTCAAAAATTGAATGATCCGGGAAGGTTTTCTATCCCGTGCCTCTTTGGCAATTTATTAGTAAAGCATGCCCTCGCCGACCTAGGTGCTAGCATCAATCTAATGCCTTACTCTTTGTTTAAGAAATTGGGGTTAGGAGATCCAATCCCAACAAAAATAAGTATACAACTAGCAGATCGTTCTGTTAAGTATCCAGTAGGGGTAGTGGAAGACGTGTTAGTCAAGGTTGACAAGTTCATCTTTTCGGTGGACTTTGTCATTCTTGACATCGAAGAGGATGCTGAAGTACCACTCATACTCGACCGCCCCTTCCTTGCCACCTCCCGCGCAATAATAGATGTTAGTAACGGAAAACTCCTCCTTTGTGTTGGAGATGATGAAGTTACTTTCAGTATCAACCCCTCAATGCGAAATTCTCTTTCAAATGATGATTCTTGTTACCATCTAGATGCATCATTTGAAGAAGATTTTTCATCATTTTCTAATTTGTGTACCACATCTTGTGATGATGCAGAACATGATGAATTATTTTGTTTTAAGGAATTATCTCGTTCTTCGCCTCCTGAGCCAATTGGCTTAAAGAGTATTAAAATTACGACCTCTTACGAAGTACCACCTACTCTTGAGCTTAAGCAACTTCCAGAGCACCTAAAATATGTCTTTTTAGAAAAAGACTCTAAATTGCCGGTCATCATTTCTTCTACTTTGTGTGATTCGGAAATTTTCGAATTAATTCAAATCTTAAATAGGCATCGCCGAGCTATAGCTTGGCAATTATCTGATATTAAAGGGATTAGCCCCTCCTTCTACACACACAAAATATTACTTGAAGATAATTCTCGCAATAGTGTACAGCCTCAGCGACGACTTAATCCCAACATGAAAGACGTCGTTAAGGCTGAAGTAATTAGACTATTAGATGCAGGAATTATCTACCCGATTTCGGATTGCCCGTGGGTTAGCCCCGTGCAAGTAGTACCAAAGAAAGGCGGCATGACAGTAGTGGTTAATGAGAACAATGAACTAATTCCAACTCGTACTGTTGCGGGTTGGCGGATGTGCATCGACTATAGAAAATTAAATGATGCCACCCGAAAAGACCACTTTCCCTTGCCATTCATTGATCAAATTTTAGAACGCCTTTCCGGTCACTCCTACTATTGCTTTCTTGATGGTTTATCGGGATATTTCCAAATACCAATCTCACCCGAGGACCAGGAGAAAACAACCTTTACTTGTCCCTTCGGCACCTTTGCTTATAGAAGGATGTCATTTGGCCTTTGCAATGCACCAGCTACATTCCAAAGATGTATGTTGGCCATCTTTGATAAGTTGGTTGAGGATGTGATGGAAGTCTTCATGGATGACTTTTCCGTATTGGAAATTCTTTTAAATCATGCTTAGCTAATCTTGAACGTGTTCTTCAACGTTGTGAAGATACGAATCTAGCCCTAAATTGGGAAAAATGTCATTTCATGGTCCGAGAGGGGTTGGTACTCGGTCATAAAATATCGGGTAAAGGAATCGAGGTTGATAAGGCCAAGATCGAGGTGATTGAGAAACTTCCCCCTCCCACAAATGTAAAATCTATTAGAAGTTTCCTTGGTCACGCAGGTTTTTATCGGCGGTTTATACAAAATTTTTCCAAAATTACAAATCCGTTAACACACTTGCTAGAAAAAGAGTCTTCTTTCATTTTTGATAATGAATGTTTAGCAGCTTTTAATATTATCAAAGATAAGCTTATCAACTCGCCAATTCTAGTAGCACCAGATTGGTCCTTTCCTTTCGAGATAATGTGCGATGCAAGTGACATTGCTATAGGCGCAGTGTTAGGCCAACGGGTGAAAAAGTATTTTCACCCAATTTATTATGCAAGCAAGACACTCACATCCGCACAGGCCAATTACACAACTACAGAGAAAGAACTTCTGGCAATTGTTTTTGCGTTTGATAAGTTTAGGTCTTATATTACACTCTCTAAAGTCATTGTGTTTACTGATCATTCTGCCCTTAGGTACCTACTAAACAAGGCAGACGCCAAGCCCCGATTATTAAGATGGATCCTCCTACTGCAAGAATTTGACTTGGAGATCCGGGATAAGAAAGGAGCGGAGAACTTGGCAGCCGATCATCTCTCCCGCTTAGAAAACCCTGCTGCGGATACGCTGGTGGAAGCTGATATTGATGATAAATTCCCTAAAGAGCGCCTCCTCGCCATCGAAAAATTAATGAATTCTTCTACCCCTTGGTTTGCGGATTTGGCCAACTATCTAGTGGCTCGGGTCCTGCCAAAAGGTTTTTCAAGTCAACAAAAGAAGAAATTCTTTTCTGACGCGAAGAACTACTTTTGGGAGGACCCCTTCTTATTTCGTATCTGCGCAGATCAAGTGGTAAGAAGATGTGTATCGAGCGAGGAAGACTTGCAAATATTGCGGCACAGCCATGAAGGACCAACCGGCGGACATTATCAAGCAAGCCGGACCGCAAGGAAAGTGCTGGAGGTCGGTTTCTACTGGCCCTCGATCTTTAAGGATGCTCACTCTTTTGTAAGTGGATGCGACAGGTGCCAAAGGTCAGGTAACATATCTCGTCGAGACGAAATGCCCCAAAACTCCTTTATGGACTGTGAAATTTTCGATCTATGGGGTATCGATTTCGTAGGTCCTCTCCCTCCCTCATTTAATAATAAATATATTCTCGTCGCAGTCGACTACGTGTCGAGGTGGGCGGAAGCACAAGCTCTCCCATCCAACGATGCAAGAGTGGTCATTAAATTTTTGAAGAAATTATTCTCTCGTTTTGGCACGCCTCGTGCTATAGTTAGTGATAGGGGCACACACTTCTGCAATAGCCAGTTTGCTAAAATTTTAGCAAAATATGGCGTTACACAAACTCTCCACCGCCTATCACCCACAAACTAGTGGCCAAGTGGAGGTAGTGAACCGCGAGCTCAAGAGGATTTTGGAGAAGACTATCTCTTTTAATAGGAAGGACTGGTCTTTGAAGCTCGATGATGCTCTATGGGCTTATCGGACGGCATACAAGACCGCCATTTGTTGTACACCATACCGATTAGTCTACAGCAAAGCTTGCCACCTTCCAGTTGAGTTAGAGCACCGTGCCTATTGGGCGCTAAAATTCCTCAATCTTGATTATACTTTGTCCTCCGAGCAAAGAAAATTCCAACTGAACGAACTAGATGAATGGCGTGTTAACGCATATGAAAATAATAAGTTTTATAAGGAGCGCTCAAAGTTCTACCATGATAAAAATATTAAAATTCCTAAAAGTTTTTCACCGGGGGATCTAGTCCTTATTTACAACTCACGCCTTCGTCTTTTTCCAGGAAAGTTAAAATCTCGGTGGTCTGGCCCCTTTGTCGTCAAAGAGGTTTGGCCATATGAGACCGTTCTTATTTCCCACCCGGAACTCGGCTCCTTTAAAGTGAACGGCCACCGATTAAAATTTTATTCTCTAATGATACTTCGGCCACCAATATTGAGACCCTCACCATATAATCTTCCATGCCAATTAGTCAAGCTACGTGACGGTAAACAAAGCGCCTTTGGGAGGCACCCCAAACTTTATCTTCTTATTATTATTTTCTTTGTTTTAACATGTATTTGCAGGTTTCCTTCTAGCCTCCTCGATTTCACCATCAGGGATGTCCTCTTTCCTCACTTCTTCTTTTATATCATTTTTATTACTTCATACTTAGTTTTAAACATTGGGGACAATGTTTAACTTTAAGTATGGGGGTATAAGTCCTTAAATAATAAAATTTTTAAAATATATAAATTCCAAAAATTCAAAAAAATATATATATTCTTTCTTTTATCTTTAATATATATACAAAAAAAAGAGAGGATAAAACTTATATAAAATAATTAATAATTTGAGTTAATCTTTGCTAAATCTTTTAGTACCCCATGACTTTGCATTTTCTTGTTTTTAATCATTTATGTACTTGTTTAGTTGAAATAAATTAAATTAAATTTCATTTTGTCTATGTTTCATGAGTAATATGTTGACTCATGTAGTGTTCCTAATTAAGGTAACATGTTATTTTTGAAAAACATTCTTAAATATTTGCACTTTTTCATAGCCATTTTTTTGGCATTTTTCACTTTTATAAAATCTACCATCCCTTGTTTTCTCTTTTAAAAATATTTGAAATGATTGATTAGTGTTAAGTATAGTAGATGCGAACTAATCTAAGATGCTTATTATCTTCATTTTTCATGAAAAGTCAATTATCTCTATTTTCTATCTGGAATTTGCGTCTCTTGAATTTTTTAATACCTTGCTTTGAGTAGACTTAAGAGCATGAGGATGATCTAGGCAACTTTTTAATTAGTTTGAGCTTTTGCATCCCGAACCTTAAATTCCTAACCATTTCTAGCCACGTTGTGCCTTTTCCATTTTCTTTTTATAAGTCCCACTTATTTTTCACCAAAGCCATATAGCTTACCCATGTCGCACACTTAAAACTTTTTGAGCTTTATGTCACATGTGTGTACTATATTTTGTGAAAATGGTGGAGATTTGTATTATATCTCAATTGCTACAAAAGAGGAAAAAGAAAAAAAGGGGAAAAACTCAATTGTTTCAAAAGAAGGAAGAAGATATGATATATATTTATATATATATGCAAAAAAAAAATTTATGAATGACCTTTTAACCCCAACTTTATATTGCAAAATGACTTGGGGTGTCAAAATTTTATTTTCTAGCAACAAGTTATTTGCAAAGCTCTTCTTTTTGTTTTAAGTGTGCTTTACCCATCATGTTTATCTTTTGAACTCCACACCCTTAAAACCTAAGCCAAAAATTTACACCTAATGAAAGTCCTTTTGATTCATGTTTCTGAGGTTTATTTTTAGTACGGTAGCGAGAAAGTAAATTGAGTAAATTCTTAGGTAGCAGTATTGATCTTTGATTTAGATTGGTATGAATATAAAATGTCTCTTAGATTTTAGTAGCAACTCAATATCCTTTTCATTTATCACATTACTCAATTTTTAGTTTTGCTTAAAAACATGGGATGATTTATTTTTTTATGCTAGTGAAAATTGTAAAATTCTATGCCAAGACTAAGGCTCCGTTTGGGAGGACTTATTTTTACCGGTCAAGCGGTCATGACCGCATGAATCAGGACTTAAAATAAGTCCCGATTCATGCGATCATGACCGCTTGACCGGTAAAAATAAGTCCTCCCAAACGGAACCTAAGTAAAAATATTTTGTTTTCTTTTCATAATTCCTCTACCTTAATTTCGCATCGTACTTGTGTTTGGCATAGCCAATTTGTTTGGTTTGTTTTTTTTATTTTTTCTAGCTCGTATGTCTTTGCTTGAGGACAAGCAAAACAATAAGTCTGGGGGAATTCGATGATGCATAATTTGACCTAAATTATTAATATAAAAATCTAAATAATCTAATATAAATATATTTATAATGTTAATTTTATTCGCTAAATCGTATCTTTTTATAATTCTATCCTAACCATGCCTATTTTACAATATTTTCTGCGCGCAGCGAACTTCGGGGCCACTTTTGGGCATGTTACGGCCAGAATCAGATCTTGGGCTGAACACAAAAGTTGTAGCTCTCGGAAATACCTTTCCAACGCATGGTTACACGCCTTCATAGGATTTATGTAGCTTCGGGAATCCTCCGTCGAAGTTTCTGTCCAGCAAATTTCCTGCATGAATGATTCTCGTCTTTGAGCAAGAACCGAGGATCCCGGGACAAATTGCATTATTAATTCTAAAAGAACATGCCTTCAGTTATGGTGTGCCAAAATAAATGTCGAGTGCACTCATGTCATGGTGTTGTTGAACTATATTCAAGAATGGAATGAAGCCACAATGGTCCGATGTGATTTTTTCTCATAAGTATGAAAGAGGCTAGCCACCTTTGACTTTATATTCAACATGTGTCCTTAAAGGAAGCTTCATGGAAAGAGAGAAAGATAGCCAACTTTTATCATGCTTTTCATGACAAGTGTGAAAGAGGCTAGCCACCTTTGAATTTTAAACCAACATGTGCTTTTTGACCAAGGGATGCTTCATGGAAACTTCATCCTCATGCCAAATTCCAACTCTACCCCTTTGGTTTTGGCCCTATAAATAGACATGAAGAAAGGGGGAAATGATCATCCTTCCTACTTCATTTTGAGCATTATAGAGAGCCATTGGAGTTTGTTTTTTTAGAGTATTTTAGTTTAATATTTTCATGCTTTAATGTTCTTACAATTTCTTTTATCGTACTTGTAATCTTCTTGCAAACTCTCTTTATAATGTCTTTTTTGAAATCTTTTGTAATTTCTTTTCAATAAGAAATAAATTAGTTTGTTATTCCCTTTCCCTCTTTCTCTTTCTTTTTATGCATATTCTTAACATGATTTTCATTTCCTATATTATGAGTAACTAAACTTTGTTTAGTGCTTGATCGAAATGATCCGAGGAATGAAATGATCTCTTTTTCTTAATCCATATCTTCTCTTTCTCTTTGAACAAATGTTTAGGATTTACCCTTGATTAATTTATAGAGAGGTCATATCATCGATATATGATTTTTCTCATTTGTTTCCATACTCTAGTAGCCGAAAGGATCATGCGTATGGATTGATCGCTCATGGTAAAGGGAGTTGAATGCAATCCTTGAAAGAGGACGACATAAATTTCACGGATTGGAGTCAAATCCAATAGAGGGGTTCACTACATAAAGCGAGTTTTAGGGGTTTCAATTATAGAACGAAAGTTCGGTTGATCAACCTAAACTCAGTTGGGCGTAGCCTTGAAAGAGGTGCGTTCATATTTTGGGAACCTCCACGGTCCAAGCATCTTCGTTAAAAAGAATTATAGATTTATCTATTTTTTTGGTCATTTTCATTCCAAGGTGATTCAAGATCAAGTACTAACCTTTTAAATTATTGCTTAATCATCCTCTTTTATTATATAACTGTTCTCTCATTTGCAAACCAAATCAAAGTATCTAATTGATAAAATAACAGAAATCTCTTTGAAGTAGAAGTAATCGATGCGCCTTGGTTCTAATACGACCTTGATATTATATCCTATACTATAAGCGATAAGGTACACTTGCCTTTATCGAATATAGATTCGGAGAACATCATCTTCATCTTCATCTTCTCTTTTTCATAAAACACCTCCAGGATTTTCTCCATCAGATACCTCAAAATCCTCTTAGCAACAGAGTAGTGAGATTCTTTAGGGCTTGCATGATACATAGCATAAACACATGTAGTATACATAAAGTTTGACCTACTTGTAGTAAGATATAGAAGGGAGTCAATTATCCCACTATACAAAGTGTCTTCAACAGGTTTCCCTGCCTCATCTTTGCCTATAGACATACATTCCCCATTGGAGTTTTCATGGTGGAGGCATTCTCCATACCAAACTTTTTGATCAACTCCCTAGTGAACTTAGACTGGGATATGGATAATCCATCATCAGTCTATCTTTCTTGGAGGCCCAAGAAGAAATTAGGTTTACCCATATTGCAGATCTAAAACTTCCCTTGCATAAGTTTGGGAAAATTCCTGCAAAGATTATCATCAGTAGATCCAATGATTATGTCATCTACATATATCTGGAATGCGATGATCTCGCCCTTAGATTACCTAAGGAATAGGGTCTTGTCTATCTTCCCACTTGAAAATTTGTTCTCAATGATGAAGCTAGACAATGTCTCATACCATGCTTTAGGGACTTGCTTTAACCCATATAGAGCTTTCCTAAGTCTATAAACAAATTCAGGTGAGTTAGAATCAACAAAACCTGGAGGCTATTCAACATAGACTTCTTCCTTTAAGTCACCATTCAAGAAGGTTGTCTTCACATCCATCTGGTAGACTTTAAATCCCTTGAATGCAGCTAATACAAGGAAGAGTCTGATGGATTCCAATCTTACTATAGGGGAAAAGGTTTGATCAAAGTCAATACCTTCTTCTTGTTTATACCCCTTAGCTACTTGCTATCCTTATTCTTGATTATAATGCCATTTTAATGAAGTTTATTCCTTTAAATCCACTTGAATCGAATGACATTATGTCCTTGTGGTCTGGGAACCACCTTTATACCTTGCACCTTTTAAACTGGTTCAATTCCTCTATTATTGCTACAATCTAGAACTGATCTATGTTGACCTCTTTAAATCTCTCGGGCTCAACCTATGACAAAAACATGCATATATTGCTATATTAAGGCTCTTGCTTATTTCACCACTCCTTGGTGTGCATCACCAATAATCATGTGTCTTGGATGATCTCTTAGATGCCTGACAGCTGGAGGCAGTCTTCTTTCAGCATCAGATTCAGTTGAAGCTTCTTGCTGATCTTCATCCACTTCATGTGTGCCTTGCACTCCTTCTAGAATATCTACTCCATCTTAGATTTCTAGTGCAGCTTCCTTGATGGTTAAATTTTCCATCATCAGCTATGTACATGCAGTACTAAAAGAGGAACTTGGCAGCTCACAGTTAATCATGGTAGACTCATCGAAGACTACATGTACAGACTCTTCTACAACTTTGCTTTTCAAGTTGTATATCTTATAGGCCTTACTATGATTGTTGTACCCCAACAAAAATCCCATCAAAATACTTGTAAGCAAAGTTAGTCACATAGGACTTAACATTATGAAGCACATAACACTTGACATCAAAGATCCTGAGATAGCTTATGTTTTGTTTTATACCCTTCAAGATCTCATAGGGAGTTTTCTTGTGGCTCTTGGTGATAGAAGCTCTGTTAAGATCTTGACATGTAGTATTTACTGCCTTAGCTCAGAAATATTCTAAGAGAGATGTGTCACTTAGCAAGGTCCTTCCAGCCTCTACGAGTGTTCTATTTTTCCTTTCAACAATCACATTTTACTGTGGTGTTCTTGGGGAAGAAAATTCTTGATGAATCACTAGCTCTTCACAGAACTTTGTCATGCTATAAGACTGGAATTTAGTCCCATGGTCACTTCTGATTTTGACCACAGTACTACCAAAGTCATTCTGAAATTGCTTGATAAACTTCATGAAGACATCAAGGGTTTCATTCTTTTTCTTAAAAAAGAACACCCAAGTAAACTTAGAATAGTCATCAACCACCACAAAGGTGTAGAATTTCCTACCTAGTCTATGAACTAGCATAAGACCAAAAAAGTCCATATGCAAGAGGTATAAGCACCTCACAAGTCTTTGGTCCTTGGTCTGCTTTCCCTTTTGCATACTGAGCACAAGATTTCCTTGTTGCATTTCATCATAGGACCATTCCTAACTATCTCTTCACTACAGAGCGTGCCAATAGTCTTGTAATTCAAATGAGCTAGTCTCTTGTGCCATTGCACGCAATAAGAAACTTTCTCATTTGCCACTAGACAAATAGGAGAGTCTGTATCTAGACAAAGGAAATTTAAGCAATAGACATTTCCACTCCTAGTGCCTATCAAGATGACTTCTTGGTCACTTGACCTCTAAATCTGGCACTCATCCTTGTAGAATACAATGGCATAGCCAAGATTAGAGAGTTGGCTTATGCTTATAAGGTTGTGTTGAAATAATTATACATAAGCCACTTTTGAGTTGGTGACAATTACATTGGTAATCTTACCACAGCCTCTTGTCACTCCTTTATCTGAACCACTAAAGATAATCTTAGGTCCATCTTTCACTGGGGTATACTCCTTTAAGTTACTCCTTGTCCCAGTCACGTGCCTGTATCAACCACTATCCAAGTACCTTATAGGGTATGGGCACTTGGACTAAACTGCATCATATAATTTATTTTACCTTAGGACCCCAATATATATGGGTCTTAGGTGCATATTAGTCTGAAAATGGACTTGTCTACAAGCAGCTTTTCTGACTGGTGGAGTAACACTATCTCGAAGAATAGTAGGATTGTGCCAGCAATCTAAGGCAAAATGACCAACTTTTCCATAGCACCAACACTCATGTATATTATACCTTCTCTTCTGTGCAGGACCTGTAGTTGGGTTAACTGTTGACTGTACAGAAGAAAGAGGTGCAACATCATTTTTCAAGTTCCTTCGAGCAAGGATTTGACTGAAGGTGAGTCTTTCAGCTGTCTTTCTTGGCTTGCTCTGAAAGCTATTTACAGCAGTCTTCTTTGTAGATGACATGCTATTTATAGCATCAGAGATAGCTAGATTTGGCATGCTGATAGACTTGACCTTGGTCTGGGTCTTTGATGGATGACCTTGAGAGTTAGCCACTGCCACTTTCTTGAGTGAAGGGGCTGGTGCACCAAACACAAATGGTCCATGATGGCCATTTGGATTTCCTCATGGGGAGCCTTAAAGGCACTCACTCCCCTACTATACCTTCGAACATAGTTGTGAACCTCTTTGTTCATACTAGTGGATCTGCCATTCATCCAGTGACCATGCTCTCCTGGTCATACCTGTTTGAAGGCAACTGAACTTTCCTAAAAGGAAGGGGAGGCTTGGAAGCCAGAGGCTGAGCTGGAGCTTTGCCCTTCCCTTTGGAAGGGGAAACTCTAGTGTTTTCCTTAAACCCAAACCACTTCTTACCCTTTTGAGAGGAGAAGGAGTCTAATAAGGGCAACACTGTATTGGGCTTAGAGAAACTAGCAACAATTCTCTTGTCCCTCTAGAGTTTCTCTTTAAGGTCCCTTATGAGATTATTTCTGAATTTTATGGTGCCAATCTAAATGAGAGTGATGTTTTTTAGTTGGATAACTTCCCTTGCCTTTTGATCTAGTACAATTGATGTCTTAGTCTGCTGGGAAGCAACTAGCTGAAGAGAGGCAATATCCTCAGCTTACTTCTTAGACAACTTCTTGCACCTCTTAAAGGCATTTAGATGTTCACTATACCTATCAATCAATTGATTGACACATCCTTTTGATTCAGAATCATCTTCACCATAGGATGAAGAGGGTTCTGTACAGGGACTAGTCTCATACCAAGACTTAGAAGAAGAACTAGGTAGAGAATGTACCTTGCTTTGACCAGGATGATCCTCATTGGATTCTTCATCAGACATTGCCATCATCCCATAACAACTATAGGAATATTCATCATCTTCAACATCCACCTCTTATTCACTGTATGAATGTGGTAAAGGGGCCCTGATCCCTATCCTGGTAGAAAGATAGTATTCAGCTTCATCTTCAGCAGCAATAACAGCCAGCCCAATATAGACTTCTTCTTTTCCAGACTCTGATGAAGATGAGTCAGTCCAGATCTTCTCCTTCTTAGACATGATGTACTTTTCCTTCTTTCCCTTGTGCTGGTGTTGTTTCTTCTCACCAACCTCCTTTTTATTGACTGGATAGTCAGCTATAACATGCCTTGGTTTGCTATAACAGTAGCAAATACTTTTAGAGGAACTATGTTTACTAGTTAAGAATCATACCTATCAGTCTTGGAGTGATTCTTCCTGTGATGAGAAGAGGTGGAAGGTCTTCTCTTCTACTTTTTCTTCATCATTAGCTTCTGAAAATTCCTGGAGAAGGGAAAAAAGTCCTCATCAGACATGCTGTAGTCTGATGTATCTGACTATGAGCTGTCTAAATCAGCTGGCATCCTTGGAAGAGAGGGAATCCTCTCCTTACTCTTCCTAGTACTATCTGCTCTGAAGTACAAGGTCTTTTCCTTCTCCAGGGATTTGCTGGTGGCCTCCTCCACTTTCCTGGTAGCCAACTACATCTCATACGGGAGCAGCTTTCCAAATAATATATGAGGAGGTGTATCAGCTAGCTTGGCCACTTCTCTGATGGAACATATCTTAATATCCCAGTCTCTAGTGAGAGACCTTAGGAACTTATAATTAATCTCATAATTACTGAAGACCCTCACATAGGTCCTCATTTCAATTATTATCCTGAAAAATCATTCATAGCAAATAGTTATGCTCTCTTTCAGGGACAGCCTGAAAGCCTCATGCTCCTGGTTGAGCATGTACTTCCTATTATCTCTTACCTCTTCAATTCCCTCCATGTAGACCACAAGAGTGTCCCACATTTCTTTGGAGGTCTGGCAGCGAACCAGATTCAGAAATGATGAATCATCTATGGTACTAATAATAATGTGATGTGCCCTCTTGTCCAATATAGCCAAGATGACTTCATCCTTTGTCATCTCTGAATTTATCTTAGGTGTTTGGACATTGGCATCCAGAATTGAGAACTTCATAGGGATGAAAGGTCTCTCTTTGATTGTTTCAAAGATCCTTGGGTCATAGGCTTCCATAAGTAGCCTGACCCTCTCTTTCCGGATTCCAAAACTCTCCTTCCTACAAATGGGGAGTTTCATGGAACCTAGCTACTTATGGTTCTCTCCAGAAGACATATGTATAGAACCTTTTTCAGCTACACTTTGGGATCTAATCTGACTGTTAGGTCCTTTTTGAGCAACCTCCCTCTGATACCACTTGAAAGCCATTAATTTCAAGGTAGCTAAACACCTGAGGGGGAGGGGGTGAATAGGTTTTCTAGTCTTTTATTATTATCTTTAGCTTAGTGTGTTGTGAGTTAGTAGTTTTATTCTTTCAAGACAAAACACAATGAACAAGTACAGAATTTATAGTGTTTCCCCAGATTATGGACTATCCCTCCCACATTTCTAATTTCTTGTTATACACGGCACTTCTCCAAAAACTCAGCTCCTTAAGTTTACACAACAGATCCCGTAGGATCTCTCAGTCTCCTCCAAGTTGTACAACTTAGTCACAAAGCCCTACCTAAGAGCAAATTTGCTCCTACAACTCAGTGATCAACTAATCACCTACCTCAGATTTGAACCCAAGTCCTACAGCTCAAGCTATGGAGGATAGCCCTACCTCATAGAGAATGACTCTCCTATAACTCAGGCACAAGGCCCTACATCAGATCCAAATATGGATCCTACCTCAGACCCAAAGGTCTTACACTCAGATAGAATGACTCTCCTACCTTAGGCAAAACAATCCTACCTCAGGCTCAAAAGCCCTACAACTAAAATTCACACTGGATCCTGTTTGTTCTACCATGGTGATCTGTAAGTGATCAAGCATGTATCCTCACTGACAAAGCAGTATGAGCCTATGGGGTCTCACATAAGAGCTCTGGATAAGTTTGATAGGTTTGTGTTGGCCCAGCTCATATGTGATATGAGTGAAGGACCAAGCCTATAACGATTTGGATATGGTGGAATTTCATTCTGGGACCCGTATTGTGAATATAGGTCGGTCGGGATGAAGTCGGCATATGCTAAGGGAAATTTGTCGAGTATGGGTAAGGGGTTTCGACAAATTGTCTAAATTCGGCGAGTTTTATCAAAGCCTCTGCTGATTCATCGAGTATCATCATCCTTATTGGTCAAACGACAGTCTGCTCCAATCTGTCTGAAGTTTAAAAATGATCCAAGTGATTATCTCAAACATGTGAACTGAGATTCTATCATCTGCACCTGTCTTGTGCAACAGAACCTTCCCAACAATTTCAGATAGATATTTTCCTTGGCTATTCATACATTTCCTATTCAGTGAACTCCCAATCTCGGAAACTGAATCCAAACCACACCACTGATGTCTAGCAGTAGTCTTGGTGGAGTCGACTATATCTTCTTGTTTAACTCTAGGTAATTGAAATACCTAGGCCAACTGTTTGACTGTGATCTTGACCTTCTATCCATTTACGGTTGATTTGATCTTTGTGGTGCGAGAATCGATCGAGGTGTTTAACAGAAGTTCTATTACTTCTCTTTTCCATATTATCGTCGGCTCAGATAATAGATACTCAATTCCAGCTTCTTGGATTAGGCTAATGACATTTGTAATCTCTTTGTCTGCCGATTTGAATCCATGACATACCAGTTCATATCTCTCATTGATATTATCATCCTTCCTTGGAGGAATTGTTGTTGATTTTGAAATTGTCGAACCGAGAAATTGACGAGAGTTGACAACAAAAAATCTAGGTTTCAATACTAAGCAAGAGAGAAGAATCTGGTAAAGAATTTCTACATTTGACGTCCTTTTTATAGGTCATTCTACTTAGAAGGTGAAAGGGCGCGTCGCCTAAAGATATATTCATAAGTTTGGAAAAAAAATCCATTAGGTTAACACTCGATACTTGTCGATAGAGAAAATGTGTCGACTTGTGTTGACACACCTCCAGCCATCTCGATAAGTAGTGTCGACAAACTTCCTTGTGTCGACACAGGACAGTGGAGATTGTGTCGATACATATACATAAATTGTGTCGCTAACCCTAGTTTGTGTTGACACACTTGATTTGTCTCGACACAAAATGTACTTAGCCTGATTTCTAACTCCTGAATTGTTGACTCCTGATCCTGATAATGCCCATATCATGATGTGACAGCTAGATAGTAGGCTTGCATTTTTGATGACTTAGTCTAAGTTTAGGCATATTCAAGACTTAGCATGCCTAGCTCAAATTTGAAGAAAATTAAACTTTTTCTCTACTAATGGTTTTGTAAATATGTCAGCTATTTATTTATCAGTAGGAACATATTCTAAACTGATATCATTATTTTCTACATGTTCCATAATGAAATGATATGTGATTTCAATGTGCTTAGTTCTATTGTGAGATATAGGGTTATTTGTAATTGAAATAACACTAGTAGAGTCACAAAATAATGTAGATTTACTTATCTGTAATAGATAATCTTGTAGCTGATGTTGAATCCACGTAAGTTGAGCACAACAATTCTCATCTGAGATGTACTCAGATTCAGCTATTGATATGACCACACTTGTCTGCTTTTACTACTCCATGAGACTATCATTCTAACCAGGAAATGACATGACCCTAAGGTGCTTTTCTTATCTTCTTTACAACCTACATAATCTACATCTGAAAATCCTATCAGTTCAAAATCACTACTCCTAGGATACCAAAGGCCAAGATTTGTTGTGACCTTTAGATATCTCAGAATTCTTTTGACTGCAGTGTAATGAGATTCTTTAGGTCAAGCAGGATATCTAGCAGAGATACAAGCAGCATACATTATATATGGTTTATTGGCAGTTAGATAAAGTAGTGATCCAACTATCCCTCTGTACAAGGTAATATCAACAAGCTTTCCAGCAATATCCTTGTCCAACGATATGGTTGATCCCATAAGAGTTCTCATAGTAGTGGCAGTTTCCATGCCATAATTTTTTATTAACGCCTTGGTAAACTTTGATTGACTTATGAAAAGTCCATCTTGGGATTTTTTAACTTGGAGACCGAGGTAAAACTTAAGTTTACCCATGCTACTCATCTCAAATTTAATTTCCATTAGCTTAACAAATCTAGTGCAAAGTGAATCATTAGTAGAACCAAATATTATGTCATAAACATATATTTGTACTAAAATTGTCCTACCTTTGACTACCCTTAAAAATAGTGTCTTGTCAATCTTTTCTCTTGAGAATTTATTCTCAAGAAGGAATTCTGACAAAGTCTCATACCAAGCCCATGGAGCTTGTTTTAATCCATAGAGAGCTCTAGAAAGTAAATACACTTGAGGAGGTTTAGTTGGATCAACAAAACCTGAGGGTTTTTCTATATATACTCTTTTCTTGAGGTTGCCATTCAGAAAAGCTGACTTAACATCCATTTGGTAAACTTTAAAACCTTTGTAAGCTGCATGGGCTAGGAAGAGTCTTATAGCTTCCAACCTAGACACTGGTGCAAAGGTCTGGTCAAAGTCTATTCCTTCTTCTTATCTATAACCCTTTGCAACCAGTCTAGCCTTATTTCTTATTACCACACCATTTTCATCTAGTTATTTCTGTAAATCCATTTTGTTCCAATGATATTGTAATCATAAGGTCTTGGAACCAACTTCCAGACCTTACACCTCTTGAATTGGTTTGATTCTTCTTGCATTGCAACAATCCAAAATGTATCCATATTTGCTTCTTCAAACTTCTTAGGTTCTGTTTGTGACAGAAAACTTGAATACATCACTGTGTTATGATGTCTGCTTCTTGTGGTAACTCCTTGAGCGACATCACCTATGATGAATTCTATTGGATGATCCTTTAGGTGCCTGACAGCTATTGGTAGTATCACTTCTTCTCCAGGACCATCTTGTTCATGCTGTTGTGTTGTTTCTCGAGGTTCTTCCTATCCCAGTACTTCTTCAATAATGTTGATTTCCTCTTGCAAATTATGCTTTCCTGTATTTGTATCTTCCATGGTCAGTTCTTTTAGCCTCAAGTCCACTTGTGTTGTGTTTGAAGTACCTGTATTACCATCATAGAACATAGTACTTTCATCAAATACTACATGGACTGACTCCTCTACAACTTGATCCTTCAAGTTATAAACCCTATAGGCTTTGCAATGGTTGTTATAACCAACAAATATCCCATCATAAGACTTTTCAGCAAACTTGGTTAAGTAGGTTTTTCCATTGTTTAATACATAACATCTACATCCAAAGATTCTTAAATAGGCTATGTTTGGTTTTCTGCCCTTCATAAGTTCATATGAGTTTTATTTAATCTCTTGTTGACTAAATCGCTATTTAGAACATGACAAGTTGTGTTAATTGCCTCAGCCCAGAAATATTCTGGAAGTGAGGAATCACTTAGCAAGGTTCTACCAGCTTCAATGAGAGTTCTGTTTCTCCTCTCAGCTATTCCATTTTTCTGGGGTGTTCTTGGTGAAGAAAATTCTTGCTGAATTCCTAATTCTTCACAAAACTTTGTCATACAATCAGATTGGAATTTAGTTCCATGGTCACTTCTCATTTTGACCACAGTACTGTTAAGTTCATTATGAATTTGTTTCACAAAATTCTTGAAGACATCAGGAGTTTCAAACTTTTTCTTTAAGAAGAATACCCAAGTAAATCTTGAGTATTCATCAACAATTACAAAAGTATATACTCTCCTACCTAAGCTATAAACTTGTATAGGACCAAATAAGTCCATATGTTGGAGGTAAAAACAACTCACAGAGTCTTTGGATTCACAGCATTTGAATGAAGCATTAGTCTGCTTGCCTTTTTGGCATGCTGGGCAGATGCTCTCCTTAGTGCATCTGAAGTTAGGACCATTCCTAACAAGATCCTTGCTGTATAGTTTGCCTAAAGCCTTATAGTTGAAGTGGGCTAGCCTCTTGTGCCATTTAATACATTTTGAAGCTTTATCACTTGCAGCTAGACATAGGGGTGAGTCAGACTTAATACATAGTAAGTTTAAAGAGTGTACATTTTGACATCTAGTGATAGTCAAGATGACCACTTGGTCACTTGATCTTTTTATTAGGCACTCATCTCTGTGGAATAATGTGTCATATCCCAAATCACAAAATTGACTAATGCTTAAAAGGTTGTGTTGCAACCCTTCCACATAAGCTATATGAGTGATTGTAACTAGATCATTTGTGATCTTACCAAAACCTTTGGTGATGCCTTTGTCAGCTCCTCCAAATATCACTTTTGGTCCATTTTCCATAGTAATATATTCCCTCAGATTTCTTCTTGTTCCAGTCATATGTCTGGAGCATCCACTATCCAAGTACCAGATTGGTCTGGAGCTTGGACATTCCTGCAAAATAAGAAATTACTTTTCCTTAGGACCCCAAATAGTTGTGGGTCCTAGGTTCTTGTTAACTGTGACTCTATCAAAGCCACCAGTTGATCTCTTGAAAGGAATTGTCTTCAGACTATGAGGCACTGTTGGATTGAACCAGCAATCTAGGGCAAAGTGTTCTATCTTTCCACAGCACCAGCATTAAAATATATTATATCTCCTTTTAGTAGGAACAAAAGAATCTTTGTGCTGACACCCCTTTAGATAGGAGTCAGCACTTTTGGCTTTATCTTGATTGTGAACACAAGATGGGTCTTGTCTCACAGCCTTAAGATGTTCTCTTGGATTATAAGATTGTACAGCTGATTATGGAATGGTCTGACCCTTTGATCCCTTTTGCTTTTTGCCCCTTCTTCTCTTGGGCTTAATAAACCCCAGACCACTTCTAGGTTTTCCTGAGAAGGTGTCTATAATAGGAGAAATAGTCTTTGGTTTTGAGAACTGCTCAACCAATTTCCTTTCATTTAGGAGTTTGGTTTCTAGATCCTTAATGATTGTATCCTTTTTCTTAATTTCATTTATTGGTCATCAATGATCTTGGTTAACTTTGTTAACTTAGACACCTGAAGACCAAGTTTCTGAGTATCCATCTTGTGATGATACTCAAGACTTTTTAGTGATGCAATTTCTATAGCTTGTTCTTTAACAAGCTTCTTTTTTTTACTAAAGCAGCTAGCAGTTTACCAAACTTATGTATGAGTTGCTTCTGTTCAGTCCTTGAGTTAATCTCATGTGAATCAACTAATAATTCACCTGATTTTACCTCATCTCTAGTCTCATAGCTAGAAGTCTTAGTGTTTGAAGAGTTATCATAAATTACCTGAGAATTCTCACAGTTGTGAGTTCCAGTTTCTGGATCATCAGCTATATCCATCAGATTGATTTCCATGTCTTCTTCAAAGTCACCATACGATAATGAAGTTATGGAGTTATTTCCGTTGTATATGGCTCTTCTGATGAACTCCTCATATGAATACAGCCCCACATGTTCTTCTTCTAACTCAATTGAATTAGAATCACTGCCAGACAAGGACTTTGTCTTCTTAGTCATCAGACCTTTTTCTGATTTTTTATCCTTGAAGAACTTCCTTTCTTTTGAATTTATATTCTCCTTCTCTTTACTGGGTAATCAGCAATGACATGCCCAGGCCTGTTACAACAAAAACAAATAATATCAGTCTTAGATTGTTTGTTCTGATTGGAGTCATACCTGATCATAGATTTGTCTCTTTATTTGTCTTTGCTTTTGTGAGAACTAGAACCAGAATGTTTCCTATTACTCCACTGTTTTCTTCTTCTTAACATCTTCTTGAACTGCATTGTAAATTAGACAAGTTCATCATCTGATATCTCTTCTGAAGAAGAGCAAGGTCCAATGCTATCTGTCTCTTCATCTCTTCTAGGTGATGATGGAATTTCCCTTCTAGTTTTCTTGGAAGAGTCAGCTTTGAAGGCCAATGATTTAGACTGGGATGATTGTCTGGTAGTTTCTGCTTCATCTTTTCTTGAATTGAGGTTAAACTCATGTGAAATTAATTTCCAAAATAAGTCCTGAGGAAGCAGATTTCTCAGATTTCCCATTTCCCTTAATGCACAAATCTTGATATCCCATTCTTTATTTAGGGATCTCAAGAACTTGTCATTCAATTCATGGTTTGAGAAGTTTCTCCCAAAGTTTCTCAAGTCATTGACTATTCTAAAGAACTTTTCATATGTTTGTTCAATAGAATCTATCTTTCCTTGTCTAAATGCCTCATATTGCTGGCTAAGGAATGACCTTCTATCATCTCTCACCTCTATTGTACCTTCCATATACACAATCAAGGTATCCACATTTCCTTAGAAGAATTACAGTGCACCAGATTTTGAAATGTTGAGTTGTCTATAGCACTCACTATTATTTTCTGTGCTCTTTTGTCCATGGTAGCAAGTATGACCTCATCCATTATCATTTCTGACAATGTCTTGGGAGTTTGAATTTTTGTATCTAGGATAGATGATTTCACTGGCACATAAGGTCCTTCTTAAATTGTAACAAATATTCTTGGGTCTGAAGCTTCCATGAACAGTCTTACTCTTTGTTTCCATATATCAAAATTTTCCTTAGTGTACATGGGCAATCATGGAACTGAGTTCTCTATTTGATTCAGAATCCATAGGTAAGATAACCTTCAAATACCCTTAGGATCATTTCCAGACTGTTAGGTCTATCTTTGGATAACCTACCTCTGATACCACTTGAAAGTCAAGCCTATGGGTAGAAAGTCACCTAGGTGGTGAATAGGTGATCTATTAACATTCTTTGTAGTTCTTGTAACTTTAGCAATGTGCCCTAATGCAATTATGAATATAGTTATACCCAGCATATACAATAGAATAACAAGAACTGATCACAACATACACATCAAAGAACACAGCACACAGCACAAGGGACAGAACAAGTTTATAGTGGTTCCCCTATCTAGGGTACATCCACTTTCCCCCTTCTTCCTCACTAGCAATGTGCTAGATAAGGTTATAACTCCTCCTTCACAACTTGGATCCTCAGATCCTACAAGTCTCAGTTTCTCTCCAAGAAACCTACACTCAGACTCACTGGTCCTACCTCAGAGATATCTCAATCTCCTAACTCAGAGATCTCCTCAATATCCTACCTCAGCCTTTATAGATTAGGCCTACAATCTCAGTGATTTACCCCAAATCACCTACCTCAAATTCACCCAGAATCAAACCTCAGACTTTAAAGATTAGGCTTAAAAAACTTAGAGAATAAGATCTTCTACCCACTCAGAACTCTAGGAGATCTTACAATGAAATTTGATAAAACAAATTATAGAAAAACAGAAAACCTATTATCTGTTGGATTTGTGTATCTTTTTATTTAGCTGCAGTTTTATTTCTTCTTGATAGATCAGCAAACAGAATTGAATTTCTTCTAAATCAGCAACTTCTTGATGAAGATCAGATTGAATAGTTTGAAGATGTTGATGAACAGATCACTTAATCCCCAGATCATCCTTAGAAAAGGGATCTGAAGACTTTCTTAAAGATCAACATCTTCTTCTCTTTCTACTTCTTGATTTGTCTTTTAGAATAGTGAGATACTGATGAATAGAATATAATCGATTTTTATCTTCTGAAGGCAGCACCTCCTATATATAGAAATCATAGGCGGCTTGGACTTGTTTTGATGACATCAGCAACTGCCAAAAAATCCTTCCTTGAACTGTATTTATAGAAGTGAAGCCTTCCTTTGTCGACCAGAATGATCTGACCAGTCTTGACCAGATTTATGTTGACTCAGCACATTCTGTCATATAAGCATTGAAGTAGATAAGTTGTCATGAAATCTGTGTTGAGACATCTTTGACAGACCCAACACTTCCATACTTAGAATAGTTTTCATCTCAGAAGAGAAAGTGTTGAGATAGTATAGTTGTGTCGACACATCTGTTATTTGTGTCGACACATCTGTTATCTATGTTGACACATCTTAGTTCTTTCTTGTGTCGAGACAGAAGTATTGTCACGACACAACTGTTATTTGTGTCGACTGCTGATCTGCTTTGTGTCGACATAGAAGTATTGTCTCGACACATCTTCTATTATCCGTGTTGACACATTTTAGTTCTGACTTGTGTCAAGATAGAAGAATTATATCGACACGTGTGTTCTCATTATTGACTGCTGATCTACCTTGTATCGACATAGAAGTATTGTCTAGACACATGCTGACTTAATACTTTGACTTAGAATAATTTCTTCAACTTTGAACCTGCACATGTAAACTTAGCATACATCAAATACACCTTTGGGTATATTATTGAGTTGTCAAGGGGACTTCTCCATATCAGGTACACTGTTCCCAATATACCCAACACACATCTTTACCTTGTGACCACCTATCACAACCACTTAAACAACCTGTCTAAACTTGTTCTAAGGAATATCCTGCACATGATGAGCTTAACCCCCATCAAATACAAATATGCTCTTAATGTTGATGGTGATGCCTCCTTAAATCAAATCTAGGGAACATTGAAGACAACATTCCCAACCTCCACCAATATGGATAGTGAAACTACACTATGATTCCGACAATGAATAGATCAACAGTAAGAAAATGTGTCTTATGAATAAAAATAATTTAGCAGCTCTTTCAAAAAGGCACGAATAAAAATAAAAACATCTCATGGATAAACGACTCTAACACAAATATCCTATGAAATTAACCAAGCAACATAATCCTATGAGACAACATAAATATCCTATGAGATATTTGGCAGTGTTCATGAATAACAAAGTCCTATGAAATTTACCAAGCAGGCACAAGTATAAAAAAAGTTCATGAGAAAACAAAGCAGGCATGTGTCCAAATTCATGGTGCAGCAAAAGCGAGAATAACAACGCAAAGAAATTAACCTACAAAAGCTACATTAACCAAGCTAAGAAATTTTAACCTGCAATTACGATCTTATGACTTTCATTAATAACAAGCATGTCCTTGAAAAACGTTACTGCAGCAGTAACAAGAAGAGATTATAACAGGAAGGAACTATAAATAAGAAATTATCTAACCTGCTATTGAAGATTGCTGAAAGATGGTAAAAGGAGCTGCTCTCACACTGTTTTAGTCCTTTGTATTATCTAGGTGTTTCTGTAAAAAAAAATAAAGGAAGCTTCAGGTTGTAGATCTTCAAGGGAAGCGAACAAGAGTAATCAATACACACAGTGGTCAGCAAAGACTGGAGTATGGATTCGATTGTTACCATCACCAAAGTCACGGGGAGGTGTCGAGGTGATATGCAAGCCACGAGGGATGAGGAAGCAACACTGCTAGGCAGGGGAAGAGATTGTGACCATCAGAGGGCAGAGCGTGGCTCGCTGTCTCGCTAGAGTTGGCACCATCATGAGGAAGAAAGCAGGAGATGGGAAGGAGAAAGAAATGCTATGGTTTCTATTTCTCCGTTTCGTTGCCTTCGAAAATGAGAAGGAAATCGAGGGACCCGGAAGATTATTAAGTATTATTATTTATTAACATTAAGTTATAGGAACTTAAACTAAATACTTAATATTATTAAGTAATAAGTATAATTAAGTATTATTAAGTACTTCGGGTCGGTTCTCGGGTACCCGAAATGTAGGAACCGAGAACCGACCCGAACCTCCAGTTCTCATATTCTAAGGATCCAAACCCGAACCGATCAACCCAGGAACTGACCCGAACCGTCCAATTTGGTTTGGTTTCAGTTCTATTCTTCGATTCCTTTTGCACGAGCCTAACTATAGTGGGCCCTATGTAAGCTCACCCTAACTCATTGGGTTCAATGAGTCCTAAGGTCACTATCTAGCCCAACCCACCACGCTCACCATATGTCCTACCCTATTGTATGTGTTAAGGGGTCTAGAATAAAAAGGGGATTTTACCGGTTCTTGGTAGAAGGCCCTATGAAATCAAAAGGAGTTTATATTTTTCATTGCCTCGATCTCTTGCTTTATGGAGGTTCGATGTGTTTTGTTTTTAACACTTATGAAATAAAAGATAATCATTTGTATTCTTATGATTTTCTAAGTGTTATCTTTGGTTATGAAAAATTGGATTTGATTTCTGAAATTATTTCACTAAGTAGATTTGATTAAGAGCTAAATTTTCTTAACCCTTATTCACCCCCTCTCCCCTCTAAGGGTGCCTCATAATCCAACATTGTTAAGTCGATATGGTCTAGAGGGCCAACTTAGTACGGTGTCAAGGTGAAATTTTCCTAATGACTTATCACTTTGCTATTAACACGGGTACAATCCAGCATTGGGTACGCATAAACTCGAGAGTACACCAGAGATAGGTATAATGACATATAGAGGGCTTAGACCTGGTAGTGTGTATACCCTCCTAAGAGGTGGGAGGTGCCCATTCCCAACCCACCATTTGACCGCAACAGGGGTGCCCGAAAGGTTAGCTATCTCCGAAAAGTGAGAACAAAAGGTCTTTGTGCATAAAGTCGGTTAGGGTGTGTGAGTTATACTTGTTTGCTGCATAACCTAAATTATACATCGCATAACATAACCCTTATTTCTCGTAGACCCTCATCATGTAAATTAGTATGGGACCTTTTATATATTAGTTATAGTTCTGGAAATCGTAACTTATATGTTTGTATGAGCATTCATATAAGTTAAGGTACTCTTCTGTGATGGTAGTGTAGTTATTTACTAGTTCACTTTACTTACTGCTTACTGTTTACTTACTTACTACTTACTTACTACCTATTTATCACCAGCATAGAGCTTTACATATATACTGCTAGTTAGAGCCATGCCACCTGATTTTTATACTACTTTGTTGTCCTCATCTTACTTCCTCCTGGGCGGTGCTTAGAAGTCGCGGGTGTGAGGCTAGGACGAATCAACTTAGTCTTTTTGACTAATGGTTGGTGGACTAAATCCTTTTAGGAATGCATGGAGCCACAACAGTAGTACTACCTGAAAGACCAGCAGCTCGAGGAGGCAGGACATAGGGAGTAGTTTGCGCGCACTACCACATCAACTACAAGGCACCTGGTTGACAAGATTTTTGTTTAGATTCTAGATTTGTACTATAGAGAGAGCTTATATATTTGGACATGTATCGGGCATAAGCCCGCATTACTCTCTTATCATGTTTATCCCATTGTGGACAATTCACTATTCTCATATATATATATACATATATATAATCTTGTGATTATGGACTTATCTTTTTTACTTCATTTCTCGTTGGTCATGTAATATGATCATATATGCTAGCAGGATCACTGTCTTGTAGTGGCGACTAACTCGTATGTTGGTGTCACCGCAAGACGGCGGTTCTGGGCATAAAATCTTCCCTCAGTCGTGCTCAATTACTGGGAGGGGGGATTTTACATTAAGAGCCCAAGATCATTTTGAGAGATGTTACTATAGTGTCAGAGTATGCATATGTGTTTCCAAAAGATCTCCCTAGAGTTCCATCTCAACGAGAGATCGACTTAACTATTGAGTTGGTGCTAAGTGTGAAACCTGTGACCTGCTCGGTGTACCGTATAACACCAAAAGAGACGAAGGAATTGAAAGTTCAATTATAAGAGTTACTAGAGTAAGGCTTCATACGTCCGAGTTCATCTCCTTGGAGTGCAACAACTCTTTTTGTGATGGAGAAGGGAAGAAGCTTGCATCTATGTATCGACTATCGTGAGTTGAATTAGTTGACAGATAAGAAGTATCTAATTCCAAGAATCGATGATTTCTTTGATCTGATGGTTGGATCAACTGTTTACTCGAAGCTAGATTTGAAGTTCGGTTATTACCAATTAAGGATTAGGGAAAGTGATATTCCCAAGACTACGCTTAGTAAGCATTATTTGCATTATTAGTTCACTGTGATGCCATTTGGGATAACAAATGCATCATCGTTCTTCTTGGATATGATGCACAAAACCTTTAGAGAGTACTTTGACCAGTTTGTGAAAGTCTTTATAGATGATATACTGGTTTGCTCTCAGTCAGAAGAGGATCATCCAAACCATTTACTTTTTACTTTGCAAATCCTGAGGAGGAGTAAGATATATACCAAGTACTCTAAATGTGAGTTTTGGCTAGAATCAGTGGAATTTCTTGGTAATGTGGTAAGCAGAGTGGGTGTTGTTGTGTATCTGACGAAGATTATTGCGATTAAGGAGTGGCCTGTTTTGACTACTGTTGCGGAAGTTAGGAGTTTCCTTGGTCTTGCTAGCTACTATAGGCGCTTCGTAGGGAACATTTCATGGATAGCTTTACCTCTTACTACCATGACATGGAGGGATTAGAAGTTAATTTGGACGCTTGAGTGCATGCGAGAGTTTGAAGAGTTAAGGAGTCATCTGACTATGATGCAAATCTTGTGTTCGTCATATGGTACAGAAGGCTATGATATATACAATGACGTCCCAGGAGAGGCTTATGATGCGTTCTTCTTTAGTTTGGAAAGGTTATTGCATATGACTCCCGCCAGCTAAAGGTGCATGAGAGGATTTATCTGGCTCATGACTTGAATTTGGCGGTCATTATATTCGCTCTGAATCTTTGACGACATTATTTATGTGGTGTGAAGATTTATATCTTTACGGACCACAATAACCTAAAATACCTGTTGAATCAGAAAGATCTGATTATGCGACAGAGGAGGTGGAGGTAGTTCTTTAGGGACTACACTTTTGAGATTCATTATACTAATGGGAAGGGAAATGTTATCGTTATTGCTTTATGTCGTAGGGATCAACCACAGGAAAGCTGAATTCAGATGCGTGATGAGCATCTAATTCGTGATTTAGGGGATTTAGAGATCACTTGTATGGATAAGAGAGCAAGCGTGAATGCATGCTTAAACTAGATATAGGTGCAATATGTCCTTGCGGACAGAATCCGACAGGTAATGGAGCTTGATGAAAGCATGAAGCGCTATCTAGCAGAGACTGTTGATGGATCAAATTCCCACTTTTCAATCAAAGATAGACTTTTATGGAAAGAACGTCAGTTTTGCATCCCCAATGGTTGGAAACTACAAGAGTAGTTGATCTACAAGGCACATTTTACGAAGTACTCAATCCACACAAGGAGCACAAAGATGTTTAATATAAAACCCCCCTCACGGAACACAGGACACTGTCGAGGTGGATTTTATGCCCAAAACAACTGTCTTATGGCTGTATCAACACACATGATAATTTGTACCTCAAGTTGCCTATTCTGCTAGCTATTTTTCGATATCACAAATACCAACCCAACCAAAATAAGAGCACAGAAGTCATAATCCATAGTAAGTAAATATCCAAACAGTACATTAGTAATAAGAGGCTACATCAGCTCCTTTAATACCAGAGTACACAAATCTGCCCAAAGGCTATATCAACACGCTCATAACTCACATTAGATACTAAAGAAAGCAAGGGTGTCATCGTATCCGACCCTGTCCCCCTGGCCTGGCTATCCTCCTGCATAAGGCACTACTACTGCTCCAACTGCGGGGTATCCTACTAAAATGGTAGATGTACCAACCATTAGTCATAATGACAAAGTGGCTATCACATCCGCTCACGCCAGCGACTCTTAGGAACCAGATGGATGGAAAGAAAAAGGAGCTCAATATAACAGTAGTACAATTTCAAACAAATGGTAGAAGAGTGTTATTAGCCCAGTAGATCATATATATATCAACATATTTATACTAAGCAAGTATCAGCAGTAAATATAAATATATGAATAGGCAATCTATACTATCAACATATCAATCATAAGAACCAAATTTAACTTAACTTATAAAAATGACCGTACAAATTTATAAGTTAAGGTCCGGGTACATCAAGTAACTCATCGTATAAAAGTTCCCATATAAATTTATATGATGAGGATCATGTAACATCCCAAACTTCAAATAACTTAGATTTGGGTTAGGCATATGATGGATGCTAGGGCTTAGCTAGGTTTGACCCTAGGAGGAGGATTTAGACCATGTGGGGCCCACTATGGGGCCCAAGTCAACCTAGGTCAAACTAGGCTAAATACAAACCCTAGCCACACCATGACCCCACCACATTGCCCTAACCCTAAATACAATCTAAGTGGACCCCAAGGTAGGCCATGGGGTCAACTAGTTGACCCATGTTGGGTCAAGTCAACATGTTGACCTAAATAGTGAAAATGGTGCCCTAGCCCATTTCACTAGGTTGGGTCCACCCAAACCAACCCAAATTCATCATGTGGGCCTAAAGTGACCTTATAAACCCTAGGGGAGAGAAAAATAGGGTCTTGCAATAGTACTTTTGGGAGAACACTTAGGAGAGAGAAAAGAGGAGGAGTAGGAGAGAGAAGATGCTAAGAAAGGGGTTTGGACCATTTGGGCTCATCCCACCAACCCATGATGGGTTGGCTGACCATGTAGGGCTATTAGGAGGTGTGGGGACCCCACCATGCAACTTTGGTTCCAGCCAAAGCCCAAACCCGACCTAACCTAAACCATATCATTCAAAAGAGCCAACCCTCTCTTTCTCTACCACCCACCTTGGCCCCAACCTTGAAACCCGACCCATTAGGGTCTATTTAACCTAGCTGGAGTAGTGGGGCCCACTCCCAAGCAGCCAGCCAGCTCAACCAGCCCAACCCGAGCCCCCCCCCCCCCCACATTGGTGAAATCGCCATTCTTGGTGAAATCGCCCAAGCATTGGTGAAGTCGCCCCCCTCTCTTAACTCAGCCTAAACCGACCTCACACACTCACTCCCACTTCATCCCTACCCCAGAGAGAGAGAGAGAGAGGAAGGAAGCCACCAGCAGCCATGGCAAGCCGAGGAACTCGCCGGAATTTGCATGCTAGGGGAAACCGCCGCCACCCTCAACCACAACCACCACCACAGGTCCGTATCCCCTCCCCTCTTACTGTACTAGATTCCTAGATCTTCTAGGTTAGTAGTCAAGCTCAAAAGAGCTCGACTGTAGGCCTCTAAAGCTTGGAAAAAGCTTCAAAAATGGCGGATTTAGGGTTTTTTCGGCTTGGTTGCGCCGCCACCGTCCGCCGCTCTCCGCCGCCCAGTCGCCGGCCAACCCTAGCCCCGACCACCGTGAGGCCGGGGGATGACTTGGCCGGAGGCCCCGCCGCCGGCGATGGCCGGAAACCACCCCGCAAGGGTGGCCAGCCTCGGTTGGCCTGCATGCATGTGCATGAGGAAGATGATACAGCCACCGTTGGATATTCTTTAAGATTCGTGCAGCTACTTAAATTAAATCCTGTATTATTATCATATGAATAGTATATCAATCTGTCACACTTTTACTGTGACCTTGCATGTTGTTTATGAGGTACCTAGAGGCCCCACCTTAGGATGGACTCTGAATGAAATATTTAGGTAGATGAGTTAACTTTAAAATGCCACAGAAATCATAGGTTTTGGACCAGTAGGCTGCCCTGTAGGGCTATTTTGCTAGGACTGCCCCCTAACTAGGGCAGAAACTAAAACTGATGCCCTGCTCAAACCCTTGGTACAAAGGGGCTGAAATTTGGGCTAGGTTACTAAATTAGGCTTATCTAGGCTCTCCCCAAAAATCAGAATTTTTGGGGAACATTTTGCTATAGTTTTTACAAAAATACCCAAAAGTAAATAAATGTGATTTTTGGAGTTTCCTAACTCCAAATGGCCCCAAATTTTGGTGGCACTCTCTCATGGGTATATTAGACCCATGGTTAAAATTTGGGCTAAATTGACTCACTGCATGATGAGGAATCTCACTTGCATGTTTGAGAAATGAAATTTGACTTGGGCTGCAAATAGCAATTTTGCAGAATTTCAAATGGCTGCCCAAGCCAAACCAGAAGCCCCCCTGACCTGAGATTTTGGTCAGAGGTATAATTAGGGCATATTCAGGCCCTGCCCAAAAATGGGCTTGATTGGAAAACAAAATGTGGGAAAATTACCAAAATACCCCTAGGGCTTAACTAGGTGATTCTTGGAGTTAGCTAACTCCAAATGGCCCCAAATTTTGGTGGCTGACCATTAGGGACCATATAGACCAGTGGTAGAAATTTCTCTGAAATTGGAACAAGTCATGTTGGGAAAGACCCGCATGCAAGAATTGAACTACTTAGGCTCAGGGTGCAAATAACAAATGTAAAACTTGTTTTGATATTTGCCTAAAGGGGGTGCATTTAGAAGGCACACCCCCCTGATTTAGTAGACCAGTAGGGTATAATTTCAAACCCTAAATTAGTTGGGATTTTTGGGAGCAAAATCCCGCACTTAGTGAATTTGACTATTTTGATAATTTGGTGAACACTTAAGCATTTTCTAAAATGATTCAAACTAGGGTTTAGAAGATTTACAAAACCCTAATGATATTATTTAAACTCATGGGAGACATATTCGAGCCCTTGAGATATGACCTGATAAATTGAAGATTTAATTTATAAGTATACGAGAAAATGACAATTTTACCCGTAACAATAATTGACTGATTCTGGTGGAGATAAAATATTGAAATAATCGATATGTCATATCTATAATAGTCTCATGTGATTAAACACAATACATTGCATTTGGAAGTTCATTCGAGTGATCATTAGTTAGGTCATCTTACCCTAGTCGCTCAGTCTCGATAGAAGCGTCGTACGTAAATACCTATCTAGATAATACCACCCTAGATTAATGAACAGAACGATGGGGATGGTAGTGAAATTTGGAAATGGCAGGGTGGTATTAGGTCTGGGGCCACATTTAGAATAAGTAGGATTACTCTTCTAGGACCACCGGGAGATAGAATGTAAAATGGGATAGTCGTGGAAATTGGGAATAAACCCGGGTGATGTTGATAGCATCATGAGTATAGCAACGAGTGATAGAGTGCAAATCACTTTACAATAGGCATAACGGAGTCCGACGGAAGACCGTCGCCTTTCCGATAATATTACCATAAGTCATTAGGCTACTAAGTAGTAACACTAAAGGAGAATCGTGGGTAACGGGTAAACATCAACTAAAGCTAATTATCCTTGCGAAAGGGAACTTCGGGTTTCATGCCCGTCTTGGTTCCTAGTGCCCTCGAGACCCCCTCACGGGGCATGCCTTGGGCAGTCCTGGGATTCACTCTAAATCACTAGGTATAATAAACCTTAGACAAGAGTAGTCTAATAGGTTTGGAGTTCTACGCGATAGGTTCTTCGGCTAAATAAGGTTGGAAACATCATATGGGTTACTTGCTCACCTGTTTCTTAAGGTTGGAGGGATACAAGTAATGAGCTCATCCTAACCGGGTTGGAGTGGCTTGCTCACCCAAATTGGATTGGAGGGAATGTGTTGACAATATCAGTACGAGCAGGAAGCTCAGATTAATACCTTGCATGTGCATAAAATTAGTGGCGAGTCACGCGGGACTGGCCAGTCGATGCACCGATGGCAGTACGATGACTCGGGCGAGGAGTACGGGTGGAGGGGCCAGTATGCTAAATATATAATACTGCGGAATCCCCGAAGGCGTACACTCGACCTACAAGACTGACGGGTAGTCAGCAAAATACGTACGCAAAACTCTAGAGTGCACCTAGGACGTGTACAGAGGCGTATGAGAGGGGTCTAGGTCTGGTAGTGCTTATACCTACCTAGAAGTGGAGAGCCCGCTCCATTGTTGCCGTAGCCACAATGGTAGTACCCGAGAGTGATGCAAGCTCTCAAAAAGAGGGAACTAAAGGTCTGTGATCACGGAGTCGTGTGTGTGTGTTGCACTTGCATGTTTAACATATTCATCATAACATACATTCATTCATTAGGGCATACGCTTCATAGATCCTTATCATATAAATTGTATGGGCGGTTTATATGATAAGTTACTTTTGGAAACCCTAACTTATAAGTTCGTATGGGCGTTCATATAAGTTAGGGTACTTATGTGATATTGATAGGAGTAGGAGTAGCAGTAGCGTACTTTCCCTTCTGTACTACCTTTACTTCCAGTTCTACCTTTTACTGCAGTCCTTCTCTTCCTGCACTGTCTTTACTTACTTGCACTTTATATAGAACTGCTAGATCATATATAGAACTGCTAGATCATATATAGAACTGCTAGATTTTACTTACTCCTGCTAGATAGAAATGTCACCTGCTTCCACTTTGCTACCCCTTGTTGTCCTCCGCATCTTCCTTCCATCCGGTGCCAAAGAGCGACAGGAGGAGGTGTTGAGGATACGACTTAGTCTTTTTGACTAACATACGTTGACTCCCCCTTTTTAGGAGTTCGAGGAGGTGGACCAGCACGTCCAGCGGGACGAGGAGGCAGGGCATGAGGAGCAGCTACCACCACCACCAGACACTACTACCGCACGACCTCAGGTGGGAGGAGATGTAGTAGATAGCGTAGTTTAATGCTTTCTGTTTTGTGAGAGAGAGTCTGATTTCTATTGATGTATAAGGGCTTAAGCCCTACTTTCTCTTTTGTACTCATTATGGACTATAGTAGCACTTTCATTACCATATATATGATATGCTCTGTGATTTCTGTGGACATGTGTATTAGCTTGTTTATACACTTTTACTTCCGTATCTCTAGTGAAAAATGATCGTAATAGCCGGCAGAATCGGCGTCTTACGGTGTCGACTAACTCAGGAGTTAGTGTCACCGTAAGGCGGCGGTTCTGGGCATAAGTTCCGGGTTAGCCTCGGGATGAGGAGACAGGATCTTACAAACTGGTATCACTTGAAAAATACGATCATTAGAGAAAGAAGTCCACAACACTGGAACACCCCGCTCGAGAGTAGTTTGCGGACAAACTATTCAGCGAAAGCAATGGTGTGCCCATGTGTAAAAAGTCACACTAAATAGTCCATTAAACAATGAGTTAGGCCAAATTTTGAAGAATTTTGACCTAAGAATCACCTTTTTGCAACCTCTACAGGTCGCCGTGCCACAGAACGCGGTCCCTCCCCCTCCGGATGCCACTCCGTTCATGCAGACTGAGATGGGACAGACCCTTACTGCGATCCTAGACGCATTTAGAGCCCAGCAGGCCCCGGCACAGCTGCCAAATCCGGGGTCAAACTGGTTGAGTGCGTTTAGGAGCCTGTCCCCGCCCATGTACCACGGGACGGAGAATGCTGTGAAGACAGAGGAATGGCTGGAGGCCATACAGGAGATGCTTGCAGGCATCAGTTGCCCGGTGCAACAGGCGGTACCCTTGGCAACTTCTGCTTTAGATTCACATGCCTGGAGATGGTGGAAATCCATGATGGATTCCACATATGCTGATAGGGACCCATCAGAGATCTCCTGGGAGGAGTTCAGTGAGTCCGTCCTTGGACATTTTGTGTTAGATACAGACAGAGATGAGTTGGAGGAGAGGTTCTTGAACCTCAAGCAGGGGACTCGTTCAGTGATTGAGTACCAGAGGGAATTCTCCCATTTGGCCAGATTTGCAGGCTTCCATGATCTAGAGGACCGGAGGTATGCAAAGAAGTTCTACCGAGGACTTAGGGATTCAGTACGGCAGGCACTGCTATTTATTTCTCATGGATCATCGACAGAGATCATCGAGATGGCAAAGAAGCACGAGGCGGACCAGCTTATGACACAGAGTAGAGGGAAGAGGCCACTTGATGGGCCATGGCACGGAGAGAGTAGTAGAGGCCCCCAGAGGGGCAAGGTCATTGGGTTCAAACGGGGTGGGGGACGTCGTCGTCCCAACTACCGGCAGGAGAACTACAGGCAGGAGCAGAGGCCTCCTCCAGTATATGCTCCTCCACCTCTTCAGATTCATGGACCGATCGGGCAGGAAGATCAAGGTCAGAGACAAGTGGTCTGTTTTGGGTGCCACCAGCCGGGGCACTATAGAGCTGATTGTCCGCAGCAGTTCCGTCAGCTTCCTCCTCCTCCTCCACCCCCTCCAGTGGCCCCTCCAGCATACCAGGGTCGAGGTCGAGGACGAGGCCGAGGCCGAGGACGAGGACATCACGGCCGAGGCAGGGGTCGTGATCAGATGTACGCCTTGGATCTTGCCGTTCCAAGAAACCCAGAGGAGGTCATTACAGGTAATTTAAAACCTTAAAAGTTTTATTTCCTTCAAATTACTTGATCTTATAAGCTCATTAAGCCTCGTAGAATAACACTCGTTAAAATAATCAAAACCTCAGGCATAGTCATCGTCAATGGCAAACCTGCCCATACCTTATACGACACGGGTGCTACACACTCGTTCATATCAGAAGCCTTCATCAAAGGGCTAGATGGCGTGGAAAGATTCACAGGCGCGGAGAGAAGGGTGCGTCTGCCTGACGGCTCGGAGATAGTGACTACGGAGCATTACAACTTGGAGGGAGAGATCGCTGGCAAGATATTCCAGATACCGGGGACGATCCTGATGCTGCAGGACTTCGACATTATTCTGGGCATGGTGTGGTTACATTGGAACTACGCCCAAATAGACTGTCTGTCCAAGAGGATCACCCTCAGGCATGGCGACTCCTACGTCAACATCGAAGGTATCCGACCTATCCCACCTCTTTCATTATCTTCCATACAGGCTGTCAAAGCCTACGAGCAGGGCGAGGAGGTGTATCTTGTATGCTTCGAGATGATAGTGGCAGAGACGGCCATTTACGATATACCCGTGGTTCGGGATTTCTCCGACGTATTCCCGGAGAAATTGCCCGGACTACCGCCAGCCAGAGACACCGACTTCCGTATCCAGTTGATACCGGATGCCAAGCCCGTATCCCGGGCACCGTACCGGATGGCTCCAAGGGAGCTGGCAGAGTTCAGGACGCAGTTACAGAAGCTAGTGGAGTCCGGATTTGTCCGGCCTAGTTCTTCACCCTGGGGAGCACCAGTTTTATTCGTGAAGAAGAAAGACGGTTCGCTCCGGTTGTGCATTGATTACCGGGAATTGAACTGGCTTACGGTCCGGAACACTTACCCACTGCCACGGATTGATGAGTTGTTCGATCAGCTTCAGGGAGCATTCTGGTTTTCGAAGCTGGACTTGAGATCTGGATACTATCAGTTGCGGATCCAAGAGGAGGACATACCGAAGACGGCGTTCAGTTCTCGGTATGGCTTGTTTGAGTTCACGGTGATGCCCTTCGGGCTCACGAATGCGCCCTCAGCATTCATGAGTCTGATGAACCGTGTATTCGAGCCTTACTTGGATCGGTTCGTCATAGTCTTCATCGACGACATTTTGGTCTATTCCAAGACCAAGGAGGAACATGCGCAGCATCTATCGTTGGTTTTGGGGAAGCTGAGGGAGCATAGCATGTATGCTAAGTTCTCTAAGTGCCAATTCTGGCTTGAGGAGGTAACGTTCTTGGGACACACCATCAGTGGGGCTGGACTAGCCGTGGATCCAGCTAAGATCGAGGCAGTTAGAGATTGGCCGCAGCCGAAATCGGCCACGGAGATACGCAGCTTCTTGGGGCTAGCAGGCTACTACCGCAAGTTTGTGGAAGGGTTTTCCATGATAGCTCTCCCCCTCACATCGTTGACGAAGAAAGAGGCAGGATTTCATTGGTCTGAGAAGTGCGAGGCAGCGTTCCAGGAATTGAAGAGCAGGCTCACCTCATCCCCTATCCTTGCACTTCCAGCTGGGAAGGAAGGATTCCAGATTTACACCGACGCATCATACCAGGGGATGGGTGCTGTCCTAATGCAGCACGGTCATGTGATAGCATACGCTTCGAGACAGTTGAAGAAGCACGAGCACAACTACCCAGTCCATGACCTAGAACTCGGGGCAGTGGTATTCGCATTAAAGATATGGAGGCACTATCTGTACGGGATCCATTGTGATATTTTCTCCGATCACAAGAATCTCAGGTACATCGACACTCAGAAGGATCTGAATCTACGCTAGAGGAGATGGCTAGAATTCCTATGTGACTACCAGTACAAGATCCATTACCACCCGGGGAAGGCAAACACTGTGGCGGATGTCTTGAGCAGGAGAGCCGGCACTACTGGTCCGGAACCTCGGGTGGGAGCTATGTCGTTGGCTCAGATGGTGGAGGGCCTGCACATTACTGTGGTGTCAGAGACTGAGCCAGAGCTGTACAGGGAGTATCTGAACTCCATGATTAGTGATTGTGACATTCGGGAGCGCATCTGGGCGCATCAGAGGCAGGATGCAGATTTAGAGCCGATATTCGGAGCCCTAGCTGAGGGCAAGGCAGAGGATTACACGCTACGCGACGACCTCGTTCATTTCCGTGGCCGTATATATATACCCGCAGGAGGTGGTATCCGGGAGGACATACTCAGGGAGTCGCACCAATCACGGTACTCAGTGCACCCCGGTATCACCAAGATGACGGCTGATTTGCGGAAGAGCATGTACTGGCCCGGGATGAAGAGGGAGATCATACATTATGTTACACACTGCGAGGCATGTCAGCTAGTGAAAGCTGAATGCAAGAGCCCAGGAGGGTTATTACAGCCATTACCGGTGCCAGAGTGGAAGTTTGAGGATATTGCTATGGATTTTGTGCATGGGTTGCCTCGCTCCCACTCTGGGCACGATTCCATTTGGGTCATCGTCGATAGATTGACCAAGGTAGCCAGATTCATACCGATCCGGAAGGACGCCCCAGTTGCCGTATTGGTGAGATTGTTTGTGGAGCAGTTCGTTAGATACCACGGCGTCCCCAAGACGATTGTCTCGGATCGTGACGGTCGATTCACTTCTAGGGAGTGGAGGGCAGTGCATGCTTACTTAGGTTCGCAGCTCTCTTTCAGCACTGCCTTCCATCCACAGACCGACGGTCAGACAGAGCGGACCAACCGGACTATGGAGGATCCGCTGCGTCTTTGTATTTTGGATACGGGGAAGCCCTGGGAGCGACTGTTACCCTTGATTGAGTTTTCTTATAACAACAGTCACCAGGCGAGCATTGGGATGGCTCCTTACGAGGCACTATATGGGAGGAGGTGTCGGACACCTCTATCATGGGTACAAGATGAGGATACACGAGCTCACGGTTCAGAGTATGTCGAGGATACGGAGGCTCAGATACGTCTGGTCAGAGATCGGATGTTGGAGGCCCAGAGCAGACAGGCGAAGTATTACGATGCGCGGCATCGTAAGGTGGAGTTCCAGGTGGGAGACAGGGTTTTCTTGAAGATACGTCCAGTGCACGGTGTTTCCCGGGTGCGGAGGCACAAGAAGCTCAGTCTGAGATATATGGGGCCTTACTTGATCCTGGAGCGGATCGGCCCCTTGGCTTACCGACTGCAGCTACCGATAGAGTTGGGAACTCTGCACGACGTCTTTCACGTCTCCTCCCTACGACGAGCACTCCTTCGCCTTGAGCAGCATATTTCTACTACCGACGGGCCAGTAGCATCGGATCGATCAGTTCGTTTAGAGCCGGTCCGGATCGACGATACCGCCGTCCGAGTGTTGCGGAAAAAGAAGGTCCCTCTCGTAAAGGTGTTGTGGTCCAACCACGGACGGGAGGAGCACACCTGGGAGCCGAGGGATCTCATGATGGAGCGACACCCGGAGCTATTCTCCTCAGGTACAACTTAGTTTTATATTTTCCTTTTAGTTACGTTTCGAATCTTTTATAAGCTTGTCGTAGAAACCCCGTAGCCCGAACTTAAATTTCGGGGACGAAATTATTTTTTTTGTTTATAGGGTTTGTAACATCCCAAACTTCAAATAACTTAGATTTGGGTTAGGCATATGATGGATGCTAGGGCTTAGCTAGGTTTGACCCTAGGAGGAGGATTTAGACCATGTGGGGCCCACTATGGGGCCCAAGTCAACCTAGGTCAAACTAGGCTAAATACAAACCCTAGCCACACCATGACCCCACCACATTGCCCTAACCCTAAATACAATCTAAGTGGACCCCAAGGTAGGCCATGGGGTCAACTATTTGACCCATGTTGGGTCAAGTCAACATGTTGACCTAAATAGTGAAAATGGTGCCCTAGCCCATTTCACTAGGTTAGGTCCACCCAAACCAACCCAAATTCATCATGTGGGCCTAAAGTGACCTTATAAACCCTAGGGGAGAGAAAAATAGGGTCTTGCAATAGTACTTTTGGGAGAACACTTAGGAGAGAGAAAAGAGGAGGAGTAGGAGAGAGAAGATGCTAAGAAAGGGGTTTGGACCATTTGGGCTCATCCCACCAACCCATGATGGGTTGGCTGACCATGTAGGGCTATTAGGAGGTGTGGGGACCCCACCATGCAACTTTGGGTCCAGCCAAAGCCCAAACCCGACCTAACCTAAACCATATCATTCAAAAGAGCCAACCCTCTCTTTCTCCACCACCCACCTTGGCCCCAACCTTGAAACCCGACCCATTAGGGTCTATTTAACCTAGCTGGAGTAGTGGGGCCCACTCCCAAGCAGCCAGCCAGCTCAACCAGCCCAACCCGAGCCCCCCCCCCACATTGGTGAAATCGCCATTCTTGGTGAAATAGCCCAAGCATTGGTGAAGTCGCCCCCCCTCTCTTAACTCAGCCTAAACCGACCTCACACACTCACTCCCACTTCATCCCTACCCCAGAGAGAGAGAGAGAGAGGAAGGAAGCCACCAGCAGCCATGGCAAGCCGAGGAACTCGCCGGAATTTGCATGCTAGGGGAAACCGCCGCCACCCTCAACCACAACCACCACCACAGGTCCGTATCCCCTCCCCTCTTACTGTACTAGATTCCTAGATCTTCTAGGTTAGTAGTCAAGCTCAAAAGAGCTCGACTGTAGGCCTCCAAAGCTTGGAAAAAGCTTCAAAAATGGCGGATTTAGGGTTTTTTCGGCTTGGTTGCGCCGCCGCCGTCCGCCGCTCTCCGCCGCCCAGTCGCCGGCCAACCCTAGCCCCGACCACCGTGAGGCCGGGGGATGACTTGGCCGGAGGCCCCGCCGCCGGCGATGGCCGGAAACCACCCCGCAAGGGTGGCCAGCCTCGGTTGGCCTGCATGCATGTGCATGAGGAAGATGATACAGCCACCGTTGGATATTCTTTAAGATTCGTGCAGCTACTTAAATTAAATCCTGTATTATTATCATATGAATAGTATATCAATCTGTCACACTTTTACTGTGACCTTGCATGTTGTTTATGAGGTACCTAGAGGCCCCACCTTAGGATGGACTCTGAATGAAATATTTAGGTAGATGAGTTAACTTTAAAATGCCACAGAAATCATAGGTTTTGGACCAGTAGGCTGCCCTGTAGGGCTGTTTTGCTAGGACTGCCCCCTAACTAGGGCAGAAACTAAAACTGATGCCCTGCTCAAACCCTTGGTCCAAATGGGCTGAAATTTGGGCTAGGTTACTAAATTAAGCTTATCTAGGCCCTCCCCAAAAATCAGAATTTTTGGGGAACATTTTGCTATAGTTTTTACAAAAATACCCAAAAGTAAATAAATGTGATTTTTGGAGTTTCCTAACTCCAAATGGCCCCAAATTTTGGTGGCACTCTCTCATGGGTATATTAGACCCATGGTTAAAATTTGGGCTAAATTGACTCACTGCATGATGAGGAATCTCACTTGCATGTTTGAGAAATGAAATTTGACTTGGGCTGCAAATAGCAATTTTGCAGAATTTCAAATGGCTGCCCAAGCCAAACCAGAAGCCCCCCTGACCTGAGATTTTGGTCAGAGGTATAATTAGGGCATATTCAGGCCCTGCCCAAAAATGGGCTTGATTGGAAAACAAAATGTGGGAAAATTACCAAAATACCCCTAGGGCTTAACTAGGTGATTCTTGGAGTTAGCTAACTCCAAATGGCCCCAAATTTTGGTGGCTGACCATTAGGGACCATATAGACCAGTGGTAGAAATTTCTCTGAAATTGGAACAAGTCATGTTGGGAAAGACCCGCATGCAAGAATTGAACTACTTAGGCTCAGGGTGCAAATAGCAAATGTAAAACTTGTTTTGATATTTGCCTAAAGGGGGTGCATTTAGAAGGCACACCCCCCTGATTTAGTAGACCAGTAGGGTATAATTTCAAACCCTAAATTAGTTGGGATTTTTGGGAGCAAAATCCCGCACTTAGTGAATTTGACTATTTTGATAATTTGGTGAACACTTAAGCATTTTCTAAAATGATTCAAACTAGGGTTTAGAAGATTTACAAAACCCTAATGATATTATTTAAACTCATGGGAGACATATTCGAGCCCTTGAGATACGACTTGATAAATTGAAGATTTAATTTATAAGTATACGAGAAAATGACAATTTTACCCGTAACAATAATTGACTGATTCTGGTGGAGATAAAATATTGAAATAATCGATGTGTCATATCTATAATAGTCTCATGTGATTAAACACAATACATTGCATTTGGAAGTTCATTCGAGTGATCATTAGTTAGGTCATCTTACCCTAGTCGCTCAGTCTCGATAGAAGCGTCGTACGTAAATACCTATCTAGATAATACCACCCTAGATTAATGAACAGAACGATGGGGATGGTAGTGAAATTTGGAAATGGCAGGGTGGTATTAGGTCTGGGGCCACATTTAGAATAAGTAGGATTACTCTTCTAGGACCACCGGGAGATAGAATGTAAAATGGGATAGTCGTGGAAATTGGGAATAAACTCGGGTGGTGTTGATAGCATCATGAGTATAGCAACGAGTGATAGAGTGCAAATCACTTTACAATAGGCATAACGGAGTCCGACGGAAGACCGTCGCCTTTCCGATAATAATACCATAAGTCATTAGGCTACTAAGGAGTAACACTAAAGGAGAATCGTGGGTAACGGGTAAACATCAACTAAAGCTAATTATCCTTGCGAAAGGGAACTTCGGGTTTCATGCCCGTCTTGGTTCCTAGTGCCCTCGAGACCCCCTCACGGGGCATGCCTTGGGCAGTCCTGGGATTCACTCTAAATCACTAGGTATAATAAACCTTAGACGAGAGTAGTCTAATAGGTTTGGAGTTCTACGCGATAGGTTCTTCGGCTAAATAAGGTTGGAAACATCATATGGGTTACTTGCTCACCTGTTTCTTAAGGTTGGAGGGATCCAAGTAATGAGCTCATCCTAACCGGGTTGGAGTGGCTTGCTCACCCAAATTGGATTGGAGGGAATGTGTTGACAATATCAGTACGAGCAGGAAGCTCAGATTAATACCTTGCATGTGCATAAAATTAGTGGTGAGTCACGCGGGACTGGCCAGTCGATGCACCGATGGCAGTACGATGACTCGGGCGAGGAGTACGGGTGGAGGGGCCAGTATGCTAAATATATAATACTGCGGAATCCCCGAAGGCGTACACTCGACCTACAAGACTGACGGGTAGTCAGCAAAATACGTACGCAAAACTCTAGAGTGCTCCTAGGACGTGTACAGAGGCGTATGAGAGGGGTCTAGGTCTGGTAGTGCTTATACCTACCTAGAAGTGGAGAGCCCGCTCCACTGTTGCCGTAGCCACAACGGTAGTACCCGAGAGTGATGCAAGCTCTCAAAAAGAGGGAACTAAAGGTCTGTGATCACGGAGTCATGTGTGTGTGTTGCACTTGCATGTTTAACATATTCATCATAACATATATTCATTCATTAGGACATACGCTTCATAGATCCTTATCATATAAATTGTATGGGCGGTTTATATGATAAGTTACTTTTGGAAACCCTAACTTATAAGTTCGTATGGGCGTTCATATAAGTTAGGGTACTTATGTGATATTGATAGGAGTAGGAGTAGCAGTAGCGTACTTTCCCTTCTGTACTACCTTTACTTCCAGTTCTACCTTTTACTGCAGTCCTTCTCTTCCTGCACTGTCTTTACTTACTTGCACTTTATATAGAACTGCTAGATCATATATAGAACTGCTAGATCATATATAGAACTGCTAGATTTTACTTACTCCTGCTAGATAGAAATGTCACCTGCTTCCACTTTGCTACCCCTTGTTGTCCTCCGCATCTTCCTTCCATCCGGTGCCTAAGAGCGACAGGAGGAGGTGTTGAGGATACGACTTAGTCTTTTTGACTAACATACGTTGACTCCCCCTTTTTAGGAGTTCGAGGAGGTGGACCAGCACGTCCAGCGGGACGAGGAGGCAGGGCATGAGGAGCAGCTACCACCACCACCAGACACTACTACCGCACGACCTCAGGTGGGAGGAGATGTAGTAGATAGCGTAGTTTACTGCTTTCTGTTTTGTGAGAGAGAGTCTGATTTCTATTGATGTATAAGGGCTTAAGCCCTACTTTCTCTTTTGTACTCATTATGGACTATAGTAGCACTTTCATTACCATATATATGATATGCTCTGTGATTTCTGTGGACATGTGTATTAGCTTGTTTATACACTTTTACTTCCGCATCTCTAGTGAAAAATGATCGTAATAGCCGGCAGAATCGGCGTCTTACGGTGTCGACTAACTCAGGAGTTAGTGTCACCGTAAGGCGGCGGTTCTGGGCATAAGATCCGGGTTAGCCTCGGGATGAGGAGACAGGATCTTACAGATCATATGCGGTGTAATGCAATGATATGAAATGAATGTAATATGATAACTCACCCACGCACACAGACACACACACACGCACACTTGTTTTGTCGACAAAGACCTTTAGTTCCCACATTTCGAGCAGGTAGCTAACCACTCAGGAATCGCTCGTTGTGGACAAATGGTGATTGTAGAGCGGGCTTCTCCACTACTAGTCGGGCATACACACTACCAAGCCTAGGCCTCCGTACGCCTCAACAGTAAGAATACAGTAGCTGAGCCCCCACGTATTATGGCTCAGAAGGGGTCTTGGGTAGATGTGTACCATGATCCTAGCCTAACTGGCCTATAATTGGCGTGGAAGGAGCCTTCCGGAGATAGTACCAAAGAAACAAGCCCAATCTTCCACTAGCACCAAAGGAGCCTTTTGGAGTGAGCACCAAAGAACAAGGCCCTATTGGCCAAGGTCTATCTACCAGCTCCAATCAGTGTGATGACGGGCGATCCCGTAGACCTTCCACCAAATCCTCAATGTAGGATCATATACTGTGTGTCAACACACACCCAACCCTTGCAATTTACATTTTCCATGCCATCATGCATTCAAGGGCTCCAATTGAATCCCTTCATATCATAACAAAAACCATGCACCAGGGCACGCAAGGGTCCACATTAAACATAGGATTACAGTCCATCTTAAAATTATACCAATCCCTTACCGCTACCTATAGGGAGTTAACATCACTCTAAGCAGTAGACTACACCTGTCATTCTTCGATTCTTGAGATTGAGACTAAGATCATCATATGGTCATGGGTATATACCTCATCTAACCCTTTGTAGAATTTATCATACACCTATATAACATAATCTATGCAATCATCTCTACCGAAGTTCTTTTCACAACCTCCATGGAATCGTATCAAGTACTCTTCCCCAAGTTTAGTAATCATTCACGTGGTGGTCACATTATCATCAACTATATAACCATCCGATCTCTCGAGTAATCAAGTCGTGGAATAAGGAAATCATCCAAATATAGATACATCACGGTTATGTGCCACAGTTTACTAACACTTGAAATTGGGAATCTAAAATCACCAAAAATTACGAGCAACCCCAAATCGAAAAGGTATTCTCAAGGGATACAACTTTTGTATTGAGCCCTGGGTCCAAATCCAAATCCATCACCCCTGAAATCGGGTTTCAGCCTAGCTGTGTGCACTTAGACCAAACTCAACCTGCATATTTATTATTACAGCACAAATACATTGTCGATACATTCACGGAGCTACATAACTCCCCTGAAAATATGTAACCATCCATTGGAAAGGTTTTTCCGAGGTCTACAACTTTAATGTTGAGCTTAAGATCTGAATCAAACAGGATGATACCTAAAATTGGCCTTAAAGTCCACCTCACACATAAAAAAGATTTTTGTAAAGCACTTTTGCACGCATTATAAAGATGGGCGAACAACATCGGTTCATTTTCTTTCTCCAGCCATCACATAAAGAACATCCAATTTCTCTCTTCCCTTTCTCTCTCAATAGACCACATATCTTCACGAGATCAAGTCATCCATCTTCGTAATGAATAGAGGAGATGATTGAAGATATTTATACGGCGATCGACTCCGTAGAACGAAAGTTTTAGTTTCTGGCCATGGAAATCTCCATTAAACTCCCAAATCAAGCTCTCTTGAGCCGATGTCTCTCCTACAATTTGGATCTAAAGATATAGCACTAAGGGAGGGGGTAGGAAACTCACTTGGTTTCTGTCCATGGATCGTGTCCTTCTCCTTCCCAGCGTGGCGTGTTCATTCTTCCGGTGTTCGGTCCGTCGTTCTTCAAGAAGAGTGAATGTAGGCCGATCCAAGCTTCTAGAGTTGGGATTTATAAAGAGTGGTTGGTGATTTAGGTTTGAAATTATCTTGCCACATGTCAGTCTCTCATTGGAACACACTTATAATAACATAATTTAAGGTTCTGAAAAGAAGTCATTAAATCATCATTTTGTATAAGTCTGGAAGAATAGTAAATTCTCCCAGGCCGTAAGTAACCAAAAAATGCTAAGTCCACTCATCGTGTATACTCGATGAATTGTCGAGTGCATTAAGTCTTTGATACGAGTCATATCGACGAATACACAAGTCCACTCGACGAATCTCTCGGCAAATTTCACAAGTCCACTCGAGTTCACTTGACGAATTCGTCGAGTCCTATTGACAAATTCTCAAGTCCTTTCGACAAATCATTTTGATAGATTTAACAAGTAAACTCGAGTTCACTTAATGAATTCCTCGAGTGCACTCGACGAATTCACATGTCTTCTTGACGATTTCACGAGTCCTTTCGATGAATCATCCTGACGGATTTCACAAGTCTACTCGACTTCACTCGGCGAATTCACGTGTATTCTTGAGTATTTCTCAAGCCATTTCGACAAACACACTCCAGGCCTCTTGACGAATTTACAAGTCTTCTGAACAGATTCACGAGTCTTCTCAACGAATTCACTCCAGGCCCGTTCTAACTGTCGTCACAAGTCACCATAGTGACACTACAGCACACACGTGGGGGCTAGCCCAAAATGGGACTTTATAAATCCTATAAACAAACAAAAGTTTTCGTCCCCAAAATCGAGCTAAGTCTACGGAAAAACAAAGCACGAAGTATATAAGGTATATGTTTAAATTTTACCTTGGAGTGACAACTCTGGGTGCCATTGTCGCATAAGGACCATAGACTCCCAAGTGTACTCCTCTTTTCAATTGTTGGACCACAGTACCTTCACCAATGGAACACTTTTTCTCCCCAGCCTTCATACTTTTTAATTTACTATCTGCACAAGTTCTAGTTGTACTGATCTATCAGATTACATGGGGCTAGATATAGTGGTGACAAACTGCTCTAGCATAAGTAGTGCTTTCCTAAGGGAAGACACATGAAATAAATCATATAAGTTTTCCAATTATTGTGGTAGCTCCAGCCTATAAGCTAAGGGACCGATCTTCTCAAAAAGGGCGAATGGAGCCATGTAATGCGGGCTGATCTTCTTCCTTCCACGAACACGTGACACCCCATGCATCGGCCTAATATTCAAAAATGCCTTGTCTCCCACTTGAAACTCCACCATCATGTACTTCACATCATAATACTTTTCTTGCTAGCCCTGAGCCTCTAGCATGTGATCTTAGATCAATATAATCATAGCATTGGTATCATCGATATACTCCACTCCCAATGCCTTAGTATCCTCATCATGAACCCATGATAAAGGGGTGTTGGGATTGTCCTAGATTTGAAGAAAGCCCACAAGTAATTGGTATACACATGATTGTATCTGATATATATTCAAAGTTCATTGTATGCAGGTTATCTATTATTCATTGATTAGACAGGTTATTAGGGTAACAATGATTGTTTAACTCAAGACAGGATGATGGAAAAATAGAAAACAAGCAAACTCTAGAAGCGTTGAGTGAACAAACTTCACTCAACGCAAGATGTCTAAAGGCGTTGACAAAAGTTTAGGCAATCAAAGCCTCAGTATTACTGGACTTAAATCTTACTAAGTCCAGAAGTATTGAGTGAAGGAGTTCACTCAACAACTACTCACAAGGAATTCTGGCAAAGTACAGAAGCATTGAGTGAAGATAAATCACACAACGCCTCATCAAGAATTCAGCAAAGTCCAGAAGTGTCGAGTGTAGAATCTTCACTCAACGCCTTCAATAAGAATAATTCTACCAAGTCTAAGAGCATTGAGTGATGAACACCTTATTAGTTAGGCTGTATAAGATAGATGCATTGAGTGCATAAGACCTTCTCAACGCCTCAGGATGTAGATTTTTTTCTAAGTATTTTGCGTTGAGTCACTAGGCTGCACTCAATGCCAGTGACTGAAAAATGCCAAGTCCACAAGCACTGTCATGCTGACATCATCCAAAGTTAAAATATTGCAAGACTTTTGCGCTAGAAGACACCAGAAGCTCCAGAGTCGCCCAGCTATAGCTATAGGAAAGTTAAAAACCAGACCTCACTAAAGAGAAAGTCACGTTTGAGGCATTCCATAGGGAATCCACTTGATGAAGACCTGTAGATGCGGAAATAGTGACCTTGAGAGGGAACAAAAGAAAGACTACTTTCTCGAAAGACCTCCATTATTCGAAAGGTCTTTCCTGAGTTCGAGGGGCGTCAGTGTCAAGTTACAGTAATGAAACATTGTCCTTGTCTGCATATTTGTTATATGGATTTGAAATGAAACAAATTGATCTTCATTCTGTTGTGCTCAGCGAAGGTCGGTTTCAAGCGCTTTTAGCGCATATTTGTTATATTGATTTTAACAAATTTTTTCAGAACGTTTCCCCCTAACCCCTCAGCGTGACTTCCTCTAACTCCATTATAAGGATCGTTATCGCTATCGCTCTAGCTCTAGCTCAGACTAGCCCTAGCTCGATTCGAGCACAATAGCCAAAGAGCGGATTGGCACAGTGGATTCGAGAGCAGCAGAGTTTCCTTATCCTACTCCTGAAGCTCAAACATCGTCCTTGTTTGCACTGATGTTGAATGCCTTTAGTACAGTAATTAAAGCTAAATGTACTTTACAACTTTCCATTTCGGCTTGCCCATATAAAGAAAAGAGACATTGGACAGCGGAACATAAAAGAACCTTTACAGATATATTAAAAGTAGAGTTCTTTTTTCCAAGGTCTTGCTCTCGATCAAGAGAGAAAATTATTTACACTTGAATTTACAGAAGGTCTGGGAGATACAGATAGAAGCTGGCTATTTGAAGAAATCAAGAACTAAAAATCACTAAGTCTTCAATAGTAGGTACATAAAACTATCTTTTTGTAAGAGAAGGAGCAGTAGAGAATTCAAAAGTGGTTGTTCATCTTCAAGGACACATCACTCAACATTGTTACATCAAAGTCTTGAAGAAAAATAGTTCTGTAGTTAACTTCTCAGCATAAGAAGAAATAACCTGAAGATCAATATTCTTGGTTCTGTGAAGAAGATAGGACTGAGTTTGATCAGTTCAGAAAGTAGGCTCAGAGAACTATATCTCTGGAGTCATTAATAATCAAGCAATACTTAATCAGTAAGATCATCTGTTGATTTGAGTTGTAAACCTGTATTATAAAGGCTGAGTGTAAAAGTTTACTCTCTGAGTAGTAGGATCCTGTTAAGGATCTGAGGTAGGGTTATTTATCCTGAGGTAGGATCTCTGTGTAGATCTGAGGTAGGAGATCTGATATCTCTGAGTGTAGGCCTATTTAGCCTGAGGTAGGAGTTGTTATGTTGTGATTTGTAGTAGTGAGTTTCACTCTGAGGTGTAGGATTCTGTGGGATCTGAGGTATAAGCTCAATTAGCTTAGATAAAGGTTAAGATATTCGAAACTATCTCACTACTAGATAGGTGAAGAGGGAAGTGGAGGTACCCTAGATAGGGGAACCACTATAAACTCTGGTGTCCTGTTCTCTCTCGTGAAAGCTAAATTTTAAATCTAACACACAACTCAACCAGGGTCAAAAGTTGTTCAAAAAGACTTGAAAACCTATTCACCCCCTCTACGTATATAACTACTTTTGAACAAACAATTTCTTGTGATATCAGAGGGAGGTTGTTCAAAAAGGACTTAATAGTCTAAACATATCTCCAAGAGTAGCTAAAGAATATCTCCATGCGTTCAGTTGAGAACCTCAAGGATTTGAGCTCCATGAAGCTTCCAATTTACAGGAAAGAGAACTTTGGGATTTAGAAAGAAAGGGTGAGGCTATTTATGGAAGCCTCGGACCCAAGGATATTCATAATAGTTCAATATGGACCCTTAATTCCCATTAAGTTCTCTGTCATAGATGCCAATGTATAGACTCAAAAGTACACTGATATGGCCAAGGATGAAGTCATTCTGGCAACCATGGATAAAGGGCTGCCAACATCATTATCAGTTCCATAGATGACTCCATTTTCACGAACCTGGTCCATTGAAGGACTGCTAAAGAATGTGGGATTCTCTTATAGTATATATGGAAGGGATAGAAGAGGCGAGAGAAGATAGGAAATCCCTCCTGAATTTGTAATATAAGGCCTTCAAGCAAGGCAAGAAAGATTCCATAGTTGAATGCTATGAAAAGTTCTTCATGATAATGAACAGACTGATCACATATGAAAGACAGTTCACAAACTATGAGCTAAATGACAAGTTCTTGAGATATCTAATCAAGGAATGAGATATCAAGATATGTGCCATTAGAGAGGTTGGACCATTAGCCAACATATTGCCTCAAAATCTAATTGGGAAGTTGTTTTCTCATAAGATGCAGCTGAATTCCAGAAGGGTAAAAGAAGATGCTTCCAGAACTCTTAATAAAAAGAAGGTTGTGGCCTTCAGAGATGAAGCCACAAGAAGGGGCTGGGAAAATACTCCTTCTCCACCAAGGAGAGTTGTAGAGTTAGAGTGCTCAGATCCCAGCTCCTCAGGAAATGAGCTGTCAGATGGAGAACTCACCTTGTTCTCCAAACAGTTTAAGAAAATTTTGAGCAGAAGAAGACAATGGAAGAATAAGGGATCTTCAAGCTCCACCTCAAGGAAGCCTTATTCCAGTATGGGGAAGTCCAGAAAAGAACCCTCTAGGAAAGTTATGACTCTAAGCAGAACCGATATATTAAGACTAATATTGTTTGCTACTATTGCAGTAGGTGTGGACATGTCATTGTTGACTGTCCAATTAAGAGGAAGGAGCACATGATGTTTGAGGGCAAAAAGCACTATAAAGATAAAAAAGATGAAAAAAGCTTCTTGGCCAAGAAGAAAATTCGCTTGTAAAACAGTGATTCTGAGTGTTCGGAATCAGAGGAAGAAGATACCTACATTGGTCTCATGTCCATTGAAGTAGAGGATGATCATCCAGCTGCCTCATCTGGCATAAGATCTCCACTGTATTTTATTTACAGTAACTTTGAAGAAGATGATGAGTTCGGTCTCATGGCCCTAACTAAAGACAATTAAGACAAATCTGTTCCTAATGAGGTACACTCTATCCACTCTCCCTCTATCTATGAGTCTGGCTCAGAATCTGAAGAATCCACTTCCTCTAGTGAGGATGATGGATTAGAATCTAATGATGATGTAAATCAACTAATTTACAAGTATGGAGATATTTTGGAGGCTCTAAAGAAGAGCAAGAGGATTGTCAAGAGACAAGGTGCTTCCCTACAGTCCGAGTCAGCACTTTGCCAGCCCAGATGAGGAGGGAAGTTAGCCAGCTAAAGATAATATCAGTTATCCAAATTGGCACCATTAGCCAGAAGAACAAGATCATCATGGATCTTGAAGAGAACCTCCTAAAGGAGAGGAAGCTTGTGGCTGAATTCTCTAAGCCCAAATCAGTTTTATCATTGAATGACTCATTCACATCTCAAAAGGATAAGAGAGGTTTAGGGTTCAAGTGGAATAATAGTGTTGCTTATTCAAAAGGGAAAGATAAGGCTCCTGTTGTGGCTCAGACTAACTTTTAGAGGGTAATCCTCCCTTCTAACAGGTATGACCAGAAAACCATGTATGGCCACTAGAAGAATAGAAACTCTTCTTGTATGAATACATGTGTATCTTATAATGGAAGGAGAAAGGGCATGTGATTGAGTGCACTGAAGGCTCCCCATGAGGAAATCCAAATGGCCCATTATGGACCATTTATTTTTGGTGCTCCAGCCCCCACTCTCAAGGATAAGGCTGTGGCATATTCTTAAGTTCCTTCTGCACAAACCTTGACTAAGGGTAGGTATGGCACCAAGCCTCACTTGGCCATTTTTGATGCCAACACAACCATGCCAACTGCAAGGAAGACATCTATTGGTATAACTCAAAATAAACCATGTACATCTATTGGCTGACTCACCTAAAGTAAAATTCTTACTAAGAAAAACCGGAAGAAGGTTGTTGCTCTCCCTTCTGAACAAACTAAAATTGATAGCTTCCTTACTCCAAAGGCTGTTTATAAGAGGAGATATAATATTCATGATTGTTGGTGTTGTAGCAAAGTGGGTCATTTTACCATTGACTATTGGCATAACCCAAGTGTGCCAAGGGCAAGGGTGAGTCTTCCTGTCAGGGCTACATCAGGTAGACATAGTCATTCTTAGGCTAACATGAACCAAGGACCCAATCCTTTTTGGGTTCCTAAGATAAACAAATATATGTTTGTAGGATAGTCCAAGTACCCATATAATCCCAATATGGTACTGGGAAAATGGATGTTACAGACATATGACTAGAATAAGGATACATCATAATGATTAAACTCTAGTGAGGAATTGACCAAAAGTAATCTTTGGAGGTTCAGACAGAGGAGTTATCAAGTGATATAGTATGATCACCAATGAAATAGTGTCTATTACAATGGTAGATTATGTGGAATGATTGCAACACAATTTGATTAGCATAAGCCAACTATGTGATATGCTATGACATTATCTTCCAAAAGGATGAGTGTTTGATCAAAAGATCAAGTGGACAAGAGGTCATCTTAACAGGAAATTGGAGTGGAAATATTTATTATTTAAACTTCTTATGTTTAAGTGCAGACTCACAAGTGTGTCTTATTACAAATGAGAAAGTCACTTATAGTGTGAAATTGTACAAGAGGCTTGCTCACTTGAATTACAAGACAATTAGCAAGCTCTTTATTGAAGGGCTAGTCAGAAATGGAACCAATCTGAGATGCACCAAAGAGGGAATTTTCTCTGCATGCCAAAAGTGAAAGGAGACAAAATTATCTTTTAAGAGCATTGGGGCCAAGGATTCTATGAGGTGTTTGTACTTCTTGCATACAGACTTGTTTGGTCCTATGCCAGTTCATTGTCTAGGTAGGAAAGTCCACACACTTGTGATAGTTGAAGACTATTCTAGATTTGCTTGGTTTTTCTTTCTAAAGAAAAAGTCTGAAACCCTTTACATCTTTGTGATCTTTGTTAGGCAAGTTCAAAATGAAAAGGATAGTTTTGTGGTCAAAATTAGAAGTGACCATGGTACTGAATTTTAGTCTAAAGGCATGACAATGTTCTGTTAAGAGCAAGGGATTCATCAACAGTTTTTTTCTCCAAAAAACCCCCAAGAAAATGGGATTGCTGAGAGGAAGAACATGATTCTCATAGAGGATGGCAGGACATTACTCAGTGACACTTCTCTCCCAGAATACTTCTGGTTGTGGCAGTAAACACTTCTTGTCTTGTCTTGAATAGAGCTTCTATCAATAAGTATCACAAGATGACTCCCTATTCGATTTTGAAAGGTAGAAAACCAAATATTGTCTATCTCAGGATCTTTGGAAGCAAGTACTTTGTGCGCAATAATGGGATGTACTACTTGACTAAGTTTGCTGTCATATCCTATTAGGAAATTTTTGTTGGGTACAAAAACCACAACAAAGCCTATAGAGTCTACAACTTGAAGAATGAAGTTGTAGAAGAGTCTGTCAATATAGTGTTTGATGAATCTTCCATGATTAACATTGAGCTACTGTTGGGTCCATTGTTCCCAATGTCCCAGATTTATAAGAACTCAAACAAGTCAATTGAATACACATAGTTGTATTTTATGTTGTTCAAGCTCATAATGTACATGATGTTCCTTGGAATAGGTTTAGACAGATTGTCTAAGTGATGGTGATAGTTGGTCATAAGGTAGACATGTGGACAAACAAAAATATGTCTAAGTCCACAGGCTTTTAGTTAGGAATGTTCACTCAATGCCATATAACAAAAGGCGCTAAGTATAACTTGGATAGTCTAAGCCTAACTATGAGCTGGACAGAAATGTTGCCAAGTCTATAGGCATTGAGTGAAGTCCAATCACTCAACGCCATATTGCTAAAAGCTTAAAGTAATACTCAGCCTGCCAAAGCCTAGGAAGAAATTGGCATAAATATGGTCAAGTCCACAGACATTGAGTGAAGTCTACTTACTCAATGTCATACATCATAAATCATTGAGTAATACTCAAACTGAAAGCCACAAAAAATCTGTGTAGATATTTGTCTTAATCCACGAGCATTGAGTGTAGCTTACTTATTCAATTCCCTTTGATAAAAGCATTGAGTGAACCATAGTAAGTCAGAGCCACTTATTTCCAACAAAATATTTTGTCTAAGAATAAATGCGTTGAGTGAAGGCTATCCACTTAATGCCTAATTGAAAGATAATACTATGGGTATTTTTTTTACCTAGAGGGGTGGGGGTGAATAGGTGTCTTTAAAATTCTTCGTGAAATAGATAAACTGTTCAGCAGATTTTATAAATATACTTTCACTAGAGCATAGCACATGTAATTCTCAAAACACAGCACATACAATTCTCAGAACACAGCACAAGCACAAGCAATCCACATAGTACACAATAATTTTATAGTGGTTCCCCTATCTAGGGTACATCCAATTTCCCTCTCCTTCCTCTCTAGCAATGTACTACATAAGGTTATATCTCCTCCTCTTCAACTCAGATCAAAAGATCTTATAGTCTCTGTTTCTGTTAAGAAACCTACAATTAGACAAAAGGTCCTACCTCAGATATTCACCCAATCTCCTACCTTAGGTCCTTCAAGAATCCTACCTCAGCCTTTGTTACACAGGCTTACACCTCAGTGATCCAACTAAAATCACCTACCTCAGGTCCCTCAAGAACCTTACCTTAGTCTTTATAAATTAGGCGTATAACTCAGTGAATTAATCTCCTACCCACTAAGATCTAAAATAGATCTTACAAAATAAAGAGGTAAATAAGGAAAGTAATCTTCAAAAACCAACAATTCTAGAATCTGACTTATCTGAGAGAATTCAGATTCTTCAAATCAGCTGCACTGGGTAGATTCTTAAAAAGCAAGCTAGCTGAAAATGATTCATTCCTGGATTGGCAAGTTCTTGATGTTGATCGGCTTGATTTCTATGAAGAACTTGTAGAACAGATCCACTTTAATCTTCTAATCAACTTGATGATAGGATCTGAAGATTTTCTTGAAGACCTTTATCTTCCTTCTTCTCGGGATTGTCGCCCTCCCCTGACATAGAAAAATAAGAATAAGAGAATAGAATGATTTGTCTGATTGATTACTGATTGCTCCATTCTGTGTAAACAACCCCTCTATTTATAGACTTCACAAGTAGCTGGCTATTAATTGATGAAGTCATACTTCTATTCTTCCTTCAAATAGTTTTTGATCACGATACTGTAGTTGATGTTACATTTCTGACATGTCTTGACACTTTTATATTGACTCTGCATATCTTCAGAAACATAAGTGTCGAGATGTCCAAAGTGTCTTGACACTTTATTACTTAAGTGTTCTTAGAAGGTGTCGAGACATATTAGCAGTCTCGACAAAATTTTACTTATTATAATTTTAAGTATGAGCTTGAAGGTGCCGAGACAGTTGACTTGTCTCGACATAACTATTGTCTGTATCAACATCTGTAAATCTATAATGTGTCCATCTGGTAAGAAAAATACTGAACAAGTAGAGAAGGTTAATGAAGTTCTTAAATAGTTAGAACTTAATAAAACCAATCAGAAAAAGAAAAATAAACAACATAACTATGTTCAGCATATTTCGTCGAACTCAGAACGACGAAATGGGTATGGTTCGTTGACTTCAGAACGACGAACCCTGAATGCAAATAATATTGTAAACTATTCTTCGAACTGGGATCGATAAAACCAGCATGGTTCATCGACCAGAGATCAACGTTTCTGGGGCTCTGAGAATGGATACCTCCATTCTTCGAGCAGAGATCGAAAAACTCAACCCAGATCGTCGAGCTCGGGTCAACGAACATACTCAAATTTGTCAAACTCAGTTCATATCCAGAGTAACCTAAAAACTGATAAATTCTTTAATTTCTTTAGTCAGTGGGTCATACCTCTTAGAAGGTATCATCCTTTAGGTTATAAGGATCAACCTGAATGTTCATTTATTTCAAGTTTCAGTTATGTTAAACAACAAGGACCCAAGGTAATCTTGGTCAAAAATTGCTAATCCTCTTTGCAGGTAGAAGAGAACCCAACACTCAAAAAAAGTGGTACCTGGACAGTGGTTGCTCTAAACATATGACAGGTTGCAAGGAATGCCTAATCAACTATAAAGCCAAGACTGGACCTAAAGTAATCATTGGGTACTCAGGCTTTGGACTGATAGAAGGCTATGGAGATTTCAACTATGGAGTTGTCATATTCAAAAAGGTGACCTATGTAAATGGTCTTAAGAATAATCTGATATCAGTAAGCCAACTATGTGATACAGGTTATCAAGTAAGCTTCACTAACTCTTTATGTCTTATTTCTTTAAACAATACAATTATTTTAACAAGAATTAGACAAGGCAACATCTACTTAGTAAATTTTGAATCAGCTAAATCTGAAATTTACTTATTCAATTCTGACAGCATTTAAACTAGCTTATGGCACAAAAGACAAGGACATGTAAACCATAAAAATATAGCTAGGCTATCTAAGGACAATCTTATTAGAGGTTTACCTTCTGATCCCTACAAGAAGGAAGGCCTTTGCAGGTCTTGTCAACTAGGCAAGCTAACTAAATCTATTTTCAAATCCATTAATAAGAGTGATTCACCTAAAATTTTGTACTTGCTCTATATGGACTTTTTGGCCCTATTGCAGTACAAAGTCAAGGAGGAAAGTCTTATACAATAGTTATTGTAGATGATTTCTCTAGATTCACATGGGTTTTATTTTTGAGAACAAAGTCAGACACTTTAAGGTTCTCATAGATTTTCTCAAGAACGTACAGATTGAGTACTCTACTCAAGTTTCATTGATCAGAAGTGATCATGACACTGAGTTTGAATCTCTTCTTATGCTAGAGTTCTGTGAGAAGGAAGGTATCAGACATTATTTCTAAGCTCCAAAAACTCCTCAAAAAAATGGAGTAGGTTAAAGGAAGAATATGACACTCATTGAAGCTGCAGGTACATTGCTTGCAGATACTTACATGTCTCTTTCCTATTGGGCAGAGGTAGTAAGCACAACAAATTATCTCCTGAATAGAAGCCTAATACATAAACTAAAGCTTAAGACTCCCTATGAACTACTCAAAGGGAAGAAACCTATAATATCCTATTTTAAATTAATTGGATGTATATGCTATATTCAAAACAATGACAACAAACATCTTAGAAAGTTTGAAGCTAAGGCTGCAATGAGAATTTTCCTAGGATATTCCCAAGTCAGCAAGGCATATAGGGTGCTTAATAAATCAACATTAAAAGTTGAGGAATCTATGCATGTGACATTTGATGAATCTAATATGTTTTACAAGGAGAGAGACATCTCTACCAATAATAATCTGCATGTATAATATTTGTGTGAGAGCTTGGATGATCTAAACTTTACCTTAATAGTTGAATCACATCCCTCTCCACTAGCTATATCAAAAGCTGAAAGTGAAGAAAAGACTGTGGAAGCAGTTCAATTTTCTCCAACAGTTGATACAATTCCACAAGAGGAATTAAATCAAATAACTATCACTGAACTGACTCCACCTAATGATCTTGTCACACTTAAGGATCACCCTAGATCTCAAGTAATTGGAGACATATCAGTCGGAGTGCAGACAAGGCATCAACTCAACCCTGATGTGATGCTTGCATGTTTTCTCTCTCAAATTAAGCTTCAATCTATATCTGATGCAGAGCAAGATCCAAACTGGATCACTGCAATGCAAGAGGAACTCAACCAGTTTGAGAGGTGTAAAGTTTGGGATTTAGTTCCAAGGCCTAGGGGCTATTCAGTAATTGGGACTAAGTGGGTATTCAGAAACAAACTTGATGCCCAAGGTGTGATAATGAGGAACAAGGAAAGGCCTGTTGCTCAAGGATACAAGCAAGAGGAAGGGATTGATTATGATCAAACATTTGCTCAAGTTGTCAGACTTGAAGCTATAAGGATTTTCTTAGCTTATGCAGCATTCAAAAAGTTTAAAGTCTACCAGATGGATGTGAAAAGTGCATTCCTAAATGGAGAACTAAAAGAAGAGGTGTTTGTTGAACAACCTCCATGTTTTATCTCTCCATCTCATCCCTCTTATGTTTTTAAATCGAATAAGGCTCTCTATGGTTTAAAGAAAGCTCCAGGAGCTTGGTATGAGACCTTAGCCAGCTTTCTTTTAGAGCATGGTTTTTCAAGAGGACTGGTAGATAGAACCCTTTTTACAAAGTTGCATCATGATAAAATTCTCTTAGTATAAATATATGTGGATGACATAATTTTTGGTTCTACTGATCCCAATCTGTGCAAAAGATTTTCTGAGTTAATGCACTTAAGGTTTGAGATCAGTACCATGGATGAGTTATCATATTTCCTTGTTCTCCAAGTGAAAAAAACCCCTGATGGGATCTTCATCTGTCAGTCTAAATATGTTAAAGAGCTTATTAAGAAGTTGGGGATGAATGATGCCTCAGCAATGAAAACTCCCATTGCTGTCAATGTTGTTGTAGATGCTGATGAATCTGGAAAACAAGTTGATAAGACCAGGTATAGGTCCATTATTGGATCCCTACTGTATTTAACAGAAAGCAAACCAGAAATTATGTTTGCCACATGTCTTTGTGTTAGGTTCCAGGTGAACCCTAAAGAATCTCACCTTATTTTCTTAAAAAGGATTTTAAGATATATAAAAGGTTGTCTGGATCTAGGCCTCTGTTATTCAACAGAATCAGCATTTGTGTTAACTGGATTTTCTGATGCTGATTATGCTGGATGCAGAGTAGACAGGAAAAGCACCTCTGGAACTTGTCATTTCCTTGGTGATAGACTTGTATTTTGTTTCTGTAGAAAGCAAACATCATGTTTCAACATCCACTTCTGAAGCTGAATATATGGCTGCAGGCAGTTGCTGTTCACAGATCTTCTGGATACAAAACCAACTACTGAATTATGGTGTCAACTTAAATAATTCAACTATTCTATGTAATAATACAAGTGCTATTTCAATTGCACAAAATCCAATATTGCATTCTATAACAAAGCATATAGACATTAGACATCACTTCATTAGAAATTGTGTTGACAAACAAAAGACTAAATTTGAATTTATCTCTACTGATTTGCAAAGAGCAGATATATTCACTGAGCTATTGGACTCATCCAAGCATCTGTTCTTTGTCAATCAGCTTGGTATGATAAATGGTCAGGATTTAATTTTTGCTCTGTCTATGGTCAAAGAATTGTCTCTGTTCGTCGACCTGAGATCGACGAACTGATAACTGTTATTGAGTTTTTTCGTCGACCTGAGATCGACGAAATCTCTTGGTGAAGTAATTTTCGTCGACCTGAGATCGACGAACTTAATTCTGAAACCTTTCGTTGACCAGAGATCGACGAAATGTCTTCAAACCTACAAGTTGAGTTCGACGAACTGTTTAACTCTAAATTATTTTGTCGACCTCAGAACGAAGATTTTTTTATTTTTCGTGGACCATAGTTTGTCGTTTTATATTCCAGAAAACCTTATATCTAGGTTTTCTTCGACCTCCATCCCGCACTTTCAGTTCCCTTTGCACTTGATCTTCGTTTTCTCTCTTGCAGGTGCATTAATGGCGATTCCAGCAGGCGTCCTTGCGGTAATGAAGTTTGATACTAGATTCGACGTCGATTTCGACTCCTTCCAGCACTCCGATCCAGTCTTCCTCCACATTCTGCAACTGCTAGAAGACCAGAAATTTAAAAATCTGTTGTCCATTAGAATCAAATTACCCAGCGCAGAAATCAGAGAGTGGGTCTTTACTGCGTCTACAACCGAGGACAACAAAATGACCGGATCAATAACGGGTAATGCCATCTCTCTCACACCCGATGTATTAACAGAAATCTTTGGATTAGAGAATATAGAAGAAGATTTAGAAATTGATAATGAGGAATATGACATGATGTTGAGTCTGATGGGTTACTTTGGCGATAACCCAAATAAACTATTGAAGAAACACCTATCTGCCGAGTACTGATTTCTCGCAGATATTGATGGGAAAGTCGTGCTGGGCAAGCACACTGCACATGATTATATAACCAGACATCAATTTTTGGTTATGAGTGCAGTGGTAAACAAGAGGTAGGTAAACTGGGCACATATCATCTTTGATCTCATTAAGAAAAGGAACAGTAAGAAGGAAGTAAACTTTGGAAGGATCCTAGGGATCTTCTTGACAGAAAAGGCTATTGAATCACTGTTCTCCCAGACCACATTCATAAATGCCAGCAAAAGCCTCACATGTGCCTTGTTTGGCAGGTCGGAGAGGACAATCACACTGCCCTCTAAGGCTTCATCCTCTGCCACCCACGCTTCTGAAAGTACAAGGGCTTTTTCAGCCACTCCCCACCGTTCTGAAGAGATCCCATACACCATTATTCCATCCAACATTACTCCAGCCATTCCTTAATCTCCAGCTCTCCAATCTTCATCACTGCCAGCAACACAACACACCCCAGCTTCAACTCATCTCCCAGTCTCTACTCGCCTACCTTCATTATCCCCAGTTCATCAATCTCCAACCCATATTTCCTCCTTTACACCTTCCCCCCAACATGATACATCCATACCTACACCTCCCCAATCCCCTCTTCCATCTCATCTTGTTGATCTCCCCTCCTTCAATTTATTATCATCTCCACTGAACACTCCCTCTCCTCAACATGACTTCCCTCTAAACACTTCTATGCCAGATGCTCCACCTCTCACTCCACTAGCTACTACTATCAATATTCAGCCACACTCTGCCACAACCTCAACCTCTACAATCTTAGATCCCTCTATCCTACAATCCCTTCTTAAACTTCTCAAACCACTCCTCCAGACCATCTTAGCAGAGGCAATTTCCCCTCTTGCTGCAACCATTTCCACTCTGTCTGCCAAAGTTTCTGCTCTCACCACTGCACTCTCTTCAGAAAGCGGCCTGGCTTCAGTATCTACTGAAACCAGGAAGGGGGAGATACTTCATAAAGAAGCAGAAGCAGTAGCAGCAATAGAACTAGTTGTACAGGTCTCAGATACAGTAGAACCAGTTGCAATGGATATAGAAGCAGAAGCAGCAATAACAACAGCAGTAGCAACATCAGCAACAACAGAAGTGCCAGCAGCAGGAACAGAAGTTTCTATGGAAACAGACATGAAGTCAAATACTCAAGATGTTTATTATATAGATATTATAGTATTAAATACTCAAGAGGTTATTCTGCCAGAAATTTTGTCTGGAAGGGTCTATATTATCAATCCCAAAGCAAATCTGGCATCTTTGCTAAAAATATTTGGATCCTATATTTATTTTACCTTTCCCATTCTATCATCAAGAGCAATAGTGTGCTACACTTCTCCTGTCAGCTTAGAGGTGTTAGACATTATAAAGAAAAAGTTTGACAACTACTCCAGAAATATTGTCTGCTCAGAGATCTAGCTTACCTGGGCCATCCTATATCATGAATGATAGCCCTCTCCCAAATCTGGATGACATTATGGCTCAAGACATTGCCATGGAAACTGAAGCAGCTCAGGCTGAAATTGTCCCCACTCCAGTAAGTAAAGAAATCCCTAAGGATGTAATAAGCCAAATTGATGATATGTATGACAATCCCCAATCTTCTGATGATGATGGTGACTTTAAAGAGGATCCAAAGAGGAAGAAAATTTCCAAGAAAAGAAAAGCTCCTCCTCCTCTTGCTCCAAAACTCAACCCAAAAAATGACACTCCCTACTATATTCTACACAATATAACTCCATATAAGGGTATGTCAGCATGGATATGGCTATCCAAAAATGAACAGAAGACAAGGAATAAAAGAAGTAGATACTCACCTCCCCCAGCTCTTAGATACAGAAAGGACCCTCCTCCTCCTCCTCCTCTAACTGCAGGTGCTTTAGGAACCATCTCTCAAAGCTTAGATGCTCTTTCCATGTTTACATTCACCAAAACCTATCAGAGATAAGGAAGACCTTCTCAATCTTCTAGAGACAGTCAGCACCAACACAGACATCAGCTCTCCTCTAGAAGTTCATCTAGTGCTCAGCAATTTTCCCCAAGCCAACATTCTCTCCCCCTTCATCTCCTGGCAAAGCAAACAACCCTAAAAGACCTCCAATTCCAGCCTATGATCCTGAGACTAGCCCAACTAACAGAATGGCTAGATTCCAAGAATCTGTGGCTCTCTCTCAAATAAGGCAAGCAAGAGAAAAGGGTCAGGATCCTTCTCAATTTTCAACAATGTCAAGCTATAGGAAAAAGGAATTTGAAAGATATCAAGTTGGAAAGTTGTTAATGTTGAAAAATACATGCATCTACATCCTAAAGCTGTTGTTCCTAGAACTACTTCTCAAAAGACACTTGGTGATGCAGATATGACTATGACACTGAAGCAAGCACAAGATCCTAACAGAGTAATTATGTTTGCTAATTCTTCTGATTCTCCCAAGGACATTTAGGTTATTTATTTTAAGTCTCTATTTTTATTGTGAACAATTTGGGTGTCTAGCTTTATAAAGGTACCGATAGCTTATTTACTGTATCAGCTATCTCAGTTTTATGCTATGTCTACTTCATTTTGTCCTGTAATTTTTTCTCTGTTTCTGTTTGGAGTAACCTCACCCGAATAGGGGGAGATTGTTGGAACCCCTAAGTGATTTGGGCTAGGTTCTCTTCTTAGGGTGTGACCCATGTTGTATAGAAGGGTCAAGTATTATATGTTTCTAGAGTCTAGGTCATGTCCGTAGACTCAACAGTACAAATGAGAGAACTAAGTTGTCTACCTAAATCACCTAGAGGGGGTGAATAGGTGAAATGCGTGTCAAAAGCGGAATAAAAAAAATTAACACAACATAGATCAAGCAATCACACACACGACAAGAGATTTATAGTGGTTCCCCAATCTTGGGTACGTCCACTTTCCTCAGCGATCTAGCAAACCACTAGACTCGGCTACTCCACTATCTCCGATTGAAAACAATCCTACACCTCGGAACCACGTTCCTACAAAACTCGATCCAAATCGGATCTACACTCGGAAGATAAAGCCTTCCTACAAATCTCGGAGAAAAACTCCTACAATGAAATTTGTTTGAAAAGAAAATACAAACAATATATTGCACAGATCTGGATCTTTGATAGTCTTCTTCCTTGAGAACTTTGGCTTGATCAGAATATGTTGAAGGAGACTTGAGAGAGATACACAGATCTGAAAAATGCAATCACCTCGATCGAGAAAATAGATCAGAAATCTTTGAGGCTCGGCGAGATCGAGTGATTATCTTTCGTCTGGATATCTGGAGAAACAGAGATGAGAGCAGCGATCGGAGATCGTCGATCCAGACCTTCTTCCGTGAACGGCAATGGCGGCGGCGTGAGAAATTAGGGTTCACGGGAACTTCTTTCTTTCTTAAAATAATAATCTCAGTAAAGCTTATTATGACAAATCTTAAAGGATCTATTTATAAGTGGACTCCAATGGTCAGAATTTTAATTAGGGATGACACGTGGACCAATCAGAAATGATTAATTCGAAATACACAGTGAAATTGTACTTGGAGAATTTCAGGAATGTTTGAACAGATATACTCGAGACAGAGAAGAGACATACTCGAGTATAAGATGAGAAGCTACTCGAGTGATTCAGAGATCAACACTCGAGTGACTTTAGAACTACTCGAGTATGAGAGTATATACTCGTGTAAAACACTTAGAGAAAATTTCTCAGATAAAATAGAAAGAACTACTCTAGTAGAAGAGTTGGAGATACTCGAGTGAGGGGAAAATGAACTACTCGAATATCTTGGGAAGACTACTCAGGTAACCACTAAACTACTCGAGTATGAAAAACAACTACTCGAGTACCGAGTCACTTACTCGAGTATATAGGGAACTACTCGAGTATGTAGACTTAGAAAATTTCTGAGATGTGAAGTGCAGATCTACTCGAGTATGAACAGAACACTTACTCGAGTAACTAACCAACTACTCGAGTACAAGTTATCACCTACTCGAGTATAATACAGTCTACTCGAGTATGTAATCCAACTTACTCGGGTACAGACTCACTTACTCGAGTGTACAAAAGGGGTACTCGAGTATGTGGACTTAGAGAAAATTTCAGATCTAAGAACAGAAGGATCTACTCGAGTATAAAATATGACATACTCGAGTGACTAACTATCTACTTGAGTATAAGCTTATCTACACGAGTATACAGAGTCTTCTCGAGTATGTCTAAGGATCTACTCGAGTACTAGGTCACTTACTCAAGTAGATGAAGGAAGCTACTCGAGTATGTGGACTTAGAAAAATTCTTCTAAAAAGAATAAACTTCAATACTTCAGTCCACCAATCCAAGTGCATGTATAGGAAGTGTATCCCAATAGAGAGGCTATACATGGGCCAACACTTTGGATCACATAATGAGAGATTACATTGTATTGTCCTGTGTTTGGTGACCCATTATAGACTGACATTGGTCTACACTTGGCAATAAGAACCTACACACATACAACTTAAACACAATATCAAATACACCTTAATTCATCTTAGTTCAAGGTCTGACCTCCTACAAATCTGAGGTATTGTGGAGACAAATCCCAACAATCTCCCCCTATTTGTAGATGTCAGCACCCTCTACACTAAGGTGAATTACTTAGAGTAAAAAGAACAACACACATATGCTTAAAAAAATAAAGTAAACTGAAGCAGGATAAATAATAAGATAGCCATAATCAGAATCAAATATATATATAGACATGTTTTTAACAGATTAAAAAAAAGTCCATTTCCACATTCTCATTGACTCAAGAAGGGGCTTCTTTGTGCATTCTTTCTCTCTTCAGCTCTTGCCTCTCTAGGTAACTGAATGATTTAGGAAAATATGTTCTGGGCCTAGGAGGAGCAGCTGGGTTGTTGTATCCCCAATTCCTGTCATGAAGTCTGATCTTGATCTGGGATGCTTCATAAGCTTTCCATTCTGAATAACTGTAATACTGATCTCTGTGCTCACCAAGATCTGTTACTAGCTTCAAGGTATCAAGGATCAGATATTTGGAGGTTGGACTCCAAACTTCAGTATGAACAATTTCTGGTCTACCTTCAGAAGCTGGGGCAGGCTCTTTTCTAGGTGCAGAACGGCTGGCAGAAGCACCGTCACCAAATTTCCTTTTCTTCCTTGGGGCACCTTGAGAACTAGGAGGAAGTTCATCTTGCCAAATATCAGTATAAGAGAGAGGAGGCTCAGTCACATCACTAGCAGGTCTGGGTGAGAAGACTGGCACACCTCCTGGAATGTTTGCCTAAACTGGAAACTTTTCTTGAGCTAAAGCACCTGATGGAGGATTTTCTTCAATAGGATCCAGAAATTTAGGAATTATGGTAGTGTTGAGCTGAGAATTTGGGAAGTTCTGATTATTTACCCATACAACTATATCATAAATGTAGAATTTGACAGATTGGAGTTGAGATAGAATATCTGCTTTCATATCCTTGACTAGATCATTCACAGTTGTTTGAGCTTGTTCAGATAGTTTTTCAACTACTTTTTCAACTTGTTCTTTGACAATTTTCTCCCCCTTGTTGATATCTACAGATAGCTTGGCAATTGCGTCATCTTTGAAAGTGCCAACTTCTTCATATACTTTCATCACATTTGCTTCAGCATTCTTGTCCAATTGTATCTCATTATGTGCAACAGTTTTAGCTTGATTTCTTAGTTCACCTATACTTGTAATAGTATGATCAATAGCTTTTCCACCCAATTGAAACAATCTCTTGAGCTCATCAGTATTGGCTTGAATTTCAGCAAAGCCTCTACTCATCTCCTTTTCAAGAGTAGAGACCTTGTTATTTACTGAGGCTAAAGAGTCATCAAAGTACTTTCTTTGTTCTCTGAGTAACTGTTCAATCTTGCTGACCAGATTTAAAGAAGTAGAAGGAGTTGAAGTTGGGGCAGGTACTGAAGGAGCAGGAGTAACCCATGGAGGGATTTCAGCAATTACCACTGAGCTTTCCGCTCTCTTGAAAGATTCTAGGACAACTGATTCTTCTTCATTTAGGAAGGAGGGAATAAAGAAGTCCAAAGTCCTCAGAGGGGCCTCCACTGGTTCTGGAGAGACTTCCTTGTCATCAGACAAAAGAATAGTTTCTGGTTGGCTTTTCTCTGCAACAGGGGACTGAGCAGGAGATTGTATAGGAGTCTGAGAAGGAGTCTGAGCAGGAGACTGAGCTGGAGTCTGAGCAGGAGACTGAGCTGGAGTCTGAGCAGGAGACTGAGCTGGAGAAATATCCACTGGAGTCTGATCTTCTGGAGTCAGTACAACTGATTCATTTTGAAACAGAGGGGCATCTGAGCTGAGCTCATCAATCAATTTATTGATATCTTCTGCAGTAGACAGTAGGGTTGCTGGATCTGGAATCTCTGAGTGGGGATCTGCTGGAGGAGGAGAAACTAGAGGAGTAGAATCCCTGACTTCTGCTTGCTGTGAGGGTTCTGATGAAGCTGGGTAGAAGGGATGAGATGAGGCAGGCTCCCCCTCAACTATTGCACCTGAGGTAGCAGCAGTTTGATGTGAAGGAGGAGATGGAATCCTGTCATCAGGTACACTGGTGTCTTGGGAATCTACTGAAGGGACAGCAGCTTTGGATGCTTGGGCAGAGTTCAGAATTTTAATTTCATATCGCTGGATGGAGGATATAGAAACCTTTTTCATGTGATGGAGTGGAGTCCCTTTGGATAAATCAAAGACTGACGGGTTGATTTCATGAAGAAGGAGGGAAATAATCCTGGCAAAACTTGGATGCTTAATGCTTTCTCTGATTTTATCTAGGATCAACAGTCCAAACTGGAATTGTTTGCGGCATATAATGGCTTGCATTATGTCAAACATTTCCATAGAAATGTCTCGAATGGAGTAAGTCTTGTATAATAGTACCTTTGCAATTACATCCACTAGGAACTTTCCTTCTGAGTTGAAATCAGCTCTGCTAAAGGAATGGGCTTGAGGGTTAGCTCCACAGAATAAACTAGTTCTTACTGAATCTTCAGCAGTCATTTCGGCATCGTCATCTACTACTTGCAGTTTTAACAGAGCAGCTAAGAAGCCTTTGTCTAGTCGGATTTTTATCCCTCTGACCTTGGATTTCAGGAGCTTTCCATTTCGTTTAACCTTCAGATTCTGATAAAATTCTTCAACAGCTGGGAAAATAACTCGGCACGGCGTATGGAGAACGAATGACAGTCCGGCAGTCTCGAACAAAATCAGAAGATTTCGGAAATCATCTGAAAGGCCGGCTATACTCGCGGGGGCGAGTTCTGAGCCAATGCTGATTTTAGAAGAGGGGGCCATCTGCGATTCTAGAGGACGAGAGAGGCGAAGATGACGATGCTCTGTGGTTTTCCGGAAGATGAAGAGTCGGCGGCTACTCGAAAGAATGAGAAGTGGAAAGGGGTTTCCCGATTTTTCTATATATATATATATAATCCTAATTAGGTTTTTTTTAAAAAAATAAATTCATACCTGAATGAAGCGGCAAATAGCTCGGTGCGAAAAGAAAAATTAGAAATCCAAAATATGAATTCCGTATACTCGAGTAGGTAATATCATACACGAGTATTAGACAGAGCATACTCGAGTAGGGCGAGTTTGTACACGAGTATGTTGTCAAGTACTCGAGTATGTAAATCCTTTTACTTGAGTAATTCCCGTTTACTCGAGTATCTGTATGGATATACTCGAGTATATATTACTTGAAAGACAATTTTCTTTGGGAGAAGTATATTGCCACTGAAATCTTTAACTCTGAGCAGCCAACGCCACTGATATCTTCTTGATTTGTGAGTCCATCACTAGTCTTCTTTGTTGAGCAGCCCGTGTTCCGTTTTGAAGAACGAGAACTTGGACTCGTCCAGCGGCTTGGTGAATATATCTGCAACTTGCCTGTCTGTGGAGACATATTGTAGATCTATGTCTCCATTTTCCATATGCTCCCAGATGAAATGATAATGAATCTCTATGTACTTGGTCCGGCGTTGGGAGACTGGGTTGTTGGCGATTGCTATAGCGCTGGATGAGTCGCAAAACAAAGGAATGTTCTGGAACTTCATGTTGTAGTCTTCAAACTGATTTTTGATCCAGAGAAGCTGTGCACAACAGCTGCCTGCAGAGATGTACTCTGATTCAGCCATTGAGATGGCAACACAGTTCTGCTTCTTACTGCTCCAGGAAATAAGTCTCCTTCCGAGGAATTGGCAGGTCCCGGAAGTACTTTTCCTGTCGTCTTTGCTTCCTGCAAAATCTGCATCTGAAAATCTAATTAGTTCACTATCATTACTTCTTGGGTACCATAAGCCAAGATTTGGTGTACCTTTGAGGTATCTCAAGATTCGCTTTGCAGTAATGTAATGAGATTCCATAGAGTTCACCTGAAATCTAGCACATACACATGTTGAGAACATTATGTCTCGTCTACTTGCGGTAAGGTAGAGCAAGGACCCAATTATGCTTCTATACTTGGTTTCATCAAAAGGTTTACCTTTCTCATCCTTTTCCAGAGACATAGCTGAGGCCATTGGAGTCCTCATAGAGGTTGCATTCTCCATTCCGAATTTCTTGAGTAGCTCTTTGGTGAACTTGGTCTGTGAGATGAAAATTCCATCCTCAGATTGTTTCACCTGAAGCCCTAAGAAATACTTCAGCTCTCCCATACTGCTCATTTCAAACTTCCCTTGCATGAGTTTAGAAAACTTCTTGCAGAGGTTGTTATCTGTAGAGCCAAAAATAATGTCATCGACATCGATTTGCACTAGCAAAATCTTGCCTTTTATTTCCCTAAGAAATAATGTCTTGTCTATCTTTCCTCTTGTGAACTTGTTCTCAAGAAGAAAGGTGGACAGCGTCTCACACCAAGCTTGAGGAGCTTGTTTAAGACCATATAAAGCTTTTTGTAATAAGTAAACATAATTAGGATAAGTTGAATCAACGAAACCTGGTGGTTGCTCTACATACACTTCTTCCTTTATGTCACCATTTAGGAAGGCGGACTTAACGTCCATCTGATAGACGGTAAAGCCCTTAAGTGCAGCGTAGGCAAGAAATAACCTGATCGCTTCCAGTCTTGCCACTAGAGCATAAGTCTGGTCGAAGTCAATTCCTTCTTCTTGACGATATCCCTTTGCGACAAGTCTGGCTTTATTCTTTATAATGGTTCCATCTTCGTCCATCTTATTCCGGTAGACCCATTTTGTCCCAATGACGTTCTTACCCTTGGGTCTAGGAACAAGTGTCCAAACTTTGCATCGTTTGAACTGATTCCGTTCTTCTTCCATGGCTATAATCCAGGATGCGTCGGAGTTGGCTTCCTCAAATTTCTTTGGTTCAACCTGTGAGAGAAAACTTAAGTGTAAATTCTCGTTAGTTGTACCTCGACGAGTTCTGACGCCATCGTGAGGATCTCCTATGATTTGATCAACGGGATGATCCTTCAAGTGTCTGAACTCTAAAGTCCATGCATCTGGGATCTCTTCAGCCATTGGAGTTGCATCTTCAGCTGGGATGTGTTCTTCATCTTGATCATCTACCTCTCCAATAGGGGTTGTAGAGGTGATCTTGATGTACGTCTCATCTTTATCTTTAGTAGTTTCATCCAAGCTAAGTTCCTTCAACTTTGTACCTGCATCTACAATAGGCACACTAGACGAGTTGCTGCGCAGCAGACTCGTCTCATCAAATACAAGATGTATCGACTCTTCTACCACCAGAGTTTTTCTATTGAATACTCTATAGGCCTTACTATGGCTACTATAACCTACAAAATTACCTTCAAAGCTTTTCTCGCTAAACTTGGTAGTGTGATACTTGTCGTTGTTAAGTATGAAGCACTTACAGCCAAAGATTCTAAAATATGAAATGGTTGGTTTCCTGCCTTTTAGAAGTTCGTAAGGAGTCTTATCATGGTTCTTGTTAATGAGTGCTCAATTTTGCACATGACAAGCGGTGTTGACGGCTTCAGCCCAGAAGTATTCTGGAAGTGAGGCATCACTCAACATGGTCCGGCAAGCCTCTATGAGTGTTCTGTTCCTTCTCTCAGCTACTCCATTTTGCTGTGGAGTGCGAGGAGAGGAAAACTCATGAAAGATACCTTGACTTTCGCAGAATTCTGTCATGGCTCCAGACTTGAATTCCGTTCCATTTTCACTTCTTATTTTGACTACAGAACAGTTGTATTCATTCTGGATTTGCCTAACAAAATTGGTGAAAATACTGAAAATATCTGACTTGTGTTTCAGAAAGAACACCCACGCAAAGAGCGAGTAATCATCCAAAATAACCAACGTATATTCCTTACCTCCCAAACTTCTAACTTGCAGTGGACCAAACAAGTCCATATGGAGAAGCTGTAAGCTTCTATTGGAATCCTTGCCTATGATGCTTTTAAATGAACTCCTTGTTTGCTTTCCCTTGATACATGCGTGACAAGGACTGTCCGTAATGCACTTGACATTAGGGGCATCACGTACTAGGTTTTGAGAGAATAATATATTAATAGTTTTGAAATTAATATGAGCTAGTCTCTTGTGTCATTGGTCAGCAAGAGATGCACTACTTTTTGCTAAAAAGACACACTGGTGTCGAAGAGTCTATACAAATGAAATTTAAACAGAAAATATTTCTGCTTCGAGTGCCTGATAAAACAGTTTCCATATTGTCAACCGATTTTATCAAACACTAGTCAGCATGAAATTCAACTATGTATCCTTTATCGCATAGTTGGCTTATGCTGATGAGATTGTGTTCTAATCCTTCAACATAGGCTACATCCGAAAAGGATACGCTACCATTAGAAATCATACCATAGCCTTTAGTTATCCCTCGATCTGAATCTCCAAAGATGACCTTTGTTCTGTTGCAGTCTGAGGTGAAATTCTGGAGTAGGCTTCTTGTCCCGATCATATGCTGAGAACATCCACTGTCCAAATACCAGATTGGCATTTTGGTGGCCTTTGGACATACCTGTAATTACATCACTTAGCCTTAGGAACCCAAACACGTTTGGGTCCTTGGTCTCGAGTTAGAAAACTCCCCCTACGAGTATTAGCCTCATGAGTGGTCATTCTCACGTTGCTAACTTGAGGGGTTGTAGCATTACTAGGATTGAACCAACAATCGATGGCAAAGTGACCACTTCTGCCACAACACCAGCAGTCGAACCTGTTGTATCTTTGCCTAGTGAATTCCTGCTTGATTTTCTGAAATCATGGTCTAGCTGGAACATCACTTTTGGAGGAAGAGGCTTCATGGTGATGGCATCTACATGAAGTCTTCTCCTTCATAGGCTTTTCCACAATAGGTTTTACCTTTGGTGTCTTCTTGATGTTATGACCATGAACATAAGGTCCATAGCTTTGAAGTTGAATCTCTTCATAAGGTGCTTTGAAGACACTCTCACCAAAGTTATGAGGACGAGTCCAACCTTGGTATCTTAACTTAGGCTTCTCAGGGATCGGCCTAGAAAAGTGTCCATAGGTAGACTCATAGTCGAGTTCGTTCGTAAGAAAGATAACTTTCTTGAACAAAATAGGTTCCAAGGGAGCTTTCCCTTTTTCTTCAGCCAGGGCCTTCTGGGCAGCCTTATTCTTTCTCTTGGACTTGTTTGTCCTAGAGGATTTACTAGAAGAACCAATGTGGCCTAAACCAGAACCCTTGGCCTTAGCTGAGAATTCAGCAACGAGTGGAAGAACTGTCTTAGGCTTTGAGAAACTCTCAACAAGTTTCTTCTCAGCCTCAAGTTGTTGTTCCAATTCTTTGATGATTTCCTCTTTAAGGTCGAGGTGCTTGAGAGCTTGATTATATTCCTCCATAGCACTATTGAAGTTCTCTTGAAGAGAGTTAGTCTTGGTGACTTCTTCTCTCAAGCTGCTCTCACTAGCCTGTAGAGATTTTATCTCTTTGGCTTGAGTTTTTACTACTCTACGACATTTTTTGTAAGCTGTGAGTAACTCCTTATACTGACCCATGAGTTCAGATTCATCTTCAGAGGAATAGCCCTCTTGCTCATTATCATCATCAGAATCAGAGAGAGGAGTGTGAGATTTTACCTCCCCAGTGAATTGGGGGACTTGTTCGTCATCTGAGTGAGCCATGAGCCCAAAGTAAACTTCCTCTTCTTCACTCGACTCAGATGAGTCGGAGTCGCTGAGAGTTTTGCTCTTTTTGGCTACTAGACTCTTCTTTGTCCTCTTCTTGTGGTATGAGGATTTCTTTTCCTCTCTTCTGCCGCCCTCTTTCTTCTTGTGAGGGCAGTCCGCGATGACGTGACCTGGCTTATTACAACAATAACAAATGATGTCAGTTGAAATCTGTTTGTTCTGTTTAGAGTTATACCTGTCATGGCTACTTGAGCCTTTCTTTCGCTGATCACCGTCACGTCGTGATCTTCTGAATGAGGCATCTTTGCCTCTCTATTGCTTCTTCTTATTTAAGAATTTCTTGAATTGCCGGGAGAGCAATGAGAACTCTCCTTCAGATAGTTCTGAGCCAGATGAGCTTGGATCAGATGATTCTTCTTCATCAGCTTTAGGAACTGGGCAGGAGAGCTAGCCTTTGTCTTCCTTGAGCTATCTGCCTTTAGAGCGACAGACTTCTCCTTGGATGCAGACCTGCTTATCTCTTCTTCAGCTTTTCTTGAGTTGATTTGCAGCTCGTAAGACATAAGCTTTCTGAACAGATTCTGTGTCACAACCCGCATTTTCTCCGAATTAAGAATTATCAGAGTAAGAGAAAACACGCGTCATGATGCCACGTCAAGCAGGGGATAACTGCTGACGCTCAGGCAAATCCAACTACAATCTTTATGCAAGAAAATCATGTGCTTAATGAATAGAAAATCAGTTATGTTTAGAGTCTGTATCCCTCGGCTCAGTGGATCATCTAGTCCACAAAAGAAAACTATATTTAAACGCTGCGGAAAAATACTTTAATTAGGTTTTACACCCTAAAGAGCGCATAAGGGTCCCAAGAGAACCACTCATGCTATGCAAGACACTACACTTAGTTTATATAATACATATAAGAAAACGGTTTTCGTACGTGATTTGGAAAATAGTGATTAAGTTTACGAAACATGCTGATCATGAGCTTCATTTAAAATAATAATTATAGTTTAAAAATAACTAGCAACCTAGCATAAAACCTTCTCAAAGCAAGTAGACTATCTCCAGAAAAATAAATGGTAGCAGCGATAGTATATATCTAGTACAAGGTAAAAACTACTAGTGGGCGCCAACAACCTGACACGAACCCACCAGCACACATATATGTCTGTAAGAAAGTACTGAAAATAACCTCACAAACAAGGTAAACAGAACTCCAAGGTCCGGAAGTCCACCAACAACACCACCTCCAACTAGCCACCAGACTGGCTACAGCTCAGAACCTGGGGTATTCCAAAAGAAAACAGAATACCTCAACAAGCTAAACAAAGAAAAACTGCATGAAAGAGTCAACCAAAGGATAAGGTAACAGAAAAAAACATGCAGTAGAAAGAGTCACAACTGTCCACAACAGGACCACAAGAAATGCACAACGTGCAAAGAAACAGCAACGACCCAGCCCAGGAACCACATCCTGCAGGGCCTACTAGGCTACCAAGAGCCAGAATGCTGCAAACTACCAAAGAAGAAACTTCTAACACCCTAAACTGCGGGAAGTGATAGTAGCAAAAACAACAACGAGGAACCGGATCGAAGGCAAACGCAGTCCCCCAATCCACCATGTCCAAGTCAAAAGCTCGAGGGTCAACACGTGAAAACACAAGGGACCTTCCACCCGACATGCCCAGCCCGTACCTGGAGCAAGAAATCCATGGGTGGCCTTGGCTATATCACACAACTCCACCCCCATAAAGAGCTACAACCACCACTACTAACCACGACCCACGATTCGGCCTTTAGGAAAATAAAGAAAACGGCCGACAAGGAAAACCCAGAAATACAACTGGAAATCCACTCGGAAATGAAATACAAGGTAAAGGAAGAGTGTTGAAATAAACCAACACGACTAGGCATTGAGTGAAACGCACTCAGTGCCTACCTAAACTTTGGCGTTGAGTGAGCTAGCCTCACTCGCCGCCAAAATTATACCACTACCCACAAGCCCACTAAAGAATGCGGAGCTCGACGACAGTCGAACGACCAAGGCAGAAGATCCAGAACTCGAGTAGTTGCCTGCCACTTGAGTACCTAAACTCTCGCACTCGAAACCATCTAAATTCGCCTATCAACAGAAAATATACAAAGCGCACGATCAGTGACGCACGATCAGTGGTCGTGCGCACTCATCGGCTGATGATCGTGCGAAGCGAACCTGGAAACCCTGACAGAAAACCTAACAACTGCGCGCGATCAGTGTCGCACGATCAGTGGTTGTGCGCACTATTGTCAGCGCTCGTGCGATTGCCCGAGACAGAACTTTGGAAACTGAAATTTATACGCGCACGAACAGAGGCACACGACCAGTGGTCGTGCGCCCTAAAGGTTGATGACCGTGCGCAGTCAACCTGCACCGTTTGGAATTTCCCGAACGACACCGGAACGCGCACACGACTCACGCCACTGCAGTAGCAGTAGACAACTATCACGTCGCACGCTACTACCATTCAAACTATGCCTAACCGTTCGAATAATACCTTAACGAAGGAAATTGGCAACCACACCCCCCCCCTCCTAACTTTCCCTCTCGGCTATACCCGAACCAGAGCAACAATCAAAAATAAAGGAAAACAACGGCTCCACGCCGACAATTTGGATTCCAAACATCACAATATAGGGGGGGTTTCAGTAGGAAGAACTAAGCCCTATAGTTAGCAAGAAAATGAGAACAATAAGGCCTCTAACCTGGGCTAACCGGGATTTCAATTTCAGCAAATAAAATCAAAGAAAACACTTGGCAAGGGCAAGAATACCACTTTCTTCAAATCTCAGCGAAGCTTTGGACTGCTTTCCTCCTCTTCGCACGGATCAAGACGGCCGCAACACCTAGAACAAAGACTCGGCCATTAATGGCGGAAAACTTCCAAAACTGAATATTCCAATCCTTCCAAAACTCCACGAAAATCGAATTTCTTACCGCAGGAATAAAGGTCTCGACGAGAGCAATCCGAATCCACTCTCGGAATCGAATTCCGTCCACAAACGCTCCGGGAATCGGCGTCCGAAGGGAAGGTAGGCGGTTTCTCCGTTTCTCTCGTACAAGGGGCCGGCGGTTTCTTACGGGGAAGATGGAGATGATCGATCCTTTCATTCTATAAATATATATATATATATATATATATATATATATATAATTATATAATTATATTATTAATTACAAAATTACATAAAGCACCAAATCGACGCGAAAACCGAACTACCTCGGAATTCGACGAAATTCGCACCGTAGCTAAATACCCACGCTACGAACGCAACAGCGAAGTCGAAATTAACTTTCGACGAACAAAACTCGAGTTACACCCAAACAAAGCCAAACACAAACATCCCCCCGAGAGGCCACACCGGGTCACCAAAACGACTCGGTTTGCTAGGGAGATCTTGCCAACAGGCTACCAAACAGGGCACTCAGTTCTAAGGAGCTAAACCGTACTCCACACATGGCACAAGCCACGGAAACGCATCATCGTAACGCCAAACGAGAATAAAAATAATCGCTGAAAAAAAAACGGGGCGTTACATTCTGCGGGTCCGTCTCAGCTACCCTTCCAAACTCCCGAATGGCACATACCTTATTGTCTCATTCCTTGGTTAGGGATCTTAAAAATTTGTCATTGAGTTCACCATTGGTGAAGGCGCATCCATAAACTCTTAGGCCATTTAATATCTTGAAGAAGTTATCAAAAGTGTTAGCTATGGCTTCCTTATGACCCTGCCTGAAGGCTTCATATTTCTGGTTCAGTAGGGACCTTTGATCATTCCTCACTTCTTTTGTACCTTCCATTAGAGTCACAAGGGATTGCCACATCTCCTTGGCAGATTGGCAATGAATCAGATTCTGCAGCATTGAGTCATCGACTGCAGTTGCGATAATATTTTTAGCTTTCTTGTCCAAAGAGACAAGTGCAATCTCGTCCTTATCTAGATCAATCAATTTCTTGGGAACTTGCTTAGATGAATCTATGGTGGAGGTGGTCATAGGAATGTGGGGACCTTCTTCAACAATCATGAAGATCCGGGGATCTACTGCTTCCATAAAGACTTTAACTCTTTCCTTCCACATAGGAAAATTGTTCTTGGTGCAGATAGGGAGCTTAGCAAAATCCTTGGTCTTACTCATGCTTGAAATTTCTCTTGAGACAACTTGGTAAGGATTAGATCAAGGTGTTAACCGTTTAACGATCAACCTCCCTCTGATACCAATTGAGAGAACTAAGTTGTCTACCTAAATCACCTAGAGGGGGGTGAATAGGTGAAATGCGTGTCAAAAGCGGAATAAAAAAATTAACACAGCATAGATCAAGCAATCACACAGACGACAAGAGATTTATAGTGGTTCCCAATCTTGGGTACGTCCACTTTCCTCACCGATCTAGCAAACCACTAGACTCGGCTACTCCACTATCTCGGATTGAAAACAATCCTACACCTCGGAACCATGTTCCTACAAAACTCGATCCAAACCGAATCTACAGTCGGAAGATAAAGCCTTCCTACAAATCTCGGAGAAAAACTCCTACAATGAAATTTGTTTGAAAAGAAAATACAAACAATATATTGCACAGATCTGGATCTTTGATAGTCTTCTTCCTTGAGAACTTTGGCTTGATCAGAATATGTTGAAGGCGACTTGAGAGAGATCCACAGATCTGAAAAACGCAATCACCTCGATCGAGAAAATAGATCAGAAATCTTTGAGGCTCGGCGAGATCGAGTGATTATCTTTCGTCTGGATCTCTGGAGAAATAGAGATGAGAGCAGCGATCGGAGATCGTCAATCCAGACCTTCTTCCGTGAACGGCAATGGCGGCGGCGTGAGAAATTAGGGTTCACGGGAACTTCTTTCTTTCTTAAAATAATAATCTCAGTAAAGCTTATTATGTCAAATCTGAAAGGACCTATTTATAGGTGGACTCCAACGGTCAGAAATTTAATTAAGGATGACACGTGGACCAATCAGAAATGATTAATTCGAAATACACAGCGAAATTGTACTTGGAGAATTTCAGGAATGTTTGAACAGATATACTCGAGACAGAGAAGAGACATACTCGAGTATAAGATGAGAAGCTACTCGAGTGATTTAGAGATCAACACTCGAGTGACTTTAGAACTACTCGAGTATGAGAGTATATACTCGTGTAAAACACTTAGAGAAAATTTCTCAGATAAAATAGAAAGAACTACTCTAGTAGAAGAGTTGGAGATACTCGAGTGAGGGGAAAATGAACTACTCGAATATCTTGGGAAGACTACTCAGGTAACCACTAAACTACTTGAGTATGAAAAACAACTACTCGAGTACCGAGTCACTTACTCGAGTATATAGGGAACTACTCGAGTAGGTAGACTTAGAAACTTTCTGAGATGTGAAGTGCAGATCTACTCGAGTATGAACAGAACACTTACTCGAGTAACTAACCAACTACTCGAGTACAAGTTATCACCTACTCGAGTATAATACAGTCTACTCGAGTATGTAATCCAACTTACTTGGGTACAAACTCACTTACTCGAGTGTACAAAAGGGGTACTCGAGTATGTGGACTTAGAGAAAATTTCGGATCTAAGAACAGAAGGATCTACTCGAGTATAAAATATGACCTACTCGAGTGACTAACTATCTACTCGAGTATAAGCTTATCTACACGAGTATACAGAGTCTTCTCGAGTATGTTTAAGGATCTACTCGAGTACTAGGTCACTTACTCGAGTAGATGAAGGAAGCTACTCGAGTATGTGGACTTATAAAAATTCTTCTGAAAAGAATAAACTTCAATACTTCAGTCCACCAATCCAAGTGCATGTATAGGAAGTGTATCCCAATAGAGAGGCTATACATGGGCCAAAACTTTGGATCATACAATGAGAGATTACATTGTATGGTCCGGTGTTTGGTGACCCATTATAGACTGACATTGGTCTACACTTGGCAATAAGAACCTGCACACATACAACTTAAACACAATATCAAATACACCTTAATTCATCTTAGTTCAAGGTCTGACCTCCTACAAATCTGAGGTATTATGGAGACAAATCCCAACAACAAAGGACAAGCCTCAGACACTGCCAATGACTCAAGTCTTAGATAATTCAAGTTCTAGAAACAGGAGATCTACATTCGTCGATCTCCGGTTGACGATAGTCGTGCTCAGCTCGACTAACTCAGAGATAAAATTCTCTGAGCTGAGCTCGACGAACTCTGTTCTCAGGTAGACTAACACTTCAAATCTCAGTGCCATAATTCACTCAAAGCCAAAGCTTACTCAGCACCAAAGATCACACAGCGCCATAATTGACTCAGCGCCATAATTCACTGAAAGCCAAAGCTTACTCAGAGCCAAAGATCACTCAACGCTCTCAACGCTATCAATGACTCAACGCTCTCAAATGACTTAACACCAGATGTGTTATTATCTCAACGCTGTCAGTTTGACAAAGTTCTAAGGTTGACTAATTTCACATTCTCAGCTCGACGAACTTAGAGCACAATATCCGTCAGTTTATGCAGTACAGTTGTTCGCAGATCACAGGTCGACGAAAGCTGATCACAGGTCGATGAAAGCTGATCTCAGGTCGACGAAAGCTGTTCTCTGGTTGACGAAAACTGTAAGACATATTGTTATTTATTCTTTCTATTTCTGTTTCCTTATTTTATATCCTTTATAGGCCGTTAATTCCTGGATAATCAATGCACTTATATCATTTGAATCGAGTCGTTACTGGCAGCATTGATTGCAAATATCCTCCATGGAATTAATTGCTTATATCTCGGGACAGACATAGAATAAAATATATGACAACATACTTGCCATTTTCATTTCCTAGATTTCGGCTAAGCATTTATTGCATGTTTTTTAATTCGACCTTGAGGCAGTTAACAATCTGATTATCTCTCTGCCAGAAAAAAGTCAATACGGAGAAACTTTTTGAAATCAACAAGGAGTGCAGTGCATACAGTTCTCAGAAAATCAACTGCTCTCAAAATAAGAAGAAAGAACAACATTCACAATCAAGAGTCCTTCTTCTTCACCTTCTTTTTTTTCAGGGATCACAAGTGATAAGAATATTCAAATCAGTTAAAGGATCTCTGAAGAGTTGATTATATAGCAAAAGGCCTACTCACCCTTAGCAAAGCTTCCACTCCTGAATCATTCAAGATTTCAGGGGGAGCTTTGATAACACCACAGAATCCACATATTTTTCTCATTTTGACTTGAGAAAAGAAGACTTCCATCAACCTCTCTTCCCCACCTCTGTATAGGGTTTTAATTCCCTTCAAAATTATTCTGTTTGCAAGTCTCCTTCCAAAAGACTTGGGTTGGTTTTTGAGCACCTGATCAAAAGCTCATTGGTGGCATTCACCTGATCAAAACCTGTAGTGGATTCCTACCTAGGGTGGTAGAAGAGTGGATGTACCCAAGTTTGGGGAACCACGATAAAAATTCTTGTGTTGTCTGTGTGGCTGTGATCTTCCTGTGTGCTTGTGCTGTGATATGTTTTGCTGTGTAGCTTAGTTATCTTTTCTCTAGTTCATCTGCTGCACTTATACACTCATACACCTATATCATAGTAACATATTTTATTAAAGACTTCTTATTTCAGCAAAAATCAAAAAGATTTTAAAAACTCTATTCACACCCCCCCCCCCTCTAGAGTTTTTCAGAGCTTACCCTATCTTTCTGATATCTTTAGCCTTAGAGATTTCTTCTTGATTGATCCTTTGCCTTTCAAGATAGTGATAGGGCTTGAAAAAAATTTTGCTCTGCTCGATTGAATCTGCTGGAATCTTCCCTGCCTTCAAATTATTTATGAATTTATGGATGATCTCCTACTACTTTGTATGCTTGACCCACTCCTTTTCTGAATACCATTTTCCACTATCAGTTGTGTTATTATTGACTTATTTCATTGCATTGAGTATAATAGATCTAGAAGTTGGACTCCACTGCTCAAAATCTGGCCTAGCTTCAACTTGTTCCCTCAATCTTTTCTTAGATAGCTGAGCTTCTTTCTCTTTGAGTAATGCTGAATTAGTCATCTCACCTCCTCATATACTATATTCTGAACATGTGGTGGACTCATGGATTGGACAACAGTTTTAATGGCCTCAAAATGAGCTGGTTGGTAACCAGACTCAGTAGTTTGATCTTCATCATATCATATGGGAGGATGGCCTAGAGTTTTTCTGATGCTATTTGAGGTCCAAATAGCATGCTCATAGCTTGCCTTTAACATTACACTCTCCCCCTTTATGACTTCTCTTTATACATGATCCCTTAAGTCATTCTTATGAAACCTGACTTGACCATCTAGATAATTAGTTCCTGAGGATAGAAGATTTTTAACTTTGAGCAAATGTTCATCCAATTCTTTTCTAGAGACCTTCACTTCCTTAACCAAAGAGTCTTTGTTAGTAGATAGCTGAGTTTCAATATCCTTGGAGGAAGAGGTTATCTTGTTCGCCAGAGAAGTAGTTTTCTTTGCTATATCTGCCAATGTAGCTGATGAGTCCCCGTTTCATACCGAATTTTGGACTCATCTAGGCTTCCTTTCATGACTTTGCACTACCATTTAGCGCCATTAGAACTCCTTTTGGTTCGCTACGACATTCCACGTCTTGTGCACTTTATTAGCCTATTTCTGTGCGTGTGTGTATTTCCCTCTTGCTATGCATTTTATTAATATCTGTGACTGCCATGATCGACAACCCGTCCAGTTTTCCTGCAGGTTCGGGGATCGTGTGGGTGTACGGGATAGGGCTTTCACCATTTTTTGGCAAAGGAGTAAATGGTCGTGCGTTTTTACCATCGTACGACCATCGACCTCTTTGGTACACGATAATCGGTCGTGCGCAGTCTGGCTTCTCTTGTGAAAGTTTATCCCCGCCATATCGCACGGTCACCAACTATACCGCGCACGATCACTGCTCGTGCGTTGCCGGTCGTGCGCAGTCATGCCCTCTTTTGAAAAGTTCTGTCTCGCCATTACGCACGATCACTGATCGTGCGCTTCTGATCGTGCGCGAGCTTTGATTTCCTGGTGCAGGTTCTACAGGTTGTTGCCGCTCGGGCGCTGACTTTGTTCGCGCATGACCACTAGTCGTGCGCCAGTGTTCGTGCACGTTATTTAACTCTGCTTCTATAAATCGGCCTGTTCTGCAAATTAGGGCACGGACCCTTGATCGATCTTTGCTGCCACTTCGCCGTTTTGCATCCCAGGAGTTCCATCCATCTCCACCTTCATCCCTTCCATCGGGAGGTTATTTTCCGGCGATTCTAAAGCATTCTGCATCCTCCGGTGATCCTCCCGGCCATTAAAGACCTCTTCTCCGAGCTTTCCACCGAAGAAGATGATGAAGACAACCTAGAGAATGGACTTAAAGGCCCTCAAGGTGACAGCTCGTCGGTACCGGAAGCCTCCTCAGACTGAACGTGGAAGCGGATTGACAACCCGCACCTCCGGCCAACAACAGCGGTGGATCTTCACTTTCTAGGTTTAGTCTTTCTCCATCTCTCTTGTTGTATGAAATGACTTAAGCTTGTAATGAACTTCGATTTCTAGTTGTTTTAATTAGATTATTGTTGTTTAATCTTGCTCGTGAGATTTGTGATTTTATGCGCCTCGCCCCATCTCACTTCACTCCGTTCCTTCGTTCTATTCGATTGCACTCCGCACTAAACACCTTACTCACTGGCTCACCTTCCATTCGCCTTGCCGAAGTATGGCATCGCGGTCGATACATCCATCTCACCTTGTGAAGCGGTGATTGCGACCCGCATATTTCGCTTTAGTTTATTTGTTTACAAAACCACCTTCAAAGCCCTTTATTTTTTCCTTTATTTAATTAACTCTCATAACGATAATTTCTGATCGTTCATTGTTCTACGCTAATTGCATTCCTCAAGAGACCGAAACTCGGGGATTCATTCCCAAAACTTTATTACTTGTGCGACCGGTGTGCTTGCCGTATTTACACGCATCAAGTTTTTGGTGCCGTTGCCGAGGAGTGCAACTGTAGAACGATCCATGATTCTGAAAATTTTGTTATTAGAGTTATTTCGTTTTGTTTTATTTTTATCCTTTTTCCCCTATTTTGTTATTTCATTGTAAGGGTTGTTAGCTTTACTCGAAGAATTTATGCAAAGTAGTTTTACCCGCTATTTTTGATATTTCTGCAATGTGGGGCAAATTCAATATTCGTTGCCCTCATTGTGGAGACATTTCTAATGTTAGCGATAGATGTCCTCATAAGTATTGTACCCAGGAAATTCACAACTCTACATTACGTAGATATAAGCCTGTTATCCACCGACCCGCGGAGCCATTATCGCACTACTTCTTTTCGGCTTCAACTGTCGCTGCACTGCTAAAGCCGGCCAAGCAGTGCATTTTGTGGAAGCTGGGATCATGCATTGAAGGATTGCACTGCTTATCTAGCTGAATTGGAAGTGGATGATGAGCCGGATTTTCGGATTATTCCCACTTCAACCTTGAGCAGCACCCCTTCAGCCTCGGTATATGCACCATTGTTATCTCAAAGTTTCGGAGAAAGCATTTCTGGTACATGCACCGATGCTTGTGTTGATCCCCATACCGGCATGGATATCTATACTTCTGATGAACATTCATTACCTAGCATTGAGTCTGGTTGCGAAGAGCCAGTTCTTGACTGCCTGTCGAGTTCTATACCTTCACCTTCTTCTTTGCATAATATTCTGTCTTTTTCTGATATTTCTGTTGAGGTTGATTCACAGGTGGAAACTAGCATTTCCAGCTTTCTGTTAGATCCTGTTGTGGAGGACAATTCCGTGGTCGAGGTTGCTGCTTTTACCCCATATGAGGATGTTCAATGCACGGACGAGGTGGAGGATGTGCTAGGAACTTCTTGTACCATCCTGGATAATGGTGTTCAGTTTTCTTCAATTCCACCAATGGGGGATGATTCCAGAATCATCTCAAAGATTGAGGATCCTTTATGTTATTATTCTAATTTATTTCATGACCCCATTCTTGTTTCCACATCCCTGCAGGACCCTATCGTGGAACCGGTTCGATCAGTACAAGGGCCTGTAATGTGGCCTACGACTGCTAGCGACCATATGCAGGCGGAGTTGGAAATGATGAGCTTCACAAGTTATGTCTTGCCCATGCCTGACATTCATGATAGGTATACTTATACAGGTAGTGGGGCATTTTTTCTGTATCCATACCGATACCCACTACCAAAATGCGAGCATGAACAATGCCTTAGCATTTCTATTTTCATACGCCAACCAGCTAAGAAATGTTTAGAATTTGAATAAGTCCTTTTGGGAGATAGAAAACCCAATAGTTATCTAGGTAGCTTGTTCTTTTCTTTTCTTGTAGGATTTTAGCAATTTGCTTCTACTTTTCCAATCTCATCTCTTATTTTCATGCCCCTTTAGTCTCATGAGTGTTCTATTTTTCTATTTATTTATTTATTTATCTTATAAATTGCAAGAACAAAATATAAACTGCTAATACAGGTATTTGGTCCACCTTAAGGACGTTAAACAAAGGGGCTATTCGGGAGATAACCCAAGCTTGGACCTTTTTGGTCCCTCTTTTTTGTGCTTTTTACTTTGCTCTTCTATTATATTTTTTGTTATTTGTCTTTTCTTCTGTTCAACCTAATTCGCAGGTCCAGCATACTTTTGTGCGATGCAGCAACCTCCACCTTCTGGTATGCTCATTCTTTGGAGCATAGGTACCCTTTCTCCTCAGCCCTCTTTTTATTTCAGATGTCTATTTTCATTTCTGCCTATGTTTTCATTCAAGTCTGGGGGGAAGAGCCGCTTATGCACTCCACGAGCACATTGATAGCATGCAAGTAGTTTTATTTTATGCTTCATTATTATAGAATCCTGCTGCACACACCTTGCCACCCACATGAGCGCGCACTTAACCACGCGCGCCGCTCGAGCTAATGTTGTCATTTTGTGTCAATTTTAAAATGGCGGTGCTGACTTTGGAATTTAATTTAGAGTAGTTCAAAACTCGTGCAGTGCTCCTAATCGAGTACTCATGTGGTGTAGAAATTGTATAGGTTTAATTTTTCTTTATGCTTGTAAATTTATATTTTTTCTGCACTAGTAAATCATGTTTGTCCTACTAAAAATTGTGAATCCGGAGCAATCTATCGGTAGCGTAGGAATGTGTGTAGGCGTCTCTAGCTTTGTATTGCTCGAGTCGGGAGGACGGATCATTTCTCTCGGTGGCTAAGAACTTGCCCCAAGCTACTTTCGAAGCAATTGTGCATGGTTAGTCTTGCGTGAGAGTGATGTAGGCCATCATGTTGGCCTGGTTGAGCTTTGTACCCTTTCCTAACATCGCCCTCGCTAGCCCCTTTGTGCCTACCCTTCCTTTTGATTCAGCTCCACTATATTCGCCAAAGTCTCATAGCTGATCCTAGTCGCACGCCCAATTTGAGCATTAGTAGTTTACATTTTATGTTGGGTTGTGATGTGTTGATTCGTTTTTGTTATATGTGGATGTGCCCAAAAGAAAAATGTGCTGATTTTGTAAAATAAAAATGTGAAAGCATAAAAGAAAAATCTATAAAAAGAAAATAAAAAAAAAGAGGAAAAGAAAAGAAATAAGAAAAAGTTTAAATGAAAAATCTTTTTGAGATGGGATTGTTGTTTGGAGTAGGCGGTGCACACACCCATTTGTAAAAGTAAGTATGGGGGTGTGGTGCACCTGCGTTTATTTGGTGGTTAGCGGTTACTATTTTTTGTATGTTTGCTCATTTGGGTTAGATGCATTACCCATCCTTTTTATCCTTATTTTCCTAACCGTAACCCAAGCCCCGTTATTACCCGAAGGCCTACGGACTCACGCTAGAGTCAAACTAGTGCCGTGGAGAGAGTGCGAAGGGGCAAGCATATGGTCCCCGACATTGGTGGATTCCTTTGGAGGTGATCACGAGCCCCGATCTTTGGCAATGCTTAGCCAAGCGACTTGCCTATTTTCTTACTACACATGACCGAGTGATTCTCCGGCATTCAATTTTTGAGTAGTGACAATATTTATTTACGTTTGTCGAAAGTTATAAATTTCATAGTGTAATTAAAAAAAAATTCTATTATATTTTCTATACACTTGAGTTTTCGATTTCTCGTTCTACTTTAAATTGAAGTTACTTCGTCAGCTAGCTATTTTGGAGTTAACGAGATGATTATTTGCCCGGGACGTGCAAATGGTTAAGTCTGGGGGTGTGATGAGTCCCCATTTCATACCGAATTCTGGACTCATCTAGGCTTCATTTCATGACTTTGCACTACCATTTAGCGCCATTAGCACTCCTTTTGGTTCGCTACGACATTCCATGTCTTGTGCACTTTATTAGCCTATTTCTGTGTGTGTGTGTATGTCCCTCTTGCTATGCATTTTATTAATATCTGTGACAGCCATGATCGACAACCCGTCCATTTTTCCTGCAGGTTCGGGGATCGTGTGGGCGTCCGGGATAGGGCTTTCACCATTTTTTGGCAAAGGAGTCAATGGTCGTGCGTTTTTACCCACGCATGACCATCGACCTCTTTGGCGCACGATCATCGGTCGTGCTCAGTTTGGCTTCTCTTGTGAAAGTTCTTCCCCGCCATATCGCATGGTCACCAGCTATACCGCGCACGATCACTACTCGTGCGTTGCCGGTCGTGCGCAGTCATGCCCGCTTTTGAAAAGTTCTGTCTCGCCATTTCGCATGATCACTGATCATGCGCTGCTGATCGTGCGCGAGCTTTGATTTCCTGGTGCAGGTTCTACAGGTTGTTGCCGCATGGGCGCTGACTTTGTTCGCGCACCACCATTGGTCGTGCACTAGTGGTCGTGCGCGCTATTTAACTCTGCATCTATAAATCGGCTTGTTCCACGAATTAGGGCACAGACCCTGGATCGATCTTTGCCGCCACTACGCCATTCCGCATCCCAGGAGTTCCATCCATCTCCACCTTCATCCCTACCATCGGGAGGTCATTTTCCGGCAATTCTAAAGCGTTCTGCATCCTCTGGTGATCCTCCCGGCCATTAAAGACCTCTTCTACGAGCTTTCCACCGAAGATGATGATGAAGAAGACCTAAAGAACGGACTTAAAGGCCCTCTAGGTGACAGCTCGTCGGTACCGGAAGCCTCCTCAGACTGCGTGTGGAAGCGGATTGACAACCCGCACCTCCGGCCAACCACCGCGGTGGATCTTCACTTTCTTGGTTTAGTCTTTATCCATCTCTCTTATTGTATGAAATGAATTAAGCTTGTAATGAACTTCGATTTCTAGTTGTTTTAATTAGATTATTGTTGTTTAATCTTGCTCGTGAGATTTGTGATTTTATGCGCCTCGCTCCATCTCACTTCACTTCGTTCCTTCGTTGCATTCGATTGCACTCCGCACTAAACACCTCACTCACTGTCTCACCGTCCATTCGCCTTACCGAAGTACAGCATCGCGGCCATTACATCCATCTCACCTTGTGAAGCGGTGATTGCGACCCGCATATTTCGCTTTAGTTTATTTGTTTGCAAAACCACCTTCAAAGCCCTTTATTTTTCCTTTATTTAATTAACTCTCAAAACGATAATTTCGGATCGTTCATTGTTCTACGCTAATTGCATTCCTCAAGAGACCGACACTCGGGGATTCATTCCCAAAACTTTATTACTTGTGCGACCGGTGTGCTTGCCGTATTTACACGCATCAGTAGCATCATGCATAACTATCATATTCTCATTCATTCTAGTTAGATTTTCCATGACATAACCTTGTTTTACAACTATTTAATCCTCAGTTTTCTTTGACTCCACCTGCTGTTTAGCAATGTATACTACATCATTAGCTCCTCTTTGAATGAAATCAGTCATATCTTTCTTCAACAGAATAACTTCAAATCTAATTGATTTGATTTATTGAGCCAGCTGAAACTGTAACTCCTTGTTGTTTCATCCACATACTTTTCTAGGTTATTCCTCTGTTGAGCTAACATAATTTGTAGTTGAACTATGATTGAGCTTGAATCCATTGCAGGAGCAGGTGTAGTTACAGATTGAATGGTTTTCTTATAACTGCTACTCCTCTTTCTAAGTTCAAAAAAATTTCTTCTCTTTATCTAAGAGGCTTCTTCGTCCTCAGATTCTGAAGAACTAACCACCTCAAATGATTTAGTTTCTTTAGAACCTTTGGTATTTGGGGCTATATCTGCTAACTCCCCCACAACCATTGCACCTTCTTCACCAATATTGGTGTTTTCCAGGTTGACCTCATCTTGCTGAGCTACAGCATCAGGAATAGAGTCCTCTGGAGGTGCAGTCAACTCCCCCTGATATCTGTATCTTGATATAGAATGATTTCTTCTTTAGTCTTCTTTAAGATTGCATCCTTAATCTCTATTTCAGGCATTTCCTGTGCAGGAACCTGTACATGTTCTAGATCAGTATTAAGCTCCTCTATTACTTCCATCACTATTGTGTTTATAGAATCTTGGACTATTTCAGGCAAATCATTGAGGTTCTCCCACTTAATGTAATCCATTTCTAGTATTGTCTCCCCCTACACCTTATCACCAGCTCTAGGTGAGAGCCTTGGAGAATTTTCAGCCACTATGTCATCCTGTTTTGCTGAGCTAGAAGTTCCTTATTCTTCAGAATCAATTGAAGAATCTTCTTCCACAACTACTCCCTTCTTATTTTTCTCCTTCGCATTTTCCATTATAGGTATTTCCTTAGATAGTACTCAATCCCACCTTGCCAGTATCCTCATGTCCATTCTCCTCATGTGATTGATCTTAGATCAAATCTTGAGGTTGAGGCTATTAGGAATGGTATGAACCAAGTAGAGGCTTATTATTCTGCCCATATTTGGCTTCTGGATTCTCCCTGCAATCCTTTCAAAGACTATTTTGCTCCAATTAGTCCTGAATTTGAATATTATTCTAGTCATCAGCTCAAACATAAATGCTGAAATCCTATCATGTGCTCCTATCTTACACAGCAGCATCTTCCTATAATTTAGAACATGAATTTACCTTGGGTATTCATACCCTTCCTGTTCAGGGTGCTTCCAATCATTGTAATTGGAACTAATCCACACCATTCCAATGCTTCTGTAGTCTTAGCAGAATAAAGGTCATCGTCTTGATCAATTCTTGGTATTTGAAAAATCTTGGCCAATCTTCTGGTTATGAGTTTAACCTTTTCTCCATTCACTTTAGACTTAATCTTTTCTGAGTTTGAATATAGATGAGCATTGGAAAAGAATTCTGAAACTTCCCATTTCCAAATGTTTGACAGTTCAGAGAGCAGATATTCTAGACCTGCTTCATTGATTAGGGTTATTACATTCCTAATTTCGTCATCCGCCGAGTTGAATCCATTACAAACAAGTTCATATACTTCAAAGATGGTATCGTCATTCTTAGGAGCCATTGGAGTGGAGAGAAAGGATTGACGAGTGTTGACTTATATGGGTTCTATGTCTCGACACTCAGGAATCAAAAGCTCAAGAAATCAATAAGGCGTAGTCGACTTCTACTCTCAAAGCCTATTAATAGTCTAATATTTCCTGAAGACGAAAGGGCGTGCTATATTTAGAATCTTCCAAATTTTTAGGTAAATACCTAGTGTCGACACATGGAAAATTTGTGTGTTGAGATGTGTCGACACAATTCGACACAAGGATAATGTCTCTCGACATATACCTTTGGGTCTCGACACCCTTATGTCTCGACACTTACTTTAGTGTCTCGACAGATTGCAAATATGCAGTGTCAAAATCTTTCTGGTGTCTCGACACTTTCTTAGATGTCTCCAAACATTCTTTAGTGTCTCGACACAACTTTTGACATAGTCAAAATTTGTTTTCTAAAATGTAGATACTTGATATTTTTAAGTTTTATTCTTAATATTTATGTAAGTAAACTTAATTACTGACATTTATATTGTATTCTTATTTTTATCAGTATTTCTTATATATGTGCATAAATTATTCAAGATTCAACATGCCAAGTTCAAACTTAAAGAAATTAAATTTCTTTTCTTCTAGGAGATTAGTGAAAATATAAGAAATTTGTTTATTTGTTGGAACAAATTCTAAACTAATATATTAATTTTTTACATGCTCCCTAATAAAGTGATATCTAATTTCAATATATTTAGTATTACTATGTGACACAGGATTGTTTGCAATAAAAATAACACTAGTAGAATCACATTATAATGGAATTTTACTTAGCTTAATGTTGTATTCTTATAACTAGTGTTGAATCTAAAGCAATTGTGCACAGCAACTTCCAGCTAAAATGTACTCAGATTCAACTGTGGATATTGCTACACTTGTTTACTTTTTGCTGCTCCATGACACCAACCTTCTTCTAAGGAATTGACATGAGCCTGATGTGCTTTTATTGTCTTATTTACATCTTGCATAATCTGCATCTAAAAAGCCAGTCATTTCAAAATCACTATTTGTGGGATACCATAGACAAAGATTAGGAGAGCCCTTTAGATATCTCAATATTCTTTTAACTTCTGTATAATGAGATTCTTTAGGACAAGCTTGATACCTAGCACAGTTACAAGTGGCATAAATTATGTCTGGTCTACTGGCAGTTAGATAGAGTAGTGATCCAACTCTACTCTTATACAAGGTGATATCAACTGGCTTGCCAGCACCATCCTTGTCTAAAGACATAATGGACCACATAGGACATCTTAGTGAAGTGGTTATTTCCATATCATACTTCTTTATTAACTCCTTGATGAACTTAGACTAACTAATGAAAATCCCATCTATAGTTTGCTTAACTTTGAGACCGAAGAAAAACTTGAGTTCACCCATGCTACTCAACTCAAACTTACCTTGAATAAGTTTGACAAACTTAGTGCAAAGTGACTCATTAGTAGAATCAAATATAATGTCATCTACATATATTTGTACAAAGATGGTCTAGCCTTTGACATCCCTTAGCAATAGTATTTTGTCTATTTTCCTTCTTGAGAATTTATTATCTAGAAGGAATTTAGACAGAGTCTCATACCATGCCCTTGGGGCTTGTTTTAATCCATAGAGAGCTCTTAATAAAAGATAAACATGATTAGGTTTAGTAGAGTAAACAAAACTTGATGGTTTCTCAACATAAACCCATTTTTTAAGGTTACTATTAAGAAAGGCTGCCTTCACATCCATTTGGTAAACATCTATATTAGCTTCTTCAAATTTCTTTGATTCTGTTTGAGACAAAAAACTTGAGTTCATCACAGTGTTGTGATGTCGACTTAGAATAAATGTAACTCCTATGAAACGTTGACTTTGAATTGACGCATCCAGAAATTTACATCGAATGCTACTCGACATATATCCCTTTATAACTATGAAAAAGAGCTAAAAAGTCAAATTTTATTGCTCCAAAAAGATAATCATTATTTAGGAAAGCCCACTTATTTATTGAAATTATGGGAGATGAGAGAATACAACAACCGATGTGGGACTAAATACACATCGGGCGGTCTACTCGGTTTGACATGGTCAAACCACCTACTATACAATAAATAATAAAACACCAATCAGCAAATAGGAAAGTCGCCAAACAGCTAGGGAAGACCATTGTTACAAACTACAAGACCACAACTGTGGGTTGTCACCAGACCGCAGCTGCGACGACCCATCAGACCACAGCTGCTGCAAGCTATCAGACTGTTACAATGGGTTGCCACCAGACAGCAGTTGCGGTTAACCATCTGACCGCTGGACCAAACTGCAAGGTTGTTAAGACAGATAGACCGTTGTGCTTAGACATAAGTTCGCCAGGTCTCCTCAAGCTCCGACACTCCCCTTCAAGCTGGAGCATATATATCTACCATGCCCAGCTTGATACAAACCTCATCGGAAGGAGTAACTGGCTTGGTGAATAAATCAACTAGTTCTCCCTCTGATTTAACAAATAGAGTACAAATCTAATTCTTCAAAATCTCTTCTCTAATGATGTTGCAATCAACTTCGATATACTTCATCCTCTCACGAAAGATAGGATTTCTCGAAATTATATTAGGCTGCCTTGCTGTCACAGAACATTGGCAGAGGATTATCATAATGCTCTCCAAAATCAAGCATAAGTGTTCGTAACCACTTCAGATCGCAAGTATTTAGAGCCATGCTCCTATACTCAGCTTTTGCGCTTGTCCTAGAGACAATATCTTGTTTCTTGCTCTTCCAGCTGACCAAATTCCAGCCATCAAAAGTACAGAATCCAGATGTGGACTTCTTATCTACCTTATAATCTGCATACTCGCATCAGAGTATTCCTCAACCTTCAAATGTCCCCTTTTCTGAAACATAAGTCCTTTTCCTGGAGCACCTTTCACATACTCTAGAATCTTCATTGCCGACTGCAGATGACACTTCTTAGGATCTTGCATAAACTGACTCACTCTTCCTACTACATTGCAAATATTTGGCCTTATGATTGTCAGATAAATGAGTTTCCCATATGTACCTGGTGACATCCTCAAGAAGAGGTGAGTCCTCACTCTAACACTTGTCATCTCCAACCGACATCGGAGAACTAGCAGGTTTAGCCCCAAAGAGGCCAGTCTCTTTTAAGAGGCCAAAGGCATACTTTCTTTGAGAAAGGATAATAGACCCAAGTTTCCAAGATATTTCAATGCCCAAGAAATATTTTGGAGATCCCATATCTTTAGTAACAAAATGCTTAAGAAGATGCTTCTTTATCATATCCACATCTTCTCTATCATCCCATGTGAGAAGAATATCATCCACATAAATAATACGGACACTAAGACCGGTCGATGTCTTATAAATGAATAACGAGTGATCTGCAGTAATTCGTGTAAACCAATGAAATGACCTCATTGAACTTGTCAAACCAGGCCCTTGGACTTTGCTTAAGATCATAGATTGCCTTTCACAGTTTATAGACCCGAGACTCCCCCTGAGCAATATACCCGGGAGGTTGCTCCATATAAACAGTTTCTTGTAAATCACCATAAAGAAAGGCATTCTTCACATCCAGTTGAGATATTTCCTAGTCTTTGTTGACAGCAACTTAAAAGAGCACACAGATTATAGTAATCCTTTCCATATGAGATAAAGTATCAAAGAAATCCACGCCATAAGTCTGTGTAATACCTTTGGCAATAAGCTGGGCCTTGTAACGATCAATAAGTCCATCAGGAAGAAACTTAATGACAAAGACCCTGTGACAACAAACAACATCAGCACTTGGAGGTATAGGAACAAGAGTCTAAGTACACTGTTCAGTAAGAGTAAGCATCTCTTCATCCATAATAGCCTTCCAATGAGGGAAAACAAGAGCATCTTAATACGAGGTGGGAACAATATTTTCCAAGAGGGCCAGAGCAAAGCTCCTAGACAAAGGAGAGAGCTGAGCATAAGATACCACATCCTGAAGAGGATTCTAGGTACAGGAGCGAACACCTTTCCAAAGAGCAATCGGAAGATCCAAATCTGACCTATCTACTGTATCAGCCCCATCCAAAGAAGAGACTACTGGCATAGGAGCTGGTTACAGTAGCTCAGGAGTAGAAGTAGGGACAGTAGAGGAGTCAGAAGCAGAAGAATCAGAAATATGAGAAGAAGAAAGTAGGGCAGGCTCGGAATAGGTGTAATTACATCAGGAGAAGAAGAAGAACCATCAGAAGAAGAAGGAAGAGAGAGAGAGAAGAAAAGAAGGGATCATTCTCATAATATGTAACGTCCGCTGACACATACTATCTCCGAAGAATAGGATCAAAACAACGATACCCTTTCTATGTCGGATAATAGCCCAAAAAGATGCACTTCACAGAACGAGGAGTGAGTTGTCACTACTAGAAGCAGTAGAGTGAACAAATGCCGTGCAAGCAAAGACACAAAGAGGTAACGAAAAGGATGTCCCATTAGGATAGATATTAGAAAAGGGTGTTTTCCATTAAGAACCGAAGATGGAATTCAATTAATGAGAAAACATGAAAGAAGAACTACATGACCCCCAAAAGAATGGGGAACTTGCATATGAGTAAGAAGACTACAAGCCACATCTAAAATAAGGAGATTCTTAGGTTCAGCAACACCATTCTGTAGGGAAGTATAAGGCAAAGTTGTTTGATGGATCATGCCATGATCCAAACAAAACGAAGTAAACTAATGACTAAGGTATTTCTTAGAATTATCAGTTGATGGAGACGACGGCACCCAACATGATGAATACAGCGACGACATGCTTATGGAAGATTTTTCTCCGTCTCCAGTCAAAGACTTGCGGTGTTGTGGTGATCTTGTGGAGTGATGCTACAATCTCCGCCTTCGGCGCAAGACGGCTTCATAATATTTACATTAATTTATTTTGTTATTTTTCTGAGCATTTTCTGAGCATTTATATTTCATGTAATGTTTAAAATTATGGTGTATGATATCTTTTTTATATTTTGGCTGCATGTAGCCAAACTCTTTGATGTAAGCCTATATAAGGCCATGATGTGTTTATTTTCATTTCAAGTTGAATGAAAAGATTTTGAACCTTAAATTCCTCCTTTAGAATCCCTCTCTTTCTCTCCTCCTCCTTTAAGATTTCGGCCAAGCCAAAACCTCCGTCACCCTAGCCTCCAACCCCTCTCCCTCTACATAACTTTGGCCTTACCCCTTCCCTCTCTCCAAGCCGCCGACTCCCCTCATTATCCCTCTCAAATTCCAGACAACAGTTCTCCTTAGTCTCCGACCATATTTCCTCCTCTCCCTCAAAGAGCTCAACCACCCCTCTTAAAACTACCACCTTTTCTCTCTCCCCCTCATACAAACTTTCGGCCACCCTAGAAGAAAACCTACCACCCACCCTTAAACACAAAACCCGACCACCATACTTTTGCCAACACTAACCAACCATCAAGCATCCATGGTGGATCACGGCCAAGGCGTGAACTGACGAAGGTAGACAAGTTTTCATCTTCAACCGACGCAACACTGGCAGAGCTGTTGAAGAGCAATCCAAGTAAGAGAAAATAAGAATCATCCATTCCGATTGGGTAACGAAAATTTCTACTTTCGTGTGTTCCTTTTCCTAGATTTTCTTGTGGTGGAAAATTTTGGCGTTGAATCTTGATAGTGTTAAATAATCGTGGTTTTCTTCGATCGGTTTTGTGTTTATCTTGATTGATTTATTTTTGAGAGGATTGGTGAACCTCGTAACTTTTTGTTGGGATAGTCTACCGTTTTCCGAATCGTAATTTTTGGTAGATCTCTTTTGGTACAACCTTCGCTCGATCAGACTGGGTGGGTCATTTTTAGCCGGAAAGAATATTGTCCTATAGCAATTATTCGATCATAATTGGTTTGGCTACCTGTACGTTAACATCTAATTGAAATAATTGCTTGCATGTGCGCTACGTTAAAAAATTGTGCGAGTGTAGAATTCGAATGTTGAGAGACAATCATGTTTAATTCGTAGATTTTACAGTGTCAACGTGTGGACCTACAACAATTTGGTATTAGAGGGAGGTTCACGTCAATTTCCTAATTGGAACCCTCCCCCTCTTGCTTGGTTCGTCAACACGCACTTTTCTTGCACGTCATTTTATCAAAATTACAAAAAAAATTCTGGTCTGCCAATAGCGGCCTAAATTTTTTATTTTTCTGCAAAAAAATCAAAATTTTTTTTAATAGTCTCTTATTTATTTTCAGTAAGAAAATAAAAAAAATATTTTTCTACCCAAGATATTAAGAGGGAACAATTCCTTCTGTTATTCATTTCTTAGGACAGAACTGCAATTTCTTTTCATGCGCACTAGATTAAGTATAGAGTATTCCTCGTCTTCTTCCAATATGGCGGACGAATAAGATGAGGGTCATGGTCTCACAGCGCTTGAGGAACTCCATTAGGATTTCACTGAACAAATGACGGCTATTAGGGTGACGCTTCATGACTTGAGATTAAATCTCGCGGCTCCCCGTAATCAACCTACCAACCAATGTATGGAAGGAAATAATAACCCTAACATTAATAATAATAATGAACACGTTCCGCGAGCACCGTATGAGTTTGATATTACTAGGGTCGTCCAGGTCAAACCCCCAGCATACGATGGATTGGGTGAACCCCAAGTTTTCCTGGACTTGGTTATAGAAATAGAGTGTTACTTTGAGTGGTACAACCTGACTGATGCGGATAAGGTGTGAGTGGAGAGAATGAAGTTATAAGGTTGAGCTAAGATATTTTGTTGAATGAGGAGCGACGTTTGAGAGTCGAGAACGGTGAATTACCCATTGGTTTGGCAGACATGAAGGACTTGATGACAGAGCAGTTCGTCCCTACGTACCATCGAACGCAGATGTTTGATGATTTGGCTACCCTTAAGCATGGGAATAGGTCGGTCTCTGAGTATATGAGTCTTATTAAGGATATGATGGTTAGCTGTGGCATGAAAGAGATGTCAAAGATCACCCTCTCTAGGTTTCATAAGCGGTTAAACCCTGACATCCAGGGAAAGTTACTACATTATGGTCACACCGACCAAAACGTCACTTTTAATGCTACATTAGACATTGAGAAGCACACCATTCATAAAAATAAGTCTCACTTGTTTTAGAAGGGAAAGTCCATCTTAGGACCACCTCCCACTTCCACCTATAAGGATAAGGGGAAGTTCCGGTCCATCGACTCAAACTCCATAGTCGTGACTGCCAGGAGTAGTAGAAACCCATCGAGTGAGAGAGTCCTTGTAGGAAGGGTTAATAAAACGAATGCTACATGTTTCGCTTATGGGATTCAGGGTCATTACGCTAGTGAGTGTCCTACTAAGCCCAAGCCCTTAGCTCTCTTAGATTCCACTTGTGAGTCTGATGACCTTATATAGGAGGCTGGAGAAGATAGCGAGTTAGAAGGAGTACCGAGTGATATAGAAGATGATTCTCATATGATGGTCATACAGTGTATTTTGGTTACTCCAAGTGCATTAGATGACTGGAATAGGACAAATATCTTTTCGTTAAATTTTAAGAGTGGAGAAAAGTTGTGTAAGTTTATCATAGACAGTGGTAGTTGTATGAACGTAGTTTCTAAAAATTCGGTGACCCGAATGACATTAGTTACTGAGCCGCACCTTCACCCTTATAAGGTGGCATTGGTAAATATGACATCCCTCCCAGTGTCGAAGCGTTTTTTGGTACCCCTTACCAACAAGGCTTATTCTGAAAAAATTTGGTGTGATGTCATCCCCATGGATGCTTGTCATGTTTTACTTGGACGTCTATGGCTTTATGACCATTATGTTACTCATCTAGGGCGATCAAACACCTATAAGTTTAAATTTAATGGTAATACCATAATTTTTAAACCCACACCGCCTAAAGATCCCTCGGTCGTTTCCAAAGACATTATTATACCTGTAGAGAAGAAAACGTTAAGCTTGATAGGTAAGAAGGAGTTTGAGCACAATTCATTTATAGACGGTGACATATATACGCTAGTTTACTTGCAAATTAAGGAAGATAGCTCCTGTTTCGAGAACTTACCGCTAACGTTGAAGACCCTATTAGAGGAATTTAAGGATGTTCACCCAAATGACATACCACTTGAGTTGACCCCCATACGTGACATTCAACACGAGATTGAATTCATTCTGGGTTCATCGTTGCCAAATCTTCCCCATTATCGACTAAACCCCTCCGAACATTTCGAGTTGCAAAACTTAATTTCGGATTTGCTAAGTAAGGGGTTCATTCATCATAGTAAGAGTCCTTGTGCTGTACCCGCATTATTGGTCACTAAGAAAGATGGTTCTTGGAGGATGTGTGTAGATTATAGGGCCGTCAATTAAATAACTATTAAATATAGGTTTCCCATTCCTCGATTGGATGAATTATTGGAAATGTTAGTCGGGGCCACAATTTTTTCAAAATTAGATCTTAAATGTGACTACCATCAAATCAGGGTTAGGGAGGGAGGCGAGTGGAAGGCGACATTTAAATCAAAGGATGGTCTCTATGAGTGGTTGGTGCTCGAGGAAGGGCTCACTAATGGCCCGAGTACATTTTCGAGATTGATGACCTTAGTGTTCAAGCCTTATTTAGGAAAATTTGAAGTTATTTACTTCGATGATATCCTAGTCTTTAGCTCCTCACCGAACGATCATGAGTCTCACTTGAGGACGGTACTTACCACATTGCATATGAAAAATTATTTGTTAATCTTGAGAAATGTACGTTTAATGTTCCATCTGTTGACTTCCTAGGTTATATTATCAGTTCGGAGGGCATCCATGTTGATCCTAAGAAGGTCCAAGACATTAAGGATTGGCTGGAACCAACTAATATATGGGATGTTTGAAGTTTTCATGGATTAGCTACTTTTTACCACCGATTTATTAAAGATTTTAGTAGTATCCAATCACGGAGTGCATGAAGAAGGGAGATTTTACGTGGACTAAATCGGCCTCCAAAGCATTTGAAATAATTAAATCCCGAATGTCAGAAGCTCCTCTTTTACGATTACTAGATTTTAATAAAGTTTTTGAATTGTCCTGTGATGAGTCTGGAGTCGGTATTGGTGGTGTCTTGAGTCAAGAGGGACATCCTATTGGATACTTTAGTGAAAAACTCTCAGGACCAAAATTTAATTATTCTAATTATGACAAAGAGTTTTATGCGGTCATTCGATGTTTACAGCATTGGTGTCACTCTTTGATCTCTAAGGAATTTGTTATTCTATCTGACCACGAGGCGTTGAGATTTATTAACTACCAAAATAAAGTTAGCCCAAGGCATGTTAAGTGGGTCTCTTATCTCAGGAGTATACCTTAAAAATTAAACATCTAAAGGGAACTTTAAATCATGCGGCGTATGCTCTTAGTCGTGTCTCCTTATTATTGTCTACGCTATAGGTAAAAGTGATTGGTTTCGATAGGATAAAGGATGAGTACGTTAATTGCCCGGATTTTAAGACATCTATTATTCCACTTAAAACAACTCTCCCACTACAATTTCAGCATATTATATTCGGGATGGTTATTTATTTAAGCATTCGAATCTTTGTATTCCTAGTTCTTCACTTCGTTATTTTATCGTATGGGAGTTACAAAGTGGTGGTCTAGGTTGACATTTCAGGCGTGATAAGACGATAAAGTTAGTAGAAGATAAGTTCCACTGGCCAGACCTTAAATCTACAGTTAATAAAATTGTGGGAAGTTGTCGCGTGTGTCAATTAGCCAAAGGTAATAAAACGAACACGGGACTTTATACCCCTCTTCTGATTCCTTCCATTCACTGGGAAGATGTTAGTATGGACTTTATCCTAGGCCTACCAGTCATGTTTAGACATCATGATTCCATTCTAGTGGTAGTAGATTGATTTTCTAAAATGTCCTATTTTATTGCGTGTAGTAAGACTGATGATGCGTCAAATATAGCAAAATTATTTTTAAGGAAGTTTTTGGGCATAAGGGAGTTCCAATGATAGTGACTGATAGAGATGTGAAATTTACTAGTTATTTTTGGAATACCCTGTGGAGGATTATGGGCACCAAACTATTATTTTCTACGGCCTACCATCCACAGACGGATGGGCAAACAGAAGTGGTAAACATAAGTTTGGGTAGTTTGCTACGTTATCTTGTGGGTAACCACATGGGTACATGGGACCTAATCCTTCCTCATGCTCAGTTAGCGTATAATAACTCGAAAAATAGGTCCACTGGTTTTTCATCAAATGAGATCATGCATAGATATAAAGCACCAGTGCCAATTGACTTAATTCCATTACCGCCATATTATAAGTCAAGTCAATTTGCATAGGATTTTTCATCTCATATTCATAATTTACATAAACACATAAATGAAGCGCTAACCAAACAATATGCATCTGATCAAGTTCATGATAACGTACGTAATAGAGAGTCTCACTTTAAGGTTGGAGAATTAGTCATGTTGCGTCTCTTCCCTAAACAGATGCCTTCGGGCACTATAAAAAAGTTGGCAAATTGGCGAGCTAGACCTTTTCGGATTTTAAATAAATTAGGAGCAAAACGCATATCTTTTGGAGTTACCCACTGATTGGGGTATTTCCCCTATTTTTAATGTTTCTATTTTAACGCCATATGTTTCTCCACCACATGAATTATCTAACTATCTATTTAGCTCCACTTCATTTTCTAATGGGTTGGGGTGAGCTTGTGTCTGGATAGCTCTCTCCATCGGACTCTAATGAAGGTATGTTGGTTGTTGATGAAGAAACTTTTCCTCCTTTATTACCTAATTCTTTTCCCAGGTTTCCCAGGACCAATTTTTTGCCAAACAAGATCATCAAGAATGAAGTGCTTTCCTCTCCACGTAGTGACGTTTGCCACTACTTGATTCAATGACGTGATTGTCCAGCCTCCGATGACTCATGTCTTCCGTAATCGGGGGTGGCTCTCTTGGATGATTCTCTTCTGTGTTGATACCTTCAGGACAACTCATCGGTGATGAGTACTTTCAAACGGGGGAGGATTGATGGAGACGATGACCCCCCCTCCAACATTATGAAGAAGGCGACGACATGCTTACGGAAGATTTTTATCCGTCTCCAGTCAAAGGCTTGCGGCGCCGTGGTGATCTTGTGGAGCGAAGCTACAATCTCCGCCCTTGGCAAAAGACGGCTTCATAATATTTAGTTAAATTTATTTTGCTATTTTTCTTAGAATTTTCTGAGCATTTCTATTTCATGTAATGTTTAAAATTATGGTGTGTGATATCTTTTTTTATATTTGGACTGCATGTAGCCAAACTCTTGGATGTAAGCCTATATAAGGCCATGATGTGTTTATTTTCATTTCAAGTTAAATGAAAAGATTTTTAACCCTAAATTCCTCCTTGAGAATCCCTCTTTTCTCTCCTCCTCCTTCAAGATTTCGGCCAAGCCAAACCCTCCATTACCCTAGCCGCCAACCCCTCTCCCTCTACATAACAACATCCTCACCCCTCCCCTATCTCCAAGCCGCCGAATCCCCTCATTCTCCCTCTCAAAATCTGGCCACCACTCCTCCCTAGCCGCCGGCCCTATATCCTCCTCTCCCTCAAAGAGCTAAGCCACCCCTCTTAAAACCGCCACCTTTTCTCTCTCCCCCTCATACAAACTTTCGGCCACCATAGAAGAAAACCAACCACCCACCCTTAAACAAAAACCCGAACACCATACTCTTGCCAACACCAACCAACCATCAAGCATCCATGGTGGATCACGGCCAAGGCGTGAAGCGACGAAGGCGGACAAGTTTTAATCTTCAGTATGCGCGACTTCGACAGAGCCGTTGAAGAGCGATCCAAGTTAGAGAAAATCAGAATCATCCATTCCGATTGGGTAATGAAAATTTCTATATTTATGTGTTCCTTTTCAAAGATTTTCTTATGGTGGAAAATTTTGGCATTGAATCTTAATAGCATTAAATAATCGTGGTTTTATTCGATCAGTTTTGTGTTTATCTTGATTGATTTATTTTTAAGAGGATTGGCAAACCTCGTAACTTTTTGTTGGGAGAGATCTTCCATTTCCGAATCATAATTTTTTGTAGATCTCTTTTGGTACAACCTTCGCTCGATCGGATCGGGTGGGTCCTTTTTAGCCGGAAATTATATTGGCATATAGCCATTATTCGATCCTAATCATTTTGGCTACCCGTACGTTAGCATCAAATTGAAATAATTGCGTGCGTGTGCGCTGCGTTAAAAAATTGTGCGAGTGTAGAATTCGAACATTGAGAGACAATCGTGTTTAATTTGTAGATTTTACGGTGTCAACGTGTGGGCATGCATCATTAGTACGAAGAATTTTAATAGGGTTATCAAATTGTGTATGAATTTTATTATGAAAAGCAGAAAAAACCGATAAAATCTCAAAGTTTTCGCATAATAAATACAACCACATACATTTGGAGAAATCATCCATGAATGTAACAAAATATAAACTACCCCTACAACAATTTGAAGGGGAGAAGGATCACAAACAACAAAATGAACTAAATAAAAAGGATTAGAAGACTTGCGACCTTGCTTAGCAGGAAATGAAGATTGGTGATGCTTGCCAAACTGAAAAGCTTCACAATCAAGAGTAGAATCACCGCGAGGTAAATCTGGCAGAAGCTGATAAAGAATGCGAGGAGGAGGATTACCAAGTCAAAGATACCACTGAAGCAGAGAAGAAGAGGCAAAAAAAAGCAGAAGCAGTATCAAGGTAGAACAAGTCGCCACTCTTAGTCCAAGTAGAAATCACCTCCTTGGAATGAGGAATCTGAAAAGCAGAAGTAGAGGCAGTAAAAATAGCTTCAGAATGTAACTGTTTACAAAGAGCAGTAACAAAAAGAAGGTTGCATGGAAAATTCAGGACATAAAGGGTGTCCTTCAGCTGAAGAGAGTGAGTAATATGCACAGTGCCAGACCCACAAATCGCAGAAGGAGAACCATCTGTAATAAGAACCAGAGGTAACCGGTTTCTCTTGTCAAAAGAAGAGAAAAGGCGAGAATTGCCGGTCATATGAATTGTTGCATCCGAATAAATAAGTCACCTATCGTAGTAGCCAACTAAGCAGTTCTAGAAGTATCAAGAGAAGACATGTATGGCATGGAGGAATCAGCGGATGTTGGATGAAGATAAGGATACTTGGTCCAACACAGATCAACTAATTGACCAAGTCTTCCATAATGAGAGCAAAGATGCTTGGAGGAGTCATGTCTACCACCACGACCACCAGTACGGCCCCACGACCACCAGAGATGTCAGGATGAGCTGGATGAGCAACAAGATCAGGAGACGGAGACGGAGAGGAGAATAAAGGACGTTGAAGAAGAGTAGTAACAACAAATATCCTAGCAGCAGTAGTATCCAGAGTCGGAGTATTCGCCTCTCTAAGAATTTGCTGGCGAATTATATCATAGGAATCTGACAGTAGAAGAAGATAGCAAATAACCAGAAGCTCCTAAAAATGTCTGTGTTCCTAAGCAAGATCTGCAGAAAAAGGGCGATGTTGAAGAAGTTCAACACCAATAGTCTTAACCTCCTGATATACAGAAGTTGGAGTCATGACTTGTCGAGCAAAAGATCGACATACAAAGTATAAATACATGAAGTTTGGTCTCCCTTGGAATACAAGGCGACAAGATGATTCCAGGCATACTTGATTGTCGGATCATGCCAGATGATAGGAAGGCACATGTCAGATAAGCTTTTGGCCACTCTCTTTAAGGCACTTAATGTTGGGGCATCGTGCACTAAGTTGTTAGAAAATATCATATTTAATGTTTTAAAATTAATATGTGCTAATCTCACGTGTCATTGGTCATAAAGAGACACATTAATTTTTGTCATAAAACACACTGGGGTAGAAGTGACTAAACAAAGAAAATTTAAACAGAAAATATTTCTACACCGAGTGCCTATTAAGACCATCTCCAAATTTGCAGACGATTTTATCAAACACTTATCCTTGCAAAACTCAATGATGTAGCCTTGTCATATAGTTGACTTATGCTTATAAGATTATGGTGTAATCCTTCAACATAAGCAACGTCTGCGAAAGAGACTACGCCATTGGAAATCATACCATAACCTTTTATTGTTCCTCGGTCTAAACCTCCAAAGATGACTCTTGGTCCATCTTCGACTGGGGTATAATCACACAAAAGGCTTCTTGCCTCGATCATGTGCCGAGAGCATCCTCTATCCAAATACCAGATCGAAGTTCTATTGGCATTTGGACACTCCTGTAAAAATAAATAAGTTTACCTTAGGAACCCAAACATCTTTGGTTCCTTGGTTCCTAGTCAGCATACACCCCCTAGGAACATTAGACATATGAGTGGTAGGTCTCGCATAGCTTACTCTAGGAGTTATAAGATTGGCAGGGTTATACCAACAATCTCCGCAAAAATGACCAATTTTGCCGCAGCACCAACAGTTGAATCTGTTGTACCTTCATTTATACTCCTGCTTTAACCTTTGAACATGGGGTCTAGCAGGGGTAGCATTCTTAGAGTTGGAGGCTTCCTGGTTGCAGCATACATAGGGGCTTCCCATCTCCTTAGCATTAGGCACAACAGATGCGGCTTTTTGTTCCTTCTTATTGGTATGGCCATGCACATATGGACCATAAATCATCATCTGGATTTCCTCAAACGGTGCCTTGAACATGCTGACACCAAAGTCATGGGGATGGGTCCATCCCTGGTATCTGTTCTTGGGCTCTACATGAGTAGGTCTAGCATGATGACCATTGGACGACTCAAGGTCAAACTTGTTCGTCGAAAAGATTACTTTCCTGAATGAAGGTTGATCCATGAGTGCCTTCCCCATTTCTTTAGACCTAGCCTTCTTGGTAGCCTTACCTTTTCCACCGACGTAGCAAAGACCACCACCCTTCTTCTGAGCGGAGAACTCATCTATGAAAGGAAGAATAGTCTTTGGCTTTGAGTAACTCTCAACGAGTTTTCTCTCCACCATGGACTTTTCTTAAAGCTCATCAAGATATATTTCCTTCAGTTTAAACGTCTAACCCGAGCCCTTAAGTTCCTCTTTCAAGGAGTGGACATCATCTCTGAGAGGAAGTAATTGTGCAATTTCTTAATTCAAATTTGCTTCCACTACCTTAAGGGAGGAAATCTCTTTAACTTGCTTTCAGACTACATTTCGGCATTTGTCGAAAGCATTTAACATGTGCTCGTGTTGAGCCATCAACTCTGATTCGTTCTCTTCAGAGGAGTTTTCTTCAAGACCATTGGAGAAAGTTTCAGATTCTGAAAGAATTGTGTGTGAGTTTACCTTCCCATGGTATTCGGAGTCGCCCACTTCCTCGTCAGATTGAGCCATAAGCCCAAAGTAAGCTTCTTCATTTTTAGAACTTGACTCGCTCGAGTCATGATGCAATAAAAGATCACGGCAGTGAAACGGTCGCACAAGTAATATAAAATGGGCGAGTTTTCCCAAGTATCGATTTCACAAGGAACACAGTAAGGTGGAGTTAAATTCGAGGAGGACTTGAGATTGAAGTCCTTAGGTCGGCGGTAACGATGGGGGTTTTGATTGTTGCAGAAAAAGAAAATAAAACACTATAAACTACTCCTATGCAACGCCGCTATGCGAAGCTTCGTCAGGCGGGATGGAAGACTAGTCGGGTCGCTATACACCAAATCACTAGGCGGATGGAAGAGTAGGCTAGCGGATGAGGTGGAGAGAACGGCAGAATGAGCGTCGAAAGCACCTCTTCGCTACGCACGCCACTAGCAATTGCTAGTACGGCAAGGGTGGATGGTGGATGGAATATGGCACACCTCAAGTAATATATAATGAAAATACAAATCACATAGACATGATTTAGTACAAGCGTTTTACAACTAAGCACGCATTATCAATAAATAAAGTTTACAACAACACATAAACAAAAATAAAGGAAGAACAAGGCAAGAGATCTACCGAATCCGAAGTCTTGCTGAGGATTCACGGTTGAAGTCGTCGGATTGTCAATCCGCGTCCAGGCTCGGTCCTCAACTGCGTCCGGGGTAGAGAAGGGCTGTCACCACCTTCCAATGGCCCGTCTTCTTCGTGTCACGATAGCGGAAGAAGGTTGCAAGCTTCCCCTTGCTTGGTGGATATGGCGTTGAAGCTTGAAATAAGCCCAAGAGATGATGGAGGAGGCCGAGAGGAAGTTCCGGCTTGGATTTGGAGGTGAAAGCTTGCCCGGAGCCTCTCCCTAAGGTGGAGGATGAAGGGAAATGGCGGAACCCTTCGTCGGGGATGAAAAACGGCGGAAGAAATCGGGGATCTTTTAATTAGGGCGAGACCTGCGCTATTTATAGAAAACAGAATTAAACACTGTGCACGATCGCAGGCGCACGACCAGTGGTCGTGCACGCTATGGCCCGTGATCGTGCGATATGGCGGCAGAACTTGCACAAAAGAGGTCATGACAGCGCACGATCAGCAACACACGAGCAGTGATCGTGCGTGGTATAGCTGGTGATCGTGCGATATGGCGGGACAGAACTTTCACAAAAGAGGTCATGACTGCGCACGACCGATGACCGTGCGCCAAAGAGGTCGATGGTCGTGCGTGGGTAAAAAAGCACGACCATTGACTCCTTTGCCAAAAATGGTGAAAGCCCTATCCCGGACGCCCACACGATCCCCAAACCTGCAGGAAAACTGGACGGGTTGTCGATCATGGCAGTCACAGACATTAATAAAATGCAAGCAAAAAGGGGAAATACACACATGCACAGAAATAGGCTAAAAAGGTGCACAAGACGTGGAATGTCTTAGCGAACCAAAAGGAGTGCTAATGATGCTAAATGGTAGTGCAAAGACATGCAATGAGCCCAGATGAGTCCGGAATTAAGTATAAAATATGGACTCATCAAGTCACTATCGCTGAGAGTCTTCGACTTTTTGGCGACGAAGATCTTTTATTTTATGTTCTTCCCTTTGAATGATCTCTTCTCGTCCTTCCTGGAGATATCCTTCTTCTTGTAAGGACACTTCGCAATCATGTGACCTGACTTATTGCAACAGTAGCAAACAACGTCAGAGGAAGAAATTTTCTTAGGTTTTGATTTATACCTGTCCTCCTTGTTATAGCTTTTCTTCGTACGATAACAGTCACGATGTGATCTCCTATAATATTACGAGAAAGATTTATTCTTCATTTGTCTCCCCTTGATAATCAGCTTATTGAATAACTTGGAGATTAGGGAGAACTCTCCGTCTAATAGCTCGTAGCCTGATGTGCTGGTCTCAGAGTATTCAGGAGTGTCAGGAGCTTGTGTCCTTTTGGGTGACACATCTTTGTACTTCCTTGAACCTTCAGCCTTTAGGGTTGTATGCTTCTCTTTGCTTGAAGATCGGTTGGCTTGCTCCTCCTTTTTTCTGGTGTTCATTTGGAGTTCATAGGAGAGTAGCTTGCTGAACAGGTTCTATGGATCTATCTCTGGCAGCTTCCCAAATTCTTTAATGGCAACCACCTCTATGTACCATTCCTTTGTCAAGGATCTGAGGAATTTGTCGTTCAGTTCCCCATGAGTGAATTCACGGCCATAGTTCCTGAGGTCGTTGACTATCTTGAAGAACTTCTCAAAACTATCAGCTTTGGAGTCATTGGTACCTTGCTTGAAGGCTTAAAACTCCTGATTCAACAACGATCTGCGATCGTCTCTCACTTCTTCAGTACCTTCCATAAGTACAATAAGCAGTCCCACATCTCCTTTGCAGATTTGCAGTGAAATAAGTTTTGGAGCATTGAGTCGTCCACTACACTAGTTATTATACTCTTCGCCTTCTTGTCTAGGGAGACTAGGGCAATCTCATCCTTAGTGAGATCCATCATCTTCTTGGGAATCTGAATTGCTAGATTTATAGTTGAAGCCTGAGTAGGGATATGTGGTCCTTCTTCCACGATCTGAAAAATTCTCGGATCTGTAGCTTCTATGTAGAAGCATACTCTTTCTTTCCATATGGAAAGTTCTATTTGGTGCACACTAATAGCTTCATGGAAGACATATCTTTGCTTTGATCCATGGTGACTGTGTGGAATCTCTTAATGCAAGATAAGGGATCTTGATCAAGGTGTTTGCCTTATCGACCAAAATGCCCCTCTGATAACAATTGAAAGTATCTAGTGTCTACCTAAATCACCTAGAGGGGGGTGAATATGTGATGTTTGCATCTTTTGTGGAATAAAAATTATTTAAAGAACAAGCACACAAATGCAGAGATTTTATAGTGGTTCCCCGAGTTGGGTATGTCCACTGTCCTGCCTCGCCTATATCCCACGAATGGCAGATTTGGCTACTTCACCAAACTCAGATTTCGTCATATCTTACACCTCAGGGTTGCAACTCCTACCCCTTGATGCGTGGATTACGGCAAGCGCACCGGTCGCACAAGTAATAAAGTTTGGGAATAAATCCCCGAGTGTCGGTCTCTTGAGGAACACAGTAAGGGATGAGTTAATGTCGAGGAGGACTTGAGATTGAAGTCCTCGGGGCGAAGGTAACGATGGGGGTTTTGATGGTTGCGGAAAATAAAGTAAAAATCTAACAACTACTCCTATGCAACGCCGCTATGCGATGCTTCGCCATGCGGGATGGAAGACTAGTCGGGCCGCAATGCACCGAATCGCTAGGCGGATGGGCGAGTAGGCAAGCGTATGAGGTGGAGAGAACGGCGGAAATCCTACTATGCAGGCCGCTATGCACTGCTTCGCCAGGCGGGATGGAAACTACACGGGCCGCTATGCACCGAATCGCTTGGCGGATGGAAGAGTAGGCTAGCGGATGAGGTGGTGAGAATGGCGGAATGAGGGTCGTGAGCAGCTCTTCGCAACGCACGCCACTAGCAATTGCTAGTGCGGCAAGGGTGGATGGATGGTGGAGTAATAAGGCGCACCTCAAGCAATAAATAACGAAAATACAAATCACAAAGACATGATTTAGCACAAGCGTTAATTACAATAAGCGTACTTCATCAATACAAGGAAAATAACTAAGCTAACAACAACAAGAGGAAGAGGTGTGTGAATCGACCGAATCCGAAGCCTTGTTGAGGGTTCACGGTTGGGATCCCGGGTTGTCAATCCGAGTCCAAGCTCGGTCCTCAACTGCGTCCGGGGTAGAGGAGGTTGTCACTCACTCCCAATGGACCCGTCTTCTTCGTTGAAATGACCCGTAGATTGCGGCTCCAGCTCCTCCTAACTTGATGGAGAAAGCTAGGTCAAAACTCCGCTTGAAGCTCTAGGATGAAGGAGAAGGCCGAGAGGATGCTCCGGCGTTGATTTGGCGTTGAAAGCTTGCCCGGAGACCCTCCCTAAGGTGGAGGATGAAGGGGGACGGAGGAAACCCTCGTCCGAGACGAAGAACGGCGGAAAATCACGGATCTGGATCGGTCTCTCGAATAGGGCGAAACCTGCGCTATTTATAGAAAACAGAATTTAAACAGCGCGCACGATCACCAGCGCACGACCAATGGTCGTGCGCGATATAGTCAGTGATCGTGCGATATGGAGGCAGAAAAGTGGAAAAAGATATAATGACTGCGCACGACCGGCAGCGCACGAGCAGTGATCGTGCGCGGTATGGCTGGTGATCGTGCGATATGGCGGGACAGAACTTTCACAGGAGAGGTCATGACTGCGCACGACCGATGATCGTGCGCCAAAGAGGTCGATGGTCGTGCGTGGGTAAAAACGCACGACCATTGACTCCTTTGCCAAAAATGGTGAAAGTCCGATGCCGGACGCCCACACGATCCCAGAACCTGCAGGAAAACTGGATGGGATGTCGATCATGGCAGTCACAGACATAAATATAATGCACAGCAAAAGGGAAATACACACACGCAAAGAAATAGGCTAAAAGAGTGCACAAGACGTGGAAAACCGTAGCGAACCAAAAGGAGTGCAAATGACGCTAAACGGTGTGCAAAGACAAGAAAATAAGCCTAGATGAGTCCAAAAATAGGTATATAAAGAGGACTCATCACACCCCCAGACTTAACCGTTTGCGCGTCCCGAGCAAACAAAACCTAAGCAGACGGGGAAAATGAACTAGCTAACAAAGAAATTGCAAAACGGAGTACCATGCGAAGTCGCATGCTCGCGTGCATAAAAATAAAGTAGAGGAAATTCTTAAGTATACGAAATATTTTATATTTTTCACAATGCGTAACAGAAATTTATTATTACTCAAAAGTGGAATCACGGTGAATCATCCGGTCCTACGCAGGGAGAAAGTAGGCAGGCCACTAAGGTGAGCATTGCCGAAGACCGGGGCTCAAGATTACCCCCAAAGGAATCCACCAATGTCGGAAACCATAAGCTTGCCCGTTCGCACTCTCTCCACGGCACTAGTCAACTCAAGCGCAAGTCCGTAGGACTTCGGGTAATAATGGGGCTTGGGTTACGGTGAGGAAAACAAGGATAAACATGAAGGGTATGCACCTAACCCAAATGAGCTAACGTACAAAACTAGTACCCGCTGCCCACAAAATAAATACGGGTGCACCACACCCCCAGACTTAACTTTTACTAAATTGGTGTGTGCACCGCCTACTCCAAATCCAAATCATCTCAAATAAAGATTTTCAATCAAACTTTTTCTTTCTCTTTCTCTTTTTTTCTTTTTCTCTTTTTCAAATATTTTTCTTCTCAATATTTTCTTTTTCTTTTTACAAAATCAGCACATTTTTCTTTTGGGCACAACCACATATCACAAATACGAATCACCACATCACAACCCAACTTGAAAATACAAACTTTAAGCTCGACTTGGGTGTGCGACTAGGATCGGCTATGAGGCTTTGGCGAATATAGTGGAGCTGAATCAAAAAGAAGGGTAGGCACAAAGGGGCAGGCAAGGGCGATGTTAGGAATGGGTACAAAGCTCAACCGGGCCAAAAGGTGGCCTACATCACTCTCACGCTAGACTAACCGTGTACCAATGCTTCAAGAATAGCTTGGGGCAAGTTCTTAGCAACCGAGAAAGATAATCCTTCCTCCCAACTCAAGCAATACGAGTCTAGTGGCGGCTACACACATTCCTACGCTACCGTTTGATTCACACCGGATTCACCAACTTTTGAGTAGAATAAACGAATTTACGCAGATAGAAAAATATAAACTATAAGCATACTGAAAAATTAAATCTACACAAATTTCTATACAAAACGAGAGCAGTTGACTAGAAACACAGCAAGGCCAACATTTTACTCCGTTGCACAATCCTAAACTAGCACATAAATTTTCCAGATCGAACAAAGATACAGGTTCAACTCGTGACACGCAAACCGCTAAGCTCGCGCTCATGTGGGTGCAGTGGTGTGCGAAGCAATGAACATAAACAAAATAAAATACAAAAAGCTTCTAGCATGCAAAAGAAATGTGCACGTGCAAAAGGTAAACTGACTCTCCCCCAGACTTAAACTAAACAACACATCAAATGATAGAGAAATTTAAATCAAAAAGAGCTAAGGGAAGAGGTTACCCAATGCTCAGCTAGTGAGCATACCAGAAGACGCGTGAAAACTAGGAGCAGGCCCGCCATACGAAGAATCACAACCCCGCCAATGCGTAGTTTCCATGAATACTTGCAGGGGTGAGCTCCGCAAAAACAAAAGAGAAATATACAAAAAGAAAATACTAAACTAAGCTGACATAAAAAAGAAAAATGCAGAAAATGAAAGATAAGCACTGGGGTTATTGTCATCCCAGCACGACTTATTCAGCAAAAGAAAAGTTCTAGCTAATGGGCCTATGAAAAGAAAAGTGCACAGGCAACTGTCCTAATATCCGTGTCGGTAACGGGTACCGATACGGTGATAGCACAGTTACCCCTCTACCTAGATAATAATACCTGCGACGCACAGGTAGAGGAAATAGGAAGTAAGATGAGGAGGCCTGGTCCTCACTCATCTCACCACAAAACAAATCCTTGCCTAGCAAGGTATCGTCCACCACAAGCTCGTTGGGGGCGAAGGTGTAGGTAGAGGCTTCAACTGCAAAAGGAGTAGGAAACTCCTCATGCACGCTGAGGCACTCGCCGATAACCTGAGCACAAGGCTCAATGTTAACCCAACTCACCTGCAGGGAGTCAACCCGCACAGGCGCAGAGGGAGAAGGGGGGTCAAGGAATAAAGGAGACGAAAAACTAAAAGAAGCGGAAATAGGGAGAGTGATCCCGGAATCACTCTCAGCAGGATCCAAACATAGATCACTGTCGGTGTCATGTGAGTCATGGCGAGGGGAAACTGAAACCACGAGGTCCTCGGTGGTGGTTTGGACCCCCTCATTCAACAAGGAAGTAGAAACCTCCTCGCCGGCAAGGATTTCCTCATCACACCTCGGTACGTCATGGTGTTCCAAGACATAGTACTCACCATTGATGAGAATAATGTCCTCGTCACACCACGGCGCATCCTCATGTTCCCAATTTCCAAAGGGCATAACATCAACAACCAACTCACTAGAAATGGGAGTAGGTAATTCATGCAAAGAAAGCGGAGGAGCAACATCATCAGAGATAATATGCGCAGGTTCCTCCGGGGGTGAATCAAAAATAGGGGAAGAAGGTATAGAGGGTGACAGTACCACAATATCATCACATCGATCAGTGGAAAGTCTGATGGGTGTATCCACAGCAGTCCCCCATAGAGAAGGTGGTACTGCGGATACATCCTCAGAATCAGAAGGAGCGGCCATTTGAGGGGTGGATGAGACGATCCGGATATCCGGTTCATCATCCGCCTCCAACTGGCGTTGAAATTCTGCGCAATCTTTCAACACATGGTCGGCGCTATGACAACACAAACACCGTTTTCCATTACTCCTCGGTCCAGGTGGGACCGGAGAGGAATTTGAAAAAGGTGAAGGCGGAGAAGAGTAGTGACCATAAGACTGAGGTACGGTGTATGAAGTACCATAAGACAACGGTGCTCCATACACTGAACCACGAGAATTATGCTCCCATTCTTCAGTGGGGCACTCATCACTGTTATGCCTATAATCCCCGCACCAACGGCAATGAATATTCGCATAAGAATACATGGTGCAGCAAGAAAGAATTCACCACAAGAATTTTCTAAGCAAAAATTAAGTACTCGCAAGCAAATAAAGAGTGGAACAGCCTGCTATAGCAAAATAAAAACTAGAAAGGGAATAAAATAAAATAAAAACAACAACTAAAAACCAAAACAAAAATAAAACATGAAATATACAAATGGAAAGGGCAACTATCTAAATCTTCCTCTCCAAAAACTCAAACGACTGTGTTCCCCGGCAACGGCGCCAAAAACTTGATGCGTGGATTACGGCAAGCGCACCGGTCGCACAAGTAATAAAGTTTGGGAATAAATCCCCGAGTGTCGGTCTCTTGAGGAACACAGTAAGGGATGAGTTAATGTCGAGGAGGACTTGAGATTGAAGTCCTCGGGGCGAAGGTAACGATGGGGGTTTTGATGGTTGCGGAAAATAAAGTAAAAATCTAACAACTACTCCTATGCAACGCCGCTATGCGATGCTTCGCCATGCGGGATGGAAGACTAGTCGGGCCGCAATGCACCGAATCGCTAGGCGGATGGGCGAGTAGGCAAGCGTATGAGGTGGAGAGAACGGCGGAAATCCTACTATGCAGGCCGCTATGCACTGCTTCGCCAGGCGGGATGGAAACTACACGGGCCGCTATGCACCGAATCGCTTGGCGGATGGAAGAGTAGGCTAGCGGATGAGGTGGTGAGAATGGCGGAATGAGGGTCGTGAGCACCTCTTCGCAACGCACGCCACTAGCAATTGCTAGTGCGGCAAGGGTGGATGGATGGTGGAGTAATAAGGCGCACCTCAAGCAATAAATAACGAAAATACAAATCACAAAGACATGATTTAGCACAAGCGTTAATTACAATAAGCGTACTTCATCAATACAAGGAAAATAACTAAGATAACAACAACAAGAGGAAGAGGTGTGCGAATCGACCGAATCCGAAGCCTTGTTGAGGGTTCACGGTTGGAATCCCGGGTTGTCAATCCGAGTCCAAGCTCGGTCCTCAACTGCGTCCGGGGTAGAGGAGGCTGTCACTCACTCCCAATGGACCCGTCTTCTTCGTTGAAATGACCCGTAGATTGCGGCTCCAGCTCCTCCTAACTTGATGGAGAAAGCTAGGTCAAAACTCCGCTTGAAGCTCTAGGATGAAGGAGGAGGCCGAGAGGATGCTCCGGCGTTGATTTGGCGTTGAAAGCTTGCCCGGAGACCCTCCCTAAGGTGGAGGATGAAGGGGGACGGAGGAAACCCTCGTCCGAGACGAAGAACGGCGGAAAATCGCGGATCTGGATCGGTCTCTCGAATAGGGCGAAACCTGCGCTATTTATAGAAAACAGAATTTAAACAGTGCGCACGATCACCGGCGCACGACCAATGGTCGTGCGCGATATAGTCAGTGATCGTGCGATATGGAGGCAGAAAAGTGGAAAAAGATATAATGACTGCGCACGACCGGCAGCGCACGAGCAGTGATCGTGCGCGGTATGGCTGGTGATCGTGCGATATGGCGGGACAGAACTTTCACAGGAGAGGTCATGACTGCGCACGACCGATGATCGTGCGCCAAAGAGGTCGATGGTCGTGCGTGGGTAAAAACGCACGACCATTGACTCCTTTGCCAAAAATGGTGAAAGTCCGATGCCGGACGCCCACACGATCCCAGAACCTGCAGGAAAACTGGATGGGATGTCGATCATGGCAGTCACAGACATAAATATAATGCACAGCAAAAGGGAAATACACACACGCAAAGAAATAGGCTAAAAGAGTGCACAAGACGTGGAAAACCGTAGCGAACCAAAAGGAGTGCAAATGACGCTAAACGGTGTGCAAAGACAAGAAAATAAGCCTAGATGAGTCCAAAAATAGGTATATAAAGAGGACTCATCACCCCTCGAAGACAAAGCTCCTACCACTCAGAGAACAAACTATCCTACAACTCGATCTATAAACCGGATCGACAAACTCGTTCCACACCCGGATCTACTCCCTTGATCCACAAATAGATCTAGAAAACTTGGAAAAAAATCTCCTATAATATTCAAAAGAAAATTATAACCACAACACATAATTCCAATTTTGATCCGACGTTCTTTGAAGGTTGGAAGTTGAATTTTGGAGAACTCGGAAACTTGAAATCTTTAGATCTTGAAACTCGATCTTTGACCAACAAGGAATGGATTAAATTTGATCTTTAACAAAGAAGTGATCCAGTCAACGATGTCTTCGGCGAAGAAGATGGTTGCTCGAAGTTGTGGCCGAACGGGAGAAAGTCGCGAAAGGCGTAGGTCGGTCGAAAGGATTTTCTATTTCGGGAAATGTGAAAATTGATTTGAGAAATTAGGTTTTCAATTTCCTTGATCATTTCAAAATTACTCTAGGTATTTATAGAGTGATTAAAAAAGAAATGGCTAAAAATTATTTCCTAAATTGAAACCTAGAAAAGTACTGTACATGGCCGACCGAACCCGTGACAAGAGGAAGAAATTTTCGGAAAAATGACCTAAGTCAATTTCGTCGAGTATCGTCGAGTATCATAATGATACTCGTCGAATATATCTAGATATAGGATGAAAAGGACTTAGACAAAACATCTCAGGTCGGCTGGTCACTCAACATTATAGTGAGGATTCATACTCGACGAATTCGTCAAGTATCACCTAGCATACTCGACGAATTCATCGAGTATCGGTCAATAGACTCGACGCTCTCAACACCCTATGTGGCATTCATCAAATATCATTGGTTAACTCAATACACTCAACGCATTAATATTCGACGAATTAGACTTGGAAAAATATAGAGAAGTAGTGTCAATTGGGCTCGATGGATTCAGCGTGTTTCACTTAGCATATTCGATGAATTCAGAGAGTATTGTTAGATACATTTGATGAATTCGACGAATATGCACAACGATACTCGACCAATTTTAATTGATTGATTATTCACTTGTCCAAATACTTTACCCTAAGTAATTATGACAAATTTTTATGAGTATTGGTAAGTATACTCGATGAATTCGGCGTGGATCAACGATGATACTCGATGAATTCGACGTGTATGCTTAGCCATACTCGCCGAATTTTACTTTGGTTAAATTCTACGTTTCTGACTCCTGGTCTTTGGCCTTCCTTTTTCCTTCACCTATACATGGGATAGAAGTACACCTAATAGAGAGATTACATGTGAGTCAACACGATTGCCTACACAGTGAAGGATTACATTTACCAGTCCTGTGTTTACTGACTCACTGTAACTTGACATTGGTCTGTAATTAGCATTTTAAACCTACAAGTACATAACTAAAATGCAATATCAAATACAGACTCAATTCATCTTAGCTTTACAGGACCCTTCTTCAAATCAGAGTTATTGTGGATACAATACCCAACATTTGATATGTTGTCAATGTAACGTCTATTACAGAGTTAATTTGACAGACATTTTGAATGATGCCAGGATTCGATGTTACTTCAATATGAACTCGATGTTAAGTCAAATAATATTTTGAATGAGAATTGTTCTCGAGATTAAATAAAATTCATTCAAGAAAGTTTTTAACTGAATAACCATTTCTCGGAAACGTTAGAAGTTGATTATATTTATGTGTGTGTGTGTCTATATATATATAGACACCAGATGATCAGAGATATATAACACAAAGGAGGAATACGCTTCAACAATCATTGCTTACAGATTAGATCATGGTTTGGAAGATAGTTATCGAATGAGAAGATTAGGAAGATTATCATCTATAATTAAAGTTCTTTCTTGAATCAGTCGATCATCATCTTGTTCCTAAATCTGAAAAGACTATCCATTCATCTTCTACTCAAGGGCTTATTTGTTACTGCATCAGATTTAGTGAAGATTAAAGCATAATCTGAAATAAAGGCCTTATAATCCTTGAGTTCTTCTCATTCAAGGATTCATCAGATTTACAGAAGTCAATTCACTTAGTGTTAACAAGTCCTCAAGATTTTACTGAGAGGACTCATCAAGAAGATTGCTACATCTTCATATATTTTTCTAATTTCAATTTTCAAAACTTTTTTAGTTTATGAAAAGTGTTTTAAGAATCCTTCTTTAAAGGATTAAGATATAGGTTCTAAGAGACTCCTTGAGAAAAAGACTTAGATTGTATTGATTCAAGATCTTCTCACCAAAAGATCTATTGATTGGTTCTATGAGTCTCCTTATCAAATGACGTAGGCACAATGATAGTGAATTACTACTAAGGGGTAGAAGAGTATACCATAATTTTATGGAACCACTATATTTCTTGTGTCTTTTATGATTATGCATTTTCCTATGATTATTTTTTATGCGTTGTTGTTATAATTAATTAACGTAAATTATGGTTGATCATCCGTGTATATGCAAATTTTTATGTAAAGTATAGTTAAAATAAAAATAAATTTTAATATCTATTCACCCTCTCTAAAGAAAACTCTATGTATTAAGTCAACTATTCTCCCATTTGAGTAGGTATGAATTCGGATCAAATTCTCATTAGTAGAAGTTTTATGAAAGATAATGATGTGTATACAATAATATTTTAACAAAGTATACAATGAATTAATTAAAACACATGACAATATATAATGGAATAACACAATATTAAAGTACACAAAAAATAATACTTCTACACAATTTTAATGTGCGTACATAAAGAGTACATCTACCGAGGTGCTTTGTACACACAATGCTTATTAAGACTTATTAGGGTACAAAGTAGAGCTTGGTCACTTTTATTTTTTTAATTTTACTTTCATTTTTGTGATCTGGTGGACTTAGAGAAATGGTAAATAAGTTGTTTGCTATAAGACATTTTATAATTGTTTACCCAAATATCGTGGTGAGAGGATATTATTAGACAAAGTCGGATATAAAAGGCGGGCAGACACTCCAACCATCTGTGAGCACCTCTCAGGAGATCGCGCTCACATTCGCGGATGACTGGCAGGATGATTTCTTCCTAGGGGACCCTTCTCACGGTCAGCCGATAAGGTCGTGGCTGATTCTCCCTATGAGCTTCGATGGAATCTCCAACCTAGTAGGAATGTATACAGTCTCTTCTCTCAACTAACCACCGCCCGTCTCTTCATGTACCTTTGACGGCTTTGCATTTAATACTGCAAAAAGTAGGGAATTAAATTCCTAGCATTTTGGTAACCATTCAGGTAGCCTATTGGTACCAAGATTGACACTTACTCTTAGTAAACGATCGCGATAAGGATATGATGGCGAAGTAAGACGAGCTATGAACTGAAAACACCTACGAACTAACAACAGAGCAAAAAGGTCACCAAGTGGCAACATCAGACTTGGTCCGCCACGGAGAATGCCTCTCTTACTGCGGGCTTTCCTTTGATTGAAAAGTTGTGGTTAAAAGAAAAGAAAATGGAGAGCTGTTAAAACATCAGTCCACAAAAAGCTTGGGAATTGAGACTATAACTCTTAACAAGCGAGCTACTAGATTTGATTCAGCCTGCTTTGGGATTGTCATCCCCCTATTTATAGGCTCGGGAGCTTTCCTGAACAAGCAGAGCTAAAATAACCGCCTACCTAGGGTACATGAGAACTGAGCTGTGGTTATGGGATACAAAAAAGGAGGAAAAATACTAACTGCCAGATCGCATGAACAGACGGTTAGACCTTGCGATCTAAAACTATGCCGGGTGGTTGCTTATTGCCTTTTTGTCTGTCTGAGTAGCCTGAGAATCCTATTCGCCGCAACATGAGAATAGGCTTGAGGCAGGATTGCAAACTCCTTGGTAAATATGATCACCATACATTTTTGAATTTTTTGGAAATTCGAAAATGTCAGTTTTAACTACGAGACCGCAACCACCTTTAATATTGTGGGAGCTATAAATACCTCAGCAGACTCTGTGGCATTAAAAAATAATTTGGTCACAAGGAAATACTCTTCTCTTACGGTTAGCATTTTTTAGACATTAGTGCTCGTTAAACCTTTGGCGACCACTACGGTTAGTCTGAATCCTTTTGATATGGATGTTATTCAGCAAGCAAGAGAAACTCGTCCTTTTCCTCTTCTGGAAACTCAACATTTATAGAGAGTTTACTCTCCTCTACTTCAGCAATTAGAACTGCTTGAGATGCCTATGCAGGTTCTAGGTGAGGTCCTTCTCTGACTCCCTCCTCTATTTCTTCAACTATTTCTGGAAGAGTTTAATCTTCAGGAACAACAGCTAGGACTCCTGGAGGAGGAATCTACTAGGTCATAATGACCATCCGAATGTAGCTTTAGCGAGCGAACCTAGGATCACTCCTGACCCTGTATTGATTCCCCTCAGTAGTGAACTTAATGGAAAGATGGTAGGTAGAGATTACCGCTTGATATTCATTCAGGAAGGGCCACCTTAAGATGGCATGGTAGATGCTTTGAGCGTCAACTATTATGAAATGGACGGGCTTGGTGATCCTCCAAGTGTTACTAAGAGGGGTCACTCACTTCTACTTCTTTCCATTTTTTGAGAAGTCATAGAGTGGCCCTTCTGTGGAAAGCAAAGGCTTCCAAGTCTTTAGGGCCTCAAAAGTTTTCTTGAATAGAAGGTTGATAGAATTACCCGTGTCGATCAGAATCTTGCTCACCCTATAGTTCTCGATGACTCTCTAGACCATAACAACATCATTAAATGGGTTGGAAGCCGGAGGGAGGTCATCCAAACTAAATGTGATGACCCCCCCCCCCCTTGATGGACTAGCGGAGGATGTTGTAGCTACCTCCTGCTGGAAGACTCTTAAGATGGATGACCTCCAGGCTGATTCAGATCAAGCTCCTCCATGAATGCAAAAGTGTCAGCCATTAGTGCCTTCGTCATCAGTATCGACGCATTCACCTCCAACATTGACGTCGCTCAGATGGCCAACATCCTTGAGAGGACTTAGCGCTACCAACTGCACCAAAAGACCGGCCTGAAGGTCAAAGGCGCATACTAATCTTTATATCAAGATTTTGACCGGGGACGGGTGATGCTTAAAATCTGATTGTTGCAGTAGGCAAGTGCACCTATCGCTTGTAGTATGATCAAGTGTCGTATTTCCTGGGTCTTTTGAGTACTTCTACTCACAAGGTGGAACTATTAACTTATCGAGCGAAAATTGGTTTTGGTTTTTGTAAAAACGAAGAAAGTTGACTAACGAGAAAATTCACGATTTAAAAGCCTTAGCACTTGATTGGGCGTTCTTGGGAATCCGATTATAAAAGATGCGTTCTAATTCTTGAGAATCCGTTTCGATTGGGGGATTGAAAAATACAATAGCGACTCGCTAGAGACAACTACTGCCTAATTTTAAAAACATTTCAAACATAATCTCTTAAAATTTGAAAGTAATTTAAAATTGCATGAACGATAAATCCCAAATCCAAAAGATTTGATAATCTCAATTCTCAAAGAAGAATATCAAAATCTCTTTATTTCCGAGCGATCCATGACATTCCCGAGCCTCTCGGCTAACTAGACTACCAGTCAGATAGTGAAATTTTATATACTAGCAATATAAACACGCCGCCAAATTTTAATCGGAAATAAATCGCAATGAGAAATTCAACAAATAGAGACGAAAGATTATAATTAAATCTTCATCCCAATACTAACCAATCAAGTACTAAGAAAGGATTTAGCTACTCATGATAAAGAAAACAACAACAATGAAATAAAAAGTTTGCATTTTCATTAGAAGGGAAATAACAAAAGTACACAACACAATGAAAATTAAAGCATAAGAAATAACATAAAAGGAACTCTCATACAAGGTAGAACTCTCTCTCTCTCTCTTGAACTTGCTCTCTTCTCCAACTCTAACACTTTTTTTCCTCTCCTCTCTCCAAAGCCTTGGCCTCATGCTCCTTTAATAGCAACCATGGAAGGATCTAGATAAAGAAGAAAATGAAAGGACATATGGTTTAATTGGTGAGAATAAATGTGGGGAAATGAAGAGGTGGAGGGAGGTGAAAAGGTGAATGCATGGAATGAGTAGATTTAATGTGATAAAAAATAGAAATAAAATAAAAGAAAATAATCATGCAAAGAGGAGGGCCGGCCACATGAAATGGTGATGAATTAATGAATATGGGGTTTTAATTGATTGGAGTTAATGTGATTAATTAAGAAATGAAGGAGGAACTTATGGTGGGCGGTTTTGATTAAGGAGGTTATAAGTGGCCGGTTATGAATGGTGGGTTTTAATTAAATTGAAAGGTTTGGCCGGCCATATGAATTGGGGTTTACTATTAATAGTGGTGGAGAAAATGAATGGCCGGTTTTAATTGAATTGAATGGTTTGGCCGGTTTTAATTAAATTGATAATGCTAATAATAGTTGTCATGCTAAAAATAGAGAATAAATGAGGGGGAAAGAAAGGGGTGGCCGACCACATGTAAATGAAGATAAAAAAAATAAAATGAGTGGCAACATGACATGATGTATTTATGGAGAGGATTATATAAAAATAAAATAAGAAGATGCTACATGAAATAATTTTGTAAAGAGGCCTGCATGGGAAAGGAGGCTACATATATTGATAGTTATAAATGGTCATGCATGAAAAATCAATTACCATGCATATATATATTTCATGTAATGATAATAATAAGAAAGGATAATTCATGTATGGGGAGGAGAGAGAAAAAGGTGGTGGGAAAGCAACATGCATGCAAAACTTATTTGCATGAGAAATATTTCTCGTACAAAAATTGACAGCGGGCGTTTTACGTCGAATCGTGCCGAATTCCCCCCAAGCCTGTCACAAAACAAAATAAAATGATATTAGTATAAATAATTATGATATATTAATAATTAGATAATTATATTAAAATTAAGAGTAAATACATATAATTTATAATATAAATATAATAATAATGATGAACATATTTTAGTCAAAATATGCGTCATCAAATCCCACCAGACTTAAGCCTTTGCTTGTCCTCAAGCAAAACAAGACTTAAAATAAAAGTTAAATTAAATTTTTATTTTTTTTAAAGAACACCAAAACAAAAATTAAACTATCGAAATTAATATGCTACCAATGAGTGCGGCGATAGAAATCAATGTAGAGGAGAATAAAGAAGAGATTAAAAATATTACTATGGCATATACTTAGATTGTAAATTTTCTACCAACATAAAAATAAGGCATCAACATGTTACCTAACAAACATAACAAAGGTAGCGATTCAACCAAAATAAGTGCATTGAACAAACAACATGTTGCTAGACTTCGATTATTCTACAAAACACTCCAAGATAACCTCCTAAGAAATCCATCAATGATGGTGACCATAGGCTTGCCCGGTCACACTCTCTCCACTACACAAGGTAATGTCTTAAAGATCAAAAGGGCTTTCATTAGGAATAAAATTTGGCTTAGGTAAATGATAAGGATTTGGAAATCAAAAGATAAACACGAAGGCTAAAGATCACACTAAACCAAGGTGAGAGTTTTATAAAATTTTAAAATAAAACCCTCAATCAAAAAGAAAATTTTACAACAAACTCTCCTTTTTTTTGAAACATAAGGCCATGAATATTTTTCTTTCAAAATTGGCCAATGAAATTCTTTTTCACTTGATTTTTTTTTAATATTTTTTTTCATTTATACTTTATTTTTAATACAACACAGCTCCAAATATAAATGTAAAAATTCCCCTATTTTTTCACAATAAAAACCACATCCCAACATTTTAATAAAACTCAAATATTTAGTGTGATCATGGGATAGATGTTTTGGCTTTGGTGAAAATGAAAGGTGGTGCTAACAAGGAAAATTAGGAAAGGCCCAAAATGGTTTAACAAAGTGAATTTTTATGGTGGGCAAAAAGGCACAAACGATCCAAAAGGAGGCCTAAATCACTTCTAAAAGATCCTTACAAACTTATGCAAATGTTTCGAGAGTTGCTTGAGGCAAGTTCTAGCCACCAAGAAAGACTACCTTGCGAGTGAGTGTCTAATAATATTGTCTAACTAAATAAGCACGCTATTACACTTAGAATAGAAGAGATAACTACAACATCATTATTCCATTAAAATAAAACTAATGCCAAAATTTATGAAAGAGAAAATGACAAAATTAAGATATGCAAGAGTAATATAGTTAAACTAGACTCTATCCTAACATACTACCAATGATTAAGAATACTACATGAGCCTACACAACACTCAAAGAAACATACTAAAATAATGATAGGAAATAATTTTTGATGGTTTTCAAATTTTAAGTTTCCTAATTTTTGTTTGTTAAAAGATTATCTTTTTTTGTGTTTTTTTATAACATAATAACATAAACATAAGCTTAAATAATTTTTTTTTCTTGGACTTCCCAAGGACTACCCGGTGAAGGGTTCGCAAGGTACTAGGGGATGAGATAGGATGAAAGCCCAAATCGCCCTCTCCAAGAAATTAGATTTCAATTTTCTAAATTTTTTGGATTTTTTGTTTTTCTATTTTTTTTTGTATTTTTATATATATTTGAGATAATGAAAGAACATAAAACTTTTCTTTTTTTTGAAATTTTTTTACCTAAATTTGATATGATTTTCTTTTTGAAATTTTCTAATATAAACAAAACAAAATTCAAACTAACTCAATCCCACCGGACTTGGCGAAAACATCGTCCTAGATGTTAAAAAGAAGAAATAAAAGAAATTGAAAATAAAACAGGCACTTCCCTGAATTGGCGAGTCTGAAGGTTGATTCTGCTTCCTCATGCTTGCTTTGTAGAACATCTTGAAACATGGCTTGAATCATCATAAAAATCAGCAACGTTGAAGCAGACGATCAAGTGACCAATTCGTAGGAGCCGCCGGAACAAAGAAAAAAAATGCAAAAGGAGAAAAAAAAGACAAAAGAAAAAAAAGAATAATAAAAATTACTAAGTCTTTGGAAGAAAAACAACTTCATTGTCCTCGGCAATAACATCACCAGAATAATAGAGTTTAAGACGCTGACCATTAACTTTAAAATCACCCTTGTCAGGGTGTGAAAGCAACACAGTACCATATGGAAAAACTTCTTTCACCATAAATGGGCCAGACCAACGTGATTTCAATTTTCCAGGAAATAAGCGTAAGCGAGAATTATAAAGTAAGACTCGGTCGCCCGGTTTAAATGTTTTTGGGTGCCTTAAATTTTTATCATGAAAGTGCTTCGTTCGCTCTTTATAAATTTTGTTATTTTCACAAGCGTTGGAGCACCACTCGTCGAGTTCGTTTAGTTGGAATTTGCGATGTTCAGCGACAGAGTGAGAATCAATATTTAAAAATTTTAAGGCCCAAAAAGCACGGTGTTCTAGTTCTACCGGTAAGTGACACGATTTTCCATAGACTAATCGATACGGAGTACAACCGATGGCGGTTTTGTAAGCCGTTCGATAAGCCCAAAGAGCGTCGTCGAGTTTTAAAGACCAATCTTTTTTAGAAGAAGAAACGGTTTTTCCAATAAACGCTTGATTTCTCGGTTAACAACTTCGACTTGGCCGTTAGTTTGGGGGTGGTATGCGGTGGAAAGCTTATGCGTAACGCCATATTTTAATAAAATTTTTGAAAGTTGGGCGTTACAAAAATGCGCACCCCTATCACTAACGATCGCCCTCGGCGTGCCAAATCGAGAAAATAATTTTTTAAGAAAAGAAATAACAACACGAGAATCATTCGTAGGAAGAGCTTGAGCTTCCACCCATCGGGAAACATAATCAACCGCAACGAGAATGTATTTATTACTGCAACTTGAAGGAAGGGGGCCTACAAAATCTATTCCCTAAAGATCAAAAACTTCGCATTCAAGAAAATAGTTTTGCGTCATTTCATTTTTATTAGAAATATTTCCGGTCTGTTGGCAACTATCGCACAGTCTCACCAAAGATTGAGCATCTTTGAAAAGGCTAGGCCAATAAAAGCGTGCACTAAGAACTTTGTGAGCGGTCTGATTGGCTTGATAATGGCCATCGGTCGGTCCTTCATGTACATGTTTCAAAATATTTTGACCTTCTTCAAACGAAACACATCTTCGTACTACTTGGTCCGCACATACTCGAAAGAGAAATGGGTCCTCCCAAAAGTAATTTTTCAAATCAGAAAAGACTTTCTTCTTTTGTTTAAAAGAAAAATCTTTTGGGAGGATGCGTGCCACTAAATAATTGGCAATATTGGCAAACCAAGGCGTAGAAGATGAAGAATTGATTTTTAAAAATTTTTCATCCGGAAAAGAGTCGTTAAAAGATTTTTCATTTAATTCTTCAATAAATGGATTTTCTAAACGAGATAAATGATCGGCCACAAGATTTTCGGCTCCTTTCTTATCCCGGATTTCCAAGTCGAACTCTTGAAGTAGTAGAATCCAACAAATTAAGCGCGGCTTGGCATCCGGTTTAGAGAGTAAATATTTAAGAGTCGAATGATCGGTAAAAACAATAACTTTCGAGAGAGTGATATAAGGACGAAACTTATCAAATGCAAAAATAATGGCTAAAAGCTCTTTTTCCGTTGTGGTGTAATTTTCTTGTGCCAAAGTGAGTGTCTTACTTGCGTAATAGATTGGATGAAAGTTTTTAGAAATACGTTGGCCTAAAACTGCACCAACGGCAAAACTACTCGCATCGCACATAATCTCAAATGGAAGGTTCCAAACCGGAGCAATCATGATCGGCGCATTAATAAGTTTTTCCTTAATTAAGTTAAAAGCGTTTAGACAAGCGTCGTCAAATAAAAAAGGTGTATCTTTTTCAAGGAGACGAGTGAGAGGTTTAGTGATCTTTGAAAAATCTTTTATAAAGCGCCGATAAAAACCAGCATGTCCTAAGAAACTTCTAATAGCTTTTACGTTAGTCGGCGGAGGAAGTTGTTCGATTACTTCTATTTTTGCTCTATCTACCTCGATACCCTTAGAAGAAATCTTATGACCTAAAACTAAACCTTCACGCACCATGAAATGACACTTTTCCCAATTTAAAACAAGATTTGTTTCTTCACATCTTTTTAAAACTTTTTCTAAATTTTTCAAACATAAATCAAAAGAATCTCCAAAAACCGAAAAGTCGTCCATGAATACTTCCATAATGTCTTCTACGTACTTATCAAAAATAGCCAACATACATCTTTGAAATGTAGCCGGCGCATTACATAAATCAAATGGCATTCTTCGATAGGCGAAGGTGCCAAAGGGACAAGTAAACGTTGTTTTCTCTTGGTCCTCGGGTGCTATGGGAATTTGGAAATATCCCGAGAGACCATCAAAAAAACAATAGAATCTATGACCGGATAAGCGCTCTAATATTTGATCGATAAACGGTAATGGGAAGTGATCTTTGCGAGTGACATCGTTTAATTTGCGATAATCTATGCATATCCGCCATCCGGTTACTGTTCGTGTTGGAATTAAATCATTTTTTTCATTTTTTACTACGGTTATACCCCCTTTCTTAGGAACTACTTGAACCGGGCTCACCCATTTGCTATCCGAAATTGGATAGATAATCCCCGCATCTAATAATTTAATAACCTCGCTTTTTTACTACGCCTTTCATATTTGGGTTTAATCTGCGTTGAGGTTGAACGACATTGCGGGAGTTATCTTTTAAAAGTATTTTATGTGTACAAAAAAATGGGCTTATGCCTTTTATATCTGAAATTTGCCAAGCTATAGCCCGACGGTGCTTTTGTAATACGATTAATAATTTTTCATTTTCAGATTCCGTTAAAAAGGCTGAGACTATAACCGGTAAATTAGAATTATTTTCCAAAAATATATATTTGAGATGATCGGGTAATTGCTTAAGCTGCAAAGTGGGTGGCTCCTCGTAAGAAGATTTTAAAATTTTATCTTTTTCCAAAATAATTTCTTCAAAAGATTTGGATTTTGGCTCACTTTCAGAAATATTATTGATGGCCATAATTGTATTAGGTGGAAAATTATGCGGGAGTTCCGAAAAAGAAGAAAAACTTTTTTTAGAAAAATTTTCAAAAGGAAAATTTGGCTCTTCTTGAGAAACGTCTAAGAAAAAACAAGAGTCGTCATTGGATGAAGTATTTTTCATAGAAGGGGTGATGGAAAATGAAACTTCGTCATCACCTACTCGTAGAAAAAGTTTTCCGTTGCTTACATCAATTACCGCACGAGAGGTGGCAAGAAAAGGGCGGCCAAGGATTAAGGGAACCTCGACTTCCTCTTCGATATCCAAAATGACAAAGTCTACTGGAAAGATAAACTTATCAACCTTTACGAGCACGTCCTCAACTATTCCTAACGGATACTTTATGGACCTATCCGCAAGTTGAATACTCATCCTAGTCGGGCTTAGAGTGCCTAATCCTAGCTTCTTAAAAAGAGAAAAAGGCATCAAGTTGATGCTCGCTCCTAAATCAGCCAACGCACGTTTCACAAATAAATCACCAAAAATGCATGGAATAGAAAAGCAACCCAGATCATTTATTTTTTTAGGTAAATTATTTGTTAAAACCGCGGAGCACTCGGCATTTAAAGTAACATGAGACAGACTTTCTAATTTCTTTTTGTTAGTTAAAAGATCTTTCAAATATTTCGCATACTTCGGCATATTAGCTATCGCTTCACATAAAGGTAAATTGATATGAATTTGTTTAAACATAGATAAAAATTTGCTGTAATCTGCATCTAGTTGTTCTTTAGCTAATTTTGACCGATACGGAAGAGGCGGTTGATATTCCTTAATTTTATTAGAATTAGAATTTGAAACTTGAGGAGTAGGAGGAGGGGAAGAAGAAATGGGTACCTCCTTCTCAACCGGCTTTTCATGAGTGGTTACCTCTTTACCGCTCCGAAGCGTGATGGCCTTCGCTTGCTCCTTTGGGTTGGCCTCCGTATTGCCTGGTAACGCTCCTTGTTGGCGATCGGAGAGCATTTTTGCAATTTGCCCAATTTGGTTTTCCAAATTACGGATGGATCAGGTGAGATTCCGGATATTTGCATCATTAGTTGCCGTATATTTGGTGAAAACTTCCTCCAAAGGAGGTTTTGGAGCTTGCGGTGGAGGAAATCCGGGTGGATTTGCGTTTGGGGGACGCATAGCATTCCCCGGATTGCTCCAAGAGAAATTGGGGTGGTTTCTATAACCCGGGTGATAGGTATCACCATAATTAGTATTACTCGGATTAAAGGGCGGCCGATTCGGATTTCCCATATAATCCACATGCTCGACCAACGTAGTGGGAGAGGTGGAAGAAGTACGATCCCAGGTAGGCGTAGAAGAGGAAGCAGACATCTCTTCTAATCTTTTGTTTAGCATCTCAACCTGGAGAGATAGATTGGAGACCGTATCAATTTCATACATCCCGGCCGGTTTAGGTGGTTTAGACCGAGGTGTACTCCATTGATAGGTATTCAAAGCCATACCTTCTATAAGCTCTTGGGCGGCCGCCGGTGTTTTGTTATTAAGCGTTCCACCGGCGGCGGCATCAATATGTTGCCTAGTTTGAGAATTTAGGCCGTTATAGAAGGTTTGGATTTGTAACCAATCCGGAATTGCATGATGAGGACATCGACGAAGCAATTCCGTGAAACGCTCGCAAGTATCATATAACGTTTCCGAATCAAGTTGGGAGAAATACGTAATATCATTGCGCAATTTAGCCATTTTAGCCGGCGGAAAGTATTTCGTAAGAAATCTTTCCGTCATTTGAGCCCATGTTGTGATTGATCCTCTTGGTAGAGAATTCAACCATTGCTTGGCTTTAGTGCGCAATGTAAATGTAAATAACCGTAGCCGGATGGCATCATCGGATACACCATTAATTTTAAAAGTATCGCATATTTCTAAGAAATTAGAAATATGCGCGTTTGGATCTTCATCTTGAAGCCCCTCAAATTGTACATATTGTTGTACCATTTGGATGATGCTTGGCTTCAATTCAAAATTATTGGGGGCAATAGCGGGGCGAACAATACTAGATTGAGCCTCGTCCAAGTTTGGATGGGCATAATAAGACATAGTCCATTGTTCGGCCGCATTGGGCTCACCCATATTGGAAGAAAAAGAAGAAGAAAAGGATCTAGGAGAATGGGAAGAAGAACTAAATGAAGAAGGAGAAGAAGAAGATGGTGACAGAGAGAGAATTAATGAAGGATTAGGGGTATCCCCTAAGGATTCCGTATCTTGAAAATTCGGAACTCGAAATCGTAAGCGGTGCCGAAGGGTTCGCTCGATTTCCGGATCCAAATCAAAAAGAGGTGACGGGTTCCCTCGGGTCATACACCACACATAAAAATTTTAAAATTAAAAATTTATAAATAAAAATTCTAGGACTTCCCAAGGAATACCCGGTGAGGGGCTCTCGAGGTACTAGGCGGTCTTGTGGGATGAAAATCCAACACGGCCCTTTTGCTAGAAGTTTTAATTATAAGAATTTAAACATCAAAATTTTTATGAGGAAAAAAAAAGAAAATGATAAGAGTAATAGAACCTTGCTTTCAAAATATCAAAAATCACATCCCCGGCAACGGCGCCAAAAACTTGATGCTTAAAATCTGATTGTTGCAGTAGGCAAGTGCACCTATCGCTTGTAGTATGATCAAGTGTCGTATTTCCTGGGTCTTTTGAGTACTTCTACTCATAAGGTGGAACTATTAACTTATCGAGCGAAAATTGGTTTTGGTTTTTGTAAAAACGAAGAAAGTTGACTAACGAGAAAATTCATGATTTAAAAGCCTTAGCACTTGATTGGGCGTTCTTGGGAATCCGATTATAAAAGATGCGTTCTAATTCTTGAGAATCCGTTTCGATTGAGGGATTGAAAAATACAATAGCGACTCGCAAGAGACAACTACTGCCTAATTTTAAAAACATTTCAAACATAATCTCTTAAAATTTGAAAGTAATTTAAAATTGCATGAACGATAAATCCCAAATCCAAAAGATTTGATAATCTCAATTCTCAAAGAAGAATATCAAAATCTCTTTATTTCCGAGCGATCCATGACATTCATGAGCCTCTCGGCTAACTAGACTACCAATCGGATAGCGAAATTTTATATACTAGCAATATAAACCCGCCGCCAAATTTTAATCGGAAATAAATCGCAATGAGAAATTCAACAAATAGAGACGAAAGATTATAATTAAATCTTCATCCCAATACTAACCAATCAAGTACTAAGAAAGGATTTAGCTACTCATGATAAAGAAAACAACAACAATGAAATAAAAAGTTTGCATTTTCATTAGAAGGGAAATAACAAAAGTACACAACACAATGAAAATTAAAGCATAAGAAATAACATAAAAAGAACTCTCATACAAGGTAGAACTCTCTCTCTCTCTCTTGAACTTGCTCTCTTCTCCAACTCTAACACTTTTTTCCTCTCCTCTCTCCAAAGCCTTGGCCTCATGCTACTTTTATAGCAAACATGGAAGGATCTAGATAAAGAAGAAAATGAAAGGACATATGGTTTAATTGGTGAGAATAAATGTGGGGAAATGAAGAGGTGGAGGGAGGTGAAAAGGTGAATGCATGGAATGAGTAGATTTAATGTGATAAAAAATAGAAATAAAATAAAAGAAAATAATCATGCAAAGAGGAGGGCCAGCCACATGAAATGGTGATGAATTAATGAATATGGGGTTTTAATTGATTGGAGTTAATGTGATTAATTTAGAAATGAAGGAGGAACTTATGGTGGGCGGTTTTGATTAAGGAGGTTATAAGTGGCCGGTTATGAATGGTGGGTTTTAATTAAATTGAAAGGTTTGGCCGGCCATATGAATTGGGGTTTACTATTAATAGTGGTGGAGAAAATGAATGGCCGGTTTTAATTGAATTGAAAGGTTTGGCCGGTTTTAATTAAATTGATAATGCTAATAATAGTTGTCATGCTAAAAATAGAGAATAAATGAGGGGGGGAGAAAGGGGTGGCCGGCCACATGTAAATGAAGATAAAAAAAATAAAATGAGTGGCAACATGACATGATGCATTTATGGGAGAGGATTATATAAAAATAAAATAAGAAGATGCTACATGAAATAATTTTGTAAAGAGGCCTGCATGGGAAAGGAGGCTACATATATTGATAGTTATAAATGGTCATGCATGAAAAATCAATTACCATGCATATATATATTTCATGTAATGATAATAATAAGAAAGGATAATTCATGTATGGGGAGGAGAGAGAAAAAGGTGGTGGGAAAGCAACATGCATGCAAAACTTATTTGCATGAGAAATATTTCTCGTACAAAAATTGACAGCGGGCGTTTTACGCCGAATCGTGCCGAATTCCACCCAAGCCTGTCACAAAAATTGAGAGGACTTAGCCCTACCAACAGCACCAAAAGACCATCCTGAAGGTCAAAGGCGCATACTAATCTTTATATCAAGATTTTGACCGGGGACGGGGCAGCCAGTTAAGCCATTACCGCATAGCGCCGCAACGCGGGGGCGATTCTGGACCGCAGCCCCAACAATCCCCCCCCGGAAACGACCCCGGGGTTTCGAACTCGTACCCCACATCTCCACCAATTGAGAGGACTTAGCGCTACCAACTGCACCAAAAGAACGGCCTGAAGGTCAAAGGCGCATACTAATCTTTATATCAAGATTTTGACCGGGGACGGGGCAGCCAGTTAAGCCATTACCGCATAGCGCCGCAACGCGTGGGCAATTCCGGACCGCAGCCCCAACAATCCTCAACTTCTTCATATTATAAAAAAACATTTGCCACCTCCTTGCACTTGGAGGTGGATTGCTTGATGGGCATTTGCTTGCGAACAAATTCTTGCATTATCCCATCTATAAGGAGCCTCTTCACTAGCAGATGGAGAGCTCTGCAGTTTATCATTGAGTTCCCTTTATATCTGTGATGCTCGTAGTAGAGGTCAGAGTTGCGAGACTTTCCTTCCACCTTCAGAGGTCTTGGCCATTTGTATTCAGGCCTCTTTTGTAGAACTTGGATTACTTCGTCCATCATCAAATACAAAGAAGAAAACTCCTTCTGTGAGTCATCATACTATTGAGGCTGAGGAATTTAAGGAGAAGCAATCTATGATTGATAGATGGGGAGGACTTGTGGAGGAGGAGCAAATGGAGCGTATGAGGTGTCCAACAACAATTTCTGATGTTGAAATTGTTGATGGCCTTGGAAGGGATACTTTTGGCCGAATTTCCTCCCCCTCTGAGCAGGGGGCTTGAATTCTGGGTAAGGAGGTCTTGATAAATGACATGCTATAGAAGATGAGCATGCTACATCTCTCGTATCTGTCTTAGCCGTCAAAGAGGAGATATAGGTTGGGTTAGAATTTTCTCCCTCAATAAACCTATTCATCAGGAGATCAATTCCTAGAAGGTAGCGAGATTTTAGTGGTTGCTTTAAACTTCAAGGGGCCCTCCCTGAGGTCATTAACCAAAGTAACTTTATAGAAATCAAGGTCAACATTCTTAATCCGCAAAATTTCCATTTGAAATTGATCAACAAAATGATCCATCGATTCATTGTCCTTTTACTCTATTTGGAAGAGAGATTTGTGACCACTCTTCAACTTCTTTGAGGTAGAAAACCTCAAAAGAAGTTCCTTGCGGAACTCAGCGAAGCAAGTGATCAATTTAGTATATAACTCGTGAAACCACTCTCTAGCTTGGCCATCAAAGTGGTCATGAGAAGTTTGCACTTAATAGTATCTTACAAACATCCCAAGGAAACATCAGCCTCAAACACTTATAGATGTTATATTGGATCAATTTCACTTTTATATAAAGGAAAAACAGGCTCTCTAAAGTTGTTGGGAGCAGGCTCCTAATGAATCTTGTTGACAAAAGGAGAGGGATCCTCCACCTCAGTTGGGATTGGAGGACACAAGGGGTAGACAGTAGTAGGAGTAGCGACGGTCTGAGTAGGCTTATCGTCTTCCTCAAAATTCAACATGCGGGATGGGCTCCTCCTTGTTTATTCCCATAAGAAACTCATCAGAGAAGAAAACTTTTCCTCTTGAGGCTACAGGGGTTTTGTGGTCTGAGCAGATGGATAGAGCAGTGGAGGAGGCACCACTACAAGAGCTGGAGTAACTGGTGTAGCTACAGGCACTGTTCCGGACTTAGGCACTATCCGCTGAGTGAGGGTAGTTAGGGCCTTATCGATAGAATCTAGATGTTGATTACTCTCCCTATAGGACTACTCGGCCTCCTGACGAGACTGTTAGAGTTCTTCCCATAAAGCATCTTCAAAAGAATTAGAGCATACGAGACACTAAGAAGAATGGTGGTCTGACATTGCTAACCTCTAATTTTAACAACTACTTTGATTTGAAGGTCGCGTGTTGAATATTGATGTCTAAAGTACAGCTCAAGATGTATTGGGAAAAAAGGAGAGGAGAAGACTGCATATAGTTGGTTACTAGCGGTTATTAGAGTGTTAGCAATCAGAGCCGCAGGCCACGACAAAACCAAACTTCCACCATCATGATGAATGCCTCTCTTGCAATGGGCTTTACTTTGAATGAAAAGTCACGATTACAAGAAAGTTGGAAAAAAGAAAAATTTGTGCAACTAGCAGACCATAAAGTATGAGAATCAAGTCTGCAACCATTAATAGGTGGGCTCCTGGATCGAAGTCAGCATGCTTTAAGAAAGTTCCTCCCCTAATTTATAGGCTTGGGGGCCATCCCAAACGGACAGGGCTAAAATAACTGCTTACTCAGTGTACATGAGAATTGGGTAGAGGTGACGGGATACAAAAGAAAACCAAATGACAAACTACTAGACCACCAAAGCGGTTGGTCTAATCCTCGCAGTTTGGAGCTCTTGTATGAACGGGTACTGTCTGAGATGTGGCCGACCTATTCGAATCGAGTTTTTTGTCCGCAATTGTTGAAGACAATTTTGGCGGTGTGCAAAGCTCGAAGGTGGTCTAGAAACCCGGAACCTATTGTCATTGCAACCTAAAAACAAGGATCGTGGCGACCTGGGCTCTATGTTGAAAATTTTTTGCGGGCTCTCGAGTTAATAATGGTTATGTTGGATGAATATTAGATAGGAAAAGTACCTCAGGAACTAGTGAATTATTAGGTGCTAGATTGGTATCTTGGTTTAATAAAAAGCAAAACATCAGTCTCCACTTCTATAGTAGAAGCTTAGTATATTACTGCAGGAAGCTGTTGTTCACAAATATTGTGGATGCAGAATCAATTGCTTGATTATATTTTAAATTACACTAATTCAACAATATTACGTGACAACTCAAGTCCTTTCTAAATTGCCTCCAATTCATTTCTTGCAGAGTAGGACAAAGCAAATAGAAATAAGGGATCACTTTCTCAGAGATAATATTGAAGAAAAGGATATTTTCCCTAAAATATGTGTCTTCTATAATTTAGAGGGTAGATATTTTCACAAAGCCTCTATTGGATCGGGTAGCCAACCGTAGAGGGGGGTGGGGGTGAATAAGGTTTTCTTATTAATTCAAAATTAAAATGTGTTTTACCAAGAAAAACTAGCTCTGGAGGCTATCGTGGGGCATTAGCTTGCTAGAGCCCGATGGTAGTTCATAAAAGTTGTTTTCTCTATAAACTTCACCTTGCAGGGGCTTGCACTACCTTCAGGGATATACCAGAATACAACCACAAAATTGCGAGAAGAATAAACGAACAATAATTTTATTCAAAAATTTAAAAAGTGATTTATAATCAAGAACACCTAGATCTCAATGACGTCGGAGATCGTAGGCAATGAAATACAAATTTCTCTATTGGTTTCTATACCGACCCTATATGCAGACCAGTTGCCTCTCACCCTTTCCCCCTAGAAAGGTCTTCAAATCGGCTCTTCACTTTTCTTCCGGAAGTGTCTTAGAGCCCCACTAGATCCCCCGATCTAGATGTCCCTTACCGGGATGATTTCTCACGAAACCCTTCCCAAATTCCGATGACCCCCTAGTCGATTTTCCTCAGACTAGATCCCTCGATCTAGCCATCCCTTATTAGGACAATTTATCACGAAACCATTCCCATATTTCAACGACCCTCCGGTAAATTTTTCTCACACATAAACAAATTGACAATAAAGAGAGTTCAAGGTAAAATACAAAGAGGTAATAAATTGTTTCTCCGTCAAAAGTAGAACTCCTCCAAGGAATGGTGCACGATCGGTGCTCTTGAATATCTTTCTTATTATATTCGATCCACCGTGAATGATCAATGAAGAATTCATTCGAAGGATTTCTTCGATCATGAGCAGAAGGAGAAAACAATGCATTTTCTTCAACGAAAATGAGAGTTCATCCTTCTTCAGGTGGCGGCCGAGCCCTAAAATAAATTATTCTCCTTAGTTATCTCTCCAGGAAAATAAACACACAATTTTATACGTATTGAAAAAATAAGCTACCATCGATCGTAAAGCAAGCGCTCGTCGGTAGGTCAATGCGTATGGAGGTGACTGTCACAACCCGCATTTTCTCCGAATTAAGGATTATCAGAGTAAGAGAAAACACGCTTCATGATGCCACGTCAAGCAGGGGATAACTGCTGACACTCAGGCAAAACCACCTACCAACTTAATGAAGGAAAATAATGTGATTAATGATTAGAAAATCAGTTATATTTTAGAGGTCGTATCCCCCGGCTTAGTGGATCACCTAGTCCACAAAAGAAAACTATATTTAAATGTTGCGGAAAAAAAAATACCTTATCAGGTTTGACATCCTAAGGAGCGCATAAGGGTCCCAAGAGAACCACTCATGCTATGCAAGACCCTACATTTAATTTATATAATATATAAGAAAACGATCTTTATACGTGATTTGGAAAATAGTGATTACGTTTTATAAAACATGCTGATCATGAGCTTTATTTATAATAATAATTATAGTTTAAAAATAACTAGCAACCTAGCATAAATCCTTCTCAGAGCAAGTAGACTATCTCCAAAAAACGGTAGCAGCATAAGTAAATATATCCAGTACAAAGGTAACAACTACCAGTGGGCGGCAACAACCTGACACGAACCCACTGACACACATGTATGTCTATAAGAAAGTACTGAAAAACTACCTCACCAACAAGGCAAACGGAACTCCAAAGTCCAAGAGACCACCTACACCACCACTGCAAGCTAGCCTCCCAACTGGCTACGGCTTAGAACCTGGGGTATTCCAAAAGAAAACAGAATACCTCAGCAAGCTAAACAAAGTAAAACTGCATGAAAGAGTCAACCCAAGGGGAAAAGTAACTGAAAAATATGTAGTAGAAAGAGTCACAACTGTCCAAAATAGGACGACAAGAAATGCACTACGCGCGAGGAAACAGCAACAACCTAGCCCAGGAACAACATCCTGTAGGGCCTACTAGGCTACCAAGAGCCCAAAGTGCTGCAAACTACCAAGGAAGAAACTTCTAACACCCTAAACTGTGGGAGGTGGTAGTAGCAAAAACAAACAACGAGGAACCGGATTGGAGGCAAACTCAGTCCCCCATCCACCATGTCCAAGTCAACAAGCTCGAGGGTCTACACGTGAAAGCACAAGGGACCTTCCACCCACATGCCCAGCCCATGCCTGGAGCAAGAAAAACATGAGTGGCCTTGGCTAAATTACACAACTCCACCCCCATAAAGAGATACAAACCACCACTACTAACCACGACCCACGATTCGGCCATTAGGAAAGAGAAACATGGCCAACAAGGAAATTACAAATATAAACAAGGAATTCACTCGGGAACGTAAATCGAGGAAAGAGAAAAAGAAAGTGTTGAAATGACTCAACACGACGTGGCGCTGGGTCCTCTCGACACCGCATTGAGTGAGCTTCACTCACTCAACGTGCCACACAAAGCGAACTATCACAACAATAACTCTTACATTACTACCTTAACACTACACAAAACACTCATGCCCACCTAACCCGCGTATCGACGCCAGCTAAATACGGGTGCAAAAAGGAAATATTCAGAGCGCACGATCAGTGTCGCACGACCAGTGGTCGTGCGCACTCATCGGCTGATGATCGTGCGAAGTGAACCTGGGAAACTTGAAACCTGACAGAAAACTTAGCATCAGCGCACGATCAGTGTCGCACGACCAGTGGTCATGCGCACTGTTTCCAGCGCTCGTGCGATAGCCGAGACAGAACTTTGGAGAAACAAACAGGTAGCCGCACACAAACAGTGGCACACTACCAGTGGTCGTGCGCCCTAACGCTGATGATCGTGCGTGGGTAACCTGTACCGTTTGGGATTTCCCGAACGACACCGGAACGCGCATCACACTCTCCCGACACTGCGAACCACAACTACAACACACCGAAAACGGCCTACGGCACACCTAACATAATTTTTACCTATTCTACTCGTTCACCACACCATCCATCTACGCCTAATCATTCGAGACAGAAACCGGAGACAGAAATGGTAGAAACAAGTAGGGTGCATGAATCGAAAGAAAAAAACAACTTGGCAAGGGTGAGAACACCACTTGCCTCGATTTCCGGCGAAGCTTGGTCGGCTTTCCCTCCTCTTCACGCACGAATCCGGCAACGAAGCACAAGGCCAAAAATCTGGACATTGCCGGCGGAAAACAAGTCAAAACCCGAAATTCAAAACAACAAGCAAGGCCACGAAACATGGAAATCTTACCGTAGGAATGAAGGTCTTGACGAGAGCAATCCGAATCCACTCTCGGAATCGAATTCCGTCCACAAATGCTCCGGGAATCAGCGGTGGAAGGCAAGGGCTCGGCGGTTTCTCCGTTTCTCTCGTATAAGGGCGGCGGTTTGATTTGGAGAAGATGATGGCGTGGGTTTTTATTCTATCCTATATATATATATATATATTAATATATAATAATATATTTTATTACAAAATTACATAAAGCACCAAAACAACGCGAAAACCGAACTACCTCGGAATTTGACGAAATTTGCACCGTAGCTAAATACCCACGCTACGAACACAACGGCGAAGTCGAAATTAATTTTCGACGAACAGAACTCGAGTTATACCCAAATAAAGTGAAACACCAACATTCCCCCGAGAGGCCACACCGGGTCACCCAAAAAGACTCGGCTTGCTAGGGAGATCTTGCCAACAGGCTACAGAATAGGGAACTTAGTTCTAAAGAGCTAAACCACACTCCACAAATGGCACAAGCCACGGAAACAAGTCATCGTAACGCCAACGAGAATAAAAATAAACGCAGAAAAATCGGGGGCGTTACAGTGACACCTGTCCAGCATATTAGGAAAAATATCAAAATAAAATATTTTCCCTCTTTTTTGCTCTACCGCCGTGCGGTAAGAAACTGTCGCTTGGAGGTAGCAAGACTACTCGACGCTCGTTTAGACAACTAGCTCCCAACGGTATGACAAGTATTGGGTATTGTATCTATGATAACCTATATTTGTGTGAAGTCACCCTTAAACTAAGATGAATTAACGTTGTATTTGAAGATATTTTCTTGTTGAGTGCTTGCAGGTTATTATTGCTAAGTGTTGACCAATGTCAGTTTACAATGAGTCACTTAACATGGGACCATGCAATGTAATCCCTCATTGTGTGATCCATTGTATTGACTCATGTGTAACCTCTCTATTGGAATGCACTTCATTTTCAAGTACAAAATCATGGAATATAGGAAGGGTTGCTGATCTCATATAAATAAGAAAAGAAATTTACTCTAAAATTTTCCTAAGTCCATTTTTCGAAAAGAAGAGTGTTTTTCGAAAGGTCTAAGTTAAGTTTTTCGAGAAAGAAGAACTGCTCTCCAGAAACAAAAATACTTTTTGAAAAACTCTAAAAAACTTCTAAGTTCTATTTTTTGAAAATTGCTCTGCAAATTTCGCAAAAAAGCCAAGTCCATATTTCGAAAAAGGAAAGTTGTTTTCAAAAAATGGGACTCATGTTTCGAAAAAGAAAAGTTGTTTTCGAAATGTCAAAATTGTTTTTCGAAAAATAAGTTTAACTGTTCACACAATTTTGCGTGAAACATTTTCTTGAGAAGGGTATGCCATTTTTCGAAAGATCAAGTTCTTTTAGAAAAATCAAGATGTCTTTAGAAGAATGCAGTTGCAGAGATTTCATTCAATTCGTCGAACTGGATTTCATTCGTCGAACGGAGTTCATAATTCATCGAACGGGTTTCATTCAGTTCTTCGAACGGGATTTCTTTCGTTGAACGGGATTTATTTCGTCTAATGGGTTTCATTTAGTTCGTCGTACAGGATTTCATTCGTTAAACAGAGTTCATAATTCATCGAATGGGTTTCATTCAGTTCATCGAATGGGATTTCATTCGTCGAACGGGAGTTCATAATTCGTCGAATAGGAGTTCATAATTCGTCGAACGGGATTTCAAATTTAAATTCGTGATTAACATGATTGATCATCATGCCTTAAATGATTTCAGACCGTTAGTGGATATCCTATATAATGTCATCTAGAGGATTTGCTAACCCTAATAATAATAATAACTGTGGAAAATAGAGAAGTCAGAATCGCCGTAAGTTCTAGATCGGTAAAAGTCGCAAACGCCATCTTTGTTCTTTTTTGAAGATTCTTACTCGATCTTGTGATTCTACAGAGAAAAGATTAAACAGATCACTATTTCAAGATTCTTGAGTCAACACTTGATCGTGTCAGATCCAACGAGTTTTAGATCATTTTTTCTCAAGATTATTTCCTCAACATCATCTTCAAGAATTTCAAGTCTCATTAGGGAAGAACTTTGAAGATCTCAGATCTGGAAGTAAAATTTTATTGTTGTTGTAAAATTAATTTTGACTCATGTAGGAGCTTTGTCTTCGAGCTTGTAGGAAGATTATTCTTTCGAGTGTAGATCCCATTTTGGGGGATCGAGTTTGTAGGAATATTAGATCTCCGAGTTGTAGTAGCGTTGCTACGAGTTGTAGGATTGTTTTCATTCCGAGATATAGTGAAGTAGCCAAGGCTAGCATGGTGCTAGATTTGTTTGGTAGAGAGTGGGCATACCCATTGTTGGGGAAACACTATAACTCCTTGTGTCGTCTGGTGTATGCTTGATTTCTCTTTGTTTCTCTCTCAATTTTTTTCCCCAAAAGATGCAGAACTCACCTATTCAACCCCTCTAGGTGATTTAGGTAGACAATTAGATAATTTCAATTGGTATCAGAGGGAGGTTGTTCATAAAAGGTTCATACCTTGAACAGATCTACTTCTACTTGTCATAGAGATTATCAAGCATGGACAGAACCAAGGACTCCACAAAGCTTCCGGTGTGCACAAAGGCTAAATTTCCTATGTGGAAAGAAAGAGTCAAATTCTTCATGGAAGCTGTTGATCCCCGAAAATTCATGATAGTGGAAGAAGGCCCTCATGTTCCAATGATAGCCTCCACTATTGATCCCACCAAGTCGGTACGAAGGAAACTGATGGATCTCGACAAAGATGAGATTGCCCTTGTCTCTCTAGACAAGAAAGCTAAAAAATATCAATGCAAGTGCAAACGATGATTCAATGTTGCAGAACCTTATTCACTGCCAATATGTAAAGTAAATGTGAGAGTAACTGATCGTCTTGATGGAAGGGATAGAAGAAGTAAGGGATGACAGAAGATCTCTTCTGAACCAAAAGTAAGAGGCCTTCAAGCAAGGCCCTAAGGAAACAATAGCTGACACTTATTAGAATTTCTTCAAGATCGCCAATAGCCTGAAGAACTACGTACGGAAATTCACAAAGGTTGAACTAAAAGACAAGCTCATTAGATCCTTGACTAAGGAATGGGATAATAAAATTTGTGCGATCAGGGAGCTCGTGAGACTTGCTTAAACTGACCCACAGAAGCTCTTTGGAAAGGTTATGTCCTATGAGATTTAAATCAACACAAGAAAAGATGAAGAAGAGGGCAGCAGATCTTCATCAAAAGAGAAGTCTGTTTTATTGAAGACAGATATCTCAAGAAAGGCTAAAGTTTCATCTCTTGCTCCCACTCAGGAAGAAAGTGAATAAGAAGACTCAGAGCCAAGCTCCTAGGACTAAGAATTAACTAATGGAGAGTTCTCCCTTCTCTCCAGGCAGTTCAAGAAGTTTCTCACTAAGAAGAAATAGATGAGAGGCAATGAATACACTTACTGAATATCATGTCATGCTGGTGATCATCAAAATAAAAGGCATACAACTGACAGGTATAAATCAAAACAGAACAAACATTATTCTAGTGACATTGTGTGCCACTATTGTAATAAGCCAGGTCATGTGATCGTCGACTGCCCGCACAAGAAAAAGGAGGGTGGAAGAAGAGAAGAGCAAAAGTCCTCCCATAGTAAAAAGAAGGAGAAGAGCTTCATGGCAATGAAGTAGATGACCTTTAGTGACATTGACTCATCCGATTCAAGTGATGATGAAGAAGCCTACTTAAGGCTCGTGGCTCACTCCGACGATGAAGAGGTTATCCCCCAATTTAATGGGGAGGTAAATTCTCACACTACTCTTTCTGAATCTGATGTTCCTGACGATGACAATGAGGTCTATTCCTCTGATGATGAATCAGAACTCATGGATTAGTATAAAGAGTTGATCAAGTACTATGAACTGTGTAGAAAAGTTGTTAGATCTCAGGCCAAGGAAATCAAATCCCTTAAGGATGAGGAGATCACTCTAAGGCAGGAAGTCGCAAGAATTGACTCACTCAGAAAGGAACTTGACACCCTTTTTAAAGAATACAATAATGCACTCGAGCACCTTAACCTGAAAGAGAAAATCATCAAGAACTTGGAAGAATAGATTGTCGCTGAAAAGAAACTCACTGAAAGTTTCTCCAAGCCCAAGACAATCCTTCCACTAGTTGCTGAATTATCTACTCAGGCTAAAGGAGCTGGCTTAGGCCACGTAGCTCCCCCTAGTAAATCCTCTAGGAGGAATAAGGCTAAAAGAAAAAATAAGGCTGCTAAGAAAGCCTTAGCCAAAGAGAAAGGGAAAGCCCCTCTGAATCAAACAATGTTTAAGAAGTTAATCTTCCCAATGAACCAGTTTGATTTTGAGTCATCCTATGGTCATTTCACCAGGCCTACTTATATAAGGCCTAAGTCATGCTACCAACGATGACCTGTCCCCGAAACTAAGGTGAAGGTCCATTCAAGGCACCTTATGAAGAGATCACTACACAGAACAATGGTCAATATGTTCATGGCTATAATATTTAGAAGGCACTGAAAGCCAAACCCATTGTACCTAAGGGAATAGAGGTGCAGAAAACTTGTGAATGTCATCATCATGAAGCTTCTACCTCAAATTCAACCTTTCTTACTAGACCACATGCTTAAAAGGTCAAGCAAGTGACTTGGAAGAGATACAAAAGGTTTGACTGTTGGTGCTGCGACAAAGTTGGTCACTTTGCTGTGGATTGCTGGTTCAATCCCAGAAACTTTGAAACTCCTCGAGTTAGATAAGCGAGACTGACCACTCACGAGGTTAATGGTCCTAAGGGGAGCGTGGTGACCAGGAACCAAGGACCCAAATACGTTTGGGTTCCTAAGGTAAAATTATCTATTTTTACAGGTATGTCCAAAGGCCAACAAAATTCCTATCTGGTATTTGGACATTGGATGCTCTTGGCATATGATCGGGACAAGAACTCTACTTCAAAATTATACTCCAGTAAAAGATGGTCCAGAGGTTATCTTTGGTGGTCCTAACTGAGGAATTACAAAAGGCTGCGGTACAATTTATAATTGTATAGTCTCATTCACTAATGTGGCTTATGTGAACGGATTAGAACATAATATGATTAACATAAGCCAATTATGTGATAAAGGCTTTATTGTTACATTCTCTAAAGATCGGGGCCTAATAAAATTGGCCTCTACTATGGAGACGATATTAGTAGGCACTAGGAGTAGAAGTATTTTATGTCTTAATTTTTTATGCTTAGACATTTCAACCCCAAATATGTTATGTTACAAAAAATAGTGCATCTTTTTGTGACCAATGGCACAAGAGATTAGCACATATTAATTTCAAAACTATTAATATGCTATTTTATCAAGACCTAGTACGTGACACACCGACTATTAAATGCATTAAAGAGAGTCCATGTCACGCATACCAAATGGGCAAGCAGACAAGGGCTACCTTTAAGGGCATTGCTGTTAATGATCCCTCAAGGTGCTTATATTTACTGTACATGGACATATTCGGTCCAATGCATGTTCGTATCTTAGGAGGTAAGTCATATATGCTGGTAATTATTGATGATCACTCACATTTTACTTGGGTGATCTTTCTGAAAATAAAGTTAGATACCTTTGATGTGTTCACGAATTTTGTCATGCAAATCCAGAATGAATTAAACTACTCTGTGGTCAAAATCAGAAGTCACCGTGGAAAAGAATTCGAATCTAGTTCTATGACAGAATTATGTGGAAGTCTAGCTATCTTTCATGAGTTTTCGAGAGAACTACAATGCTAACTGACTCCTCTCTACTATAGTACTTCTAGGTTGAGGCCGTCAATACAACTTGTCATGTGCAAAATAGAGCATTGATCAACAAGAATCATCATAAGACTCCCTATGAGCTACTGAAAGGCAGGAGACCGACTGGGTCCAACTTCAGGATCTTTGGCTGTAAATGCTATGCACTTAATAATGGGAAATATCATCGTACAATGTTTGGAGAAAAATTTTATGAAGATATTTTTCTAGGTTATAGTAGCCATAGTAGGGCTTATAGAATTTTTAATTAGAAAACTCTGGTGGTAAAAGAGTCAATTAACATTGTATTTGATGAGTCGAGCTTGCTACATAGCAACTCTTCCTGTGTTTTTCTTTAAGATGTTGGTTCAAGGCTGAAAGAATAAAGCTTGGATGAGGCTGTTGGAACACCCTATTACTAATTTGGGTCAGGATCACTATGTCAATAGGATTGCTACTTTGACTTTGTTGTATTGAGAAAAGGTCAACTAGTTAGGCTAAGGCATAGGACTTAGGGTTGAAGATTTCCCCAAGACCTCCTAGTTCAGATGCAGAAGCCAAGAAGAAGAATTGAAGTTGTCGTCGAGCTCAGATCGACGAAGCGTCGAACTCAGTACGACTATCTCCAAGTTCAGGCTGACAAAGTGTCGACCTCAGTTCAACGATCTCTGAGCTCAAGTCGACGAGGCGTCGAACCCAGTTCGACGATCTCTGAGCTCAGATCGATGATTTCAGTCCAAGTTAAATTCCAATATCTCTGAGCTAAGTTCGACGATCGTTGAGCTCAGATCGACGATTTCATTTTGAGATCGACGATTTCTGGGATTTTGTCAGCTTGTTAAGGATTTCAAATCAGAGCATTTAATGAAAAAGATTTCTAGCCATTATAATAAATCTGGAGCAAGTTTCAAGGAAACAACGAAGGAATGTACTTAGGTTATTTCCTCCAGAGACAGTTGACAATTAAGGATAGCATTTATGACTTTGCTAATGGCTATTTTCAAGATTTGATGACTGGAGTTCTTATCATCATTATTCAGAGAGAAAAAAGATACATAGCAATATACACAAAGACACAGAGAAAGAATAAGAAGATCATTAACTCAGAAAACTGAACAAGTTTTCTTTCTGATTCCTACTGATCAAAAGCTTTCTCAAGTCATCATCATTCACACTCCAAACAATAAACATTTCAGTTTTTGCTGAAATCATCTAGTGCTGGAGCAATCATTTCATTGAAGACCTATCACCCTTGCAAAGCTTCCAGTTCCTGAATTCTTGCAACATCTCAGGGGGAGCTTTGACAACATCTCATCCACTAGTGCTTCTCTTTGATAGTTGACAGAGAAGACAACTTCACCCCATTTTCTTTTCCTTTCCTGTAAAAGGGTTTTTAAACTCCCTTCAAAAGTTTTTCTATGGTTCCTGAGACCTGATCAAAACTCAGTGGTGGCAAGACACCTGATAAAAAAATCTGGTTTAGTTTTTGAGCACCATATCAAAAGCTCATTGGTGCCCAGGACACCTGATCAACTCATCCTGCAGTGGATTCCTACCAAGGGTGGAAGAAGAGTGGATGTACCCAGGTTTTGGGGAACCACTATAGCTCCTTGTGTCTACTGGATTACTTGCTCTTTCTTGTGTTTTGTGTTGTGTGTTGTGAATTAATCCTTTTGTAGTTGTTTTATTTTAGTTTCTGCTTAGAACTCTACACTTATTAAATCAAGTCTTCCACTGCTAGAATAATTTTTATATTTGCAAAATTATTTTAAAACACTTTATTCACCCCCCTCTAGAGTGAAGGATTGATCTTACCCTCACTTTCAATTGGTATCAGAGCCAGGTTGGTTGCTCAGCCAAATTGGTTGTTAATACAGACTAACATCTGAACCAAAAGATCTATCTTAAGATCCATCCTTATAGAGGGTTATTTTTACTATATCTATTTTAGTTTAAATTCATGGCACAAAACAAGGATTATGCTAGCACCAGACCTCCAGTGTGCAATCTCTCCAAGTTTGCACTTTGAAATGCAAGGATTAGATTGTACATGAATTCTATTGATGAAGATATCTTTAATTCTGTTTTGACAGATTGCCCAAAGCCTCCTGCAAGCACAAGTACAATTGTTATTCCACCTCCTTCAGGAACAGATGCTGATATAAAGAAATGGAAGATTGCTGATGCCAAAGCTATGAACATCCTGGCACAAACAATGTTTGATGATATCTTTCAAAAGGTAGATGAATGCAACTCAGCTAAGGAAATTTGGGACAAAGTATCTGAAATTGTATCAGGATCAGCTGATGAAAGGAAAGACAGAAGACTTCATCTCATCACCCGATATGAAACTTTCAAGAAGGCAGAAAATGAGTCAGTAACTGACATGTACAGCAGACTAAGCTTAATTGTCATTGAACTCAAAACTTTGGACAAGGAGATCTCTATCACAGAGATCAATGACAAAATTCTAATGTGATTCCCCAGCACTTGGGATTCAAGAATCTGGCCAATCAAGGATGCCAGAAGTCTGAATGAGATTACCACAGAAGCTCTATTGGGCAAGGTCAAATCCTATGAGCAGCTCATCAAGAATAGAGAAGAAGAGCAGAAGACAACTTCTCCAGCAGTCAAGAAGGAGAAATCAATTGCTTTCAAAGCCACAAAAGAATAGCTTGAAGACAAAATCACAGGAAATGAAGAACTGATGAGTCTTCTAGCCAAAAGGTTTTACAAAATGGTTAGGAAGGATTTCAGAAAAAGGTCATCAAGAGGCCAATAAAAGCCAAAGTATGATAGGTCAAATAACAAAGAAATTATCTATTATGGTTGCAAAAAACCAGGCCACATACTGCCTGACTGTCCAAAAAATCAAAATAAGGACAAAAAGGACAAGAGGAAAAGAGAAAAGACAAAGACTCTAGAAGAAATCATCATGTCAAATCCTCCTCCAGTAAGAACAAGCACACTAGGAAGGGGTTTGTTGCTGAAACATGGAGTACAACAGAAGAAGAATCTGATGCATCATCAAGCTCAAGTGATGATGAAGATGATTGTTGCGCGCTAGGGTTCGAAGAAATAAACGCAACCGAACTAGCAACCCGATGAGGCAAGTATACCTATCGAATTGTAGCAAGGGGACACAAGTGTCGTATTAAGATCCGGGAACTGTTGGCTAAGCTTACTCACACGAACGCTATTATCTTATCGACGGAAAAACTAGGGTTTTAGAAAATCTAAGCGCAATGGAGAAATTAAAGCAAACTAAAAAGAGAACTACCGCAATTAAGTTACGCTATTAAGCAAACAACTAAGCTAGAAAGGAAATTACCGCAGTTAATAAAAGAGCACAATATATGAGATTACTACAAAAAGGTAGAACAATATGAAATGGGAATGCACCCGATCGAGATTCACCTCGGCTAAAGACGATTAAGAAAATGCGATAAAAATCTAAACTTAATAGGATAAGGGTCCTTGACCGTGGAGGTTCCTAAAGCTTGAACATACTTCTCTCGAAGTCGTGCCCAACTGAGTTTAGGAAGGTCCGACCGACTCTCGTCTAAATCGGAGGCCTAAAACTCGCTTTACGCGGTGAACCCCACTATTGGATTTTACTCCAATCCGGGAGATTTGTACGTCTGCCTCTCTCGAGGGGTGCGTACAACTCCCTTTACTCTTGAATGCTCACTTCATTCTTTCGGCCTCTCGGCTAGCCCAGAATGAAAGCAAAGGCGGAGAGTATATATCGAAAATATACCTCCGACCCGTGATAAATCAAGAGTAATTCAAGGCCCTAACCTAAAAAGAAAAGATTAATTAAAACATCATAACATAATCGCTCTAACCTCGGATCATCAAGATCGAGTACAAGGAGGATTAGTTAATCATAATGGAGTGGAGGGGGGAAGATGAGTAGAAAAGCATAAGAAGAACACAAGCTAAACAAGAACACTTTTATTAATAAAAAGGGCAAGTTACACTATTGAAAATTAAAGTTACAAGTGCATGAAAATTAAACCCTATTCTAGCCCTACATTAAGCACTTAAGCAAGAAGAAAATTACATTAAAAGCTAGCACAAACTATGATTAAACTAGGGTTAACCAAAAAGTACAAAGAGAGGGGAGAGAGAGAGAGAGAAAAAGCATGAAAAAGGATCAAGAAACAAAGGGGCAGCACCTCCCCCACTCAACCAAAGCTTGCTGAAATGGGGAGGAGGGGGGCTCAATTTATAGATTTTTTCTCGGGTCGGTCACGCCCTCCGACACGCCCTAGGGGGGCGTGTCAGGGGGCGTGACAGTACTATGTTGACCTCGGGCTCTGGATTCTGGCGGGAGGGATGATTGCTTCGGTACGTCGGTGGTCACGCCCTAGGTCACGCCCGTGACAGGGGGGCGTGACAGGCATGTCATGTCCAAATCATTGGTCGGAAATCCGTCAGTCACCGAAAAAGGAAGGTGTCACGCCCATGTCACGGGCGTGACATGGGGCGTGACAGTACTATTTACGTGCTGAGGCGGAAGGGCATTTAATGCGGCCGCAGCTTTTGCGGCAGAGGGCGACACGCCCATGTCACGCCCGGTGACACGCCCAGGGAGGGCGTGACAGGGGGGCGTGACAGCGGTTTTGACCGTTTTCTGTCCCTTCCAGCAGGTGTCCTCGGGATCGGGTGACACGCCCTAGGTCACGCCCAGGGAGGGCGTGACAGGGGGGCGTGACAGGCCATTTTGGCAATTTTTCTGAAAACCTGCAAAAAGACAGGAAAAAGTTAGTGGCAATAAAATTTACATAAAAAGGATAAAAATAAACTAATAATAGACATAATTTGTACAATATAAAATATAAAAAACGATAATAGTTTAGGCTACAAAACGTATTATCAAATTCCCCCAAGCTTAAGCTTTGCTTGTCCCCAAGCAAAAATATAAAAACTAGATATTTATAACAGGACTAATCAACAAGTTCTAATTATGCCTACACAAGTACTATGCGAAATTCTTAGTAGGGAAAAGGTGAAATGTAAGTCTAAAACAATTATTTAGGTATGGTAAAACTTTTATAAACTTTACTTAATAAAAACAAATCATCCAAAATTTTAGCGAGATTTTTTAAATGGACTTAAGTAAAGCAACGAAAATGAAAAACACGCATTGAGTTGTTACTAGATCCAAGCAACGTATTATAATTATATCAATTTAATTATCAAAAATCTAGGTTTAAATCCAAAACTAAAACTGATTTACTATTTTTCTTTTCTTAGTTGTTAAATAAAAAACAAAAAGCGTGAATCAAAAGGACTTAAATAGGACAGAAACGTTTGATTTAGGAAAATGATTAGGAGTGGAATTCAAAGATAAACGTGAAGGTTTAAAATCACACTAAACCAAAGCAAAGAGTTTCAAAAGCTTTCATAAAAATATGTACACATTTTTTTCTTTTTCTTTTTCATTTTTTTTTCTTTTTTCAAAACAAAGGCCATAAATATTTTTATTTTCCTTTTTGAGTTGGCCAAACAAAAATAAACATCACTTTTGAACATACTTCCTTTTTTTTCGAAAACCTTTCTCCACAAAAAATCACAAAATACCCTATCAAAAATCGTCAAAATAATTTATGAAACTCAAAAAGGCTAGTGTGATTCGATAGGTTGGAAATTTTGGCTTTGGTGAAACTGAAATGAAGAGAGGAGCTATCAATTGAAATCGGAAAAAGGCTCAAAAACGGCTAACTAGCGGTAAAAGTTTTTAGGTTGGCAGGAAAGCTCAAACGAGAACAAAAATGGCCTAAATCATTTTCACGCTTTTGAATTTATTTAAAACAAAGGTTTGAAAAATTTTCAAAAAGCGAGTCCTAGATAATAAAAGAAGATTGATGAAATTAACTTGAAAATAGAAATAATAGGTGACTTGGATCGTTCACATCTACTACGTTATTCAAAAGTTGACTTTACAAAAATTATTCAAAAACGAAAAAGAAAATAGTGGATGATGAATTTTTGAGAAAGTAAAGGAAATAAAAAACAAAAAACCATAATAGAAATGCGAGTTTTAGAAAAATATTTCACCTTAACATGCTACCGCGAATTAGAAACACAGCATGGCCAACATTTTACTTGCGAAACATAATTAAAAAGGACGATTAGAAATATTATAATTAACTAAGTTGTTTATAGGAGATTTTGAGTAAAACAAAACTGAAAACTAGGGGTACTATTGAAATACCAAAATGTCTAAACTATTCAAGAATACATATATATTTTTTTTATTTTGAGAAATATTCTCTTTTTTTTGGATTTTGGAAAATTTTTCTCTTTTTTGGAATTTTAAGATATTCATTTTTTTTTTTTAATTTTATGGAACTATTTACAAAAAAAAAAGGAAATTATTTACACTAAGCAAAAATGAAGGAGGAAATCCTCCCCAAGCTTAAAACAGACATTGTCCTCAATGGCTAAAGAAGGGGATTGGAGAAGGAGAGAAAAATAAAGTGCAGAATTGAAAAGATAGAATTGAAATGCAGGTACTTCCCCGGATTTATTTGCTGCGAAAACTGAGTGATGCCGCTCCCCGAATGTCTTCTTTGGACTTCGTGATGGATTCAGCAATGTTGGAGTAGGCGATCGCAGAAGCTTCAGCTTGTCGGAGCCGTCCGAGGCAAAAATTGTAAAATAAAGAAAACAGAAAAAGATAACTTGGGTTGCCTCCCAAGAGCGCCCTTTGGTTAAAGCGTCGTTGAGCTCGACGCATCAAAAAAATAATATTGTCCAAAAATATTGTTGTCCCGAAATAAAATTGTTTTTAGCCAAAAAAAAAAAAAAAAGTGCAAGATTAAAGTTCGTGAAGCAGAAACTTAATAGTGTTTGGACTGACATCATCATCACCAGAAAAATACAGTTTAAGATGCTGACCATTCACTTTGAAATTACCCTTATCAGGGTGAGAAATTAAAACAGTTCCATAAGGAAATACTTCTAAAACAGAAAACGGGCCAGACCAGCGAGATTTTAATTTGCCCGGAAATAAACGTAAACGACTGTTATATAATAGGACTTGGTCGCCCGGCTTAAAGTTTTTAGGGTGCCTTAAGTGTTTATCGTGTAAACGCTTCGTCCGCTCTTTATAAAGTTTATTATTTTCATAAGCATAAGAGCGCCACTCATCGAGTTCATTTAGTTGAAATTTTCGAAGGTCACCGACTGAGTGGGGATCGAAGTTTAAAAATTTTAAGGCCCAAAAGGCGCGGTGTTCTAACTCCACGGGCAGATGACACGATTTTCCATAGACCAGCCGATACGGCGTACATCCGAGGGCGGTTTTGTACGCTGTTCGGTAGGCCCATAGAGCATCGTCAAGTTTGGCTGACCAGTCTTTTCTAGAAGTTGAAACAGTCTTTTCTAATATTCTTTTTATTTCTCTATTTACTACTTCGACTTTACCGTTAGTTTGGGGGTGGTAGGCAGTGGACAGTTTATGCGTAACGCCGTATTTAGTAAGGACTTTTGAAAATTGCGCGTTACAGAAATGGGAACCCCTATCGCTAACGATTGCGCGAGGCGTACCGAATCTAGAAAATAATTTTTTTAAAAACGTGACTACAACTCGGGAGTCGTTCGTAGGAAGAGCTTGGGCCTCAGCCCATCGTGAAACATAATCAACAGCAACTAAAATATATTTGTTTCCGAAGCTAGAAGGAAGGGGCCAACAAAATCAATTCCCCAGAGGTCGAAAATTTCGCACTCTAAGAAATAATTTTGCGGCATTTCATTTTTATTAGAAATATTGCCCGACCGTTGGCAACTATCACACCTGCTCACAAAGGCTTGCGCGTCTTTAAACAGGCTAGGCCAGTAAAAACCCGCGCAAAGCACTTTATGAGCGGTGCGAGCAGCTTGATAGTGCCCACCTGTCGGACCTTCATGCAAATGTTTTAGAATATTAATTCCTTCATCAAAAGAAACACATCTCCTTATCACTTGATCCGCACAAATTTTGAAAAGATGCGGGTCTTCCCAAAAGTAGTTCTTCAGCTCAGAAAAGAATTTCTTCTTCTGCTGAGAGGAGAACTCTTTTGGGAGCACCCGGGCCACTAGATAGTTGGCGATGTGCGCGAACCAAGGAGAAGTAGATGTATTAACTAAAAGCAGCTTCTCATCAGGAAAATAATCATTAAAAGATTTTTCATTTAATTTTTCTATAAAGGGGTTATCTAATCTTGATAAATGGTCGGCGGCCAAGTTCTCGGCTCCTCGCTTATCACGATCTCTAAGTCAAACTCCTGGAGGAGTAAGACCCAGCGAATCAAGCGAGGCTTGGCATCCGTTTTGGCAAGAAGGTACTTGAGGGCCGAGTGGTCCGTAAAAACAATGATTTTTGAAAGTGTAATGTAAGGGCGAAATTTATCAAACGCAAATACTACAGCTAAGAGCTCTTTTTCGGTTGTGGTGTAATTTTCTTGTGCAGATGTGAGGGTTTTACTAGCATAATAGATGGGGTGGAAGTTCTTAGATATGCGTTGACCTAATACGGCTCCCACCGCAAAACTACTCGCATCGCACATAATCTCGAAAGGAAGGTCCCACACCGGAGCTATCATAATCGGCGCGTTAATTAACTTTTCTTTAATTAATTCAAAGGCAGAAATACAAGAGTCATCAAAAATGAATGGAGCGTCTTTTTCTAAGAGATGGGTGAGGGGCTTAGTGATCTTGGAGAAGTCCTTTATAAAACGACGATAAAAACCAGCGTGGCCTAGGAAACTTCTTATAGCTTTTATGTTTGTAGGTGGCGGCAACTTCTCAATAACTTCTATCTTGGCAACGTCTACCTCAATACCTTTAGCAGAAATTTTATGACCCAAAACTAACCCTTCCCTCACCATAAAATGGCATTTTTCCCAATTTAGGGCAAGGTTAGTTTCTTCGCATCGTTCTAAGACTTTTTCGAGGTTTTCTAAACATCTATCGAAGGTATCGCCGAACACGGAGAAATCGTCCATGAATACCTCCATAATGCTTTCTACGTACTTGTCAAATATTGCGAGCATACATCGTTGAAATGTAGCCGGCGCATTGCATAATCCAAACGGCATTCTTCGGTACGCGAAGGTGCCGAAGGGACAAGTAAACGTAGTTTTCTCTTGGTCCTCGGGAGAGATGGGTATTTGAAAGTACCCCGAGAGGCCATCGAGAAAACAATAAAAGCTATGGCCGGAGAGACGTTCTAAAATCTGGTCGATAAACGGTAGAGGAAAGTGGTCCTTACGGGTGGCGTCATTTAACTTACGGTAATCTATGCACATACGCCAACCCGTCACCGTCCGTGTCGGGATTAATTCATTATTCTCATTACTAATTACGGTTATCCCTCCCTTTTTTGGAACTACTTGAACGGGGCTAACCCACTTACTGTCCGATATCGGGTAGATAATTCCTGCGTCTAATAGTTTCATAACCTCGCCCTTAACTACTTCTTTCATATTCGGGTTTATACGGCGTTGAGGCTGAATAGAGTTACGCGAATTATCTTCCATTAGGATTTTATGTGTACAGAAAGATGGGCTTATGCCCTTGATATCAGAAATTTGCCAAGCAATAGCCCGGCGATGCTTACGTAGAACCAGAAGAAGTTTATCGTTCTGCGTATCCGTGAGGTAGGCCGAAACGATAACTGGTAACTTGGAGTCTTTTTCTAAGAAAGCATACTTAAGGTGTTCGGGAAGTTCTTTAAGTTCTAGGGTAGGGGGTTCTTCATAAGAGGATTTTGAGATTCTTTCTTTTTCAAAAATAATATCTTCATAAACTTTTTTATAAGGAACGTAATAAGGGGTGGGGCTAGCAGCCAAGACGGCTTCTTGTACAGATTCAGTGGTAAGGAAAGAGGAAGAACAAAAATCAGAAAACTCTTTTTCAAACTCAGAAAGACAACAAGAAGATTCATCACTTCCTTGCAGTGATTCTGTGGTAAGAGAAGAGGAGCAAAAAGTAGAAAATTCTTTTTCAAAGTCGGAGAGGCAGTAGGAAGAATCATCACTCACGGCGTCTACGAAAAAACATGAGTCATCATTCGCTAAGGTGTTCTTCATCGAAGGGGTGATAGGAAATGTGACTTCGTCGTCGCCTACTCGAAGAAAGAGCTTACCATTGCTTACGTCAATGATGGCTCGGGAGGTGGCAAGGAAGGGTCGGCCAAGGATCAGGGGAACCTCGACGTCTTCTTCGATGTCCAAAATGACAAAGTCCACCGGGAAGATGAACTTGTCGACTTTCACTAGAACGTCCTCCACTATTCCTAACGGGTACTTGACGGATCTATCGGCTAGCTGGATACTCATACGCGTGGGGTTAAGGCTACCAATCCCTAACTTTTTGAACAACGAAAAGGGCATCAGGTTTATACTTGCGCCTAAGTCGGCTAACGCGTGTTTAACAAAGAGATCACCGAAGACACACGGGATAGAGAAACTACCCGGGTCACTGATTTTCTTTGGCAAACCGTTTGTTAAAACGGCGGAGCACTCGGCGTTAAGCGTGACGTGCGAAAGATTCTCTAACTTCTTCTTGTTTGTGAGGAGGTCTTTAAGATATTTGGCGTATTTCGGCATTTGCGAAATAGCCTTGTGGAAGGGAAGATTAATGTGGATTTGTTTGAAGATTTCTAAGAAGCGGGAGTACTGATCATCTTGACGTTGTCTATTAAGTTCAGAGGGGTATGGAGGAGTTGAATTATTTTTGAAGATGGGTGGTGGAGTGAGATTATTTTCTAAAGTGGGGGTGATTACTTCTTCAGCAGAGGGTGGAAGCGGAGCAGAGCTTTGATTTTTAAAAGCAGAAGCGGAGCTTGCCTCGGGCTCTTCACTTACCATACCGGAGACTTGCTTCCCACTCCGAAGAGTTATAGCTTTCGCTTGCTCTCTCGGGTTGGGTTTGGTATTGGAAGGAAGAGACCCTGCGGGTCGCTCAGAAATTATTTTTGCGAGCTGTCCTACCTGATTTTCTAAACTTTTTACGCTTCCGGTTAAAGTTCTTATGGTGGCGTCATTTGTGGTGATATATTTAGAAAGTAATTCCTCCAAGCTTGGAGGTTTTGGGTAATTTTGAAGAAGTGGTGGTGGTGGTTGTGCAGAAAAATCATTTTGCGGAGGTGGGCGCATCGCATTCGATGGATTACTCCATGAAAAGTTCGGGTGATTTCTTAAAGCGGGGTTATAACTATTCGGAAAATTAAAACCAGGCGGATGAAAATTCGCAGCAGAAAAATTATTAAAAGCAGTTCTAGGCAAATTATTAACATAATCTAAATGTTCTGGAGTAGGGGTTGCAGATTCCCATACCTGAGGGGCGGAGGCAGCAGTCATCTCCGTGATTTTTTTGCTTAGGATTTCTACTTGCAGAGCGAGCTGGGAGACGTTGTCCACTTCATAGATACCTGCAGGCTTGTTCGGGCGGGACCTAGGCACATTCCACTGATAAGTGTTCATGGCCATGTCCTCAAAAAGCTTAAGAGCGGCTTCCGGGGTCTTATGATTTAAAGTACCGCCAGAAGCTGCGTCTATCATTTGCTTCGTGCTTTGATTTAGCCCGTTATAAAACGTCTGCACTTGTAACCATACAGGCAGCGCGTGATGTGGGCATCGTCTTAATAATTCTTTAAATCTCTCCCAGGTTTCGTAAAGGGTTTCAGAGTCTATTTGTCCGAAGGCAGAGATGTCGTTCCTAAGTTTTGCAGTTTTAGCGGGCGGAAAATACTTCGCCAAAAATTTTTCAGTTAATTCATTCCAAGTGGTTATGCTATTTTTCGGAAGTGTGTTAAGCCACTGCTTAGCTTTAGTTCTTAGAGAGAAGGGGAAGAGTCTTAGCCTGATCGCATCATTTGTGACACCATTTATCTTGAAGGTGTCGCAAATTTCAAGAAAGCTAGCTATATGTGCGTTCGGATCTTCATCTTGAAGTCCGTCAAATTGCACATATTGCTGCACCATTTGAATTATGCTAGGCTTTAGTTCAAAGTTATTATTTGCTATAGTAGGGCGGACTATACTCGATTCTGTTCCCTCGAGGTTCGGTCGTGCATAATAGGACATAGTCCTTTGCACGGCCTCATCTACGTTGGGTTCTTCCATTCTTAAAGTATTAAATGACTCGGAGTCCTCAACCGGCACTTGGATAGTAGGACCTTGAAATCGCGATCTTCTCCGAAGAGTACGCTCAATTTCGTGGTCCAAGTCCAAAATAACCGACGGACTCCCGCGGGTCATGCACTAAAAGAACAGAAAAGAAGAAGAGAAAGAGAAAAAGGATAAACTAGAAAGAAAAACTTGATTTAGAAAATTAAATTAAAACTTTTTTTTTTCTTTTTGAAATAGATTTTTTTTTATAGATTAACTCCCGAACTTCCCAAGGACTACCCCGTGAAGGGTTCGCAAGGTACTAGACAAGACAGTGGCGCTTAAAGCCCTTTGCCCTTTTCGAGAGAATTAGGTGGCGTAGAAAAATTGTGAGGTTGGTTTCTATTAAGAGCGGTGATTAAATTTTTTTTGATTTTTCTTTAAAACTTTAAAGAAAGGGGATGAGAAAGAGAAGAGATAAAATTAATAGGTTCGTGTTTTCAAAATATCAACGGAAGTTGGGTCCCCGGCAACGGCGCCAAAAACTTGTTGCGCGCTAGGGTTCGAAGAAATAAACGCAACCGAACTAGCAACCCGATGAGGCAAGTATACCTATCGAATTGTAGCAAGGGGACACAAGTGTCGTATTAAGATCCGGGAACTGTTGGCTAAGCTTACTCACACGAACGCTATTATCTTATCGACGGAAAAACTAGGGTTTTAGAAAATCTAAGCGCAATGGAGAAATTAAAGCAAACTAAAAAGAGAACTACCGCAATTAAGTTACGCTATTAAGCAAACAACTAAGCTAGAAAGGAAATTACCGCAGTTAATAAAAGAGCACAATATATGAGATTACTACAAAAAGGTAGAACAATATGAAATGGGAATGCACCCGATCGAGATTCACCTCGGCTAAAGACGATTAAGAAAATGCGATAAAAATCTAAACTTAATAGGATAAGGGTCCTTGACCGTGGAGGTTCCTAAAGCTTGAACACGCTTCTCTCGAAGTCGTGCCCAACTGAGTTTAGGAAGGTCCGACCGACTCTCGTCTAAATCGGAGGCCTAAAACTCGCTTTACGCGGTGAACCCCACTATTGGATTTTACTCCAATCCGGGAGATTTGTACGTCTGCCTCTCTCGAGGGGTGCGTACAACTCCCTTTACTCTTGAATGCTCACTTCATTCTTTCGGCCTCTCGGCTAGCCCAGAATGAAAGCAAAGGCGGAGAGTATATATCGAAAATATACCTCCGACCCGTGATAAATCAAGAGTAATTCAAGGCCCTAACCTAAAAAGAAAAGATTAATTAAAACATCATAACATAATCGCTCTAACCTCGGATCATCAAGATCGAGTACAAGGAGGATTAGTTAATCATAATGGAGTGGAGGGGGGAAGATGAGTAGAAAAGCATAAGAAGAACACAAGCTAAACAAGAACACTTTTATTAATAAAAAGGGCAAGTTACACTATTGAAAATTAAAGTTACAAGTGCATGAAAATTAAACCCTATTCTAGCCCTACATTAAGCACTTAAGCAAGAAGAAAATTACATTAAAAGCTAGCACAAACTATGATTAAACTAGGGTTAACCAAAAAGTACAAAGAGAGGGGGAGAGAGAGAGAGAAAAAGCATGAAAAAGGATCAAGAAACAAAGGGGCAGCACCTCCCCCACTCAACCAAAGCTTGCTGAAATGGGGAGGAGGGGGGCTCAATTTATAGATTTTTTCTCGGGTCGGTCACGCCCTCCGACACGCCCTAGGGGGGCGTGTCAGGGGGGCGTGACAGTACTATGTTGACCTCGGGCTCTGGATTCTGGCGGGAGGGATGATTGCTTCGGTACGTCGGTGGTCACGCCCTAGGTCACGCCCGTGACAGGGGGGCGTGACAGGCATGTCATGTCCAAATCATTGGTCGGAAATCCGTCAGTCACCGAAAAAGGAAGGTGTCACGCCCATGTCACGGGCGTGACATGGGGCGTGACAGTACTATTTACGTGCTGAGGCGGAAGGGCATTTAATGCGGCCGCAGCTTTTGCGGCAGAGGGCGACACGCCCATGTCACGCCCGGTGACACGCCCAGGGAGGGCGTGACAGGGGGGCGTGACAGCGGTTTTGACCGTTTTCTGTCCCTTCCAGCAGGTGTCCTCGGGATCGGGTGACACGCCCTAGGTCACGCCCAGGGAGGGCGTGACAGGGGGGCGTGACAGGCCATTTTGGCAATTTTTCTGAAAACCTGCAAAAAGACAGGAAAAAGTTAGTGGCAATAAAATTTACATAAAAAGGATAAAAATAAACTAATAATAGACATAATTTGTACAATATAAAATATAAAAAACGATAATAGTTTAGGCTACAAAACGTATTATCAATGATGCACAGGAAAATGAATTCTACATGATGGCAATCAATGCATCTCAGAATAACACTGATTCAGAACATGAATCTGAATCTGAATCTGAACCAGAGCTACAAGAAGATCAGGTAATTGATTCATTTGATTTTAATTCTGAGGACTTTAAGTCTAAATTTAAAGCACTGTGTTTAGATCTACTCAATTATGAGAAAGAAATTATCTCTCTCAGAAATCAATTATCTGAATACAGTACCTTTAGTTCAGATAACCTCAAACTCTCAGATGAGTTAGAATGCTGTAGAGAGCATATAGCTTCACTGAAAAGTAAACTATCTTAGTCCAAGAAGTTTGAAGAAACCCTCAATGGGAGAAGTATAAAACTGATGGACATCACAAGCACAGTGAACTCAAGACTCAATAGTACACTGGGCTTGGGTGCTTCATCCAGCCAAGCTATTGTGTTAACAACTCCCATTAAATTTATCTCTCATAAAGGAAAAGGAGTTATGGAGGTAGCTAAAAAAATTCTGATCTACCCAAAAAGAATAAAGTTCAATAGATATCGTCGAACAGAGCTCGACGATCTTCGAACAGAGCCCGACGATCTTCGAACAGAGCTCAGCGTTTTCATGCTAAATCGTCAAACTCAGGTTGATGATCTATGATCTCTGAACACAGGCAAGTTCGATCACTGAATGGAGCTCGACAATCTGACCCAAGATCGTCGAACTCAGTTCCACGATCGTCGTATAGAGCTCAGAGATTTGACCAATTCTCAAAGGGTACATCAAAAGTTAATTCTAGATATCCTACATCTCAAGGGTTCAACCCTTATACTGAATGTATAATTCCTCCTAGGAGATATCATCCTGAAGGGTATAAGAGTAACCCAGAGAGGTCTTTCATTTCTGATTTCAAAGGTTATCAAGCTAGACCCAAGGTAAACTGGGTCAAAAACAAATGAAATGTTATTTGTGTAGGTTAAGACCTATCAAACCATGGACCAACATTGGTATCTTGATAGTGGGTGCTCCAAGCACATGACAGGAAGCAAGGATAACTTAACATCCTTCAAGGCTAAACATTGACCCAAATTCATGTTTGGAGATTCAAACTTTGGACATGCCAAAGGATTTGGTGCAGTCCAAATAGGATCAGTAACATTCAAGAAGGTAGAATATGTGGAAGGACTGAAGCATAATCTTATCAGCATCAGTCAGCTATGTGATTAAGGCTACCAGGTTACATTCAACAAATCTTCATGCTTCATCAAATCAGAAGACAACACAACTGTGTTGACAGGTAATAGAAGAGGTAACATCTATCTAGTAGATTTTCATTCAACCAAGATAGACATCTATTTATTTAATTCTCTTAGCAAACCTAATGAATTATGGCATAAGAGATTAGGAAATATCAACCTTAGAACCATTTCTAGGCTATCCAAGGACAATCTTGTTAGAGGACTACCTTCTGGCCCATACAAGAAGGAAGGACTCTACAGGTCTTGTCAATCAGGCAAGCAAACTAAAAAAAGTTTTAAGTCACTTAATAAGAGTGATTCACCTAGGATTTTGTATTTATTACAAATGGATCTATTTGGACCCATTTTTGTACAAAGCCTAGGAGGGAAATCTTACCCTTTAGTAGTTGTAGATGACTTCTGTAAATTCACATGGGTGTTCTTTTTGAGGAAGAAGTCCTATAACTTCAAGTGTTTGACAGAGTTTCTAAAATGTATACAAATTGAGTTCAATACTCACATAGCCCTGATCAGATGTGATCATGGGATAGAGTTTGATTCTCTTCTAATGCAAGAGTTCTATCAGAGGGAAGAGATCAGGCACACTTTCTCAGATCCTAGAACTCCTTAACAGAATGGGGTAGCTAAAAGGAAGAATATAACCCTTGTTGAATCTGCCATAACATTGTTGACAGATGCTCACCTTCCTCTATCCTTTTGGGCAGAGGCTGTGAACACTTCAAACTATGTTTTGAATAGGTGTTTGATACATAAGCTAAAGGGCAAGACTCCCTATGAATTACTCAAAGGGAAGAAACCTAAAGTTGATTAGCTTAGGATTTTTGGCTTTGTTTGCTTCATTCATAATAATAACAAGAAATACTTAGCAAAATTAGAAGCCAAAGCTGATGAAGGAGTGTTTCTGGGATACTCCATGATAAGTAAGTCCTATAGGGTTTTTAATAAATCATCTCATAAAGTTGAAGAGATTGTGCATGTTTCTTTTGATGAAGCTAACATGTCTTACAAGGAGAAGAGCACTTCTACCATAGACCCTTTGCAAGTACATTCTATATCAGAAAATTTGGACTGGCTACACATCATTGAACAAGATCCATCACCTTCATCCATTCAACAAGAAGCTGAAAGTGGTGAAAATTAAGATGACAGTCAGATCTTAGCAAGCCATGGTGACAATCCAAATGAAGAGCAAGTTGTTGTTCCACGAGAGGAAACAACACAGGTTGGTGAACAATCAACACCCATTTTTGATTTAGTAACATCAAGAGACCATCCAATCTCCCAAGTGCTTGGAGACATCTCAGCTGGTTTGTAAACCAGAAACCAATTCAATCAAAATCTGATGCACACTTGCTTTCTTTCTCAAATTGAACCTCAATCCTTACAAGGTGCAAAACAAGATCCAAACTGGATCATTGTAATGCAAGAGGAATTAAAACAATTTGAAAGAAACAAAGTGTGGTAGCTAGTACCAAAGCCAAAGAATCATCCCATTATTGGAACAAAATGGGTATTTAGAAACAAGCTAGATGATCAAGGAGTTATAGTAAGAAATAAAGCAAGGCTGGTTGCTCAAGTATACTCTCAAGAAGAAGGCATAGACTATGACCAAACCTTTGCACCAGTTGTAAGGTTAGAAGCCATAAGAATCTTCCTAGCATATGCAGCTCACAAGATGTTCAAAGTATATCAAATGGATGTCAAAAGTGCATTCCTCAATGGTGACATCAAGGAAGAGGTTTATGTAAAACAACCCCAAGGTTTTATCTATCTAACTCACCCTGATTTTGTTTATAAATTACATAAAGAATTATATGTTCTCAAACAAGCTCCAAGAGCATTCTATGAGACCATAGCTTGCTTTCTCTTGAAAAATGATTTTAAAAGGGGTAGAGTAGACCAAACTCTTTTTATTAGAACCCATAAGTCCAATATCCTACTAGTACAAATCTATGTAGATGATATTATTTTTGGTTCTACTGATTCAAATTTGTGCAAAAGGTTCTCCAACCTAATGCATTCCAAATTTGAAATGAGTAGCATGGGTGTGCTATCCTTCTTTCTAGTATTGCAAGTCAAACAACATGTTGATTGCATCTTTATTTCTCAAACCAAGTATGCAAAAGAATTGGTTAAGAAATTTGGTATGTCTGAAGAATCCTCTATGAAAACACCTATGCCTACTAATGTTGTATTAGATGCTGATGAACATGGGAAACCAGTTGATCAGACAACATATAGAGTAATGATTGGCTCCTAATTGCATCTTACAGCTAGTAGACCTGATATAATGTTTGTTACATGCATATGTGCTAGATTCCAAGTCAGCCCTAGAGAGTCACACCTTACATTAGTTAAGAGGATTCTTAGGTATGTGAAAAGTTTTCCAAATCTAGGTCTCTGGTATCCAACTTATTCAGGATTTTATCTAACTTGATTTTCAGACGCTGATTACTCTTGATGTAGAGTAGAAAGGAAAAGCACCAGTGGAACTTGTTAGTTTCTTGGTGACAGACTTGTCTCCTGGTTTTATAAGAAACAAACATATGTGTCTACTTCAACTGCTGAAGCTGAAAATATGGCAGCAGGGAGCTATTGCTCACAAATATTGTGGATTTATAATCAGCTTCTAGACTATGGCTACAACTTAGAAAAGTCCAAAATATTTTGTGATAACACATGGGCTATTTCAATAGCTTAAAATCCAGTCCTCCATAGTAGGACAAAACACATAGAGATTAGGCATCATTTCTTAAGAGATAATGTAGAGAAGAATAAAATTGAATTGGAATATATCCCAACTGATTTACAAAGGGGAGATATTTTCACCAAACCCTTGGATGAAAAGAAACACACCTTCTTCCTTAATCAGTTAGGAATGTTAGATGGAGGAAGTCTTAATTAAGTTCCAAGACCTTTAAACCTAAAAAGAGACAAAGACTAGGTTAAAAAAATTTGAATTTCCTCGTGTCTATAAGTTTTCTATGTCTCTGAACTGCGCTCGACGATTTTCCTGAAGATCGTCGAACTGAGCTCGTCGTTTCCAAATAGTATTTAACTATCCTTTGTTTTCCGTCGAATGGAGATCGACGATGTTAGGAATCGTCGAACGGAGCTCGGCATTTTCCAGATAGTGCTAGACTATCCCTTTCGGTCAGCGATCTCGATTATCGCCGAACGAAGATCGACGATGTTAAATATCATCGAACGGAGATCGACGATGTTGAGACCTTTCAGTTTCCCCAAGATCCGTCGATCGTCGAACTGAGTTCAACGATCTTTCCTTTTCAGCGTCGAACCCTAATATAAAATTATTTTTTCAGACGTCGTTCTCCTTTGCGCTTTCATACTTTCTGCAAGAACTTTCTTCCCTCCAAACTCCTCTACACTTGATCGTGTTTGTTTTTGCAGGAAACATGTCGGTTTCAGTCGCCGTTCTAGTAGCAATTAAGTTCGATACTGGTTTTGACATTGACATGGATTCGTTTGAAGGAACTGATCAAATGTTCAAGGATATTTTGGAACCATGTAAGGAGCAACAACTTGTGAACATCATGACAACCAGGATCAAATTAGCAGCAGATGAAATTAAAGAGTGGGTCTATACTGCCCACAATCTAGATCAACACACAGTCACTAGAACCATCTCAGGAACTAAGGTATCCCTAACCTCGGCCATTCTTACAGAAATCTTTTGGTTAAGTACTTGACATGATAGCATAGACCTATCAGGGGTAGAATTTACTGAGATGTTGGATAGAATAAGTCACAATTCTTAAAACCCTAATAAGTTATTGAAGAAAAATTTGTCTATGGAGTATAGATTTTTAGCAGACATTGTAGGCAAAGTGATTTTAGCCAAACATTCAGCTCATGACACAATATCAAGACATCAGTTCTACTTAATGGCTGCCATAGTAGATAATAAGCATTTGGATTAGGGAGCCATCTTCTTTGATTTGATCAAGAAGAAAATCAATAAGAATTTTGTGAATTTTGGAAGAATTCTTGGCCTATTCCTGCAGAATAGGTGCCCTCAGCTATTAGTGTCAAATGGAATGCATATCAATGCTTCCAAGAGACTTTCTTCTGCTCTCTTTGGAAAATGGGAAAGGCAGATTGTCAAACCAAGCATGGGTCCTGCAGCACAAACTTCTTCATGCACAAGGACTCTTTCAGTCACTCTTCCACAATCCACTACCCCAGCAGAAGCGTTGTCATCCCCCTCAATTTTCGCTCCTCTATTTTCACAACCAGTTACATCTTCTCTTTCTTATCCTCATCCTGTAGTTTCTTCACCTCCTCCAGCCACTTTCTAAGAAGATTTCCAATCTCTACCTTTCTTCTCCTCCATTGACTTAGAATCATCCTCCCAACTTCCATCCTTCAATCTCCTAGATGACTCTTTCATGGATGATTCCCCCTCTTCACCTCAAGACATTCCACACACCTCAACATCATTCCAACAAATACTTCATGACATCATCTCTCAACTGTCTTTTTCCCCTACCATCTCCTCATTCCTACCAACAGTCACCATACCAGCTTCATCTTTTTCATTCATCCCCATCTCTCAGCCATCCATACCACTTCACCCAACATTCATTCCATCCATCTATGCAACACTCCCCTCTACCTCTACTCAAGTTAACCTTGAGTTAGTTGATCTTCTTCCAATGGTAGATAGACTGTATGAGTTGTTGGTCCCCAAGCTAACACTCTTACTGGATTCAGCCTTGGCTCCCTTAGTAAAGAATCTGATTGATTTATCTGTTAGACTCTCTTCTTCCTTCTCCTTTCAGGCCACCCCTTATTCTGGGGCCTAGATTCAGTTATCACTAAAACTAGGCAGGGGGAGATGCCTTATGAAAAAGTGCTGCCTTCAGAGGATTTTGCTATAACAATGCAGATATCAGAAATTCAAGTTTCAGAAAGTACAGCTTCAGAGCATGTTTCAGTTCCAGCTTCAACTCCAGCTCCAACCATCAGTCCAGCAATAGATTTATATTCATTATTATCATTATTTGATTCAATTCTACTTTCAGAAATTCCAGTTTCAGAAAGTACAGCTTCATAGCAAGTTTTAGTTCCAGCTTCAGCTTCAGCTCCAACCATCAGTCCAATAATAGATTTATATTCATTATTATCATTATTTGATTAAAATTATAGTTGTTGTCCTCCAGCACCTTTCCCTGCTGAAGATTTAACCAGGGCTATTGTTCCCCTCTCCTGCTATGATCCAACCCTGATTGAGATGTATATAAATTCAGTTAAATCTATGGAGAGTGATTCTGTGGTTCTTGAGTCTGCTGTTGCTGCTACTGATGTTGATTCTTCAGAGGCTGTTGAAGAGCCAGTTTGTTCAGTTACCGAGGCTAATACTTCAGTTGGTTCTCCTATTGTTACTGCTATTTTAAGTGCTGCTATTATTATTTCTTCTACTGCCCCTCTACTTCTGTTCCTATTTCCACCACCAAAGCAGCTTACAAGGAAATAGATGCTTTGTTTGATGAGCCTTAGAGTTCTGATAAGGATGATGAATTCAGGACTGACTCAAATGATTCCTCTACAACTATTGTAAAGAAGAGGAAAGCTAGAAGCAAGGCTATGAAAAGGGTTCAATTGACCAAAGCAATAACTGATCACGACATACCATATTACATTCTGCACAATTGTCCTATTACTGAGCATTGGATGCAATATTCTAAGAACCAGTTGAAAGCAATGAAGAAGAGAAGAAAGTATGACAAAGGAACTTTTCATCCTCCTCCTCCTTCTCCAAGCACAGGATCTGGTGGAGTCTCGGCTCCTCAAGCTTCCAACATTTCTCAACCCTAGCAAACCTATCAAGGAAGATCTTAATCCAGAGGTTATCATCAAAGAGGAAATCAGCCTAGAGGAAGACAATATAGAGGAAATAAAACAGACTATCAAGTTTATTCAAGAGGATAGCCCAGACAGTAACTTTATCAAAGGAAAGGACAAGGCAAAATTGACTCAACTACTGGTCCATTTCCTTACAAGCTCAAAGAATTTTTTCACTAAAAAGCTCCTCCTACTGACACCATAAATAGGTATGAGCCACCAGTACCTTTTGAAGATCCAGAGAACAATCCAGCTTCCTGGACATCCAGACATTAAGAAATGGCTGCTCTAGATCAAATTAAGAAAGTAAGAGAGAAGGGCCAAGACACATCCAATATATATACTCTATCAGAAAAAAGAAGATAGGAACTTGAAAAATACAGCTCCAAGAGATTCTTCAATATTGAGGAATACATGCTGCTACATACTGAAGCTGTAGTTTCTAGAAGCAAAAGCCAAAGGACTCTTGGTGTTGCTGATGATTTCAGATCAAAGAAAGACTCAGAAAATCCAAACAAAGAAATCATCTTCAAGAAAAGAACTGATGAAAAGCATTAATCTGGATGTAAGCTGAAAACTATTTTATATCTCTGTTGAACTACTTTTGTACTATGATATAATCATATCCGTGGTTCTGCAATGTTGTTTCTGTATTTCTGTTGTTATTATTTTCTATAACTCATGTAAATAGTAATCCTAACCCAAAAAGGGGGAGATTGTTGGAACACCCTATTACTAATTTGGGTCAGGATCACTATGCCAAAAGGATTCCTGCTTTGACCTTGTTGTATAGAGAAAAGGTCAACTAGTTAGGTCTAAGGCTTAGGACTTAGGGTTGAAGATTTCCCCAAGACCTCCTAGTTCAGATGCAGAAGGAAAGAAGAAGAATTGAGGTTATCGTCGAGCTCAGATCGACAAAGCGTCGAACTCAGTTCGACTATCTCCATGTTCAGGCTGACAAAGCGTCGACCTCAGTTCGACGATCTCTGAGCTCAAGTCGATGAGGCGTCGAACCCAGTTCGACGATCTCTGAGCTTAGATCGACGATTTCTGTCCAAGTCAAATTCCAATATCTCTGAGCTCAGTTCGACGATCGTTGAGCTCAGATCGACGATTTCATTTTGAGATCGACGATTTCTTGGGTTTTGTCAGCTTGTTAAGGATTTCAAATCAGAGCATTTAATGAAAAAGATTTCTGGCCGTTATAATAAATCTGGAGCAAGTTTCAAGGAAACAAGAAGGAATGTACTTAGGTTATTTCCTCCAGAGACAGTTGATAATTAAGGATAGCATTTATGACTTTGCTAACGGCTATTTTCAAGATTTGACGACTGGAGTTCTTATCATCATCATTCAGAGAGAAAAAAGATACACAACAATATACACAGAGACACCAAGAAAGAAAAAGGAGATCTATAACTCAGAAAAACTGAACAAGTTTTCTTTCTGATTCTTGCTGATCAAAAGCTTTCTCAAGTCTTCATCATTCACACTCTAGACAACAAACATTTCAGTTTTTGCTGAAATCATCTAGTGCTGGAGAAATCATTTCATTGAAGACCTATCACCCTTGCAAAGCTTCAAGTTCCTGAATTCTTTCTACATCTCAGGGGGATCTTTGACAACATCTCATCCACTAGTGCTTCTCTTTGATCGTTGACAGAGAAGACAACTTCACCCCCATTTCTTTTCCTTTCCTGTAAAAGGGTTTTTAAACTCCCTTCAAAAGTTTTGCTTTGGTTCCTGAGACCTGATCAAAACTCAGTGGTGGCAAGACACTTGATCAAAAAATCTAGTTTGGTTTTTGAGCACCTGATCAAAAGCTCATTGGTGCCCAAGACACCTGATCAACTCATCCTGCAGTGGATTCCTACTAAGGGTGGCAGAAGAGTTGTTGTACTAAGGTTTTGGGGAACCACTATATCTCCTTGTGTCTTCTGGATTGCTTGCTCTTTCTTGTGTTGTGTGCTGTGAATTAATCCTTTTTTAGTTGTTTTATTTCAGTTTCTGCTTAGCACTCTACACTTATTAAAACAAGTCTTCCACTGCTAGAATAATTTTATATTTACAAATTTATTTTAAGACACTCTATTCACCCCCCTCTAGAGTGAAGGATTGATCTTACCCTCACTTTCAGAGGCAGTTGACGTTAGCACTCAAAAGTTCATCAAGATCACTCCTCCAACCTCAATTGGAGAAGAAGATCACCAAGATGAAGAAGTTATCCAAGTGGAAGAAGTAACACCATAAATAGTGGAAGCTCCCAATGCAAGGACTCTAGAGCTAACACACTTGAAGGATCACCCAGTTGATCAAATCATAGGAGATCCTTATGATGGTTTACGAACTCAAAGAGGTACTACTAATGAAAATTTGCATTTGAGTTTTCTCTCGCATGTTGAACCAAAGAAAATCGAAGAAGGAAACCAAGACGCATCTGGAAAATTGTAATTGAATAAGAACTAAATCAGTTCAAGCGCTCCCAAGTCTTGAAGCTTGTAACAAGACCCAAAGGCAAAAATGTGATTGGAACCAAGTGGGTATAAAAGAATAAGATGGATGAATGTGGAATCATCATCAAAAACAAAACCATACTTGTTTCTAAAGGATACAGAAAGGAACAAGGGATTGATTTTGATCAAACCTATGCTCCGGTGGTAAGAATCAAAGCCATCAGGTTGTTCCTCACATATGTTGCCTTTATGGGCTTCACTGTCTATCAAATGGGCGTGAAGTCTGTCTTTCTCAACGTTGATTTAAAGGAAGAAGTATACGTTGAATAACCCCCAGGTTTTGTTGATCCTAATGACCCTGATTATGTTTACTTGTTATTTAAAGCTTTATACTGTTTAAAATAAGCTCCACGAGCTTGGTATGAAACGCTGCCTAATTTTCTTCTTGAGAACAAGTTCACAAGGGGAAAGATAGATAAGACATTATTTCTTAGGGAAGTAAAAGGCAAGATTTTGCTAGTGCAAATCTATGTCGATGACATTATCTTTGGCTCTACTAATGACAACCTTTGCAAGAAGTTTTCCAAACTTATTTAAGGGAAGTTTGAAATAAGCAATATGGGTGAGCTGAAATATTTTTTAGGACTTCATGTGAAACAATCTGATGTTGGAAATTTCATTTCTCAGACGAAGTTCACCAAGGAGTTGGTTAAGAAATTTGGAATGGAGAATGCAACCTCTATGAGGACTCCAATGGGTTCAGCTATGTCTCTGGACAAGGAAAAGAAAGGGAAACCTTTCGATGAAACCAAGTACAGGAGAATAATTGGATCCTTGCTCTACCTTACTGCTAGCCGGCTTAACATAATATTCTCAACATGTGTGTGTGTGCTAGATATCAAGTGAACTCTAAGGAATCTCCTTACACAGCTGCAAAGCGAATTTTGAGATACCTTAAAGGAACACCAAATCTTGGCTTATGGTACATATGAAATAATGATAGCAAACTAATTGGATTTTTAGATGCAGATTTTGAAGGTAACAATGATGATAGAAAGAGCACTTTCGGGACATGCCAATTCCTTGGAAGAAGGCTCATATCTTGGAGTAGTAAGAAGCAGAATAGTGTTGCAATGTCAACCGCCGAGTTAGAATACATTTCTGCAAATAAATATTGCGCACAACTTCTCTGGATAAAGAATTAGTTTGAAGATTACAATTTAAAATTTCAGGATATTACTATGTTTTGTGACTTTTCCAGCGCTATAGCAATCGCCAATTATCCAATTTGTCACAACCGGACGAAGCATATCAAATTGAGATACCACTTCATTCGAGTGCATGTAGAGAATGGGGACATCAACCTTTAGTATTTTCCAACAGATAGGCAGATTGCAGATATTTTCATGAAGGCACTAGATGAGGGCAAGTTCTCGTTCTTTAAGACAGAACTGTGCATGCTGAACACGGAGTCTTGAAAAGTTCAATCAAAGTCAAGAGAATATTCAGCTTCAGCCACTCAGAAAAGGCCAAAGGAATTCTCACTTAGCAAATATTTAGAAAAATTCAAGTTCAGAAATGCATTTCTCGGAAAAGGACTTATATTTTTTGAAAAGATCTTGGATTTCTCAAAAGGTCTTCTGGATTTTTCTAAAAGGACTTGACTTTCTCGAAAAAACCTTATGGAGTTTTCGAAAAATAAGTTGTATTTTTTGAGAAGTCATGTACTTCTCAAAAATCACTTGGTCTTTTCGAAACACTATAGGACTTCTCAAGAAAATCTTCATTCTTTTCGAAACATCCTATATATTTTTGAGAAATGATGTCTACTTTTCGAAAAACGTCGAAATGTCCTTAATGAAATTTTGAAGAAGTCGAACCGCCTTTCCATGTACGTCTATCCTTATTTTAAAAATTCTTAATTTAATATATATAGGAAAGTCCATTGAAAAGTCTAGGGAAAAGTCTCCTGAAAAGCCCCTTGAAGAGATTCCAAAAGATATTCCTGAAGAAACTCCAGACCATTCTCAGCCCCAGGAACATGTTGAGGGGGAGAATGAAGCTATACTCTCTGATGTTGAAGAGATTATCCCAGAATCAGCTGAACCCCCTTTCAGAAATTTTGACTTCTCTCTACCTATAATTATTGGTGAGGAAGGAGATGTCATAACTTTAAGAAAAAGAGGCAATAGTTCAGTTGTGATTGAAGAAATTCCTATCTTGTCTTCCCGAGCTCTTCCTCCTCCACCTCCTCCAGTTGCAACCTTTAGTGAGGATACACTTCTGGGTAAAATTGAAGCTATGATGACTAAGCAGAGAGAGTATTTTGACAAATCTCTCTAAGATATAAGTGAGAAAGTCACTACTCATGAAAAATAGATGAGCAGAGGCTTTGCTGAAATTCAATGTAACACAGATGAACTAAATCGACTATTCAAGATTGGTGGCAAGGCCTTGGACCATACTATCACTAATATTAGTACAGTCATGGGCTAATCATTAACTCTCGCCAATTATCAGATTTAATTGGAATAGAAAGCTCAAGAGCATAACTTCAAAACTTATGGAGAGGTTGGAAAATTCAAAGAGGATGATATAGTAACCCTATATGTATAAGTCAGAAAGGGGGAGGAACTAGACAAAGAATATCTTACTAAATCTTACGAAGGCATGAAGGCTCACTAAATTTGATGAAGGCATGAAGGCTCAATGGGAAGCCAAACTAAAAGAGATCAGTAATGATGTATAGACACTGATTTATAATGTAAATTTTCATACTAATGATACGACTGTTTGGATGCATAATCATATCTTCCCCGACTTTAAAGTCATTCCAAATACAACTCCACCTCCTCATCTTATTCCAACCGTCCAGCAGCCTATATTCTCTCCAAGACCAGAAGTTTATGATGCTCCTCTTGCACAGTACTCCCATGTTTGGTCTAAACTATAGATGCCTCAAAACCCACCTCTAGAGATTCCCATGCTGAAGAAAAGGAAATATGGTGACGGTGCCTCTGCTAGCCTATCCATCCCGACTCAAGAAGATGAGAAATGAAAAGAACAAGATTTGCTGAAGTATGGAGCCCAACCTCCAAGTCCCTCATTTTGGATACTCTAAAGTTAGTTACAAAACTAAATGGAAATAAAGATGATTATTACCGCTGCAAGGAATGGAAAGAATATGAAACTTCCATGACTAAAAGAAGGCTTCATGATAGTCATCATGGCCGTAATAATCCAGATCGTCCTCGGCCTCCAAATTACTATCCAAAGCCCTATAGTTAACTCAAAAGGCAAAAAGAGAAAAGGGAACGATAACACAGGGAACAGTATAAGTGATAAATGTTTTTCAAGTGTTGTGAAATCTTATGGACCTAGATACCTTTATGGACAATTCTATATATATATATACATTTTGAAATTTGATAATATATTACTTCTTTTATCATTGCAATTACTATTGTGTTTGTTAGTAAATTCTTTTAATTATCTTGATATATATTTATCTTAGTGTAGAGGGTTCTGACTTCTATAAATATGAGGAGATTGTTTGGTATTGTATCCACAATAACATAGATTTGTGTGAAGTCACCCTTAAACTAAGATGAATTAACTATGTATTTGATGCTATTTTCTAATTGAGTGCTTGCAGGTTATTATTGCTAAGTGTAGACCAATGTCAGTTTACAATGAGTCACTTAACACAAAACCATGCAATGTAATCCCTCATTGTGTGATCCAAGGTGTTGACTCATGTGTAACCTCTCTATTCGAATGCACTTCATTTTCAAGTACAAAAGCATGGAAGAAAGGAAGGGTTGCTGGTCTCATGCAAAGAAGAAAAGAAATTTACTCTAAAATTTTCCTAAGTCCATTTTTCGAAAAGAGGAGTGTTTTTCGAAAGGTCTAAGTTAAGTTTTTCATGAAAGAAGAAATGTTCTTGAGAAACATAAAGACTTTTCAAAAAACTCTCAAAAAACTTCTAAGTTCTATTTTTCGAGAATTGCTCTGCAAATTTCGCGAAAAAGCCAAGTCTGTTTTTCAAAGAAGAAAAGTTTTTTTCGAAAAATGGGACTCATGTTTCGAAAAAGAAAAGATGTTTTCGAAAAGTCAAAATTGTTTTTCGAAAAATCAGTTTAACTATTCAAACAATTTTGTGTGAAGCATTTTCTAGAGAAGGGTATGCCATTTTTCGAAAGATCAAGTTCTTTTCAAAAAATCAAGATGTCTTTCGGAGAATGCAGTTACATAGATTTCATTCAATTCGTCGAACGAGATTTCATTCGTCGAACAGAGTTCATAATTCATCGAATGGGTATCATTCAGTTCATCGAACGAGATTTCATTAGTCGAACGGAGTTCATAATTCGTCAAACGGGTTTCATTCAGTTAGTCGCACGAGATTTCATTCGTCGAATGGAGGTCATAATTTTTCGAACGAGTTTCATTTAGTTCGTGGAACGGGATTTCATTCGTCGAACGGGAGTTCATAATTCATCGAAAGGGACTTAAAATGTTAATCCGTGTTAAACATGATTGATCATCATTCCTTAAATGATTTCAGACCATTAGTGGATATCTTATATAATGTCCTCTCAAGGATTCGCTAACCCTAATAATAATATCGATAGAAAATGTAGAAGTCAGAATTGTCGCAATTTATAGATCGGGAAAAAGCCGCACCCGCCATCTTCGTTCTTCTCTGTAGCTTCTTCCTCGATCCAGCGATTTAATAGAGAAAAGATTCGACAATCACTATTTCAAGATTCTAGATTCATTCACTTGATCGTGTAGGAACCTACGAGTTTCAGATCGTATTTTATCAAGATTTCTTCCAAAACATCTTCTTCAAGAATTTCAAGTCTCATAAGGGAAGAACTTTAAAGATCTCAGATCTGGAAGTAAAATTTTATTGTTGTTTTAAAATTTATTTCAACTCTTATAGGAGCTTTGACTCTGAGCTTATAGGAAGATTATTCTTCCGAGTGTAGATCCCATTTTGGGGGATCGAGTTTGTATGAGTGTTTGATATACGAATTATAGGAGAGTTTCTCCGAGTTATAGGAGTATTTTCAATCCGAGATATAGTGAAGTAGCCAAGGCTAGCATGGTGCTAGATTGGTGAGGTAGAGAGTGGACGTACCCAAGGTTGGGGAACCACTATAACTCCTTATGTCGTCTGGTGTATGCTTGATTGCTCTATGTTTCTCTCTCAATTTTTTATTTCGCAAAAGTCACAGAACTCACCTATTCACCCCCCTCTAGGTGATTTAGGTAGAAAATTAGATACTCTAAGCAAGCGTTATGCGGTAGGTCACCGAGAGCTTGAGGAGAATTAAATCTAGGGTACCACTAGCGATCGACGGTAGCTCGCAGAAATTGAATTTCTTGTTCTTTTGTATCTGTAAACCTACACACTATACCCAACACACGTATGATCAAATATAACATGAGATTTAATACTACCAAACTAAAGAGATACGAACCATACGCTCTAACAAACTCCCTCTTTTGATAAAATCAAATTCCGTTCATGAGATATAAAACAGTAACGATATGGTATAGTGTAATCAAATCAGTACGCGTGAAATATAGCTGGTAGAACTAATCAATATGGATCCCCCAACAGAAGTGCTCCCTCTAGGAGTGTGCTCCCCCTACACAAGATCTTCCCCTGGGTGACTAAGCATATGATACAATTATGAACACTCAACACTCAACTATCATAGAATATACTCATGAACACTCAACACTCAACTATCATAGGATATTCCAATGAACACTCAACTCTCCAACTTTTTATATTATTGAAAGGGCTGGGGATTAACGAAACTGTCTCGTGAACACTCAACTCTCCCGCTATGTTCATGATATACTAAAGAGATGAGAAAATGTGCGCACATGCATAAAAAATCATAAGAAGTAGGGGTAAAAATTGGAGCGGAACACCCTGAATATAAACCCACCCAACACAAGAAAAATCAATTGCTTTGACGAGCTTTTTAGAGTAAAAGAAGTTTAGAGCACACAAGTGAAACTAAATACACATTATTTGGAGTACAATGCTAGGAGATTTATATAGTTAATACAGTATAACATTATAACAGTCAGGAATAGAAATTGTTTACTAGTACTTATGTGTTATAGACATATAATGGAGTGTAAGTCCAATTCTTATGCATAAAAGTGTTAGATAGAATAATTATATGTGTACGTGTAGCATCAAAAGAAAAAACATCAAGTAAAAAAAATCTTTAGTACATGTTTATCTCAATAATTCAATATGCTTGCACAAGAGAAATAAAGTGAAAAATTATGTCACATAGCTATCTACTTCATATCAAGATTCGAACAAGGAGCACTAACTCAAATTGTAGTTATAGTACAAGATTGAAACGATTCTTTTGACCAAGGTGCTCTGAAAATGTTTAAGTTGTCTACCTAAATCACCTAGAGGGCGGTGAATAGGTGAGTTGTGTGTCTTTTTACGGAATAAAAATTTAGCGAGTTATGCATAGAAAAATTAACCAAGCATTCACAGACGACACCAAGAGTTATAGTGGATCCCCAACCTTGGGTACATCCACTTTCCACCTTACCGATCTTACAATGCACTAGATTCGGCTACTCAACTAAACTTGGATTAAAAACAATCCTACTACTTGGAACAACGTTCCTATTACTCGATCCAAAAACATGATCTACACTCGGAAGAGAAAAACTTCCGACAACAACTCGGAGAGCAAAGTTCCTACACTCGGAGAAGAATCTCCTACAAGAATAAATTGAAATATAAAAGAAATACAAACAGTATTTTCTCTAAGATCTAAAAACTTCTGCCTTTCTTCTTCCTTGAACTTTACAGCTCTATCAGAAATAATTGAAGAAGACTTGGCTAGATCTCTGATCTATAATTTTTGGACTCACAAGATCAAGTATAGGATCTGCCGATTGTAGAATATCTTGATTTGTGAATCAACTACTCTAAATCGTTCTAGATCGAAAGCACTTATGGAAATGAAGACGATGAGCGGGGACTTCCAATTTTGGAAAGAAAATGAGGGATTCAGAATACTTAGAATTTATTCTTATCTTTCATAGGGTTGGTCGAAAATGACAAGACCTTTTATAGGAAATGCCTAACAGTCATAATCATAATTAATGATAGCCAAATGGACCAATCACGTCTAATGACATTTTAAAATCCCGTTAGTCTAGACTTAGAAGAATTTCTGAAAACAATACAGTTGTTCTGGAGAAGAAAGATTGTTCTCAAGAAAAATAACTTTTGATCTCGAGAACCAGAATGGAGATCTCGAGAAAGATGACTTAGAAGAAGAAAAAATGTTGAGGAGGAAAACAATAGTCTCGAAAATGAAGGAAGTACTCGAGAAAAATAAATTATTGTTCTCGAGAAGAAGTACTTTTGTACTCGAGAACAAAGGACTATCTCGAAAACATTCCTAGATGGCGTTGAGTCAAGTCTCTCTCTCAACGATTTGACATAGGCTAACTCGAGAACTAGACAACTTCTTCTCGAGTACAGCAAATATTACTCAAGAACTGTACTAATTTCTCAGCGCTATCATTGCCTAAAGGCTTATCTTCTCGAGAATAAATATAGTCTTCTCGAGAAAAATACTTAGAGTATTTTTCTGAAAAACTGAAAACAATCTTTCTTGAAAAAAATAAGTAACCAACTTTTCCCTTACCCTTAGTGCTTGAAAAAGGAAGTGTGTCCCAATAGAGAGGCTACACATGAGTCAACACTATTGATCACATAATAAGGGATTACATTTTATGGTCCTGTATTTCGAGACTCATTGTAGACTGACATTTGTCTACACTTGGCAAATAAGTCCTACAAACACGAACTAAAAGGAGCATTAAATACAAACTTAATTCATCTTAGTTCAAAGATGTCTGCATACAAATCTTGGCTATTGTGGATGCAATACCCAACATTCTCCCGCTATTTGTAGAAGTCAGAACCCTCTACACTAAGGTGAATTACATCAAGAGAAAAACAAATAAAGAAACTAAAATCCATGATAAGTAGAATAAAAGCTATTATGGAGAAAAATCAGATCAACAAAATTAAAAGTTCATATAAATAGAAATTTGTCCAAGATAACATTTAATTCCACAATTTCAAAAATGAACTTTCAAAATATCTTCAACTTCTACTGATCCTGTTGTTGTTGATGTCTTTCAAGCTTTTCCTGTTGTCTCTTCTGATAGCTATAAGGCTTGGGGAAATACTTTGGAGGTCTTGGTGGAGCCTTGGGATTATTTATTCCATATACTCTGTCATATATCCTTCTTTTTGTAAGAGTTTTTTCATATAATCCCCATTCATTAGAGCTATAATAAAGGCTTCTAGATTCATTGAAATCAAGAACTAGCTTAAGAGTTTCAAGTATAAGAGATTTGGAGGTTGGACTACACACTTCAGTAAACTCTTGAGGTATTTTCCTTTCAGCTTCAGAATATGGAGTTTATCTACTAACAGAGGCTCCATCCCCATATTTCCTTCTTTTTGCTTTCTAAACTTCTGGAGGATGAGGAGGCATACTTGCTTGTTCTTATTCCCAAACTTGTTCATATACATCAGGAGGTGGTCCTTCAGAATATCTGGAGGTGGTCCTTCAAAATATGCTGGAGGAGGTGAGAAGGTTGGCTTATTTACATAAAAGTGAGCAGGAGGAGGAGCAGAAGGGTCCATCGCAAGTTTAGGAAATAGCTGATTATACATCCATATAGTTGTATCATAAGTATATAACTTAGAAATTTTGATTTCTTTAAGTACAGTTGTCTGAATATCTTTCAACTTGTCATCCCACTGATTTTTCATAATCTGAGCTTATTTTTCCAATTGTTCTTTCACTTTATCCCCCCCCCCTTTCTGACATAGAGTGAGGGTGTTGATTACATCTTCTTTAAATTTTCCAACTTCTTAACAAGTTTTGAAGTTCCTTTCTTAGGCTTTCTTCTCAAGTTAATCTGATTGTTAGCATGGGTAACTGATTGTTCCATAACATTGCCAATGCTTGATTGTATGATATAAGACTTTTCCTCCAATTTGTAAGAGCCTTTTAAATTCATCTGTGTTATGCTGGATTTCAGCAAATCCACGGCTCATTTCTTTCTCTAATGCAGTCATGTTTTTTAGTTACAACTTCCAGAGAATCATTAAAGTATTGTCTCTAGGCAGTAATCATAGCTTCAATTTTGTTTAAAATATTACCTTCAGAAAGTGTTGTAGGCTGAGTAGATGGTGGAGGTAGAGCAGGGGCTATCCATGGAGGTATTTCTTAAATTACAATAGTTGAGGTAGAAGATAATTTCTTGTTTACAGTGTTGTCTTCATCTTCAGCATCAATGGGCAGTAAGGAGGGAATAATTAAGTGAAGACATGGAAGTCTTGGTTCAACAGCTTCTTCAGGAATATCATCTTCTGAATCATGAATTAAAATAACTCCATCATCATGTAAGTTTTCAGGAGATTTCTCTAGTTCATTTACCGAAGACTTTTCTTCTTAAGGATAAGGAGACTTTGCTGTAGACTTGGGAGATGTTGCTTGAGAAGAGGGATGATCTTCAGTAATAGGGGATAAAGGCTCTTTGGAATTGAGCTCCACTATCATCCTGAAAATATCTTCATTAGTGGATAAGAGATGCTCTTGAATCTTAGCATCTGTCAAGTTTTCTGTGTCTAGAATATCTTCAGCAGCAGTAAAATATGTATCTTTTGTATGCAGTAGAGAGGAAGAGGCGGCAGCAGATGTAGATGCAATATCTTCTTGTATTGGATGACTAGCAGTAGATGAAGAGACTTGAGGAGGAATGGCTGTAGCAGCTAGAGTAAAGACTGGTGCTGGAAATTCTGTATGGATTGGTGCTGGAGATGGAGTTTGCTGAGCTGGGACAGATAGGGCAGGCTCCCACTCAATAATTGAGTCAATTATCATATATGAAGGAGGAGATGGTGTCCTGTCCACATCTTCAATTCCTTAGCAAATTTGTCAGATTTTTACAATTTAACGTCCCATCTCTAGATGGAGGTGATGGAAACCTTATTCATATGGTGGAGTGCTATGCCCTTTTTCATGGAGAAAATTTCTGGATTCATCTGATATAGGTAAAAAGAAAATTATTCTTCTATAGTTTGGGCTCTTAATACATGCCTTAATCTTTTCAAAAAGTATCATGCCCCACTGGAACTTCTTTCTACAAATCACTGCAGTCATTAGATCGAAAAATTCTGGAGTAATATAACTGATAGAACTTGTCTTGCAGAGAAGAACGTTGCCCAGTATATTTGCTAGTAAATTCCTTTCAGCATTCATGAACTGTGTTCTAATTATGTGAGAGGATTGGGGAATCCAACATAAACTATATTCTCTCTCATAGTTAGTGAGATCATCTTCCATGTCTATGATAGGAAGTTGCAGAAATTGAGAAACAGAGAGGGCAGACATTTTTACCTTAATATCTTGAACCTCGGACTTGATCACCTTGCCATTGCATTTAATCTTAGCATGTCGGAAGAACTCTTCCACATCAGAAGTAAAAATACGGCATGGATGTTCTAGAATAACAGTCAACCTACCTGTATCGAGCAAACGGAGAACATTCTTGAAATCATCTGAAATTTCAGCAATCCCTGTAGAAATCCGTTCACTCCTGATCCCAAGCTTGGAAGACGAAGCCATTGATGTGGAGGAATTGATTTTGGCTGGCCGGTGAATGGAAAAACTGGCTTGCGGCAGACGGAGGAGACGGAGAAGATGAAACGGCTTTTCTCGAGAGGAATGGTTTTGAGATCGAGAATAAAATTTCTTGGACCAAAGTCTATTTATATTTACCTTTAATTTTGATGAAAAATGATATAAATAATATTTAAAATACCTATAATGAGGCGGTTAAGTTGCTGGGTGCTGATATGAAAAATTTGAACTTGAGGACCAGTTGGACACCATATTTCTCGAGTGGGAATGTTGTACTCGAGAAATGAAGTCCATCCTTTGAAATTTTCTGATTTTTGAAGTAAAACCTGAACTTGGACTTGTTGTCACCTTTTTTTTCATTCTTCTTTATCCTTGTTGAGCATTCCAAGTTCTGTTTTTAAGAACGAGAACTTAGCCTTGTCTAGCGGCTTTATGAATATGTCTGCAATTTGCCTGTCAGTTGGGACATATTGGAGATTTATGTCCCCATGCTCCACATGCTCCCGGATGAAATTGTATCAAAGCTCTATGAACTTTTTTTGACTGTGAGAGACTGGATTGTTGGCTGTTGCAATCACACTAGAGGAATTGCAAAACAAAGGAATGTCTTTGACTTTCAGGTTGTAATTTTCAAGTTAGTTCTTTATACATAACAATTGTGCACAACAACTGCTGACAGAAATGTATTCTGACTCAACCGTTGAAATTACGACACAATTCTGCTATTTGCTGCTCCAAGAAATGATCCTCCTTCCAAGGAATTGGCAAGTCCCGGAAGTGCTCTTTCTATCATCTTTACTTCCTGTAAAATCTACATGTGAGATACCAATTAGTTTACTGTCATTACTTCTTGGGTATCATAAGCCAAGATTTGGTGTAACCTTAAGGCATCTCAAAATCCGCTTTGCAGCAGCGTAGTGAGCTTCATTATATTTCACTTGAAATCTAGCACATACACATGTTGAAAACATTATGTCCGGTCTACTAGCGTAAGATAGAGAAAGGATCCAATTATGTTTCTGTACTTGATTACATCAAAAGGTTTCCCTTTCTCATCCTTGTCCAGAGACATAGTTGAACCCATTGGAGTCCTCATAGAGATTGTGTTCTCCATTCTGAATTTCTTAATCAACTCCTTGGTGAACTTCGTCTGAGAGATGAAAATTCCATCTTCAGATTGTTTCACCTGAAGTCCTAAAAATACTTCAACTCTCCCAAACTGCTCATTTCGAACTTCCCTTGTATAAGTTTAGAAAACTTTTTGTAGTGGTTGTCGTAAGTGGAGCCGAAAATGATGTCATCGACATTGATTTGCACTAGCAAAATCTTGCCTTTTATTTCCCTAAGAAGTAATGTTTTATCTATCTTTCCACTTGTGAACTTGTTCTCAAGAAGAAAGTTAGATAACATCTCGTACCAAGCTCGAGGAGCTTGTTTCAAACCATATAATACTTTAAATAAAAGATAGACATGTTCAAAAAAGTTAGAATCAACGAAACCTGAAGGTTGTTCCGCATACACCTCTTACTTTATGTCACCATTAAGAAAGGCATACTTCACGTCCATCTAATGGACAGTTAAGCCCTAAATGCAGCATATTCTAGGAACAACCTGATTACCTCCAGCCTTGCCACTATAGCATATGTCTGGTCGAAGTCCATTCCCTCTTCTTGTATGTATCCTTGGGCAACGAGTCTTTCCTGGTTCTTTATGATTGTCCCATCCTTGTCCATATTGTTCCTGTAGACACACTTTGTCCCGATGACGTTCTTACCTTTGGGTCTGAGAATAAGCTTCTAGACTTGGCAACGCTTAACCTGATTCAACTCTTCCTCCATTGTCATTATCCATGATGCGTCTGAGTTTGCTTCCTCAAACTTCTTTGGTTCTACCTATGAAAGAAAACTCAAATATAAATTCTCATTAGTTGTACCTCTACAACTTCTGACACCATCCTGGGGATCTCCTATGATTTGGTCCATTGGATGATCCTTCAAGTGTTTGAGCTCTAGAGTCCTTACCTCTGGAGCTTCTTCAACCATAGGAGTGACTTCATCAACTTAAATGGTTTCTTCATCATGGTCATCAACCTCTCCAATTGGGGTTTGAGTGGTGATCTTGATGAACTTTTCATATTTTTCTTCAGTCAGCTCATCCAAGTTTAATTCTTTTATCTTTGAACCTGAATCTTCAATAAACACACTGAAAGAGATGCCTTGCAGCAAGCTTGTCTCATCAAATACAACATGAATAGATTCTTCTACAACCAGGGTTTTCTTATTAAAAATACTATATGCCTTACTATGGCTACTATACCCTACGAAAATACCTTCAAAGCTCTTTTCGCTAAATTTAGTATTATTATACTTGCCATTGTTAAGTACAAAGCACTTACAACAAAAGATTCTAAAATATGAAATAGTAAGTTTCCTCACCTTTATTAGTTCGTAAGGTGTCTTATTATGGTTCTTGTTTATGATTGCTCGATTTTGCACATGGCATGCAGTGTTGATGGCTTCAGCCCAAAAATATTCCGATAGTTAGGCATCACTCAACAAGATCCTACAAGCCTCTATGAGTGTTCTATTCCTTCTCTCAGCTACTCTGTTTTGCTGAGGAGTACGAGGAGAGGAAAACTCATGAAAGATACCTAAGCTTTCACAAAATTCTGTCATGGCTCCAGACTTGAACTCAGTTACATTGTCACTTCTAATTTTTACTAAGGAACAGTTATATTCATTCTGGATCTGCCTGACAAAATTTATAAAGATGTCAAAAGTATCTGACTTGTGTTTTAGAAAGAACACTCACACAAAGCACGAGTAATCATCAACAATAACCAATGTATAATCCTTACCTCCAAAACTTCTAACTTGCAGTGGACCGAACAAATCCATATGAAGTAGGTGTAAACACCTATTAGAGTCTTTGTATATAATGCTTATAAAGGTAGCCCTTGTTTGCTTGCCTTTTACAGATGCATGACAAGTTTTAACTTTAGCACACTTGACATTTGGGGCATCACGTACTAAATTAAGAGAAAATAATTTGTTAATAGTTTTGAAATTAATATGTGCTTGCCTCATGTGCCATTGGTCACCAAGAGACGCACTATCTTTAGCCAAAAAGCACACTGGCATAGAAGAGTCTATACAAATAAAATTCAAATAAAATATATTTCTACTATGAGTGCCAGATAGAATCTTTTTTAGATTATCTATCGATTTTATCAAGCACTTGTCTGCATGAAATTCTACTATGTATCCTTTATCGCAGAGCTGGATTATGCTTATGAGATTGTGTTCCAATCCTTCAACATAAGCCAAATCTGAGAAGGATACAATACCATTCATAATCATACCGTAGCCTTTAGTAATTCCTCTGCCAGAACCTCCAAAGATGACTTTTGGCCCATTCATGACTTTAAAATAATTCTGGAGAAGTCTTCTTATCCCAGTCATATGCCAAGAGCATCCAATGTCCAAGTACCAGATAGGAGTTTTGGTAGCCTTTGGACATGCCTGCAACAACAAATCAGTGTTCCTTAGGAACCCAAACTCGTTTGGGTCATTGGTCTATAGTTAGAATACTCCCCCTATGTTTATTAACATTATGAGAGGTCTTTCTCATATTGTTAACGTGAAGAGTTACATAATTAATGGAGTTAAACTAGCAATCAATGGCAAAATGACAAACTTTGTCGCAGCAGCAACAGTCAAGTCTGTTTTATCTTTGCCTAAATTTCTCCGGCTTGACCTTTTGAGAGTGTTGTCTAGCAGGGGCAGCGGTCTTGGAGGTAGATGCTTTATTGTGATGGCCTTCACATGACTTCTTCTCCTTAAGATGCTTTTCCACAACGGGTTTCACCTTTGGTGCTTTCTTGATGTTATGACCATGATTATTAGGGACATAGCTCTGAAGAGTGATCTCCTCATAAGGTGCCTTGAAGACACTCTCACCAAAGTCTCGGAGACGGGTCCATCCTTGGTAACGAGACTTGGGCTCCACATAAGTAGGCCTAACAAAGTGACCGTAGGATGAATAAAGATCAAACTTGTTGGTTGGAATGATAACCTTTTTGAATGACGTCTGATCTTGAGGAGGTTTACCCTTTTCCTTGGCCAGAGCCTTCTTGGCCGCATTATTCTTTCTTCGAGCCTTATTTCTCCTAGAGGATTTACTAGGAGCATCAACATGGCTTAAACCAGCACCTTTGGCTTGGGATGAGAATTTAGCAATAAAAGGGAGGACAATCTTGGGCTTGGAGAAACTTTCAACATGTTTCTTTTCTGCTTCAAGTTGTTCTTCCAATTATTTGATGATCTTCTCCTTCAGATCTTGGTGATCGAGAGCCTTATTGTATCCTTCAATAGCAGTATTATAATTCTCTCTGAGTGAGTCCATCTTGGCGACTTCTTCTCTCAATGTTTTCTCTTTAGCCTTGACAGACTTTATCTCCTTGGCCTGAGTTTTGATGGCTTTTCGACATATGTCATAAGCCTTGATTAACTCCTTATATTGAGCCATGAGTTCAAACTCATCGTCAGAAGAGCTGTCCTCATGATCATGATCAGAAGAATCTGATTCAGAAAGAGGAGTATGGGAATTTACCTTCCCAGTGAGTTATTGTTCTTCTTCTTCATCAGTTTGTGCCATTAGCCCAAAGTAGGCTTCCTCTTATTCACTTGACTCAGATGAGTCAGAGTCGCTGAGAGTCTTGCCCTTCTTCGATACTGGGCTTCTTTTAGTTCTCTTCTTATTATAAGAGATTTCCTCTCCTCTCATTTTTACACCCTCCTTATTGTGAGGGCAATCAACAATAACGTGACCTGACTTATTACAACAATAGCAAATGATGTTAAAAGAAATATGTTTGTTCACTTTAGTATGATACCTATCTTGGCTACTTAAGCCTTTCTTGTGTTGATCACCATCATGACGTGATATTCTCTACGAGGCATCTTTGCCTCTCCATTGTTCCTTCTTATTCAAGAATTTCTTGAACTGCCTTGAAAGAAGAGAAAACTCTCCTTCAAATAACTTTGAGCCTGAGGTACTTCGCTCTGCAGTTACTTCTTTACTATCTTCCTGTGCAAGAGCAGGTGATGCAGCTTTGGCTTTCCATGAGCTGTTTGCCTTCAGTGCGACAGACTTCTCCTTGGATGATAACCAGCTCTTCTCTTCTTTAGCTTTTCTTGAATTGATTTGCAACTCATATGACATTAGCTTTCCGAAGAGATTCTGAGGGTCAGTCTCTTCCAGCTTGCAAAAATCCCGAATAGCACAGACTTTGTTGTCCCACTCCTTAGTCAGGGACCTTAGAAATTTAGCATTCAGCTCTCTATTAGTGAAGACCCGGCCATATACTTTTATGTCATTAACAATCTTGAAAAAACTTTCAAAGGTATCTGCAATTGAATCCTTGGGACCTTGTCAGAATGCTTCATATTTATGATTTAGAAGGGATCTTCTGTCATCCCTAACCTCTTCAGTGCCTTCCATCAAGATAATAAGAGACTGTCACATTTCCTTAGAAGATTTGCAGTGAATCAGGTTCTATAGCATAGAATCATCGACTACACTTGTGATGATATTTTTGACTTTCTTATCTAAAGAGACATGTGCAATCTCATCCTTATCAAGATCCATCAACTTCTTAGGAAATTTCTTGGTAGGATAGTTAGTGTAGATGGTCATGGGAACATAATGACCTTCTTAAATAATCATGAAGATCCTTGTATCCACAGCTTCCATGAAAAATTTAATCCTTTCTTTCCACATGGGAATGTGTGTCTTTGGGCATAGAGGAAGCTTAGCAAAATCCTTTGCCTTGTCCATGCTAGTATAACTCAATAGACAACTTTGGGCAGATCTGTTAAAGGAGTTAACCTTTTTATGAACAACCTCACTCTGATACCAATTGCAAATGTTTAAGTTATCTACCTAAATCACCTAGAGGGGGGTGAATAGGTGAGTTGTGAGTCTTTTTGCGGAATAAAAATTTAGCGAGCTATGCACCGAAAAATTAATTAAGCATTCAAAGATGACACCAAGTGTTATAGTGGTTCCCTAACCTTGGGTACATCCACTTTCCACCTCACCAATCTAGCAATGCACTAGACTCGGCTACTCCACTAATCTTAGATTTAAAATAATCGTACTACTCAGAACAACATTCCTCTAACTCGATCCAAAAATAGGATCTATACTCGATAGAGAAAAACATCCTACAACAACTAAGAGAACAAAGCTCCTACACTTGGATAAGAATCTCTTACAAAAATAAATTGAAATATAAAAGAAATACAAACAGTATTTTCTCTTAAATCTGAAAACTTATTCCTTTCTTCTTCCTTGAACTTTACAGCTCTGTCAGAAATAATTGAAGGAGACTTTTCTAGATCTCTGATCTGAAATTTCTGGACTCACAAGATCAAGTAGAGGATCTATCGATTGTAGAATATCTTGATCTGTGAATCAACTGCTCTGAATCGTTCTGGATCGAAAGTTCTTTTGGCAATGAAGGTGATGAGCTGTGGCTTCCGATTTTTGAAAAAAAATTAGGGATTCAGAATACTTAGAATTTTTTCATATGTTTTTAGGGTTGGTCGAAAATGACAAGACCTTTTATAGGACATGCCTAACGATCATAATCATAATTAATGATAGCCACATGGACCAATCACGTCTAATGACATTTGAATCTCGTCAGTCTGGACTTAGAAGAATTTATGAAAATAGAACAGTTGTTCTCGAGGAGAAAGATTGTACTCGAGAAAAATAACTTTTGATCTCTAGAACCATAATGGTGATCTTGAGAAAGATGACTTGGATGAAAAAAAATGTGGAGGAGGAAAACAGCAGTCTCGAGAATAAAGGAAAAAACTCGAGAAAAATAAATTATTGTTCTGGAGAAGAAGTACTTTGGTACTCGAGAACAAAGGAATATCTCGAAAACATTCCCAGATGGCATTGAGTCAAGTCTCGCTCTCAACGCTTTTTGACTTAGGCTTACTCGAGAAGTAGACAACTTCCTCTTGAGTACAACAAACGTTACACAAGAACTGGACTTAGTTTCTCAGCGCTCTCAACACCTAAAGACTTATCTTCTTGAGAATAAATATAGTCTTCTCGAGAAAAATACTTAGAGTATTTTTCTGAAAAACTGAAAACAATCTTTTTTCAATAAAATCAGCAACCAACTTTTCCCTTGCACTTAGTGCTTGTTGAAGTTGTTGACCGGGAGGTCTGGCAGTCTGTCTTGGCGGGTTGAAGACCGGGCGTTCTGGCGGTTTCCCTTCAGCAGGTTGGTTGATGTGATGTTGCTGTCTGGTAGCTGAGCGGTCTAGCCGTGTGTCTCAACCGGCTAGGAGACCGGGCGGTCTAGCGGTCTCCACTGGTGATCTCTCTTTCTCTCTGGTAGTAGCCGTACGGTTAGCCCTTCTGTGTAACCGCGCGGCTTGTGCGGTTTGTTCTGTATAGTCTGCCTAGTCCTGTAATTTTTTATTCCCACATCTCTTATTTGTAGTCTCTCTTCTCTCCTCTATTCTATATAAGGGAGGGAATACCTTTGTAATAGATACCTTTTTCTGATAATAAAGTTTCAGTTTAAACCATTTCCGGCTTGTTTTAGTTCGATTCTAACATGGTATCACGAGTATGCCTTCCTTTATGATGATCTTCAGGAGGCCTTCAACATGGAGCAACCTCCTGAGTATGTTACTCAGGGGGAGACACGAGTATGCCGGCTGAAGAAGGCTATCTATGGCCTCAAGCAGAGCCCTCGAGCTTGGTTTGACAAGTTCAGCGGCATCGTGGTGGCCGTTGATTTTGTGCGAAGCTCTGCCGATCACTCTCTCTTTATTCACATAACCCCCTCATGGCTGGTTGTTCTTGCTGTGTACGTCGATGATATTCTTGTTACTGGCAATGACCAGGAAGGGGTAGCCCTGACAAAGCGACATCTTCGTCAACATTTGGTCACGAAAGATATGGGCTCTCCAAAGTACTTTCTGGGGATCGAAATCTCTCGGAAGCCCGACTCATTAGTTCTCTCCCAGCATAAATATGCCCTTGATCTTTTAAAAGAGGTTGGATTAACTGGAGCAAAACCTTCCAGATGCCCCATGGCAACTGGAGAAGACAAAACCTGGACAGATGATTCGCCTTCTCTTTCAGATAGTTTGAGATACATGCGTCTGGTTGGTAAGCTCATTTATCTCACAGTGACGAGGCCCGACATTTCCTATATTGTGGGCAAGGTGAGTCAATTCATGCAAGGACCTAGGGAGTGCCATCTACAGTACGCCTTGCAGATCTTGGAGTATGACAAAGCAGCGCCCAACTGGTTGAAGCATACTCAGATGCAAGTTATGCTGATGACAAAGGGGATCACAAGTCAACCTCAGGTTTTTTCACCTTTGTTGGGGGAAATCTGGTGAGATTGAAGAGTAAGAAGCAGTCTGTTGTCTCCAGGTCCAGTGCAGAAGCTGAGTATCGCAGTATGGCGTTTACCACTTGTGAGTTAAAATGGCTACGGCCTATCATGCTAGATTTAGGAGAGGTTTATAACCATCCTCTACCTATGTTCTGTGATAACAAGGCTGCCATATACATCTCCAAAAATCCGGTCTTCCATGAAAGAACCAAGTACATTGAGGTTGACTGTCATTTCATTCGTGAAGAGATCTTAAAGGAACAAATTTGCACTCCCTTTGTCACTTCTGATAAAGAGCTTGCTGACATCTTCACCAAGCCAGTTTCTGCCTCGTTTCTTCATATTTGTGACAAGCTGGGCATGATCGATATATATGCTCCATCTTGAGGGGGAGTGTTGAAGTTGGTGACCGGGCGGTCTGGCGGTCTGTCTTGTCGGGTTGAATACCGGGCAGTCTGGCGGTTTCCCTTCAGCAAGTTGGTTGATGTGTTGTTGCTGTCTGGTAGCCGAGCGGTCTAGCCGTGTGTCTCAGCCGGCTACGAGACCGGGAGGCCGAGCGGTCTCCACTGGCGATCTCTCTTTCTCTCTGGTATTAGCCGTGCGGTTAGCCCTTCTGTCTAACTGCGCGGCTTGTGCGGTTTGTTCTGTATAGTCCACCTAGTCCTGTAATTTTTTATTCTTACATCTCTTATTTGTATTCTCTCTTCTCTCCTCAATTCTATATAAGGGAGGGCATACCTATGTAATAGATACCTTTTTCTGATAATAAACTTTAAGTTTAAACCGTTTCCTGCTTGTTTTAGTTCGATTCTTACAGTGCTTGAAAAAGGAAGTGTGTCCTAATATAAGGCTACACATGAGTCAACACCATGTATCACACAATAAGGGATTACATTGTATGGTCCTGTGTTTAGAGACTCATTATAGACTGAGATTGGTCTACACTTGGCAATTAAGTCCTGCAAACACTCAACTAAAAGGAGCATCAAATACAAACTTAATTCATCTTAGTTCAAGGATTACTTCATACAAATCTGGGCTATTGTGGATGCAATACCCAACATGCTCATCCTCATAATGATTATGAAGACTTATCATGAGTGAATAGTGCTTAGGGCGTATCCTTGACACATGATTTGATAGTATATGATTTACCAAATTTTTTTCATTCATTAATTTTTTTCACAACCAATTTTATATCATTTTTGAGTTCAAGAAACCTGAATCAATCGAAATCTACCCACATATATAGATACACATTAACTTGTATAAAAATGACATTTTCATTAGAATATTTACCCAAAGTCCTAGCTTTTTATATAAACAGTAACACTATGATGTTGATTGTTCAAGTTTTTTCTAGCATATTAGACACAATTTCACAAGTTGTAATATATACACATGAATTTCTACACAAGTGCATTTTCTAGGGATGTGTGAATAGTGTAATGTCATAAAGCTACCTAAATCCTTACACATACCTAGAGGTATATTAACATACACTATCCCATCTAATTGTACTCAGTAGCTAAGTACCTATAGATTCAACACATCATGACATAATCAGACAATGTTAATCGGGATTAACACTCCTAAATAAAACATTGCACGTAATCGTTATCTTTTAGGTTCTAGTCATGCAAGCCCTAAGAATGAACGATCTATAGTTTTTTTGTATTTTAGGGTTATATATATATATTATTTTAATAAAAAAATTAAACAAATCAAACTGAAAATAAAAACATATATTTTTTTTATTTTTTCAAATTTTTGTTTGATTTTTGTACACAAAAAAACAATGCAAATCGGATAAATGAAAACGACACAAAAAAAAACAAAAAAAAGGAATAAGCAAACGCAGGATAACACGATAGAATATTATGCATGATTTTAACGAACTTATGGAGTGAAATAATGCTTATACTATGAATATGAGGATCATGAGTATGCTTAAGAAAAAAAAATAACCAAGCAATATGTTGAAACCCTAGCCCCGTACTAAATGACAGATGGGCATGTGGAGCTGCACAAATGTCATAGGGTGGGTTGTTAATCTCTTATGCATATAGAAGAACCCACTCAACCTAACACTCTTTCCCCCCAGTTCCTCACATGGACCTACTAGAACCCTCTATGGTTAAGGACAAAATGTGGTTTACAGATTAGCGACTCTAATGCACACACACTTAGGCCCTACTATTGTGAGACACATCATAGTTGGTCTTGAGTTATCATTCACATCAAATGAGAAACAAGGATTACCAGCAATGATATTAGATAGTGAGAAATAAATCATGCAACTGCCGAAAGTAGAGTTAGCGTGCCGCGGTTGCTTGATTTGTTAGATTCGAACTAGGTCAAACCCCTCACATCGACGTAACCTTCATTCTCACACTCCATAGTTCATACCTACCATCGGCGTAACCTCCGATCCAAGTAAATGTCACTCCTTTTCTCCCCTATTTCAATTTATATTGAGATTAAAGTTAAGTTCATGGAGATTTTGTCTTTTTGGGCAAGATCCATGGTGGTTTAAAAGTGTTTTGAGTTTTATTTGAGGTTTTTATTCATGCAACTAGTTACACTTCTTGGATATAAGTTGTATGTGCGTAGATCCACTTTGTAGATTTTTTCCATAAAGAATTGTTAAAAATGGGGTTTTGGGGGAGATCTGGCAGAGGGGGACAATGTACAGTCCTTAGGAAATCGCGTGGCAATAGTAGATTACCGTGCCGGGGTACCCACCTGAAATGAATTTTTTTAATTTTAAAAAAGAAATTCTTTGGGTTTTCAGGCAATCGCTTCATCCAGCTCCCAAACACCACGAAGAAGCTTCTCCAAGTAATTCAAAACACATGCATTGACCTACCCTAATTTGTACGAGGCCATGGTGAGTGTGGCGATGGTTGTTGAGATTGACTAGTGATACACACACATCTATAGCTATTTGGACCATGCGGGAGTACTCTCTATCATTTAAATGGGTGACCCATTCTCCTTTACGCATGTTCGAGAGTTCTACAACAACCTCCGAGATCCAACTCTCACACAACTTAATGGAGGGGTGCAGTCATGCATATGTACCCAGGTTATTACTGAACTGCTTGAGGATTTGGAGATGAAGTATGTAAGGTTCCTAGACAGGAAGCGACATGACATCGTCAAGTCCTTGAGATCCACTAGTAATTTTAGAGAAATTAATGAAGCTCTCCATGGTATAGAAGGGTGTCGAGACCTCATATTAAAAGTGGAAACCCTCGCTTCGGACACCCATATAATTCAAAACATTTTGCATCTCTTGCTTATGTTCAAATCTTGGGATACAAAGAAAATAATAGCCCACCTTTCGTTGGTGACGTACTACATCTTAGCGAGTAAGCCATTTAGCGTATCAGACTTAATTCTATCGATGATTCATTATATGTTTCAGCTGAAATCTTCTAAGCGTCAGTAATTGAACACACTGCCATTGGGCAGAGTGATATAAAGTATCTTGGTGGGGAAATTTCCATCCATTGATTGGTCTCAGTACCCCAAGGATAGTTATCCTAAAATCTATAAAGTAAGATAAATTTTGACTTAATCAAGCGCACAGCCTCCTACTTCATAGCCTCCTCTATGCCATGGAAAATCCCTTCGGGAGACCTATCGGGACATTTACGTGATGGTGGAGGAGTAAGGACGGGAGATAGGGCAGACTGACAGGGAGGTGAAAGGGGTGAAGAAGATGCTGAAGAAGATTTTGAGTAAGCTTAATATCTCTCTGACTTCTTTAGAAGAGTAGCATCTCTAATTTGTCATTCAGTGCTTCAGAGCTTAGCGACACTACCCCCTTTATTATTATTATTCATGTTGGATTAAGACATGTTGAATAATTTCCATTTATGTAGAACTCTTTCTGGTAATGATACTGCTGGTGATATCTGTCATGCTTTTATTTTTTCCACTTTTGACTAGTTTCGTGACACTGCCCTGCTCAGTATGATTTTTAAAGTTCTTCTGATATTTGTGGCTAGATATATATATCGTGTTGGCTCAAATACATAAATAAACAAAATAACAAAAATAAACAAATAAAGAACACACAAATAAACTAATAAGCATATCATGAAGTAAGATATAGTGTATTTCGTTTTGAACTTAATGCAATTTATGGATATTATTGGATAGGAGATTTAGGTATCCAAGATAGACTGTGTGAGGTGATTCTCTTGGGTTCCCAAACACTGTGTGTTAGCTTATGGGGAGATAATGATGAATGTGCCCTTTCGAGTGGATTAGGTGCGTCAATTGTAACAACGGGACTCCATTCATACTTTGGTTTAATGCTATAATTATATTGCAAATTTTCATTATGATTTTTAAGAGTCTTTATGTGATGATCTTTAATTGAACAATATTGCATTGGGGGATAAAATATACTGAAATAGTTCTACAAGTAAGAATTATGTCGCTTAACATAAGGACTCAGAGTGTATTGATTCTTTAAAGAAAATTGACGTTCGTTTGATTTTAAATTTGGAGTGATTTGAGTTTGCTAAAGAAGATAATTTTTATGTTTTGGAATTTCATTTACACACACTTGATGGTTTATACTTCCGTTTATTGACTTAGCTATTATATGATAATTCATATTCAACATGTTTTCGGGTTTTTCTTAAAATTTAGGAGTTGTGTTTTGTGAGTTTTTCTTTATTATATCCTTAAGCAATTTGATTTTTCTTTCCAAATATTTATTCTTAATCTTGAGATTATGTCTAGCTTTGTTATAAGCGATTGTGCTATTTTTGAGAAGAGAAAATACTGATTTGATATGAGCTTCATACTTACTTCTAAAATCTTCAAAAGTTCCATCCATCTCATTAACTCCAATTTCATACTTTTTACTCTTAAAACAATCCATTCTTAATGATGAGTTTTCTAAACATAATTTTTCATTTAGTTCTTTTGCACACATAATCTCTTTTTCAAAATCCTTATACTTTTCTGCTGACATACTACAATGAGTACATGGTGAAGTGTTTTCTACTAAAGAGATTGTCGGTGAGCTTGATATATTATGACCTTATTTTGCATTAAGCCGTGTCCTTAAATTCTCATTTTCTAAATGCAATTCTGAATTTTTTTAACTCCTTAATAGTATATTTAGCATTGTCTAGCGCACACAATGCAGAAGAAGATTTTGGAATAAGAGAATTTTTACTCACAGAGGTTTAAGATGAGATAGTGCTTAAACACAAGGTTCCTTTGACTTTCTCTTGACATTCCTCTTCTATGGTTGAGATTTCTTCTTCTCTTCTATATGTTGCGTTCAATATGTCATCCTCCAAGAGAAAGCCTTCTTTTGGTTCTTATCACAACCCACAATTTCCCCGCATTAAATTTATATCAGAGTATGGGAAAATACGTGTCGTATTGCCACGCTATGCAGGGGATAACTGCAGACGCTCAGGCAAGACTCCAAACTCTACTATTTGAATGAAATTAATAAGTTGTTATGAATGAAATCTAGTTTAAGTTTAAATGGTCGTATCCCTCATCTTAGTGGATCAACTAGTCCACTAGATAAATATAGATATACGTTGTGAAAAATACTTTGATTATGTTGATTAACACCGTAAATGAGTATAAACATCTCCAAAGGGCAACTCATGGTATGCAAGACTCTAGGTTTATTATAAGTATGAAAATAATTTTATGTTAGCTAGAAGATAGTGACTTTTGTTTAATAAAGATGACATGTATGAAATACTAGTAGTAATGCTTTTTATAAGTAAAAATATCTAACATGCAACCTAGCATAAAACATTCCACAGAAAGCAAGTAAAAACAACAACAAAGATGTAAAACAAGCAGCTTAGCAAAGTAAATAGCATTTTAAAAGAAATCCGCCAGTGGGCGTCAACAACCTAACACGAACCCACTGGAGAGTATGCATATCTGTACTAACAAGAAGCAACAAAAAACTACCTCACAAGGGTGAGGAAAACCTCTACAACACAGCAGTCCACTAGCAACAACAACCTAGCCGCTCAATCGGCTACTGCCTTGAACATGAGGCATTCAAAGAAATAACACCTCAGCAAGAAAATACAAGTGGAAAAATGAATCAATTAGATAACAATCAAGTGAAAACAAAAAGGGGTTTACCAAACCCTACTATAAGTAAAAGCTGACAACCTCAGCTGAATAGGAAAATCAAACAAGGGTAATAACTATCTTACCAACTCCAAGAATAGGAAAAATTGCACCAAGTGCGATAAAGATCCATGCTTTAGGAAACTTGCATATAAGTAAGGGTTCACATCAGAGAATAGACTTCTCATTACTTTGTAAGTACGAACACCGGGGAAAAACCGACACCTGCAGGGGTGCATACCTACCTAGCACACCGACAATCACAAACCTTAGCCAAACCACCGGGGAAAAACCGGCACCTACAGTGGTGTGAACCTACCCAACACACCAATAGTCACAAACTTGCATGGAACCAAAAGAAGGTGGTCTTATACCTTGACATACCCAAAATTAGGGAAAAACCGACACCTGAGATGGTGGGAACCTACCCAACACACCCTCAGTCAAAAACCCACTAGGGTAAAATATACACATCAAACCCTGGCCATACAAGATACCTTCAATATATAATAACACAGCCAAAACCCAGTAAAACCCAAATACCAAAACCCAAATACTTCCCAAGGCAGACGGGACAAAATACCCCAAAGTAACCCCTAAGGACCAAACTAGACGAATCAGACAAAAATTGGCGAAAATCACCAAATCCTGGCTAATTCGGCGAGTATACCCGAGAGACTACCTCGATACACGACGAATTCTAATGATACTCGATGAAATATACTAAAGGATACCTGACAAAATTGACTAAAGGATACTCAACAAATTTAAATGATACTCGGTGAAATATACTAAAGGATACTCGACGAATTTAAATGATATACGCCGAATTTTACTTAGAAACTTTACAAGGTTCGACAATTGATGGTACTCGGCGAATCCCTAAGATATTTGGCGAGAATGACTATCGATACTCGCCGAAAATGACTTAATAAGTTTTAAAGATACTCGCCGAATTCCTACCGGATACCCGCCGAATTCTACTTAGTGAAAACTCGGTGAAATCGACTCACCTAAACTCACTGAAATGATCAAATAGAAATTCGACAAGTTACTACCATATACTTGACAAATTATACTGCGATACTTGCCGAAAATTCCTTGAACACTAAACCTAGTTCTATGGCTTGGCCGAAAAATCATGCCCTTGCCTAAGGGGATTCTTTCATGATGAACCTACACTACTCCTATTCTCAAAGGGAGGAGGAAGAGAGGAAGAAAATAATCTAAGAAGGGACATGCAAGGGGAGAAAATCCACTTGCCTTAGACCTTTAAAGAAACGCCGCCCGCTCGCTCCACAACAAGGATCGGTCGTAAAAAGGTCCAAGTCACAAATCCTGAAACTTTTTGAGGGGAGAAGAGGTCAAAATCGCTAACCCTAACGTATAGAAATCGAGGAATTGAGGAAAACTTACAACGATCGCGTATCCCTCTTAAAGAGCTTTATGAATCACTACTATATTGATGAAACTGAACACAGGAGCCCCCTCAACTACCGGCTAAAAGCACGCTCTGCCTGCTGCTCGTCTTCCGCAAAAAAGGCGTTGTTGGGTTAAGGAAGAAGGTGAATAGTGAAATAGGGTTTTTGATTATGCATATATATGTATAAATATTATAAAAATTATTAATTAATTTATAATACAATATCACATTACAATTAATATTAATTAATCCCAAAACGATCCGAAATCCAAACGACCTCAGAATTTAATGAAATTCGCATCGTAGCTAAATTCTGATGCTATAAATCTAACAGCGAAGTCGAAATTCAAATCCAACTAACCAAACTTAGGCAAACACCTCCGGAAACAAAAACATAAGAATTCCCAAAAAGGATCCACCGAGTCACCAAAACAGACCCGGCTCGCAAGGGAATCTTGAACACAGGGTAAAACCCAGCCACACTGAAAACCTAAAGAGCAAAACCACGCTCTAATCACGGCACATGCAAAACACGCGTCAACGTAATTACCTGACGTCAAAATTATGCCACTACGGGATTAAAAATAAATACTGAAAAAAATCAGGGGCATTACAACCACCCCTCCTAAAAATAAGTTTCGTCCCAACACTTAACATAAATGGGATCGAAATCCAAAACAAATTATAAGTAATCATAGGCGAACAAAGAAAAATACTTACCAAAAACATCAGGAGAACAGATGAGGATGAGCCTCCCTCATAGCTCACTCCAACTCCCAAGTCGCACTTTCCATATCATGGTTCTTCCACAAAACTTTAACCATGGGTATTGTCTTCCTTCGCAACACTCGATCCTGAGTATCCAAAATACGAATAGGCACCTCCATATATGAAAGATTAGGGTCCAACAGGGGAACTGAATAAATAATTTTCCTATCGCTTAACACACACTTTTGCAATTGGCTTACGTGAAAAACATCGTGCACACCCAAAAAATTTGCGGGAAAATCCAGCCTGTAAGCTGACACACCAATCCACTCAAAAACTATAAATGGTACCACATATCCCGGGTCCAACTTATGGTTCTTACCGAACCTCTTAAAACCAGACATCGGGGAAACCTTAAGAAATACCATGTCCCCTATAGCAAACTCCAAATCAGACCTACGCCGATTGGCATTCTTCTCATATCGCTCTTGATATATCAGAAACTTCTCTCGAATATGCATCGCTGAAACATCCATTTCACTAACACTTCAAGACACAACAACGGTCTCTCACCAACCTCAGCCCAAAACAAGGGAGTTCTGCAACGCCTCCCATACAGAGCCTCAAACGGGGCCATCTGCAGATTTTCTTGATAACTGTTATTTTATATATACTCCATCAATCTCAAACGCTCATCCTACGCTCCTCCGTGGTCTAAAATATAACATCTGATCATATCTCCACGATCTTATTTACTCTCTCCGTTTGACCATTAGTCTGCAGATGATAAGCAGTGGAATACCTCAAATCAGTACCCAACATTTCCAGTAAACTCTTCCAAAAGCGAGACGTAAACCTGGAGTCTCGATCCGATATAATATTAACAGGCACTCCATACAGCCTGATAACCTCTTCTAAGTATAACTCAGCTATCTTCTTCATGGGGTAATCAATCTTGAAAGGTACGAAGTGAGCACAATTCATCGATCTATCCACTATAACCCTAATAGAATCAAGCCCCGGGGTGAACTCAACAAACCAGTAATAAAGTCCATGGAAATACTCTCCCACTTCCAACTTGGAATCTCTAAGGGCGCTAACATGCAACCAGGCCTCCATGATCAGCCTTAACTCGCTTGCAGGTGAAACATTCTGACACAAATCTAGCTATATCACCCTTCATTCCATACCACCAGGCAATCTACTTCAGATCTTGATACATCTTAGTAGAACCAGGGTTGTAGGCAACACTGGAACAATGAGCCTCACTGCACAACTTAACTCTTATATCTTCAACATTGGGGATACAAAATCTACTGCGGTACTTTAAAGTACCTGCGTCATCGATTGAAAAGTCCGGCAACTCCCCTTTCTCAATTATATTATAAAGGTGCAATAAATCAGGATCTTTCTTCTTATGTAGTCTTGTGAGTGTAATCTATGAAGGCTCAGCTACCTCCAAACTACTTGGAGAGTTACAACTTCCAACAAAAATATTCATCATCAGAAATTCTTCAACCAGGTAATCCATAGAAAGATTAAAGATTTTAGATGTCTTTCTACTCAATGCATCGGCTACCACATTAGCTTTGCTCGGATGATATTGGATCTCAACATCATAATCTGCAATATACTCAAACCATCCCACTACCGTGATTTAAATTCCTTTTGAGTGAAAACGTACTTTAAACTATTAAGGTCAGTATAAATCTTGCACAGAGTGCCATATAACAGATGTATCCATAATTTTAAGGCATAGATTACAGCAGCGAATTCTAGATCATGCGTTGGGTAATTCCTTTCAGTATTTAACTGTCTCGACCCATTCACTATCACTTTGCGTTCTTGCATCAGCACGCAACCAAGTACAACGTGTGATGCGTCCATATACACAACATACTCTATTCCTTTGGTAGGCAAGGCCAAAATCGGAGCAGTGAAAAATCTCCTCTTTAATTCCTGAAAAGCCTCTTCGCACATATCGCTCCAAACAAAAGCTGTGTTTTTCTGCGTAAGCTTTGTTAGCGGTGCAGACAATGAGGAAAAACCTTCCATAAATCTTCTATAATACCCTGCCAACCCTAGGAAACTCCTATCTCTTATGGTGGGCAGGTCTATTCTAATCCATAACAGCAGCTACCTTCTCAGGGTCCACAGAAATTCCATCCTTATTAACCACATGACCCATAAAAGAAACCTGAGGAAGCCAGGACTCACATTTGCTCAGCTTAACATATAGCTTATGCTCCCTTAAGGTAGACAAAACTAAGTTCAAGTGTTGGGCAAGCTCTTCAGAACTGCGGCAGTACACAAGAACATCGTTTATAAACACAACCACGAAACGGTCCAGGAAATCCTTAAATACTCTATTCATCATATCCATAAAGTTAGAGGGTGCATTAGTCAAACCAAAAGACATCACCAAGAACTCATAATGTCCGTACTGGGAACGAAAGGCAGTCCGCGGGATATCCGTCTCATAAATCCTCAACTGGTTGTAGCCTGAATGAAGGTCAATCTTCGAAAACACAGAACTATCACGCAATTTGTCAAACAAATCATCTATTCTCGGCAAGGGATACCTGATATTGATAGTCACCTTGTTTAGTTATCTATAATCAATACACAACCTCATTGATCCATCCTTTTTCTTTACAAACAAAATGGGAGCGCCACAAGGCAAAGAACTCGTCCTAATAAAACCATTCTGAAATAACTCATCCAACTGGGTACGCAACTCCTCCAGCTCACGCGGGCCATACGGTACGACGCCTTCACAATAGGATGGGTACCCGGCTACAAATCTATGACGAACTCCACCTCTCTCTCAAGCGGAAGACCGGGAAGATTATCAGGAAATACATCAGGAAACTCACGCATCGTGAGGATCTCAGCTAAAGACGGCAAACCAACCTTGGTTTCCAAAACTGAAACCAAACAAGCAAAACATCTGAAATCTAAAAGCTTCCGAGCATATACCGCAGAAATAATCGGAGAAACCTGGCCTGGATAGCCATAAACACTCATGGGTTGACCGTTGTCCATCTTGAAGTCCAAGTGCTTAACCTCTCACTAAATAACTGTATCATGTCTAGACAACCTGTCCATGCACAAGATCACATCAAAATCTTCCAGTTCTATCACCTTCAAATCAGCAACTGCTAGAAAATCACCTAACAAAATCAGACAACTCTGATTACCTTGGTTTGATACCACGGAATCACGAGAAGGAAACATGACACTAAACGCGTTACCAACCCGATCGAGAGTCAAACAATGACACTCTACGAAATCCCTAGCCATAAACGAGTGGGTAGAACTAAAATCGGACAAAATACGCGCTCAATGGTTCTTCACCTTAAACTTTCCTATAAAAGCCACATATGTAACTAAGGGAACGAACATCGAAACTAAAACTACATACTAAAAGCTAAAACTAGGGAAAGATCTAACCTGATATCACTTGAGTAGATGTCTGATCTTCCTCCAATGAAACCACATTCAGCTTTCCCTTTACCTTGTCCAACTTCTGCGGCGGTAGCAATGCTTGAAGTGGAACTGGCTGCAGTGTGGGCTGAGACTGCGGGCACTTTGTCTTGAAATGTCCCTCCTGACCGCATTAATAACAAACTATTTTCTTTCCCCAATAATGGGCAACGTCAAGCCCCCTTTTCTTACACGCAGAACAGACTAAATCTCCTTTAGGAGCACTCTGAATCGCATGAACCTGCTCCTGCTTTTGAGCTCCTAATCTCTTGAAACATTTCTCAAATGGATGGTCTGGTCGGTCAAAGAAACTACATACCTCTTTTCTTCTCTTACTTGATGCAGAACAAAATTCCTTAGAATTCTTACCCTCATCTAATTTCCACTTATCCTTCTTTATTTACTGGCCTCTATTTTTAGCATTATCAATCCCCTCAACCTTCAAAGCGGCCTCCACTACTTCAGCATAGCTTCTAGATTAATAGGCACAGGCTAGCTTCTAGATGTCACTCCTTAGACCACCCAAAAAATGTTTATCTCTATTAGCTTCTGATTTTACCAAGTCAGGGGCAAACCGGCTCAGTTTGCTGAATTCAATATCGTACTCACTAACCGTGAGTTGTCTTTGCTTTGAATGCAAGAAATAATTCATCAGACGGTCCCGCTCGACTGATTGCAAAAACTTCTTCATTAGTAACTCCTTGAAAGATCCCCAGCAACACCCATCCTTCAGATTCTCCTTATCCTTCAACCACCAGCTCTTAGCAAGTCCCTAGAGCTGATAGGAAATGACCATCACTCTCTAGTCGTTAGTAACTCCTGAGTATGAAAACATTTCCTCGATTTTTATAATCCATTCGTCTAAAGCCATGTAATCTGCTCTACCATCATAAGAAGGAGATCCTAATCGTTGGAAATGCGAGATAAATTCATCTCTGGTGGTACTAAAACTGGAGGCACTAGAAGAGCTGGGTGACAGGAATAGTTAGACCCATAGCAAGTCATGCTTGGATATGTGACTGCATCTCCACCATTTGCCTTGACAAAACCTCATTGCTATGCCACAGACTTTTGATCACCGCATCGCTCTGTGCACCCAAAGACTTGCCCTCTAACTGGGGAGTCAACCAACTCACTACGCGCTTAGGCGCCATACTAAAAGAACAACAAACAACAAATCAAAACTTAGCCCAACTGCTAGAACCAAACAACACAAGCAAGACAATGCATGCTTAAGTACTTGCTGAAGATGCTAACTTACTCTGTGATTTTTTATAATGATGTCATGCCTAAACTTAGGATGATATACCTTCATCCTACTGATCATATGCCTAGACCATTAATGCATGAATTCTTAATTCTTTTGTTTCAAAACCATGTGTGCACGTATGTCATCATGAAATTTTTTAGCTTAGCACGTATGTTTATGCAATGTTATGCCATGCATGTTGTGTTATGCAATCTAAAAAGGCCTTAATGCATTTTATAAGCGGCATACACATCAAAAGTTATGCATCCCAAACTACATAACATTCCATGCAAAGAAAAAGAAAACATATTAATGGGCATCCATAGGATGGTGGTTATGCATCCCATACTACATAACTGTCACATGTTGCCACCTATGGTGGATCTATATACAAACACATATTATGCATCCCATACTACATAATATGCCCTGTATAATTCTAATGATGATTATGAGTGTAGCGTTCATGCTTTAATTAAGACGTACTGATGACACATCAGTGTGTGTATGAAATGACATTAGACAACTAACACAAACCTGAGATAGTGGTTCGACTAATTGTCAAACAACCTTCCTCTGATACCAACTATCACAACCCGCATTTTCCCCGCATTAAAGTTATATCAGAGTAAGGGAAAATACGTGTTGTGCTGCCGCGCCATGCAGGGAATAACTGCAGATGATAAGGAAAGACTTCAAACTCTACTATTTGAATGAAATTCATAAGTTGTTATGAATGAAATCTAGTTTAAGTTTAAATGGTCGTGTAACATCCCCATCCATCGTATAACATATGACAGAAGGTCCGGCAAGGGCCCGACGTCATATACTGCTGACAGGTAAGGAGATTACATATTGTTTCCAAATCCAAGTTCAAAACAATCAGCATGACTTTTTGCCTTAACAATGATGCTCTCATTACCGATTTTTTTATTTATCTTTATTTTTCGATTTATTTTGGACAATGATGTTTGAACTTGGATAAACTATTTGAATTTGGTCTGTAATAATTTAGACATATTTTGGACTTCTTTTGGACAATTTCTTTTGGTCAATATTTTTTGTTGCGTCTAGCTCAAATGAGGTTTTAATCAAAGGGCTCTCTTGGGAGGCAACCCAAGTTATTTTTCTATTTTCTTTCTTTATGTTTTTTTTACTTTTTCCCCGGGCGATTCCGACAAGCTGAAGTTTTGCGATCGCCTTCTCCAACATTGCTGATTCCACCAAAAGTTCAAGATGATATTTCATGAAGTTTCACAACGCAAGTATGAGGGAGCACTATCGCTCAGCCACTCGCAACTCGCAAATCTAGGGAAGTACCTGTTTTAATTTATTTAATTTTAGTTTTCTTGATTAACTTCTCTCTCTCCTTCCCCTCCTTTCTTCATTGAGAACAATGTTTTATTTTAAGTATGAGGGAGTCTTCCTTTATTTTAGTCTTTTCATATTTTAGAAAATTTGAAAAATATTTTATCTTTTTTTAAGCACAAAGCAAAAAAATCATAGAAAAAATATTTAGTTCTAATTAGACTAATTATGGTAGAATCAATAGTACCTCTTACTTTATGTTTTGCTATTATCAAAATATTCTATATAAACATAACTAATTTTAATTTTTCCTAACCTTTCTTCTTAATTATGTTGTATGAGTAAAGTGTTGACCTATGTTGTGTTCTAATTCTGGGTAGCATGTTCATTTAAAAATTTTTTTCTAAAACTTGCACTTCGCTATGATTTTCATCTTTTATTTTTTTACTTTCTTATAAATTATTCATCCTCTATTTTCCTTTTGGCTTTTAGAAAATTTTTAAAAGTTAACTTTGGATTCATGTAGTAGATGTGAATTATCCTAGACTCTTATTATTCTTGAACTCATGAAGATTTCATTAGTCTTTATTTACTATCTAGAACTTACCCTTTTCGAAATTTTTCAAACCTTGCTTTAGATGAATTTGGGAGCATGAAAATGATTTAGGCTATTTTTTTTCATTTGAGCCTTCATGCCAACCTTTTAAATCAATCATTAGTTTGCATTTGTTGAGCCTTTTTCCATGTTTTACCTGTTATATTCACTTTTTATCTCACCAAAGCCAAATATTCCAACCTATTTGATCACACTAATCTTTAGAGTTTTATTTAAATTTCACAATTGTGATAGTTTAATTTTGTGAGATATTTGGAGAAATTCAAATGAAAGACTATGCTCAAAAAAGAAATAAAAAAATTTATGTTTTTATTGGCCAATTTCAAAAGAAAAAAAATTTATTACGGCCTTTTATTTAAAAAAAGTGATAAAAAAAAGAAAAAAAAACTTTATACCATGTTGCATGTGCTTCATGCCTTTTTGTTGTTGTTTTTATAATACTCATGTTTTGGTTTAGTGTGATTATTAGCCATAGATTTTATCTCTGAATTCCATTCCAAATCATAAACCTAGGCCAAGATTCATTCCTACAAAGTCCTTTAGATTCATGCTCTTATTTTTGTTTTTAGTTAAGTAGAGAAAAAGAATAGATTAGCTATGTTTTTGGGTACGCATTTAGATTCTTGGTTTTAGATTGATATGATTATAACTTGTCTCTTAGGGTATAGTAACAACTCAATGCTCTACTCTTTCATTACTTTGCTTTCATTTGTTTAAAGACTTTTTAGGTAAAAATTTTGGATGATTAATTTTGGTTAGTAAAGTTTTTAAAAATGATTTTTCATAATTAAGTAAAAGCTTTAGATTTATTTTTAATTCTTCCCTACTTAGAATTTCGCAGTGTACTCGTGTGTAGCATGATTAATTCTTTTTGATTAGTTAATTTTATGTTAGCTAGTTTTTATTACTTTTCTTGAGGACAAGCAAGATAATAAGTATGGGGGAATTTGATGATGCATAATTTTTCCTAAATTATAGATATAAAAATCTAAATAATCTAATATAAATATATTTATAATGTTAATTTTATCTGCTAAATCGTATCTTTGTATAATTCTATCCTAATATTGCCTATTTTACTATATTTTCTGCGCGCAGCGAACTTCGGGGAAATGTTTGGGCATGTTGCGGCAAGAATCAGATCTTGGGCTTAACAAAAAAGTTGTAGCCCTCGGAAATACCTTTCCAATAGATGGTTTCAAGCCTTCATCGGATTCATGTAGCTTCGGGAAACCTCCATCAAAGTTGGTGTCTAGCAGGTTTCCTGCATAAATGATTCTCGTCTTTGAGCAAGAACCAAGGATCTCGGGACCAATTACATTATCAATTATAAGAGAACATGTCTTCAGTTATGGCATTCCAAACTAAATGTCGAAGGCAGTCATGCCATGGTGTTGTTGAACTATATTCAAGAATGGAATGAAGCCACAATGGTTCGATTAGATATTTTTCTCCTAAGTATGAAAGAGGCTAGCCACCATTGACTAAATATTCAGCATGTGTTCTTAAAGGAAGATTCTTGGAAAGAGAGAAAGTTAGCCAACTTTTATCATGCTTTTCATGACAAGTATGAAAGATGCTAGCCACCTTTGACTATATATCCAACATGTGCTTCTTGACTAAGGGAAACTTCATCCTCATGCCAAATTCCAACTCTACCACCTTGGTTTTGGCCTTATAAATAAGCATGAAGGAAGCGGGGAAAGGATCATCATTCCTCCTTCATTTGAGCCTTCTAGAGAGCTATCGAGAGTTTACTTTTAGAGTATTTTAGATTAATGTTTTCATGCTTTAATTTTCTTGCAATCTCTTTTATCGCACTTGTAATATTGTTGCAAACTCTCCTTGTAATGTCTTTATTCCTTTTTTGTAACTTCCTTTCAATAAGAAATAATATAGTTTGTTATTCCTTTTCTCTCTCTCCCTTTCTTATTTTGCATATTCTTAACATGATTTTCATTTCCTAAACAATTATGAGTAACTAAATTCTCATAGTACTCGATCATGATGATCTGAGGATGAGTTGATGAGTTATGAAGCGCTAGCTCTCTTTCTCTTTTTATAATCTTGGCCTTTAATTTACTCTTGATTTATTTCGAATGAAACTATATTATCGATATATAGTCTCCATTCATGTTTTCATTCTCTGATAGCCGTGAGGCCGATAGCTTGAAGTGAGCTCTCAAGAGTAAAGAGAGTTGCACGCACCTCTCGAGAGAGAATGACGTAAATCTCCAGGATTGGAGTCAAATCCAATAGCAGGGTTCACTACTAAAGCGAGTGTTAGGTATTCGGATACGAGACGAGAGTTCGGTCGGATCTTCCAAACCTCAGTTGGGCACTTCTTCGAGAGATGATTGTTCAAGCTTTGAGAACTCCCACGGTCAAGGTATCTTTATTTTATCAAGTTAAAGTTTGTGATTGCATTCTTGATTAATTTATGCCAAAGAAATTCAAGATCGAGTACTTCCACTTAAATCATCGTTTATCCTTTCTTTTATTTGCAAGTAATTTTCTCTCTTCTTTAATTTAGTAAGCAAGCCCTAAAAGAACTTTTATTTGATAAAATAATAGTAACCCCTTGAAGTAGAAGTAATCAAATTGCCCCGGGTAATACGACCTTGATTTTGAACTTAATATCCTATACTATATGTGATAAGGTACACTTGCCTTCCTTGAATATAGAATCGGAGAACATCTCACAACCACACTTTCACCTTCTCTCTTCTTAACTTTTTCTTCTCCATGCATAATCCCTTTCTCCACGTATTTTTTTATCATGTACAACAAAATAATCATCCAAAAGTACCCTTCCCTCAGATGGTAAATAATCCACAATAACATTAGGGACATCCTCCCTCTCAGGCTCCTCAGATATCTCAAATACAATCCCAGTGGGTGCGATCATAGACTCTATCACGATGGGAATCGTATCCTAGAGAGGGTATTAAATACTAGGGTAGTCAAATATAACACTAGAAATATAAGTAATAGGTAACTGAATACTCTCACAGATCAGAATGTAATTATCCCATACATTGTCTTCTAAATCACTAGGGATTCCCTCACTGTCAGAATCATCAGACTTGTCTGGTACTCTCTTGCGTGAAGGTATACTCTCACCTAGCTTGTCAACTTCCGAATACAGAGATACTATATCCACATCAGAATCCTCAGAGGTATCATTAATTATCTCAAGGGGCTTAGACGTCGACGCTAAAGGAGACAAAGATCTAGTAGTAATATCTTTTGAGTCCAAGACATATGATCTATTCGGAATGGTTTCCGTCAAGGTGGTAGTAAGTACATTATGGGAAGGTCGGCTGTTGGGGGAAAATAATCTAGCTTTAGGTATATAATCATTCCTATAGGAAGGTATGGGACTAGCGCCATAATGATACTCACTCGGAATCTTGGTGTTAGTAGTGCGGAAATTGGCGGGATCAAATTGATCCGAGATTAGGCTACGCATTGTCGGCCAAGCATGTTTATAACTACAAACACGACGCTCTTCGTTTAGCATAAATACCTGGGCTTAACCTACTAATCGTTCTCGGGCTACGATAACCTTGTGGTGGTCGTCCCAGTCATGACAATCAAATTCAATTTCTATTCCCTTAAGACAGTCTCTAAAAATTTGGGGACACCCTAAACCGTCATAAGTGGGTACCTCAATTCTAGTGGGAGGATAAGCGTGGGGATGGTTGGTATTCCTATGGTATGAAGGCAAGGATGGGATGTGTTTAGTCATAGCTTTATCATACCAATAGTCTAAACGAGAAACGTAAACATCATAGGCAATATCATTGAGAACTGGAGAGAAAAACTCACCCGGATCTAGTGCACACGTAAAGAATAAATGGACTCTAATCCTATATAAATTGCAACAGATGGATTTGTTCCCACTATCTAACTAAGGTAATAGATACATTTTTGAATTTAATTTTTGAAAATAAATAAGAGATTATTAAATAAATTTTTTTAAAATTTTTTTGCAGAAAAATAAAAATTTAAGCCACTAATGGCAGACCAGGATATTTTTTTGTAATTTTGACAAAATAAACGTACAAGACAAGTGCGTGTCGGCATACTAATAAAAATGGGGGGGTGTCAATTAGGAAGTTGACGTGAACCTCCCTCAGATACAAAATTAATGCAGGCTCATGGTTTCGACGGATTAAACTATGCGTTCTTAGGTTCGGTAATTAAAATAAATACGTAGCGAACAGTTTCTCTAATTAACACTATTGATTACTCAAGCAATTAATGGCACAATTTTCAACATTAAACAATGCAAAGGGATACTACCCCTTTTATAGATTGAACAAGGGCTAAAGGCTAATGTTCGCTCAAGCGAATAGAACCTACCCGATCTGGACAATTAGCAATTCAAAATAAATTTATACTCAAACATTCATAATTCTAATAAGAGAAGATCCAGACTAAAATAGGGATTTAAGATAATGTCCAAACCAATCCCAAAAAATAATTAATATGTGGGTATACCAAATCACTTGAACTCAAGGGGAAATCAAGGTTGACGAACCAGATTTCTTCTAGTGTTCACGAGATCTACCCACTCCAATTTATATGAAAAATATTTGGACAATTAACGCTTAAATTTATATTTTAATTAGAACGATTTCAATATAAATCAGGACAATTAACTAGCCGTCTATTCCACCAAATCTCACAATATTTTAGAAGAAGCACACAAGAGAAAGTATAGAAGATCGTTACCCAAATTCCAAGAAAGATCTGTGGAGGAAGCACTCACGATGATGGTTGAGTCTATCTCCACGCTAGTACACAGATCTGCACTGGACGATGAAGACGCAAGTTGTTCTTCTTCATTTTTGCAAAACACTTGGAGAGAGGGAAACTTGGTGGCCGAAAGTTTGGATGGGAAAAGAGAGGGTGGTTGCTAGGAGGTTGGCCAAAATTCTTGGAGTAGAAGGAAGGAGAGGTAGAGGTGGGTACTCTCACAAAGAGGATGAGTAGAGGGGAAGGAGAGGGTGGCCAAACCACCAAGAGGGGTGAGATGAGGAGGCCGGAGGACAAGAGAGGGCAAGGGAAAGAGGGGGCCGAATTTGGCCTGAGGGGGAAGAGAGAGGTTAGAGGGAAATTAAAATTTTGAATTCAAAGTATCAATTTTTCATTCATCATTATTGAAATCCTTCATAACATGGCTTTATGTAGCCTACACAACTTCATCTCCACCATTGAAAATAAAATAAACCTATGATGATTATATGCACCCATCATTACATGACATGAAAAAAAATACAATAATGAAATGCTTGGAAATAAAAATGCTTAAATTAAAATTGCATTAAATAGAAATTGCAAAAAATAAAAATTGATAAAAATATACAATAATAATAATTTAATTTATAATTATATATTTTATTTAATGGCGGCGGCGGACGTCGAGCAAAACATGTAGTGGCGGTGTTGGCGAAGAAACGTCGTGGTAGAATTTCATCTTCGAGCTTGCGACATCGATCGTCCCAATCCACGAACTCTCTATGACAGACATCCACGCCCACATCAACATCGTCGTTATCAGCCCCGTGCTCTCAGGGCACATTTTTAGTGTACCGGCCTCCCAGTGTAACACCGTCGTTCAGAGATACTTAACTTGAAGGTAACTTTACCGTTCAAAGGTTCTTGTTGCGTACATAGGCAAATGTGTACCAGATTTGGAGAAGCCTTATCTTAGTCAATGATATGCATCAATTTGTATTTAATAGATGTTTAAGTTACATTGTGCAGGTTTAAGCATTTGAAGGAAATTTTCTAAGTACAAGTGTCGACACTTGTGAAGAAACTATGTCGACACCCAGAAGCTGTGTCGATACTTATGAAGAACTTGTGTCGACACTCTGAAGTTGTGTCGACACTTACGAAAAATTTGTGTCGAAACTCAAGTTGTGTCGACTCTTATGAAGAAGTTGTGTCGACACTCAAGCTAAGTCGACAATTCTGAAGAAGCTATGTCGACACACAAATTGTGTCGACACCTGAGCCTGGAGTTATGTCGACACCAGAAGTAATTGTGTCGACACACAGGACTTATGTCGACACACACTCAACGTCGTCTAGATACTTTCAACACTGTCGACATTCATTCAACGCCATATGTCAACAACAGCTATGTCGAGACCAGAAGCAGCTGTGTCGACACACATGACTTGTGTCGACACATACTTAACGCCATTTGTCAGCAAAAGCTGTATCGACACCGGAAGCATTTGTGTCGACACACAGGACTTGTGTCGACACATTCAATAGAAGATGTGTTGAGAAGCAGAAGTATATCTGTGTCGACACTTGGAGTATTATGTCGACACCATGAAGACTTGGGTCGACACTTGGCCAATATGTGTCGACACATTTGAAGCAGCCTGCTGAGTGATTTTTACTGAGTTGGAATGAATCTGGCATGTCTACTGACATGTCTGGTGACTTGACAGCTGTCATATCCAACCGGTCTAACATCTCTGACAGATCTGTCAGTAGTTTGTTAGACACCGGATCAGCCGGTAACCATGAAGCAAACTCTATATAAGAGACAGATCGAAAACTACAAAAAAAAGGTTGAGAAAAAGGAAAAAAGAGAATTTTGTGAAGAAAAACAGATTCAGAATTGTTCTGCAAGAAAGATTCAGATTTTAATCTGAATTTAAGGAAGAATCTAACTAAATATCAACTTCAACAGCAAGAAGATCCACCTTATTTTGTTCTATCAAGAAGCTTTGAGAAGCTAAGTCACGCTGGATCAAAAGGATAAGTTCAATCAAGAACTAATCAAGAAGGCTACACCAACAGAGGAATCTAGCTGGTGAATTTGTTTGTTTCTTATTACATTTTTTTCTTGTAAGATCTATTATCAGATCTGAGTTGTAAGCCTAGTTATAAAGGCTGAGGTAGGGCTGAGGCAAGAGGTAAGATTCTGGGGAAGAATCAGAGGTAGGAATTGTTGAAAGTTTGAGTTGTAAGCTTTGTTATAAAGGCTGAGATAGGGCTAAGGCCTGAGGTAGGATTCTGGGGAAGAATCTGAGGTAGGACTTGTTATGTCTGAGCTGTAGGAACCTTTTTGGTTCTGAGATTGTAAGATCTGAGGACCTGAGCCAGTGGAAGGAAGTTAGGCTGAATCCAGTTATCTACTGGATATGCGAAGGGGGAAAGTGGATGTACCCATATCTTAGGGAACCACTATAGATCTGGTGTTTGCTGTGATGTGTTTATGTTCTGTGATTTGATTAATCTGTGTTAATTATCTATCTGTTTGACTAAAAAGTACTTTAAAAGATTAGAATGTATTCACCCCTCCCCCCCCCCTCTAGGTGTTTAGGCTCTTCAAACAAAGTCTTTCTAGTGGTATCAGAGGGAGGTTCCTCAAAGATTGACTTAACAGTCAGAGTTATTCTCCAAGGCAAATAACAGATATCAAGAATGGGTTCAAATGAGAATCAAAAGGAATTTGGATCTATGAAATTACCTATATTCAGGAAAGAATCCTTTGGCATTTGGAAGGAAAGGGTCAGGTTGTTTACGGAAGCATCTGATCCAATAATTTATATCACAGTACAGGAAGGCCCCTTTATTCCATTGAATGTATCAGTTCTTGATGCAAACATTCAAACTCTAAAGAGCTATTCTGAAATGACCAAGGATGAAATCATCCTGGCAACACTAGATAAAAGAGCACAGAACATTATTTTAAGTGTTATAGATGATGCCACTTTTCAGAATCTGGTGCATTGTAAAACCTCCAAAGAAATGTGGGACATATTGATTATCTACATGGAGGGCACAGAAGAAGTCGGAGAGGATAGGAAGTCAATGCTGAACCAGGAGTATGAGAGCTTTAGACATGCTAAATCTGACAGCATAGCTGAATGTTATAAGAAGTTCTTTGGAATAGTGAATGAGTCGATGACACTAAGATATGTTCCATCAGAGAAGTGGCCAGGCTGGCTGATACACCTCCACCTACACTGTTTGGAAAGTTGTTATCATATGAAATGCAGCTTACTGCTAGAAAAGAAGAGGAGAAGGGCAGCAGATCTGAGTTTAAGGAAAAGTCAGCGGCCTTCAAAGCTGAAGGCTCAAGAAAGGGTAGGAGAAAATCTCCTTCTCCACCCAGAAGGAGTGTTGAGGTAGAAGAAGGAATTTCTGACAATAACACATATGATAGTCATACTTCTGATGAGGACTTTACTACCTTTACAAGGCAATTCCAAAGGTTTATGAAGAAAAAGAAGTGGAGAACTACGCCATCATCTTCATCCTATTCCAAGGATGAGTACTATAGGAAGAAGAAGACACCCAAGGAGGACAAGTATGCCTCTAAACCTGGTAAACAATCTAATACTAAGATTGTGTTTTATTGTTGCAACAGCACTGGACATGTCATAGTTGACTGTCCTTACAAAAGAAAGGAGTCAAAGGACAAGAAGAAGCAGCAGATCAAAGGTAAGAAGGAGAAGTCTCTAGTTGCTCAGAAGGAGAAGAGTTTGACAGACTCTTCATCTTCAGAATCTAGAGAAGAAGAAGAAGAAGAATATATTGGGCTATTCTCAACAGAAGAGGAGTCTAGGGAACTAAAATTCCTACAGATGCTGGACTCCATAAATGGAGTTGAAGAGCATTGTTGTAAGGGGCTGATGGATCAAGCTGAAGATGATCAGTGCCAGGATCAGCCTGGACCAAGTAAGGTAAACTATTCTCCCTTTTTTCAGATTACTTTACTATATACGAATCAGAAGCATCTGCTTCAATAGAAGTGGATGGATCTGAGTCTGAAGGGGATGTACACCAACTCATTGATTAGTATGGTGGGTTGTTGCAAGCTCTGAAGAAGAGCAAGTTTCTTATTAAAGTGCAGACCAAAGAGATTTAGTCTCTTAAGCTGGCTACAGCAGATTTAGCTAAGATGTTGGATCAAAAACTGAATGAGGTTGCCAAATTGAAAAACATTACAATTATTCAAATGGGCACAATCTCTTTCAAAGAGAATCATATCAAGAAACTGGAGGCAAAACATCAGCAAGAGAGAGAGCTAGTGGCTAAATTCTCCAAGCTAAAATCTTTCTTACCACTAATAGATAATTTTTTTTCACAAAAAGGGAAGACTGGTCTAGGCTTTAAGGAAAGAACTAGGGCTTTCAATTCACATAGAAAAGGTAAGGGCCTAGTTCAGCCTCTAGTTGCTGAACTCCCTATTTTCTTTAGGAAGGTGGTGAATCCTACTAACAGCTATGATCATGACACTACACATGGTCACTGTGAGCATGGAAATCACATGGGCAAGGGTGCAAATGCTTATATACCACACTTTAGGCATACCCATAAGGTTCAAGAGGATTTCTTGAAGAGTGATGCTCCAGCACCAACATTCAACAAGACTGCTGACAACCAAGCAGTAAAGTCTTTACCTAAGAAAAGGTATAATAGGTTTGAGTGTTGGTGTTGTGGCAAGGTGGGGCACTTTGCCATGGATTGCTGGTTTAACACTAGTGTTAAAACAAACAGCAGTTTTCTTGTTAGAACAGTTGTAGGATTTCAAACTAACAAGGACCTAGGACCCACTAGCAAGTTGGGTTCTCAGGGTAAGTAATTCTTTATATATTGCAGGTGAATCCAAGTGACCATACCCCTATATGGTACTTGGATAGTGGTTGTTCCAGATATATGACAGGAACAAGGAGAATGTTGAGGGACTATGTGCCCATAGAGAATGGACCCAAAGTTATCTTTGGTGGATCAGAAAATTGTATCATCAAAGGATTTGGTAACATTACTAGTGATTCAATTATTATTACTAAAGTGGCTTATGTGAAGGGTTTAAAACATAACATAATTAGCATAAGTCAACTTAGTGATCTAGGTTATGTAATTTCTTTTCTCAAAGGGGAGTGCCAGATAAGAAGGTCAAGTGATCAAGAGATCATTTTGACTGGCACTAGGAAAGGAAATGTGTATTGCCTTAACCTAGATTGTGAGTTTAACAACTCACCAATTTGTCTTATTGCAAGAGAAAAAGCTTCTCTTTGTGTTAAATGGCACAAGAGACTATCTCATCTGAACTATAAGTCTATAGGACTGTTGTTCAGCATGGGATTAGTGAGGAATGGTTCTCAAATTAAGTGCATCAAAGAGGGTGTGTGTTCAGCTTGCCAAAAAGGCAAGCAGACTATGTCCTATTTCCAAGAACTTGACATCAAAGATTCAATGAGATGTTTGTATCTCATCCATATGGATTTGTTTGGTTCTATGCCAGTTCACAGTCTTGGTAGGAAAGTATACACACTTGTTGTTGTGGATGACTACTCCAGATATACATGGGTTTTCTTCTTGAGTCAGAAATCTGAAACCCCATTTGTTTTTCAGACTTTTGTTAGAAAAATACAGAATTTATACAACAGTTCAGTGGTCAAAATCAGAAGTGACCATGGAACTGAATTTCAGTCTGCATGTATGACAAGATTCTGTGAAGAACTTAGGATTCATCATGAATTCTCTTCACCTAGAACTCCTCAGCAAAATAGTGTTGCTGAAAGAAAGAATAGGACTCTAATTGAGGCTAGTAGAACTCTACTAAATGATACTACTCTCCCCTAATACTTCTGGGCTGAGACAGTTAAAACTGCATGTCATGTGCCCAATAGAGCCTCCATCAACAAAAATACAAGATGACTCCCTACCAGATTTTGAAAGGAAGAAAACCAAACATATCTTACTTCAGAATCTTTGGTAGCAAGTGTTTTGTACTTGTCAATGGTAAGAACTACCAAACTATGTTTGCTGCCAAATCCCTAGAAGGTATATTTTTTGGGTATAGAAACCATAGTAGAGCATACAGAATCTACAACTTGACTACTTAAGTTGTAGAAGAATCTGTGCATGTTGTATTTGATGAGTCAAAATTTATTAACAATGTATTGTCAAGTTCTTCAATTAGCTCTACAGGTCTTACAGATAGGCTGGACAAGCTGACAATCAATGAAGATGTTCCTGCTAGGTTGGATGAAGATAAAGATGCTAGCTATCCAGGGGGAGAACAAGTCTCTCTGGATGAATAAGAAAGTGTGGAGCATCAAGTTGAGGAAACTGGAGAAGGCCATAATACTGACATATTTCCTCCAGCAAGGAGACACCTGAAGGATCATCCAGTTCACCAAATCATTGGTGATGCAAGTCAAGGTGTTCCTACAAGGAGCAGGAGAAGGAACACAGTTCTATGTTCTAGCTTCCTATCTCAAATAGAACCCAGAAAGATTGAAGAAGCAATGCAAGACACCAACTGGATTGATGAAATGCAAGAAGAGCTCAGTCGGTTCAAAAGGTGTAATGTATAGGAACTGGTGCCAAAACCTAAGGATCACAACATAATAGAAACTAAATGGATCTACAGGAACAAGCTTGATGAGAATGGCACCATCGTCAAGAACAAGGCTAGACTGGTAGCAAAAGGCTACAGGCAAGAGGAAGGTATTGATTTTGATCAAACCTTTGCTCTAGTGGCAAGGCTGGAGGCTATAAGGCAGTTCTTGGCCTATGCTGCCTATCATGGGTTCAAGGTATACCAGATGGATGTGAAATCAGCATTTCTGAATGTTGATTTAAAAGAAGAAGTCTATGTTAAACAACCCTCAGGTTTTGTAGACCCTCACTTTCCTGATTATGTAAATAGTCTTAGGAAAACTCTATTTGGTTTCAAACAAGCTCCATGGGCTTGGTATGAAATCTTGTATGCCTTCATTATTGAGAATAAATTCTCTAGAGGAAAGATAGATAAAACTTTATTTTATAGGGAATCAAAAGGCAAGATTATACATGTCCAGATATATGTGGATGACATTATTTTTGGTTCTACTGAAAACAACCTATGTAGGAAGTTTGCCAAACTTATACAAGGGATGTTTGAGATGAGCAGTATGGGTGAGTTGAAGTTCTTCTTGGGACTTCAAGTTAGACAGACTGAGAATGGATTATCTATATCCCATTCCAAGTTCACCAAGGAGTTAATTAAGAAGTATGGTTTGGACTCAACTTCTACCATGAAAACTCCAATGGGAACAAGTATGCCTATAGGCAAAGATGAGGCAGGGAAACATGTTGATGAGTCTTTGTATAGAGGGATAATTGGCTCTCTACTCTATTTGACTACTAGTAGACCTGACATCATGTATTCAACATGTGTCTGTGCTAGGTATCAAGCTTGCCCTAAGGAATCTCATTATACTGCAGTTAAGAGAATTTTGAGATATCATAAGGGTACACTTAATCTAGGCCTTTGGTATCCTAAGAATAGAGATTTCCTACTAACTGGTTTCTCAGATACAGACTTTGCTGGATGCAAAGAAGATAGGAAGAGTACCACAGGAACTTGTCAATTCCTTGGTGGGAAGCTAGTGTCATGAAGCAGTAAGAAGCAAACTAGTGTAGCAATATCAACAGCTGAATCAGAGTATATAGCTGCAGGAAGCTGCTGTACACAATTGATGTGGATAAAGCATCAACTAGAAGTTTATGACATCCAGGTAAGTAGAATTTCTCTATTTTGTGATTCTACAAGTGTTATTTCTATTGCTAAGAATCCTGTATCACATAGTAGGACCAAGCATATTGAAATTAAGTTTCATTTCATCAGAGAACATGTTGGGTATTGTATCCACAATGTACCTGATTTGAAGAAGCCCCTGAATAAGCTAGGTTGAATTGACAATGTATTTGATGACTTTCTGTCAAGTTGTGCTTGCAGCTATTCCACGCTAAGTACACACCAATATCAGGGTGCAGTGGGTCAATATACACGGATCTGCGCAACGTAATCCCTCGTTGAGCAGATCAGTGTGTTGACTCATGTGTGCTCTCTCTATTGGAGTGTACTTATTTTCAAGTACAGGGTCGAAATAGATCAAGAGCAGAAGAGGAGCAAAGATGGGTCAAAGACCAAGTTCATGGGACGGAAGAGGAAAATCGTCTAAGTCAAAAACGACGGGAATCACTAAGTGATTCTCGCCGATTCGACGGGAATCACTAGTGATTCTCGCCGATTCGTCGAGAATCAGCCACAGATTCCCACCGATTTTATATGGCTGACTGTCCTCCTTCAAGAATTCTGCTAAGGCAGAATCAACGGGAATCATTAACTGATTCTCGCCGATTCGTCAAGGATGACGTTTGCATTCCCACCGATTCCCGCAGGCTGACTAGTTTCATAACTTGAAATCGGTTAAGGCAGAATAGATGGGAATCGTGAGTGATTCCCGCCGACTTCGTCGAGAATCATCAATGATTCTCGCTGAATTTGCCTTAGGCAAATTTGCTCTATTCGCTGGACCGAACCAAGATTTTGTGCGCTGTTTTTGACTGGAACTAGGGATTCATCTTGTGGACCCCACAACGGTCATTTAGGGTTGTTATACAGTATTTATACTCGTGTATTTTTTAACTTACGCAGTAACCATTCACGAGAAATCAAAGCCGCCGAGCGTGACCTAGCCGATCGCAGAAATCATCCCGTCATCGTCGTCGCTCGCAAGATAGTCGTCGCTGCAGATCTTAGATCATCTTTGATCTCCCAACGACAGAACCGAGGCTAGTATAGCGTCTCACGCTTCTCTCTTGAGATCCCTTGTCTCTCGATTTGTTGAACGAGGTTAGTTCTTCATTCCGAATCGATTGAGATGACCGATCTGATTGAGATCGTTTGTAGACCTTGCTTTCTTCGTCAAGAAGTTTGGATCTACAAAGCATCGCCGCCACAATGGCTTGCCGCCACCGATCTTGGCAAGATCCTCTCCAAGAGAGTACTCCGGTCATGGACTCTTCCTCTTCTTCAAGAAAGCTTCAATGAACGAAGAGGGACATCGGATTTTCCACAAGTGTAGTTTGTATTTCTTGTACATTCTTATTTTATTTTGTTGTAAAGGAATATTGATTCCTAGTTGTAAGGGTTGGGTGCAACCCGTGGTGGAGGAGTAGTGACTCTTTCGGTTGGAAGGGTTCCTTCCGTAGTATGGGGATTGGATTTCAATCCGTTTTGTAAAGTGACTGAGTCATCCCTTGGTGGGAGATAGGTCGAAGGGGGAGAGTGGACGTACCCAAATCGGGGAACCACTATTATTATTTGTGTACTTTTCTGTGCTGTGTTTGTTATTTGTGCAGGTTATTTAAATTCCGCAAAAAACTGCACGAGACCTATTCCCCCCCCCCCATAGGTGGACTTAGTCGACACTAGATACTTTCAAGTGGTATCAGAGAGAGGTTACTCAGCAATAAGGTTAACTCCTTGAGTAAGATCTCGTGTCTAGTGTCAAGAAGAAAGAAGATCTCTGAAATGGAAGGACTCAAGTATTCAGGGAAGATCCCAGTGTGCACCAAGCTGAACTTTCCTATCTGGAAGGAAAGGATCAGGTACTATATGGAAGCAGTCTACCCCCGACTCTTCATAATAGTGGAGGAGGGACCTTATATCCCCACTAAGGCCTCCACCATTGATCCAACCAAGAAAGTGCCCAAGAAACATTCCGAAATGGATAAGGATGATATGGTGCTTGTCGGACTTGATAAGAAAGCTCAAAACATTCTGGTAAGCGTCGTCGATGATTCCATGATGCAGGTTTTCTGCAACTGCAGGACTGCCAAAGACATATGGAACTGCCTGATCATCCTGATGGAAGGCACTGATGAAGTAAGGGATGATCGGAGATCCCTTCTGAACCATAAGTACGAGGCCTTCAAGCAAGGTCCCAAGGAAGAAATCGGAGTGACATTCGAGAACTTCTTGAAGATCGTCAATGCCCTGAAGGGCTATGGCAGAGTGTTCACCGATGGTTAACTAAATGACAAATTCCTTAGATCCCTTACTTAGGATTGGGACACCAAGATCTGCGCCATCAGAGAATTTGGCAAGCTGGCTGAAACTGATCCCCAGATTCTGTTTGGGAAACTTTTGTCATATGAGCTTCAGCTGAACACAAGAAAAGCTGAAGAAGAACCCGATAAAGCCGCTGCCAGAGAGAAGACTGTGGCCCTGAAAGCCAATCACTCAAGGAAAGGCAAGGGTGCAGCCTCGTCCCATTCTCAGAAAAAGGATGAAGAAGAAGACTCTAAGCCATGCTCTTCCGGCTCGGAGCTATCTGAAGAAGACTTCTCCCTCATCACTCAGGAGTTCAAGAAGTTTCTCAAGTTGAGGAATCAAAGAAAGAGAGACGGCTCCTCCTCCAGACATTAGGAGAAGAATTATTCTTCTGACAGGTATGAATCCAAACAGAACAAACATCGCTCTGATGACATTATTTCCTTTGGATACAATAAGTCAGGTCACGTCGTTGCTGAATGCCACCAAAGCAAGAGAGATAAGGGGAAGGGAGAGGAGCACCTATCCTCTAGAGATAAGAAGAAGGAGAGAATCTACATTGCCAAAAAGCCAAAGACACTGAGTGAATCTAATTCCTCAGACTCCAGAGATAATGAGGAAGCCTACTTCGGGCTAGTGGGTCGCTCTGACTAAGAAGGAGACTGCCCCCCATTTACTTGGAAGTTAAAAGACCGTACCCCCCTCTCTGACTCTGACTCTGAGTCTCCTCATGATGATCTCGAGGATAGCCCATCTGCCCATGAAGCTGAGCTCCTCGAAAAGTATGAGCTTATGCTCAATACCTTTGAGGAATGCCGCAAGAGGTTGAGGGCTCAGAAAAAGGAAGTCAAATTCCTTAAGGCTGAGGGTGTGTCTCTAAGAGAAGAGATCACTAGCTTGATCTCTCTCCAACAGGAACACCTGGGCCTGACTTTTGAGCACTCAGAGTCTCTAAGGCTCCTTGACCTAAAACAGGAAGAAATCAACAAGTTGGAAGAACAGATTGTGGAAGAAAGGAAGATTGTCAAAAGCTTCTACATGCCCAAGACTGTTCTTCCTCTGGTTGATGAATTCTCTGCTCAGGCTAAGGGGGCTGGCTTAGGGCATGTGGGTGTGCCTGGTAAATCATCCAGGAGAAACAGAAAGCAGAGGAAAAATAAGGCTGCTAAGAAGGCCTCTGCTGCAGAAAAGGGAAAGGCTCTACTCGATCCTATTTTATTCAGAAAGCCTGGATTTCCTTGCAATGAGATGGACTTTGAGTCAACCTATGGCCACTTCTTCCGGTCCCCGGTTGAAAAGCCCAAGAGCCGGTATGATGGTTGGGCCTTCTACCGCTACTACGGTGAGAGTGTCTTCAAGGCACCTTATGAGGAAATCCTAGTGGAGGATTATGGACACTTCTCTAGCGGCCATAATAGGAAGCAGGCACCAAAAGCCATGCCTGTTATACTGAAGGAACAGGAGGTGAAGAAATCATGTGACTGCTGTCATCATGATGCCTCCACCTCCAGATCCAAGGCCCCGGCTGGACCCACCGTTCCAAGGTGGAAGTAGGAGCCTAGGAAAAGGTACAACAGATTTGACTGTTGGTGCTGTGGCAAAGTTGGTCAATTTGTCGTGGATTGCTGGTTTAATCCAAGATACAACGAGACTCCTCATGTTAGCAATTCGAGGCCGACCACTCGTAGGGTTAACCATCCGAGGGGGTGTGTGCTAACAAGGAATCTAGGACCCAAGTTCAATTAGGTTCCTAAGGGAAACTAATTCTTTTTGCAGGTATGTCCAAAGGCCACCAAAACGCCCATCTGGTACTTGGACAGTGGATGTTCCCGGCATATTACCGGGACAAGAAGCCTGTTGCGTGATTACTCCCCAGTCAAAAATGGACCCAAAGTCATATTTTGAGGATCTGATCAAGGAGTCACCAGAGGTTATGGTATGATATCCATCGGTGTATTCTCTATCACTGACGTGGCCTATGTTGAAGGATTAAACCATAACCTGATCAGTGTAAGCCAGTTGTGTGATAAAGGATACAACGGTAAGTTCTGCAAGGATAAGTGCTTGATAATATCGTGTGCCTCTTCGGAGACAGTATTAACTGGCATTAGGAGCAGAAATATCTTTTGTTTAGATTTTCTTAGCTTAGATTCTTCTACCCCTGTGTGCCTAGTAGCAAAAGGCAGTGCATCTCTTTGTGAACAATGGCACAAGAGATTAGCACATATTAATTTCAAGACAATTAATATGTTGTTTTCTAAGAACTTAGTAAGGGATGCCCCTACTATTAAGTGCATCAAAGATATCCCCTGTCCTGCATGCAAGAAGGGCAAACAGACTCGGGCTACCTTTAAGGGCATTGCAGACAAAGACTCCTCCAGATGTCTTTATCTTCGGCATATGAACTTGTTCGGTCAAGTGCAAGTTCATAGCTTGGAGGAAAATCGTATACGGCAGTGATTGTTGATGATCACTCTCTGTTTACGTGGGTGTTCTTCTTGAAATGAAAGTGAGATACGTTTGACATCTTCACTAATTTTGTCAAGCAGATTCAGAACGAACTTAACTGCTCCGTGGTCAAGATCAGAAGTGACCATGGAACAGAATTCGAGTCTGGTGCTATGACAAAATTCTGTGAAGAAATTTGTATCTTTCATGAGTTTTCCTCCCCGCGTACTCCTCAGCAAAACGGAGTTGCAGAGAGAAGGAATAGAACGCTCATTGAAGCATGTACGATAATGTTGAATGACGCTTCTCTTCTAGAGTACTTCTGGGCAGAGGCTGTCAATACGGCGTGTCATGTGCAAAACCGGGAATTGATCAACAAGAATCATCGCAAGATGCCTTATGAGCTACTAAAAGGAAGGAAACCTACCATGTCCTATTTAAGGATTTTTGGCTGCAGATGCTATGTACTCAATAATGGGAATTAACAACGTACTAAATTCGGATAAAAATGCTTCGAAGGCATCTTCATGGGCTATAGTAGCCATAGTCGGGCATATAGGGTCTTCAATAAGAAAACCCTAGTGGTAGAGGAGTCCATTAATATCTTTTTTGATGAAGGAAGCTTGCTTCATAGCAATTCTTCCAGTGGCATTCTTGAAGATGCAGGTGCAAGGCTTGAACAGCTAAGTCTCAAAGAGACTGCAAAAGGTGCAACTCCCAAGTACATCAAGGTTTCCACCTCAACGCCAACTGGAGAAGTTGACGATCAGGACGGAGAAAATCTCCCAGAAGAAGGAGAAGCCCGAGAAGATGTCAGAGCTCCAGATGCTAGACTCCTAGAGATTCGACACGTGAGGGATCATCCCAGAGATCAGATCATAGGAGATCCTCGTGACGGTGTCAGAACTCGGAGAGGTATAATTAACGAGATTTTGCACCTTTGTTTTCTGTCACAGGTTGAGCCAAAGAAGTTCGACGAAGCGAACAAAGATGCATCCTGGATATTGGCCATACAAGATGAACTGCATCAATTCAAATGATGCAACGTCTGGATGCTTGTTCCCAGACCAAAGAACCAGAATTTGATCGGCACCAAGTGGATCTTCAGAAACAAACTAGATGAATACGGTGTCATCATCAAGAACAAGGCCAGACTGGTTGCACAAGGCTATAGACAGGAGGAGGGGATTGACTTCGACCAAACCTTTGCACCGGTTGCAAGGCTCGAGGCGATCAGATTGTTCCTGGCATATGCCTCTCACAAGGGATTCACGGTCTATCAGATGGACGTGAAATCTGCGTTCCTAAATGGAAATTTGAAAGAGGAAGTATATGTCGCGCAACCTCCAGGTTTTGTTAATCCCACATTTCCTAATCATGTTTATTTTCTTAATAAAGCATTATATGGCTTAAAACAAGCTCCTTGAGCTTGGTATGAGACTCTGTCTAGTTTTCTTCTTGAGAACAAGTTCTCGAGAGGAAAAAAAGATAAGACATTGTTTCTTAGGGAAGTCAAAGGAAAGATCTTGCTGGTGCAAATCTATGTCAATGACATAATATTCGGCTCAACGGACAATAATCTTTGCAAGAAGTTTTCTAAACTTATGTAAGGAATGTTTGAAATGAGCAACATGAGAGAGATAAAGTATTTCTTGGGACTTCAAGTGAAACAGTCTGAGGATGGAATTTTCATTTCTTAAACGAAGTTCATAAATGAACTCCTCAAGAAATTTGGAATGGAGAATGAAACCTCTATGGGGACTCCAATGGGATCCACTGTGTCTCTGGACAAGGATGAGAAAGTGAAACCTTTTGATGAAACCAAATACAAGAGCATAATTGGATCCATGCTCTACCTTACTGCTAGTAGATTGGATATTATGTTTTCCACGTGCGTTTGCACCAGATATCAGGTGAACACTAAGGAATCTCATTATGTCGCTACAAAGCGAATTCTTAGATACCTTAAAGGTACACAAAATCTTGGCTTGTGGTACCCAAGAAACAATGATGTCAAGCTGATAGGATTTTCAGATGCTGACTTTGCAGGAAGCAGGGATGATAGGAAAAACACTTCTGGGACGTGTCAATTCCTCGAAAGAAGGCTTATTTCATGGAACAGTAAAAAGCAGAATTATGTCGCAACATCTACGGCTGAATCTGAGTACATCTCAGCGGGCAGCTATTGCGCACAACTTCTATGGATTAGAAATCAACTCAAAGATTATGACTTGCAGTTCATAGAAGTTCCGATGTATTGCGACTCCTCGAGCGCAATAGCAATTATGAACAATCCGGTGTCGCACAGAAGAACAAAGCATATTGAAGTGCGCTACCACTTCATTCGGGAGCATGTCGAAAACAAAGATATCTCTCTCTATTATATCCCCATAGATAAGCAGGTTGCAGATATCTTCACGAAGCCCCTAGACGAGGCCAAGTTCAGTCTCTTCAAAACTGAACACTGCATACTGAACTATGAAGAGTGAAGACTGTAAGGCTCAAGGCTCTTGGATCAAGGGGGAGCGTCAGCAAGAAACTCAAGCTCGAGCACGGATGCAAGATCTGAGGGGGAACATGTGGATCCAAGTGAAGTCCCAAATTTGCAGAAGCCGAAAAGGGGGAGATTACGCTCTCGGTTAAGGCTAAGGTGGCTGCCAACGTTAAAGGCTAAGGCTAAGGTGGATGCCAACGTTAAGTATGCTCTCAGGAGAAAATGGTAATGAATTTCACTCTCAACTGAATTTTTAGTTTATGATTTTCATCCCCATATGATCTATTCACCTTAGCTTGTAGGGTTTAGGCTTCTTCAAATAGGGGGAGATTGTTGGATATTGTATCCACAATGAACATTATTTGAAGAAGCCCCTGAACAAGCTAAGTTGAATTGACAATATCTTTGATGACTTTCTGTCAAGTTATGCTTGTAGCTATTCCATGCTTAGTACACACCAATGTCAGGGTGCAGTGGGTCAATATACACGGGTCTGCGCAACATAATCCCTCATTGAGCAGATCAGTGTGTTGACTCATGTGTGCTCTCTCTATTGGAGTATACTTATTTTCCAGTACAGGGTCGAGATAGATCAAGAGCAGAAGAGGAGCAAAGATGGGTCAAAGACCAAGTTCATTGGAAGGAAGAGGAAAATCGTCTAAGTCAAAATCGACGGGAATCATTGAGTGATTCTCGCCGATTCGACGAGAATCACTAGTGATTCTCGCCGAATCGTCGAGAATCAGCCAGTGATTCCCGCCGATTTGATCTGGCTGACTGTCCTCCTTCAAGAATTTTGCTAAGGCAGAATCGACGGGAATCATTAACTGATTCTCGCCGATTCGTCGAGGATGACGTTTGCATTCCCACCGATTCCCGCAGGCTGACTAGTTTTACAACTAGAAATCGGCTATGGCATAATCGACGGGAATCGTGAGTGATTCCCGCCGACTTCGTCGAGAATTACCAATGACTCTCGCTGAATTTGCCTTAGGCAAATTTGTTGTGTTCGCTGGACCGAACCAAGATGTTGTGCGCTTTTTTGACCAGAACTAGGGCTTCTTTTTGTGGGCCCCAAAACGGTCATTTAGGGTTATTCTAAGGTATTTATACTCGCATATTTTGAACTTACGCAGTAATCATTCACGAGAAATCAAAGCCGCAGAGCGTGACCTAGCCGATCGCGGAAATCGTCCCGTCATCATCGCCGCTCACAAGTTAGTCGTCGCTGCAGATCTCAGATCATCTTTGATCTCCCGATGACAGAACCGAGGCTAGTATAGCGTCTCACGCTTCTCTATCGAGATCCCTTGTATCTAGATTTGTTGAACGAGGTTAGTTCTTCATTACGAATCGATTTAGACGACCGATCCGATTGAGAATGCACAAGATCAAGGGCAGGGCAGTGTGCCCCAAGAACAACAAATGGACAAAACTTCAGGGGGAGAACACATAATACAAGCAACTGAGTTACCTGCCCAAGGGGGAGGCATTGATGATGTAGTCTTAGAAAGTGACTTGGCTGCAGATACTATCATGAACATACCATCTGAAATCAACATTGAAGCTCAAGAATCTGTTTAGACAGAAGCTCAAAATGAGCCAATTCAACAGGAATTCACCATGGATGACATATTCTCTGATCTTCTTCCTACAAGGACTGAGGGGGAGCTAATTGTTGATGGGCCAAAACCCGAACAGGCAAGCATACCTGTCGAATTGTAGTACCAAGTTCGTATTTAAACACGGGGCTGTCAATTACTTCTACTTACGCTTTAACTATTATCCTACCGGAGAACTAATGGGATTTGAGAATTTTTTAAAGTAAAATGAAAGACAAATTGCGAGACGAAAAACTTATAATAAAAAGCTAGCATTCGATCAATGATTCACCATGAAATTAAATGAGAGAGATAAAAATAAAGATAGTTTTAATTTTTGCAAACCATACTCGACCGTGACGGATCCGAAAATAAGACAAAATCTCGCTAGAGCATTAGGTCTCCTAACTTATAAACTCTTTGATCGAAATCTCTTTACAAACCAAAGAAGCCTAAAGTAGCATTATTGAGGTGATCCGCACTATTGGATTTGACTCCAATCCGGAGGATTTACGTCGTCCTATCTCTAGGATTGCGTTCAACTCCTTCCTTCTTTGAGCGATCTTTCAAATCATGAGTCTCTCGACTACTATGAAATGAGAACAAGGCCTACTACCGTATACCGGAAATACGGAGTCGACGCCAAATAAATAAAAGAAGGATCGAGCATGAAATACAAAAATAAAACTAAGAAAGAAAATAAACTCTCATCTCACTTCATGGATCCTCACGATCGAATGCTATAGGAAATTAGCTACGCATAATTGACAAAGAAGACAAAATAAAAGAAGAGAGAAACATTTTTATTATTACTAAAAAGAAACGTTCACAATGTTAAACAAAATGATCTTAAACAAAGCTTTAAAACAACAATTGAAATTACAACTAAAAGGGAATTTAGAAATGAAAATTACAATGACAAGAACTCTCTTGAAAAGTACTCTCTTGCTCTCTTGCTCCAATCCAACCTCTTCAAAACATGGGATATGGGTTCCTTTTATAGGAGTGGAGGGAAGCATCTAGAATGGGGGAAGCCCAAGGGGTGGCCGGCCATGCAAGGGGAGGAATGTTCATGCATGGAATTAAATGGAGGGGAGAGAAATGCATGCATGTGTTAAATGAAAGAAGAAAGAGAGGGGTTCATGCATGCATTTGTATAATGGGAATGACATAGGGAATATAAAAATGGGGAGGGGGAATGAATGGAATTATGTAGAAGAGGCAAGAGAGGGGAGGGTTCGGCCATGCTTAGGGGAATGAATATATGCATGCAATAATGAGGAGATAGAAAAAATAATAAAGGGAAAAATATGCATGCATGAGAGGAACCAAAGGATGGCCGGCCAAGGCATATGGGCTACTCCAAAATGTGGGCTTTATGAGGGGAGAGAGGCTCGGGTAACTTCCAAAGCTGCATGGGCTGCTTCATAGGCTAGTAGAGGGCTCGGGTAGCATGGGCTTGGACAAGGGCTGCTCCAAAATGCAAGAGGGGGCCGGGTAGCTGCTCTCCATGGCTTGGGCTACTCCATAGGGGCTCGGGTAGGCATGGGCTTGGACAAGGGCTGCTCCAAAATGCAAGACGGGGCCGGGTAGCTGCTCTCCATGGCTTGGGCTACTCCATAGGGGCTCGGGTAGGCATGGGCTTGGACAAGGGCTGCTCCAAAAGGTGGTCGGCACCTACAAGAAAGAAATAAAAATAAGACATAAGTTAAAATTAAATAAACTAAAACATAAAACAGAACATTAATCATTATAACCTTAGTTATGTAAACCTAAACAAATACAAAGATAATAAAAATAAAACATAACATAAACATAACATAAACATATGTTTATAAAATAACATAAACATAACATAAAATAAAACATAAGTTTATAAATAAAAAGTAACATAAACATAAAATAACAATCAAACCTAAAATAAAACTATAGATTTATAAAATAAAATTAAACAACAACATTCAAGCATACAAAAACATAAAATTATAATAATACTTAGGAATTTAAGCTACTAAATTACCCAAAAAGGGATGACTAACACTAGTCATCAAACACCCCCATGCTTAGACATTTGCTTGCCCTCAAGCAAATAAAAATGAAAACTAGAGAAGGAAATAGAAAATAAACAAAGCTAATTTAGGTTTCATAATTAAGAAAAACAAAACATGGAAAATTAAACTATCCTAATATTCATAATTATCAACTAGTGGGGTGAGAAGTGCACAATAGAAGATTTGATAGTGAAACCCTAAAAAACTCATTAAAACATAAGAGAAGTCTACTAATTTCTAAATCTTAAAAACAAGTCATCCAAAATAAATGAAAATAAGGACAACAAAAGTAGAGGTTCTAAGTAAATGGCGCATTAACAAACTACTAGGTTGCTAGATAAACATTAACCCTAAAACACTCCAAGATAACCTCCAAAGAAATCCATCAATGATGGTGGCCATAGGCTTGTACGTTCACACTTTCTCCACTATGCGAATTTAAGTTCTAAGATCATTAGGACTTCTACTAGGCATTAAAACTTGGTTTAGGTGAATGATTAGGAAATGAAAACAAAGATAAACATGATGGCTTAAACACTAAACTAAGGGTGAGCTTAAAATACAATGATAAGACATGATAAGTACTTCAATTCAAACTAAAACAAAGATAAGGCCATGTATTTTTTCTTTTATAAGCTTGGCCAAACATAAACTTTTTGCATTCTCTTTTTTTATTTTGATTTTTTTCATTTTACTTTCTCAATTTTTTTCCTTTTTGAATAACAATTGATAAGGAAGCTCCAAAAATAAGCTTTATAATGTCCTTTTCATTTCCAAAATAATACAATACCCCTCCCACAAAAAATAATTTTAAGCTCAAGGTTATAGTGAGAAAATAGGAAGGGCATTTGGCTTTGGTGAACAAGATGAAATGAAAGGTGGAGCTAAAAACAAGGAAAATAAGGAAAAGGTCCAAAATTGTTTTGCAAGGGTTTTGTTTTTGGCGGGCAAGAAAAGCTCAAACTATTCAAATGATGGCCTAAATCATTTCTAAAGAACGTAAAAACGACGCAAATGCTTCGAGAGTAGCTTGGTACAAGTTCTAGACACCAAGAAAGACTACCCCGCAAATGAAAAAGGACTAATGATACCTAGCAACCATTCATAAGTAACTAACCTAATAAAAAGACATAACTACGCATTGTTAGCTTATAACTTAAAAACTGGATGCCTATATTTAAGAAAAAGAAACTAGTAGAACTAGACTATGTTAAAATGATAGGTTTAGAAAAACATTTTCAAAGTAATCTATATAAAACTAAGAAACCGCATGGGCCTACACTTCACTAGAAGAAACATGAAAATAAAGATAGAAATAATTTTAGATTTTGTTTTTCAAATCGATTTAAGCACAAAAATATTTTGATTTTTTTGTTTTTCTAATTTTTTGGGTTTTATATTTTATAATTTTTTTGGATTTTTAGATTTTGAAGACATAAAATATTATACTAATTTAAAACATACATTTTTTTTCTTTTTGAAAGAAGAAAAACAGAAAGAAAGGCAAAAAGAAACTAGACCCCCCATGCTTAAATTCTTCATTGCCCTCAATGAAGAAAACATAAAGAAAAAGAGAAGGGGACTGAGAAAAAAAGAAAAAATGCAGGAAAAATAAATAACTAAAAAGAACAGGACTTCCCCGGGTTTGTGAGATGAAGGCGGATGCCGCTCCCCCATGCTTGCCTTTTAGAGTACTTGATCGTCAGCAGGTATGACTTGATCCATCGGATATCAGCAGCGGCGGAGCGGCGACCACGATCATGGACTTGATTGGCCTCTGGTAGAAAGAGCAAAATAAAAGCAAAAAGATAGAGTCCATGGGAAGATTGCCCGATAATGTTTTTTATTACAACATCCAAATAAAAGAGTTTCATAATAATAAGTCCAAAAATAAAAGTGAAAAATAAAAATGTCCATCAGAAATAATAAACTAAGAATCAAAAAGAAGATTCTCCTTTGCAGGAGTCATAGAATCATTAGAGAAATAGAGCTTAAGCTTGCGTTCATGCACTTTAAATTCACCCCTCTCCGGGTGCGAAAGTAACACAGTTCCATCAGAGAAAACATCCTTGACCGCAAACGGTCCAGACCAATGAGATTTAGATTTTCCAAAGAAAATGCGTAATCGTGAATTTAAGAGAAGAACATGATCGCCTGGTTTAAAATTTTTATGATGGCGACAGTTCTTATCATGATATATTTTCGTTTCAAGATCGGGTGGTTTATCAAAATAGTTGTTCAAATTTTTGTGTTTTTCAAAAGTAAAATTTTCAAGATTCTTTTGTTTAAAATCAGTTTCATTTTCAAAAATAGTTTGTACGGACATAACCGTATTTTCAAAAATAGTTGATGAGGGTCCAAAAAAAGGAGAAGAAAAATCGTTTGGAGAAAAATAGGAGTCTTCTTTTAAATCATCAATGAAAAAACAAGAGTCATCATTTTGTAAAGAGTTTTTCATCGATTTATTAATATCAAATGCTACTTCCTCATCTCCTACATGCAGAAAAAGTTTTCCGTCACTCACATTTATGATTGCGCGAGCGGTGGCTAGGAAGGGACGACCAAGGATAAGAGGGACCTCGATGTCCTCTTCAATATCGAGAATGACAAAATCCACCGGGAAGATGAATTTGTCGACCTTCACTAGCACATCCTCAACAACACCTAACAGATACTTAATCGAACGATCGGCTAACTGAATACTCATGCGCGTAGGGCTGAGAGTGCCCAATCCTAACTTCTTATATAGTGAAAAAGGCATCAAATTGATGCTCGCTCCCAGATCTGCTAACGCATGTTTAACAAATAAATCACCAAAGACACAAGGAATGGAAAAAACTACCCGGATCGTTTATCTTTTTAGGCAGATTAGAATTTTTAATGACTGCCGAGCATTCTTCATTCAATGTGACATGAGAAAGATTTTCCAATTTCTTTTTGTTCGTTGATAAATCTTTAAGATATTTGGCGTACTTAGGCATTTGGCTAATCGCTTCATGAAACGGCAAATTAATATGAATTTGTTTAAATATTTCAAGAAAGCGTTGATATTGATTATCTAGTTTTTCTTGCCTAAGTCGAGCCGGATAAGGAGGTGGCGGAAATTCATTTATAATAACTGGTGCATCATTTTGAAAATCAGAAAGAACAGAAATATCTTTTTCTTTGTCCAAAGTAGATTTTTCATTTTCAAGATTAGATTTTTCATTTTCCGTGGGGATAACAACAGGAGGGACACTCACCCTTGGCTCTTCCCTTGTGGTGGGCTCATTAACAACCTTACCGCTCCGAAGGGAAATCGCATTTGCGTGCTCCCTTGGGTTAGGCTCAGTGTTCGAGGGAAGAGTTCCAGGTGGTCTCTCATAGAAAGCCTTGGCGAGTTGGCCGACCTGATTTTCTAAATTTTTAATTGATCCCATTATGTTTCTAATAGTAGCATCGTTCGAGCTTATATACTTAGCAAGGATCTCTTCCAAAGGGGAAGGTTTTTGAAAATTTTGTTGTGGTGGTGGTGGTGGTGTAAAATCATGCGGTGGGCGTACTACGTTAGCATTATTGCTCCAAGAAAAATTAGGATGGTTACGCCATCCAGGATGATAAGAGTTTGTAGCAGCATTAAAACCAGGAGGAGAAGAAAAATTCGAAAAAGTAGAAAAATTATTTGCAGAATTATTTTGAGCAGGCCTGGGTATGTTCCCCAGATAATCCACCTGCTCGGCAGCAGCAGCATTTTCATATACCTTAGCGGCGGAGGGAGCAGTCATCTCTGAGATCTTCTTGTTGAGCATTTCCACTTGCATCGCCAGTTGCGTCACCGAATCCACTTCGTAGATACCTGCAGGTTTAGATGGGCGAGACCTGGACGAATTCCACTGATAAGTGTTCATCGCCATGTCGTCGATAAGCTCAAGAGCGGCTTCCGGAGTTTTGCGGTCTAAAGAACCAGCGGAAGCGGCATCTATCATTTGCTTAGTTTCTTGATTTAGCCCATTATAAAATGTCTGAACCTGCAACCATACAGGCAGAGCATGATGTGGGCATCTTCTCAAAAGTTTTTTGAACCTCTCCCAAGTGTCATAGAGGGTCTCAGAATCGATGTGAGAATATGAAGTTATATCATTTCGAAGCTTATCAGTTTTGGCGGGGGGAAAATAACGAGAAAGAAATTTTTCAGTTAAAATGTTCCAAGTAGTGATTGATCCTCTTGGAAGAGAACACAACCACTGTTTGGCTTTAGTCCTTAAGGAGAATTGGAAGAGTCTTAGCCTTATCGCATCGTCTGAGACACCATTGATTTTGAAGGTGTCACAGATTTCAAGAAAATTGGCAATATGCAAGTTCGAATCTTCATCTTGTAATCCGTCGAACTGTACATATTGCTGCACCATTTGTATGATGCTAGGCTTAAGCTCGAAGTTATTGTTCGCAATCACAGGTCGAACAATACTTGTTTCAGTCCCCTCCAGATTGGGTCGAGCATAATCGGACATGGTCCTTTGCTGAGCCATTTCTGGGTTAGGGTCTCCCATTTCATAATTAAAATTACAATCCCCAAAGGAATCCTCAACCGCTGTTTGAGAAGTGGAAGCCCCAAATCGTAGTTGTCTCCGAAAGGAGCGTTCGATTTCCGGGTCCAAATCAACAAGTAGTGACGGATTCGCTCGGGTCATGCACTAGCAAAGAAAATGAGGGAAGATGAAAATGAAAGCTTGGAAAAGAATGAAAAAGAGGAAAAGAAAGGAATTTTTTTTTTGAATAGATTTTTTACGGCTTGGCTCTCGAACTTCCCGAGGACTACTCGGTGAAGGGTTCGCCCGGTACTAGGTAAAATGGTGGCGCTTAAAGCCCCTTACCCTTTTCGAGAGAATTTAGGTGGGGTAGAAATAAAGTGGAGTGGGTTGATTATAAATATTAAAATATAAAATATAATTTTTTTATTATTATTTTTGTAGAAGTAATAGCGCAAGTGTTTTCAAAATATTGACGAAGAAAAGTCCCCGGCAACGGCGCCAAAAACTTGATGGGCCAAAACCCGAACAGGCAAGCGTACCTGTCGAATTGTAGTACCAAGGTCGTATTTAAACACGGGGCTGTCAATTACTTCTACTCACGCTTTAACTATTATCCTACCGGAGAACTAATGGGATTTGAGAATTTTTAAAGTAAAATGAAAGACAAATTGAGAGACGAAAAACTTATAATAAAAAGCTAGCATTCGATCAATGATTCACCATGAAATTAGATGAGAGAGATAAAAATAAAGATAGTTTTAATTTTTGCAAACCATACTCGACCGTGACGGATCCGAAAATATGACAAAATCTCGCTAGAGCATTAGGTCTCCTAACTTATAAACTCTTTGATCGAAATCTCTTTACAAACCAAAGAAGCCTAAAGTTGCATTATCGAGGTGATCCACACTATTGGATTTGACTCCAATCCGGAGGATTTACGTCGTCCTATCTCTAGGATTGCGTTCAACTCCTTCCTTCTTTGAGCGATCTTTCAAATCATGAGTCTCTCGACTACTATAAAATGAGAACAAGGCCTACTACCGTATACCGGAAATACGGAGTCGATGCCAAATAAATCAAAGAAGGATCGAGCATGAAATACAAAAATAAAACTAAGAAAGAAAATAAACTCTCATCTCACTTCAAGGATCCTCACAATCGAATGCAAAAGGAAATTAGCTACGCATAATTGACAAAGAAGACAAAATAAAAGAAGAGAGAAACATTTTCATTATTATTACTAAAGAGAAACGTTCACAATTTTAAACAAAATGATCTTAAACAAAGCTTTAAAACAACAATTGAAATTACAACTAAAAGGAAAACTAGAAATGAAAATTACAATGACAAGAACTCTCTTGAAAAGTACTCTCTTTCTCTCTTGCTCCAATCCAACCTCTTCAAAACATGGGATATGGGTTCCTTTTATAGGAGTGGAGGGAAGCATCTAGAATGGGGGAAGCCCAAGGGGTGGTCGGCCATGCAAGGGGAGGAATTTTCATGCATGGAATTAAATGGAGGGGAGAGAAATGCATGCATGTGTTAAATGAAAGAAGAAAGAGAGGGGTTCATGCATGCATTTGTATAATGGGAATGATATAGGGAATATAAAAATGGGGAGGGGGAATGAATGGAATTATGTAGAAGAGGCAAGAGAGGGGAGGGTTCGGACATGCTTAGGGGAATGATATATGCATGCAATAATGAGGAGAGAGAAAAAATAATAAAGGGAAAAATATGCATGCATAAGAGGAACCAAAGGATGGCCGGCCAAGGCATATGGGCTACTCCAAAATGTGGGCTTTATGAGGGGAGAGAGGCTCGGGTAGCTTCCAAAGCTGCATGGGCTGCTTCATAGGCTAGTAGAGGGCTCGGGTAGCATGGGCTTGGACAAGGGCTGCTCCAAAATGCAAGAGAGGGCCGGGTAGCTGCTCTCCATGGCTTGGGCTACTCCATAGGGGCTCGGGTAGGCATGGGCTTGGACAAGGGCTGCTCCAAAATGCAAGACGGGGCCGGGTAGCTGCTCTCCATGGCTTGGGCTACTCCATAGGGGCTCGGGTAGGCATGGGCTTGGACAAGGGCTGCTCCAAAAGGTGGCCGGCACCTACAAGAAAGAAATAAAAACAAGACATAAGTTAAAATTAAATAAACTAAAACATAAAACAGAACATTAATCATTATAACCTTAGTTATGTAAACCTAAACTAATACAAAGATAATAAAAATAAAACATAACATAGACATAACATAAAGCATATGTTTATAAAATAACATAAACATAACATAAAATAAAACATAAGTTTATAAATAAAAAGTAACATAAACATAAAATAACAATCAAACATAAAATAAAACTATAGATTTATAAAATAAAATAAAACAACAACATTCAAGCATACAAAAACATAAAATTATAATAATACTTAGGAATTTAAGCTACTAAATTACCCAAAAAGGGATGACTAACACTAGTCATCAATTGTATAAGAAAAAGATGTTCCAAGGACTGAGGGGGAGTTGTCTAAGGATGCACCAGCTTAAAAGAATACAGTTGATATTGAAAGTACAACTGAATCTTCTGAAGATGAAGAAGCTACAATGGATAAGAAAAGGAAACTAGCTGCTTTGAAGAAAAAGAGTTCTGGATATAAAAAGGCATTGCAAATGAGCATAACACCATCTGCACCAAGCTTGGAATTCAGTTCTTTACTGGTCCAGATGCAGATTAATTTGGTTGAACAAAGAAAATCTCTAGAAAAATATGTGGATGAAACTCATAAAGAGTAACAGTTTTAATTGGCCCAGGACATCAAATCTATTAGATTTGAGGTGAATCAAAATAAGAAGGAGATGATAGATTGCTTCCATAAAGGAGGTAATGTTGTGGTGTTCCTGGCCAAGCAACAACAAGCTATCAAAGTAAAGGTGGATGAACTTGAAGTAAAACAAGGATATGTTCTTGAAAATCAGATAAGAATGAATGACAATCTTAAAGATTCACACTTTGCTATACTTACAAAGATAAATGATTTATCAATTGCTGTGAAAGATGAAGTTTCAAAGCAAATCAAGGAAGATATAGCTACGGTTCAGGCAACTTTTCAGGCTTCTCAAAAGAATATATCTGATTTCTTGATGAAATTCAAAGATTACTTTAAGGAAGGAACTGACCATGTTGTTATCAGGTCAGGTTTCAAAAGGATGATTTGAGAAGTCATATTGAAAGAGAAGTCATAAAGGGGGAGAGATTACTAGTCAAAGCTAGATCTAACCATGATAAATGGATTTCCAATAGCATCTGAGACACTCTTGGATATCATCCTCTTGGTGATGATGATAATGTAGCAGAATCTGGGATACAACCTGCCTATCTTGAAGGAGATCATCCTGAAGTTGCTCAATGATCTACCCCCAAGCAAACTTTGAAATGGTTCAAGAAGAAGTGTAGAAAATGTATAGTCCTCCACAAGAGGCTCAAAATGTAATTCTGGAAAAAGTAGATATGTCAGAAGCTGTCTTAGAAGCTCAAAAGGAAGCTCAACTATCCAAGAAGAGATTCAGAGAGCAGGCTGAGCTGAAACCAGACTTTGAGCAGTGGAGCCAAACTTCTAGAAACATTATACTTACTGCCTGGAAAGCTGTAAAGGATAAAACCCATGACAAGGGTAAATGGTATTCAGAATAGGAATGGAATAAATACCAAGCTGGACAAGAAGCCATTCTTCAACATAGAATAAGAGCTAAGGCTGGGATGCTACCTGATAATGCTCTGGAGCCAAGCAAGTACTTTCCAAAGCCATTCCACTATTTTGAAAGGCAGAAAATTAAGGCTGAAGAACTAAAGAAGAAGGCCCTGAAAGGGAAGAAGCCTGCTGAAGATGCTGAACCTTCTGTAAAGGCAAAGATCAAGGCTGGCAAAGGAATTGTCATTGAGGAGCCTAGTCAATAATAGGATAGATAGGCTTATGTGTTAGAACTATGTAACATTTTGTTTTTTGATCTTGAACGAAATCATTCTAAACTTGACATTTTTTTCTTTTCTAAAAATTGAATGAAATCAGTTCAGTTTTAATTTCTTTGTTGTTTACAATGATTATGTGTTTACCTACTAAAAATTGAATGTTCATCTATTTCTATTTTTGTTTTATTATGAGAGATGTATGTCTTTGACTAAGGGTTATGACTTCTCTAAATAGGGGGAGATTGTATGGTATATTGGAAAATGTGTACCAGATTTGGAGAAGCCTCATCTTAGTCAATGATATGCATCAATTTATATTTAATAGATGTTTAAGTTACATTGTGCAGTTTTAAGCATTTAAAGGAAATTTTCTATGTATAAGTGTCGACACTTGTGAAGAAAATATGTCGACACCTAGAAGCTGTGTCGACACTTATGAAGAACTTGTGTCGACACTCTGAAGTTGTGTCGACACTTATGAAAAAGTTGTGTCAAAAATCAAGTTGTGTCGACTCTTATGAAGAAGTTGTGTCGACACTCAAGCTAAGTCGACAATTCTGAAGAAGCTGTGTCGACACTCAAATTGTGTCGACACCTGAGCCAGGAGTTATGTCGGTAACCATGAAGCAAACTCTATATAAGAGATAGATCGGAAACTACAAAAAAGAGGTTGAGAAAAAGGAAAAAGAGAATTTTGTGAAGAGAAACATATTCAGAATTGTTCTGCAAGAAAGATTAAAATTTTAATTTGAATTTAAGGAAGAAGCTGACTAAAGATCAACTTCAACAGCAAGAAGATCCACCTTATTTTGTTCTATCAAGAAGCTTTGAGAAGCTAAGTAAGGCTGGATCAAAAGGATCAGTTCAGTCAAGAACTGATAAAGAAGGCTATACTAACAGAGGAATTTAGCTGGTTAATTTGTTTGTTTCTTATTACATTTTATTTCTTGTAAGATATATTATCAGATCTGAGTTGTAAGCCTGGTTATAAAGGCTGAGGTTGGGCTGAGGCCTGAGGTAGGATTCTAGGGAAGAATCTCAGGTAGGACTTGTGGAAAGTCTGAGTTGTAAGCCTAGTTATAAATGTTGAGGTAGGGCTGAGGCCTGAGGTAGGATTCTGGGGAAGAATCTGAGGTCGGACTTGTTATGTCTGAGCTGTAGGAACCATTTTGGTTCTGAGATTGTAAGATCTGAGGATCTAAGCTAGTACAAGGAAGTTAGGCTAAATCCAGTTATCTACTAGATAGGCGAAGGGGGAAAGTGGATGTACCCATATCTTGGGGAACCACTATAGATCTGGTGTTTGCTGTGATTTGTTTATGTTCTGTGATTTTATTAATTTGTGTCTAATATTTATCTATCTGTTTGCCTAAAAAGGACTTTAAAAGATTAGAACCTATTCACCCCTACCCCCCCCCCCCTCTAGGTGTTTAGGCTCTTCAAACAAAGTCTTTCAGTTCTTAACTTGACGACTACATCGTTCAGAGGGTACTTAACTTGAAGACCGACTTCCCATTAAGAGGTACTTAACTTGACGACCCAATCATTCAGAGGTACTTAACATGATGGCATAGTAGTTTGCCTCCATGGAATAACACATCATACTTTACCATTTCAGGCTGGTACCCACCATTGCTGGGCAATTTAAGCTCACAACTTTGCATACAATGGCCCCCAGGTCTCTTAGAGAGAGGCCTTACAAGATTGTAGCTCCCTGTGAGCTATCGTCTGTGACAGTCATTGTCGCCCGGCAACATCAACAGTTCACTAGATTGTGATATTTTCTGGGTCCTTTCTGGGAAATGCTTCCACTGCTTTGATGCAGCAACCTGCACACCCCTAGACTCCGGATTTCACACGTAAATCATATGCATATCCATAGAGTCTTCTCTGGCACGCAAAATAAACATCACCAATCCATACAAACCCATCCGGATGGGCTTCTCACATTATGCATATTCCGTACTCCACATTTCTGGATATATATGCAGGAATATATGGGGATCAAGCCGATCTACCCATCGAAATCCACCCTTTTTCACCTTTTGTTGAGGGGATCCATGCAAGTATGCATATTGAGGACTTCACTTGTCCAGGAGAAACTCATTACCCTTGTAGTTCTCTTCGGATCCATGGAGAAGCTTTTCTACGTGGATGGAAGTGAGCACCTCACTTTCCCCTTTGCTGAACTCGCCTCAGATCTAGCTTCCGACCACAAGACCTCCTTGAGCTCCTTCAAAACGATTATGCCAAACTCTTAGTTCCAGTCATTCGTTCTCTTCTCCATAACTTGGATGAAATGAAGAGAGAGAGTGTGTGAGAAGGAAATAATGATTTCCTCATCTTAAGCCCCTTGCATATATGGCCTCGGGTTAAACCCCAGCCACACGATCAATCCATCAAAACAAAGCAAAGGCATTGATTTGAGTTGAAACCGCTTTGACTAGCCAGCCTATGCCGCTGATACTCGAGCAAATCCTTACGACGTTCGTCGAACTCAGATAACCGTTCGTCAGACCCGGTTCATGACATAAATAGAACCACACTCGTCGACCTCCGTTCGATGTTAATCGAACTCCGTTCGGCATTTTCGTCGAACTCCGTTCGGCATTTTCGTCGAACTCCGTTCGGCGTTTTCGTCGAACTCCGTTTGGCATTTTCGTCGAACTCCGTTCGGCGTTTTTGTCGAACTCCGTTCGACGTTTTCGGCGAACATGATGAGTGCATCGAGTTCAGCTTGACAAACTATGTATTGCTATCGCCATCAGGCGATACCCAGTATTGCCATCATGTGATACCCAGTATCGCCCGGTGATAGTCTACTGTTAAATTTGGGGTGTTACAATCCTCCCCTCCTTACAAAAAATTCATCCCGAAATTTGGATACAACTACATACAATACAGCAACAAATATGTTACAATAAATATGCACTAAACAAAAATGTTACAATATTTTATACAAATAACTCGGGAAATTCAGCACGCATGGTTTGCTCCTGCTCCCATGTCAGCTCCTCACGGCCACATTTGTCCCACAGACCTTGACCATCCCAAATGTCTTGTTCTGCAGCTATTTAACCGCTGTATCCTCGATCCAAATGGGCCTAACCTTCGTCGCTAGCCCAAATTTGACTGGTACTTGATCATTCGCAATCACTTTAGCTGTCTCTTTCACAGCTTTTTGTAGCACCGATATGTGAAACACATCGTGCAAACCACTTAGCTCTGCCGATAGAGCTAACCGATTGGCAGCTTCTCCAATTCGCTCTACCACTTCAAATGGACCAAGATACCTCTGACTCAACTTTTTCATGAGACGAATCCTGGACACGCCTTTGAAGGGTTTGATCTTTAAGTATACCCAATCGTCCACTACAAACTCCACATTTCGATGTTTGGCGTTGTAGTATTTTTCATGCCTATCTTGGGCTATCAGTAGCCTCTCCCAGATAGAGGGTATCTTTGATTAGCCTCTTCGACTTCCTTATGCTTATATAACTTAAAGTCGCTTGTTTCCGCCCAAGATAACGGTGTATGGCACTTCCAACCATACAAAGCTTCAAAAGGTGTCATATTTATGCTAGCTTGATAGCTATTATTGTAGGCGAACTCTTCCATATAGAGATGGTCGTCCCACATCTTCCCAAAATCCAGAGCACACATACGGGGCAGTCCTCTATTATTTTGTTGGTCCTCTCAGTCTGGCCATCCATTTGCGGATGAAAGGTCATACTGAACTTTATTTTCATCCTCAACAATTGATGGATTAGCAGCCAATCATTCGAAGTAAAATGCCCATCTCGATCACTGGCGATGCTACGGGGTACACCGTACAATCGTACTATTTGCTTGACATAAAGCTTGGCCAAGATTTCCACTGAATAATCCCTCTTATTCGGAATGAAGTGAGCCACTTTAGTCAACCGGTCCACAATCACCCAACAGAATCATTCCCGAGTTACGATCTCTGCAAACCATGCACGAAATCCATTGAAATGTCATCAAACTTCAACTCCGGAATAGGTAGTGACTTCAGGAAACCTCCAGGTTTCCGGCATTCAGCTTTTACAAAGGCACAAGTCTGACATTTTGCTACATAATGGGCTATATCGTTCTTCAAACCTGGCCACCAGAACATCTTTTTCATGTCCTTATACATTTTTGTGCTCCCTAGGTGGATTGAATACTTCGTAAAGTGTGCCTCATACAAGAATTCTTCACATAATTTACCCACATTCGGGACGCACAAACGATCACCCTTCCGCAAAAGGCCATCATCCCAGGAGAATTGGGCATTTGACCCATCCACTGCATATCGTTATAGACTCTCGTCTAGTTCCGTTGCTCGTCAAACCCTATCCGCAAGGTCATACTGTACCTCCGTCCAGTTCAGGCATGCACTTGTAGTAGCATTCTTGTCCATACAAGAGATATCTAAGGCCACCAACTCCTAGATTAGATGCCAATCACGCATCTGGAACCAACTTGCTCTTATCGGAGTCCTATGACTCAAGGCATCTGCGACCACATCTTCCCAGGAGTATAATGAATTTGGAAGGTGTAGTCCCCGAGGAACTCAATCCACCTCTATTTTCACATATTGAGATCCTATTGATCCAGAAGGTACTTATGACTCTTATGGTCAGTGAAGATGTCAACTTTCACGCCATATAAGTAGTGACGCCCCAATTTAAGTGCAAAAATCACCGCCGCCAACTTTAAGTCATGGACGGGATTGTTCCGCTCATGCACTTTCAACTGGCTTGAGCCATACACTCTCACTTTACCAAACTGAAGAATAACGCAGCCTAAGACGCTCCCTTATGCATCACTATAAATATCATAGCCGTTCGAGCCATATGGCATCGTCAAGATTGGTGTCGTAGTCAGATGACCTTTCAGCTCCTCAAAACTTCGTGCGCACAACGACATCCAAACGAACTTCTGATCTTTTCTCGTCAGTGTGGTGAGAGGCAAGGCTATCCGCGAGAAGTTATCGACGAAGCGCCTATAGTAGCCCGCCAGTCCAAGGAAACTCCTGACTTCGGCTACAAAAGACAACACCGGCACTCCCGTATCCCAACTATCTTCGCAGGATCCACCGCAATGCCCTCTGCACTAACCACATGGCCATGAAAGGCCACTAACGACAACAGGAACAAGCATTTCAAAAACTTGGCGTAGAGCATGTTCTTTCGCAGGGTGTGCAACACCATTTGCAAATGGTTCGCATGATCTTCTTCAAATTGAGAGTACACCAAAATGTCGTTAATAAAGACGATGACAAATAAATCCAAGTACTCTCGAAACGTTCGGTGCATTAGGTCCATAAATACCGATGGCGCATTTGTCAGCCCAAACGACATTATCGTGAACTCGTAATGACCATAACGTGTACCAAACGTTGTCTTGGGAATATCATATTCCCGAATCCTCAACTGATAATGGCTAGATTTCAAATCCAGATTTGAGTAGATGGTTGTGCCCACTAGCTGCTCGAACAAGTCATCAATCCATGGAATCAGATACTTGTTCTTTTGTGTTAGCTAATTCAGCTCTCGATAGTCAATGTATAGCCGCAAGCTTCCGTCCTTCTTTTTCACAAATAGGACCGGAGCATTCCAAGGTGACATACTTTGGCATATAAAGCCTTGCTCCAGCAACTCTTGCAATTAAACCTTTAGTTCAGCCATCTCCTTTGGCGCAAAATGAAATGGCGAGCAGGCAACATGTTTCGCACCTAGTACCAACTCAATAGAGAAGTTAATCTCCCGTTGGGGCGGTAACCCCAGAAGATCCATAGGAAACACATCAGCGTACTCTGATACAATAGGAACATCACTCACACTAGGCCTCGGCTCAACAGCCTCCAACAGCATAATGAATAACTCCACACCCTTCTGAACTGCCTTGACTACTTTGATAGCAGACACCAATGTCTTACCCGATCCTCGTATACTAGCGAATTTAGTCTCTCGTTTGGTGTCCTTCTCCAGTGTGACTTATTAAGAGTGGTAATCTATATAGGCACGGTGCTCCGAGATCCAGTCCATACCAAAGATTACATCAAACTCTGATATCGGTAGCACTGATGCTTCCAATCCAAAGTCCCGAGTTCCTATTTGCACCTCAACACAACAGGATCGATCCACGTGCATCAAGCAACCATTAGGTAGAAGCACATTCACTCGATCTGTCGGCGTAAATGAAGGCACTCCAATACGCCACACGAAGTCTTCTGACAGAAAAGAATGAGAAGCTCATATATCAAACAGTGCTCTCGTCGGACACTCCAAAATCAGGACAAAACCTAAATCAAACCAATCATACACAAGCAACACACAAGGTATTGAGTATGGAAAGTAGTAAAAACTGTATCTTAACTCATACCTGTTACGACATCACTTTGTTTTATGGCCTCCTGTTGGCAAAGATTATAAACTCGGGGTTGCGCTTGGGATGCGGTCGATTCCACCACTACCTTTCCCTTTTTAGCATAAGATGCACCCTTCTTTTTCTCCCCTTTTGGAATTCCACTCCAGCATTTTCGAGCTATATGACCCACCTTGCCACTTGTATAACATGTGGGCAGACCTCTCCCCGATGTTTCTTGAGACATAGTAGAAGAAGGAGCCGGCTAGAAATTTTAGGCTTCTTTTTCCACAATTGAAACCCAGACTTTGAAGAACTAGGTACCTTGAACTTTGGCTTCTTCCCTTCCAGAGAATTCTTACGGTACACGCGCTTCATGTCCAGCTCAAGGGAATGAGCCGTATTGACCAAGGTAAGGAAACCCTGCGTCATCAGTTCTGAGAGAAGCAACCGCAGGTCATCTCTAAGTCCTTCATAGAACATATTTGTTTTTCGTTCCTCATCTGCAAATGTAAAGCCTGCATATCTTCCCAATCTCGTAAACTCGTGTAAGTAGTCATCCACCGACCTCTCACCTTTACTTAGCCTTTGAAATTGGTTCTCCATCACAATCTGATGTATTAATGGAACATATCTCGTTAGAAAACACCTTGAGAACTCCTTCATTTAGATATCGCCCAATGGCCGACCAGCAAACTGGTGTAGCTCCAGCTCATCACACCAAAGTCTTGCCTCACCATCCAACAAGAAGGCAGTCACAATGAATTTTTGCCACTCTTCTGTTCCAGTTGCCGTCAGGACCCTCTTTATTCTTGAGAGCCAATCCTTGACTTGTGTAGGGGTTCTGGTACCTATAAACACAGGGGGATTGAAACTCATCACGTGTTTCATTTGCTTCTCCGTTTCTCTCCTTGCAGCCACTGGATCAACGGACACTTGTCTCACCGCTACGCGCTCATCCATACCAACTATTTCTTGAACCATTGTAGGAATAGGAGGTTGTCTCTGACCCCCTAGTTGCGCATTCATCATTGCAAACACGGCTTCAGCAACCAACCGTATAGTTTCAGCAACCAACCATATAGTCTCTGTGAAAGTAGGAGGTGTTAGCACCTCATTTAGTGCATTACTCTCTACCGAGTGCTAGGGTTCTTACTGCCCCGCACCACTTCTAGTCGCCTACAATATGAAACACACAATTAAGCAAATACGAACATTTCCAAAAGCAATCACAGGAACATACACGTTCCGCAAACATTTGTATTTTCATTCCTAAGTGATCATACATGGGTTCAGTTATGTTATCACAGTAGCGCACATACACATGCTCACCACCCCTTAAAAGAATTCGACCACGAATTCAAATAAGAAAGACCGAGAACATAATTTGATACCAATATTGTAACGTCCCCATCTGTCATATATCATATGGCAGAAGGTTCGGCCGGGGCCCGACGCCATATACTGCAGATAGGTAAGGAGATTATATAGTTTCTAAATCCAAGTTCAATTATGAGCTCACCCTAATTCAGAGCATTCTAGCAGAAGCATTTTAGTTTATGAACCCAGACGCAACAACAATGTCCAGTAAACAACAAGAATGATATATATATACATATAACACATGTTTTGGCCGTAGCCTTATTTCAATTGTTTCATTTAAAAAAAGTGACTTCATACATCGGCACGCAGGCCGACCACACATGAAAACAATAAAGTTCGCCTTTAGGCCTTCAAGGGCCAGTCACATACAGCATAAGGGCTTCATCCCGCTAATTCCCACTTGGCTCTCCAGCACTAACACAAAAGGGCCCACCAAAATGTGGCAAACAAAGCAACGTTCAGCATTTTGCTGACCCGTTTATAATGATCCCACCCCTTACTCGGGGCGGCATTTATCCATCCCTACAAACAAGGCATCATATATATATATATATATATATATATATATATATATATATATATATATCGTGTCATGTACAATTTGCAATTTAAGCACCATTCACCACAGATGTAGGCTCAAAGGCCGCACGCCCCGTGCTCTCAGGGAACATTTTCGGAGTACCAGCCTCCCCCGCATAACAGCACCGTTCAGAGGTACTTTACTTGATGGTAACATTATGATTCAGAGGTACTTAACATGACGACTACATCATTCAGAGGTACTTTACTTGACGATCGACTTCCCATTCAGAGGTACTTAACTTGATGACCCATTCGATCAGAGGTACTTAACTTGATGGCATAGTACTAGGCCTCCACGGCACAACTCATCATACTTTACCATTTCAGGCTGGTACCAACCATTGTTGGGCAATTTAAGCTCACATATTTACATACAATGGCCCCCAGGTCTCTTAGAGATAGGCCTCATAACATTGAAGCTCCCTAGGAGCTATCGCGGGTGATAGTCACTGTCTACCAGCGATATCCATAGTTCTCCAAATAGTGATCTTTCCTAGGTCTTTTCCTGTAAATACTTCTAATGCTTTGATGCAGCATCCTGTACACCTCTTGACTCCATATTTCACACGTACATCACACGCATATCCACAGAATCTTCTCCGGCAAGCAAAATAAACAACACCAATCCAGACCAAACCATCTGGATGGGCTTCTCAAAGCATGCATATTCCGTACTCCACATTTCCGGATCTATATGCAGGAATAAATGGGGATCAAACCGATCTACCCATTGGAATCCACCCTTTTTCACCTTTTGGTGAGGGGATCCATGCAAGTATGCATATTGAGGACTTCACTTGTCCAGGAGAAACTAATTACCCTTGTAGTTCTCTTTGGAGCCCCGACGAAGCTTTTCTATACGGACAGAAGTGAGCGCCTCACTTTCCCCTTTGCAGATCTTTCCTCAGATCTTGCTTCCGACCATAAGATTTCCTTCAGCTCCTTCACAAAGATCAGCCCAAACCCTTAGAACCAGCCGTTCATTCTCTTCTCCAGAACTTGGACAAAATGAAGAGAGAGGGTGAGAAGGAAATAATAATTTCCTCATCCCAACCCCATTATATATGTGGCCTCTGGTTAAACCCAAGCCACACGATCAACCCATCAAAATGAAGCAAAGTCCAAGATTTGAGTTGAACCCACTTTGACCACTCATCCAGTGCCGCAGATACTCGAGAAAATCCTTACGATGTTCATCGAACTCAGAAAATCGTTCGTCGAACCCGGTTCACGACATATAACAGAAAAATAACTTCCGCTCGGCGTTTTCGGCATTGCATTTTCGGCGGACGCCGCTCGGCGTTTTCGGCGGACGCCGCTCGGCGTTTTCGGCGGACGCCGCTCGGCGTTTTCGGCGGACGCCGCTCGGCGTTTTCGGCGGACGCCGCTCGGCGTTTTCGGCGGACGCCGCTCGGCGTTTTCGGCGGACGCCGCTCGGCGTATTCGGCGGACGCCGCTCGGCGTATTCGGCGGACGCCGCTCGGCGTATTCGGCGGACGCCGCTCGGCGTATTCGGCGGACGCCGCTCGGCGTTTTCGGCGGACGCCGCTCGGCGTTTTCGGCGGACGCCGCTCGGCGTTTTCGGCGGACGCCGCTCGGCGTTTTCGGCGGACGCCGCTCGGCGTTTTCGGCGGACGCCGCTCGGCGTTTTCGGCGGACGCCGCTCGGCGTTTTCGGCGGACGCCGCTCGGCGTTTTCGGCGGACGCCGCTCGGCGTTTTCGGCGGACGCCGCTCGGCGTTTTCGGCGGACGCCGCTCGGCGTTTTCGGCGGACGCCGCTCGGCGTTTTCGGCGGACGCCGCTCGGCGTTTTCGGCGGACGCCGCTCGGCGTTTTCGGCGGACGCCGCTCGGCGTTTTCGGCGGACGCCGCTCGGCGTTTTCGGCGGACGCCGCTCGGCGTTTTCGGCGGACGCCGCTCGGCGTTTTCGGCGGACGCCGCTCGGCATTTTCGGCGGACGCCGCTCGGCGATTTCGGCGGACGCCGCTCGGCGATTTCGCCGGACGCCGCTCGGCGATTTCGCCGGACGCCGCTCGACATTTTCGCCGGACGCCGCTCGACGTTTTCACCACACGGCATTTTCAACTCCGCATTTTCGTCGAACGCCGCTCGGCATTTTCGTCGAACGCCGCTCGCCGTTTTCGTAGAACGCCGCTCGGCATTTTCGTCGAACGCCGCTCGGCATTTTCGGCGAACTCCGCTCGGCATTTTCGATGAATGCCACTCGAAGAACTCTGTATTGTTATCGCCATCAGGCGATACACAGTATCGCTCGGCGACAGTCTGCTATCTATTTTGGGGTGTTACAGTTCGTATCCCTCACCTTAGTGGATCAACTAGTCCACTAGAAAAAAATAGTTTTGCGCTGCAGAAAATACTTTGATTATGTTGATTAACACCCTACATAAGTATAAACATCCCCAAAGGACAACTCATGGTATGCAAGACTCTAGGTTTAGTATAAGTATGAAAATATTCTTTACGTTAGCTAGAAGTTAGTGACTTTGGTTTTAGAAAGATGATATGTATGAAATACTAGTAGTAATTAATGCTTTTAAAAAGTTAAAATATTTAACATGCAACCTAGCATAAAACATTCTCCAGAGAGCAAGTAAAAACAACCACAAAGAGGTAAAACTAGCAGCTTAGCAAAGTAAATAGTATTTTAGATGAAATCAACCAGTGGGCATCAACAGCCTGACACGAACCCACTAGAGAGCATACATGTTTGTACTAACAAGAAGCAACCAAAAACTACCTCACAAGGGTGAGAACAACCTCTGCAATACAGCAGTTCACTAGTAACACCAACCTAGCCGCTCAACCGGCTACTTCCCTGAACCTTATGCATTCAAAGAAAGAACACCTCAACAAGAAAATACAAGTGGCAAAAGGAATCAATTAGATAATAATCAAATGAAAACAAAAAGGTGTTTACCCAACCCTACTATAAGGAAAAGCTGACAACCTCAGCTGAATAGGAAAATCAAACAAGGGTAATAACTATCTTACCAACTCCAAGAATAGGAAAAATTGCACTAAGTGTGATAAAGAACAATGCTTTAGGAAACTTGCATATAAGTAATTATGAACATCAGAGAATAAACTTCTCATAACTTTGAAAGTACAAACATCGGGGAAAAACAAGCACCAGCAGGGGTGGGTACCTACCTAGCACACCAACAGTTGCAAACCTTAGCCAAACCACCGGGAAAAAATCGGCACCTATAGTGGTGAGAACCTACCCTACACACTAACAGTCACAACCTTGCAAGGAACCAAATGAAGGTAGTCTTATACCTTTACACACCAAAAACTTGGGGAAAACCGGTACCTGAGATGGTGGGAACCTACTCAACACACCCTCAGTAAAAAAACCCACCAAAGTAAAATATACACAGCCAACCTTGGCCATACAAGATACCTTCAATACATAATAACCCAACAAAAATCCAGTAAAACCCAAATACCGAAACCCAAACACTTCCCAAGGCAGACGAGACAAAATTCCCGAAAAGTAATCCCTAAGGACCAAACTTCACGAATCAAACAAAAATCAGCGAAAATCACCAAGCCCTGGCTAATTCGGCGAGTATACCCGATGAACTACCTCAATACTCGACGAATTCTAATGATACTCGGCGAAATAGACTAAATGATACTCGACGAAATTGACTAAAGGGTATTCGACGAATTTAAATGATACTCGGTGAAATAGACTAAAGGATACTCGGTGAATTTAAATGGTACACACCGAATTTTACTTGGCAATTTTGCAAGGTTCGACAATTGGTGATACTCGGCGAATCCCTAAGATATTCAGCAACAATGACTACCGATACTCGCCAAGAATTACTTAATAAGTTTTGGCGATACTCGTCGAATTCCTACCTGATACCCGCCGAATTACTTAGTGAAAACCCGATCAAATCGACTCTCCTAAACTCGCCAAATTGATCAAACGGAAATTCGACGAGTTACTACCCTATACTCGATTAATTATTCTGTGATACTTGCCGAAAATTCCTTGAACACTAATCCTAGTTCTATGGCTTGGCCGAAAAATTATTCCCTTACCTAGTGGGATTCTTTCATGATGAACCTATACTACTCCTATTCTCTAAGGGACGAGGAAGAGAGGATGAAAATTAGCTAAGAAGGTACATGCAAGGGGAGAAAATCCACTTGCCTAAAACCTTCGAAGAAAATCCACCCGCTCGCACCGCAACAAGGATCGGTCGTAAAAAGGTCCATGTCACAAATCCTCAAACTTTTTGAGGGGAGAATAGGTCAAAATCGCTAACCCTAATGTATTGAAATCGAGGAATTGGGGAAAACATACCACGATCGCGTAGCCCTCACTGAGAGCTTTCTGAATCCCTACTCTATTGACAAAACCGAACACTGGAGCCCCCTCAACCGCCGGCCGAAAGCACACTCCGCCCGCTGCTCGTCTTCAGTCAAAAAGGTGTCGTCGGGTTGGGGAATAAGGTGAATTGTGAAATAGGGGTTTTCGATTACGTGTATATATATGTATAAATATTATAATAATTATTAATTAATTTATAATACAATATCACATTACAATTAATATTAATTAATCCCAAAATGATCTAAAAGCCAATCGACCATGGAATTTAACGAAATTTGTACCGTAGCTAAATACTGATGCTACGAATCTAACGGCGAAGTCAAAATTCAAATCCGGCAAACCAAACTTGGGAGAAACACCTCCCGAGAACATAACACAAGCATTCCCAAAAAGGCTCCACCGAGTCTCCAAAACAGACCCGGCTCGCAAGGGAATCTTGCAAAAAGGCTAAAACCCAGCCACACTGAAAACTTAAAGAGAAAAACCACACTCTAATAATGGCACATGCCAAACACGCATCAACGTAATGCCCTGACGTCAAAATTACGCCACTACGGGAATAAAAATAAATCCTGAAAAAAATAAGGGGCGTTACAGCTCTTCCCTTGGATCCATGCTGGATTGCTCTGATTAATCATCTGTAGAAAAAGAACTATAAATAGACTCAAGAAATTTCCTATATCATAAGTAGTAGGAATCATGTAGATGAGTTTTAAAATTTCATTACCAAGTCCGCAAAAAGACTGTTCATAGTTTTGGCATTTAAACAACATTCGTGCATATTTAAATTATTGGGAGGCTAGATACAAGTCATGTTCCAAACATCTATATCTAATAATATAAGGAATTTACACATTAGTGTTCTCCATTCATTATAGTTCACTCCTGTAAACAAAGGTGGTGTTAACAAGTTCTCTGTGTATAACTTTCCATCCCCACTAGTCGATTCGAGATTAGGGTTAACCATTATTTCTAGTGCTGAAAGTGTTTTTAGAATAACCTCGCTCTGATACCACATGTTGGATCGGGTGGACAACCTTAGAGGCGGGGGTGGGGGGGTGTGAATAAGTTTTTTAGATTAATTAAAAAAGAAAATGAGTTTTACTAAGGAAAACTAGTTCGGGTGGCTACTACGGGGCGTTAGCTTACTATTGCCCAGCAGTAGGTCACAGAAGTTGTTTTCTCTGTAAAATTTGCCTTACAAAGTCTCGTGCTACCTTCAGAGATCTACCAGCATACAACCACAAAATTACGAGAAGAATACACAAAAAATAATTTTATTCAAAAATTACAAAAGAGGTTTACAATCAAGAACAACTAGATCTCCTTGATGTCGGAGATCGTAGGCAATGAAATACAAATGTCTCTTTTTGCTTCTATACTGACCTTATACCCAGACCAGTTGGCTCTTTCCCTTCGCCCCGAAAAGGTCTTCGAGTCGGCTCTTCATCTTCCTTCCGGAAGTGTCCTTGAGCCCCACTAGATTCCCTAATCTAGACGTCCCTTATCAGGACGATTTATCATAAAACCCTTCCATGATTCTGACGACCCCCAGATCGAATTTCCTCACACTAGATCCCACGATCTAGACATCCCATACTGGAATGATTTCTCACGAAACCCTTCCCAGATTTTGAAGACCCTCCGATCGATTTTCCTCACACACAAAAAACTAGACAATAAAGAGAGTTCAAAGTAAAATACAAAGAGTTAAGAAATTGTTTCTCCCTCAAACGTAGAACTCCTCCGAGGAATGGTGCGCGATCAGTACTCTTGAATATATATCTTATTGTATTCGATCTACCGCGAATGGTCGTTAAGGATTTCATTCGCCGGAGTTCTTCGATCACAAGTGGGGAGGAGGAAATAATGTTTTTACTTCAATAAAAATGAGTGTTCGCCCTTCTCCAGATGGAGGACGAACCCTAGAATTATTTGTTCTCCTTAGTTGTCTCTCTAGGAAAAGAAATGCGTGCTTTTATGAGTCTTGAAAAATAAGCTACTGCTTTCGGTAAAGCTAGTGCCCGACTGTAGGTCGATGCGCATGGATGTGACAGTTGTACAACAATTTGGAAAAATATCCAAATAAAATATTTTTCTGGGTTTTAGCGCTACCACGGTACGGTACGAAACTATCGCATGGCAGTAGTAACATGACTCGATGCTCGTCGAGACAGCAAGCGCCCAGCTACATGGTAGGTCACTTAGAGATCAAGCAGAATTAAATACAGGGTAGCGCTAGCGCTTGACGATAGCTAACAGTGATTGATTTTCTTGTTCCTTTGTACCTATAACCTACACACTATACCCAACACACGTATGATCAAATACAACACGAGATTTAATATTGTCAAACTAAAGAGATGGGAACCATAGGCTCCAATAACTTCTTGATGAAATCAAGCATAATTGCTTTATCAATATTTTTGGCATGCTTGATAAAGCTTAGTAAATGATTTTATTACCAACATAACATGCAATTTTCATTAAAAATATTGTTGGAAAAAACCTGCAAAAGAATTCAAAATTTAGTTTGTACTCGTCGTAACATTGAATACAAGTTGATGAAACATTAAATTCTATTAAACACAGCGTCTAGAGACGGTATCTATGAATATTTTTAGATCCTGTCGACGCAATGTCGACATCACTCAACGCATGCATCTATTAATATTATACAACCCCATATTCGCTGGGTGGGACCCGGAGACTTCACTGAGGGATTGGGGTAGCCTCAGGCTAGCCTTGGGTTAACCCTAAGGCATACTAGTGGAGTTCTCGTCCTTAAAGGCTCCCGCCTGGCGGTGGGCGATATCGTTCTGAAGGAGCTCCCGCCAAGGGCAGGCGAAAGCTGGGGAAACCAGGGCAGATAGTCGAGCTCCCGGCAGGAGAGATCGTCGACCGACCAGAGCAGATAGTCGAGCTCCCGGCAGGAGAGATCGTCGACCGACCAAAGCAGATGGCTTGACTACGGAAGCTCCCGCCTTAGGGAAAGCTCCTGCCCAGGGCAGGCGAGAACGCCTTAGGAGAGCCTTCATTCGCAAGGGCATCAAGACTACCTAGCGCGAGAACCTTCCTGGCAGGAGTTCTCGCCAAGGTGGGCCTAGTGGGGACCCAGCGAGAGCCTTCTAGGCAGGGGGTCTCGCCAAGTGGGCCCACGGGGTGGGACCCGGAGTCCAGAGGAGATTATTTTATTATTATTTTTTATCCCTGAGGTAAAATTACCCAAATGCCCTTGGGATGACAGCGGGATTTGGCTATTGGCAGACCTCTCAGGGGTATTTCAGTATTTTCATGTCAAAGGAAGAATATAAAAAGACCCATAGGGGGCTCTTTGGAAGACAGGCTTTTTATTATTCCCTAACTCTAGCGCTTTCTGAGGAGCTCCCAGCCCAGCATTTGGCTTTGGAGGGGAAGCTCTCAGAGATCTTCCGGGTGTGTGGTGGGACCTCCCAGCTGAGGCTTTGGGTCTGTTTTAGGACCTTAGCAGCCAGTCAGGGGTCGAGATTTGAGCGAAGTAGGCGTCGGCTGCGCTTTGGTTCGTGAACATTCGTTGAGGTCATTTTTGGCTTCAACAGTTCTGGTGCGGTGAGCGTGGAAGCAGTCGGTGTAAGAAAATCTCGAGTTAAGTCCCATGATAGGAGGCGAAGGTGGAGGATCAGGCGCAGGAGGATCCCCCACCCGGGTGGACGATACGACAAAGAAGATGTTTGAGGACTTCAGGCGAGAAGTCATGCAGACGATCAGCTTGACCTTCTCGGCAAGGAATGAGTGGGAGACGCCGAAGGTTCCGGTAGAGGTGGTTCCGCTATTAGGAGAGAACGCCCCATTGCAGCGCCCCGGAAAGGAGGTCCCGGTGGAGGCAGGCGAGAGGGATGTGGCCGCGCGGGAACTCTTCCCAGGCCAGCGTCCCGGGAAGGAGGTTCCGGTGGACCTGGGCGAGAGGTAGGCGACAGTGCGGGAGCTTTTCACCGGGCACGGTCTTGCGGATCGGTCCAGTCAGCCGAGGTCGCAGGACATGCCTTCTCGCCAGGCAGGGGGCGAGACCCCCTTTAATGAGCTCATTGTCTCGGCTCTAGTGCCGGAGGGGTTCCGGGAGCCGGACATGACCTACTACACCGGGAAGGACGACCCGGTTCAGCACGTGCAATGGTTCGAGGACGTGGTATCCATCAGGCAAATGTCGGATGCCTTCAAGTGTAGGCTGTTTGCCATCACTCTGAAAGAGAAGGCCAGGGACTAGTTCCACCAGTTGCCGGCAAGTTCCATCTACAGCTTTGAGGATCTGCGCAGGGGTTTTCTGTTGAGGTTCTCAACTTCGAAGAAAAGGAAGAAGGAGGCTGAGTGCCTGTTTGCAGTGAGGCAGAAGCCGGAAGAGACGCTGGGTCACTATGTGGACCGTTTCCAAGAGGAGATTCTCTTGGTCCAGGAGGTCCCAGGGTATGCGTTAATGCTTGCTTTCACCCTGGGGCTGAGACCAGGGTTTTTCAGCATGGAATTGAAGAGGGTGCCCCCTCTCTTTTGAGGAGCTCATGGAGAGGGCGGCGAAGGAGATAGACTTTGAGAGGGAAAACCCTGCGTTTGCGAGGAAGCTGGCCAGGTTGGCCGAGGATGATGTGAAGGAGCCGGTAGTAGGAAGACAGAGATAGCAGAGGGAGTAGAGGGAGCCGAGGGAAGATAGGAGAAGAGAAGAGCCCCGAGGGCAGGTACAGCAGCATGGGGGGGGGCCAGGGAGCCGAACAACCCATTGGGTTGGAGGCCTCAGGAGGGCCGCCCCCAGGGCCAAGGAGGACTTCAGGGAAGAGATAACTTCCGGGAGCAAAGAAGGCTGGAGAAGGGAGGATGGCGACAAGGACCAAGGGGTCATTTCCCACCGCCGCAGGAGGCTATGGAGGTGGGAAGGGGAAGAGGAAGAAGAATTCGGGGAGCCGGAAGAAGGGGAGGAGGAGAAGGAAGAGGGGACAGGGTGGCGTTGCCTTATTATGACTTCCATCAGGAGGAAGGTCACGCAACGGCCACCTGCCCAGAGTTTCTGGAGATAAGAGGGGCCAGAGGAGTCGGAAGGCAGGATCCGCCTGTAAGGATCGTTGAAGTGCAGCGAGAAGAGGCTGAGGACAGGTGTGAAGACAGGGTTGACGTGGGGACCCGAGGAGGAATCGGAGTGATCCATGGGGGAGTGGGGATCAAGGCAACTCGCAAGGGGAGCCTTCAAACCATGTTCCGCCGAGGGGTCGCCTCAACCTCCCTGGCTCCCCCCCCCAGAGGAGAAGATCACTTTCTCATCCGCGGATATGCCAGACTACGAGGATCCGTTCTGCGACGCGCTTGAGATCCAGACAGCGGTGGAGAACTACACTGTCTCCCGGATACTAGTGGACAATGGGAGCTCGGTGAATGTGATCTTCAAGAAGGCCTTCGATGAGATGAGGGTGGAAGGAAAAAGAGTCCTGGCTTCTGATGGACCGCTCTTTGGCTTCTCCGGAGAAAGGAAAGAAGTGGAAGGGGGAGTGGGCCTGCATGTGAGGCTTGGGGGCGTCTCACGGAACTGTCGGTTCGTGATCGTAGACGCCCCGAGTAGTTACAATGCCATCTTTGGACGTCCCCTCATCAGCTCCTTTCGCTGCGTACCCTCCTCATACCACCAATGCCTCAAGTTCAACAATGGAGGGGTGCAGGTTAGAATCAGGGGGGATCCGAAGATGGCAAGGCAGTGCTATGTGACGGCGGTTAACACCGTGTCGTGGATGGCGGAGGCAGAGGAGTTGGAGAGGGAGATGGCTGAGCAGGAAGGAGTTGAGGAAGGGGAGATGAGCCTGGGAGAGGTGATGGAGGTTGTTGTGGAGATGGCAGAGGTGGGGCAGATTGGCCTAGAAGAGGCGAGAGGAGTGATGGATGAAGAAGAGCAGAGGCAGGGGGAGAGCCTGGAGGAGGCGATGGAAGTTGATGAGGTTGGGGGAGAGGAGCTCGAGTTTGAGCAGGAAGAGGCAAGGGTAAGTTGGGAGCGGTCGGGGCTGGAGCCGGCCGAAGAAGTGGTGGAGATGGAGGTGCTTACAAGAGCGGGGGAGGTGCAAAGGGTTCGGATCAGCGGAGGCTTGAGCCTCGAGGATCAGGAGCGGATGCAAGCCTGCATCCAAAGCAACATCGACATCTTCTCTTGGAGCGCGGCAGACATGCCGGGCATCGATGCGGACGTGGCCTGTCATCGCTTGAACCTGGATCCCAGAGCCCGTCCCATACGCCAAAAGATGAGGGCCATCGCCACCAAGCTAGAAGCCCCCATCCGAGGGGAGGTCAAAAAGCTCCTGGACGCAGGCTTCATCGCAAAGATCCAGTATCCAGGCTGGATCTCCAACGTGGTAATGGTAAAGAAGGGAGGAGGAAAATGGCGCATGTGTATTGATTTTTCATTATTAAATAAATCATGTCCCAAGGATTTCTACCCCTTGCCTCGAATCGACGCGTTGGTTGACTCAGCCGTCGGTTTTTCTCTTATGAGTTTTTTAGATGCATTTTCAGGTTACCATCAGATCCGGATGCACCCTCCTGATGTCAAGGATGTTTCCTTCATCACGAGAGAGGGATGCTTCAACTATAAGATGATGCCCTTCGGGTTGAAGAACGCAGGGGCAACGTACCAACGCATGATGGATCGAATCTTTCGAGATCAAAGGGGAAGGAACCTGGAGGTCTACGTGGACGACCTCATGGTCAAGAGCAAGTGTGTTTATTCCCACTTGCGGGACTTGGAGGAAACGTTTGCCACCCTGCGAAGGTTCAAGATGAGGTTGAACCCCTTGAAGTGCGTCTTCGGGGCTAGTCGCGGGAAATTCCTCGGACATCTCTTGACTCCCGCGGGGGTAGAACCTATCCCCTATAAGGTTAAGGCTATTCTAGACCTGAATCACCTCGCAGCGCCAAAGAGGTCCAGCGCTTGACCGGGAAGTTGGCCGGGCTAAGCAGGTTCCTCTCTCAGTCAGGGGATAGGTGTTCCTCTTTCTTTAAAGTACTTCGTGGTAACCAAGTATTCGAATGGACGGCCGAATGTGAAGAGGCATTTCAGGGGCTGAAGAGGCAACTCTCCCAAGCTCCGTTACTTCAAAGCCCGAAGGAAGGGGAGGACCTAGCCTTGTATCTCGGAGTGGGGGTAGAGGCAGTGAGCTCCGTCTTGGTTAGGGAGGAGGGGAAGAAACAGTTACCCGTCTATTATGTAAGCCGAATCTTTAAAAAGGCGGAGCTCCGATACCCCATCCTGGAGAAGCTAGCGTATGCTTTGGTCATCTCAGCTTGGAAGCTTCGCCCTTACTTTCAAGCGCACTCGATTAGGGTGGTAACCGACCATCTTCTTCGCAAGGTCTTTGAGGGGGTGGAACATTCAGGAAGGTTGGCAAAGTGGTCCATCGAGCTAAGCGAGTTTGACATTTCTTTCGTCCCGAGGCTCTCCATCAAAGCCCAGGCCGTAGCGGATTTTTTGGCGGACTATGTTAGTGAGGCCGAGGTTGAAGAACCAAGGCCGCAAGAAGCATGGAAGATGATGGTCGATGGGGCCTCAAGAAGGCACTCCCTGGGAGGAGGTGTGGTGTTGGTAAGTCCTCAAGGGGTTACCATAGAGCAAGCAGTGACCTTCCACTTCCCTGTAACAAATAACCAAGCGGAGTATGAGGCTGTGATAGCTGGCCTTCGCTTAGCAAAGGAGCTGGAAATCCAGGATGTGGAGGCCTTCACCGACTCAATGGTGGTGGCATCGCAGATCCGAGGCGAGTTTGTGGCCCGGGAGCCGACCCTCGCGAGATATCTATCTAAGGTAAGAGCCTTCATTGGAGGTTTCCATTCATTCTCTATTCAACATGTTCCCAGGGAGGAAAGTGCGGCAGCTGATCGACTGGCGAAGTTCGGGCCTCGGGGAGGAGGTACCCTAACCGAACTATTCCAACCAGCCATTGAAGAGGGGGAGTTGATGGAGGTGAATCGGCGGTCCTCATGGGTAGATCCGTTGGTGACCTTCCTGACCACAGGAGAACTGTCGGATGAAGTCAAGGATGCAAAGAGCTTCAGGCACAAGGCGGCTCATTACCTGATGCTGGAAGGGAGCTTGCATCGGAAGATGTTGTCAGGACTCCTCGCGAGATGCGTGACCGAGGAGGAAGTCCCAAGGATCCTGGAAGAGGTGCATTCTGGAGAATGCAGCAGTCATTCAGGGGGAAGGACATTGGAAGCAAGGGTGATAAGGCAAGGATATTTCTGGCAGACTTTGAGGAAGGATACAGCTGAGTTCGCAAGGAGGTGTCGGAAGTGCCAAGTACATGCTCCCCTCTAGCTCTTACCCGCCCAAAGGCTTCGAAGCATCACGGCGCCATGGCCCTTCGCCATTTGGGGAATGGACCTGGTTGGACCCTTTCCTCCAGCTAGCGGGCAGAGGAGGTTCCTCCTAGTTATGATTGACTACTTTTCCAAGTGGTTGGAGATCAAGCCTTTAGCCAAGGTAACCTCCCAGGTCATCCGGAACTTCGTTTGGGGGGAAATCATTTGCAGGCACGGATTGCCCCAAGCGATAGTGACAGACAACGGTCCTCAGTTTGCCAGTGAAGAATTCATCAGTTTCTGCACCCAATTGGGGATTAACCTCAGGTTCGCCTCTGTCCATCATCCTCGGAGAAATGGCCAGCTGGAGGCGGCAAACAAGATCATTGTCAACTTGCTCAAAAAGAAGGTGGAGAACCTGAAGGGTAACTGGGTGGAACAGCTCCCTTCCGTCCTGTGGGCCTTGCGAACAACTCTGAACACGGCCACAGGGGAGACCCCCTTCAAGCTCTCTCATGGGTGTGAGGCTGTCCTCCCGGTGGAGTTCGAGGTTCGGTCCCCAAGGGTTGCGGCCGCAGGTGAGAGAAGCGAAGCTTGGAGGTTGGAGAATGAGGAAGGGTTGCGCCTCTCATTAGATATGGTGGAAGAGCTGCGGGATGTTGCTGCCATCAGGCAAGAAGAAATAAAACGGCGAATGGCTCGGTACTTCGATAAGCACATCAGAGTCAAGCAGTTCACCGAGGGGGATCTAGTACTGAAAAAGGTCGACGCTGCAGGAAGGTCAACCTTGGTTGGTAAGCTCAACCCTAGCTGGGAAGGGCCTTATATAGTAGAGAAGGCTCTGGTTAACGGAGGCTACTATCTCCAGGATGCGGAGGGAAGGACCTTGAGTCACACCTGGAATGGTGATGACCTGAAGCGCTTCTACCCGTAAGGGGAAAGAAGGATTGTAATGTTGTAAATAACAATTGCATTTTCAATAAGTTTATTTCAGAATATTGACTATCTCTGAGTATGCAATCTTTGTGTTTTTTGTTTTAACCGGTTATGACTCCTCATCTCAATGATAGAATAGGCCTGGTTGAAGGAATCTTCATCAACACCCCGAGCTCGGCTCGGCCCCAGGTAGACCCGCTGCGCAGGCTCTCATCTAGCTGGCAGGTCCGAAGGCTCGCCTGTGGGGGAGAGGTTTGGTTATCTTCATCAACACCCCGAGCTCGGCTCGGCCCCAGGTAGACCCGCTGCGCAGGCTCTCATCTAGCTGGCAGGTCCGAAGGCTCGCCTGTGGGGGAGAGGTTTGGTTATCTTCATCAACACCCCGAGCTCGGCTCGGCCCCAGGTAGACCCGCTGCGCAGGCTCTCATCTAGCTGGCAGGTCCGAAGGCTCGCCTGTGGGTGAGAGGTTTGGTTATCTTCATCAACACCCCGAGCTCGGCTCGGCCCCAGGTAGACCCTGTAACGTCCCAATTCGCGCTAGGCCCCTTGTTTGCGTATTTGAGTCAAGGGGGCTGTGGTGAGCCCAATGGGGGATGTGGGGGAGCAGGTGCGGACGTACGGGAAATGAGGAAAACAAGGCAAAATGGCCTTTCTGGCTGACACGGGTATGGACACGGCCGTGTCCATACCCGTGTGCCTCATAAAAATAGGCTTACCAGTCAGAGAGGTACACGGCATTGGGACACGGGCGTGTCCCTAGCCGTGTGCCAAGGACACGGGTTGGGACACGGGCGTGTCCCAAGCCGTGTGCCAAGGACACGGGTCGGGACACGGCCGTGTCCCTACCCGTGTGCCGCAACCCTGACCCGGCAGAAAGTGGATCTGGGAGGAACACGGCCTTAGACACGGCATGCCACACGGCCGTGTCACCTGAACACGGGTAGGAACACGGCCGTGTGCCTACCCGTGTCTGCGATGTATAAAAAGGAAAAAGTTGGAAACCCTAGCATTCATTCTCCTTTCTTCTGCCCCGAAATTCCTGAGAGAGTTCTTGGCTGGAGGAGGAGGAAGAGCTTGCCGGAGCCATCTTTGGAGGAGTCAAAGCGCCGCCATCGTCAAGGGAAAAACAATGCCGCCGCGAAGGAGTGCGAGGCTCATGGCCGGCCATGGTGGTACCGCTGGACTTGAGGTGAGCTTCCTCCCCTCTCCCTTGGTGCTAGATCTATAGTTATGATAGGAGAGACATCGACTCCATAGAGTCTTGATGTGAGGAGGAGAGTTCTTAGGTTAAAGCCATGCCTAGGTTTTAGGCTTAGTCTCCCTCAACCTTCTCATCCTTCAAAGTGGAGATGAGAGGGGTTTTCGTTGGGGGTTTGGCTTTGAAAGGAGAAATAAGGTTGGGTGATTTCTGGAGAAGTTTATGCGAGGCCGTTGCAAGGAAGAAGATGAACGGATGCCGTTCATCTCGCCTTAAGATGCGTGCAGAAATCTGATTTCTGCACGCTGCGACCTTCGTGGCCAATTTCGGAGGTGTTCTGGCCAAATCTGGGTGAACGACTCAACACGAAAGTCGTAGCCCTCGAAATTACCTTTCCAACGAGTGGTTGCTCGTTTCCATGCGATACCTGTAGCCACGGGAAAGCTGGTTCGAGTCCGCTGCGTTCGGAAAATTCCTGTACAGGAAACTGTTTTCCTGTACGCATTCGAGTTGAATTTCTGGTATGTTGCGACCAGATCTGGGTGATCGACTCAACACGAAAGTCGTAGCCCTCGCGAATACCTTTCCAACGAGGGGTTGTGCGTTGTGATCGGATTCCTGTAGCTCCGGGAATCCCAGTTTTAGTATTGGACTATCCTATGTTATTGCACTTGTTAAATTATAATGCTAGCACTATTGCAATGATTGTGATTTACTCATTTGTTATCTTGTTCCCATACATCTATAATGTTGTTATTACTATAATTTAGTATGGTTACTCATTTGGTTGTGCAATAAGGAATAACCATGCAATGTTAGGGAAATGGATTGGATGGGAAGGCTAGTAATTAAGAGTTGAGATTGGTATTGAATTTATTTATATAGTTTGATGTTAAACATATTAATTATGCGAAGTGTTGAGGTGAAATCGTTGAATAGATGGGCGTGAATATGATGAACACTAGGTGAGGAGTATTTTGTAGTCGTAATCCAGTTCCAAGGGGTTTATTGACAACCGATGCTTAGAGTTGTAATCTCCCTACGGGTAGCATCGAGTGGGTTGTTTTGGGGCATGTGATGTGCGACGATTCATCGTGACGCGGTGTTGAGATAATGAAAGTGGCAGGTCTACGGGTTCGCCAGTCGTCACACCGATGGGAGCCAATGGGTAGACCTTGGGCGGTAGGGTTAGATACTTGGTGTCCATAACCCGAGATCTCCTCCGTGCCATGAGAACGGTTGGGCTTGCACCTCGTGCGTTTCCGAGGTTCCATCCGGTTCGAAATCAAAGGCCAGGTTGGGCTGTGTTCTTGGTGCACATCGACCCAAGACCCCTTCTGAGCCGTAGTACGCATGTGAGCTCCGCTGTTGTGTTCTTAGCGTTGAGGCGTACGGGGGCCTAGGATAGGTAGTGTGATACCACCTAGTAGTGGAGACGCCCGCTCCACTGTCGCCGTCTGGCCACGACGGACGACGCCTGAGAGGTTAGCTACCTGCTCGAAAAGTGGGAACTTCTAGTCTGTGTCGACATAGCAAACTTGCATGTGCGTGCGCATGATTCGGTCATAGCATAACATTCATTTCATGTCATTCATTGCATATACAAGATCCTCATCGTATAAGTTTGTATGGGCACTCTTATACGATGAGTTACTTTACTGTTAAGCCGATCCTTAACTTATAAGTTTGTATGGGCACTCTTATAAGTTAAGTTACTATTCTGAGTACTTATACCTACTGTCATTTACTATGGATATTTGTAGAACTGCTAGTTGTGTAGTGTAGCTTATTCTCCACTATATTTACTGTCACCTGCTTGTTTACTTGCTTATATATATACATATTGTACCTTGTTCCTTTCTCCGCCCGGTGCCGAGGAGTCGCCGGGGGAGCGGATGTGAAGCCACTTAGTCTTATGACTAACGGTTGCTACGTCTTCCTTTTTAGGAGGAAACCCCGCAGGTAGAGCGGCAACAGACTATGCAGCAGGACAGCCAGGCCCGAATGATAGGACCTGAGGTGGTGGTGCCATCAGCACCGTCAGTGACAGTAGTGAGTGTTTTCATGTAGCCGTTTGGCAAAACATTTCTAGACTCTTGTTTATTTGTACAAGCATGTTGTGCTTGTTATCTTCCGCTATTTTGGACTTTAACTTAGCTGTGAACTGAACTGCTTTTAGTTTTACTTTTCTGTTATGGTTGGGTTGGCATATTTGTTGTGATATGGATTGTAGCCGGCGGAATAGGCGTCTTGTGGTAAAGGCTAACCCGTGTTTTAGTGCTACCGCAAGGCGGCTATTTCGGGCATAAGACTCCCCTCGTGCCGTGTGTTGTGTTCCGGGAGGGGGGGTCTTACAAATGGTATCAGACTAAGCCGATCTTCACCTACAGCAGTCAGGTAACAATGGGCCACTCCCGTTCGATTAGTCGGTTTGGGGACAAACCGACTTAGCGGAAGCAGTGGTGTGCCCATCTGTAATTCACACTAAGTTGTCCAACTTTGACATTAGTTTTAGCCAACCTGACCCTAGTTTGTACCTTGCGTATAGGTCCCAGCGCAGGTGGAGCCGGTTGGGGGCACTCCTACCCCTTCCGTCCCTTCACAATTCCAGCAGTCGGAACTGGGACAAACGCTGTCAGCCATATTGGATGCATTTAAAGCCCAGCAAGCTCCGGTGCAACAACAAGCGCCAAGCTCCAACTGGTTGAGCACCTTCCGTGCCCTGTCCCCTCCTGCCTATCTTGGGACAGAATCGCCGGTGCGCACCGAGGAATGGCTTGATACCGTGCAGGAATTGATGGCTGGCATAAGATGTCCGAACAGCATGGCGGTGACATTGGTAGTGACGCTGCTAGAGCTGCACGCCAAAAGGTGGTGGAAGTCCCTCATGGGCTCCATCTTCCAAGGGCGGTTGTACACGGACATCGGTTGGAACGAGTTCACCGAGGCTTTTCTGGAGCACTTCATCCCTTCTTCTGCTCGGGATGGACTTGAAGAAAAATTTCTGCAGCTGAAGCAGGGATCGAATTCGGTAACGGAGTACCAGAGGGAGTTCCAACACCTCGCTAGGTTTGCCGATTCCTATGAGTTGGACGATAGAGGCTATGCGAAGCGCTTCTACAAAGGGTTAAGGGACCCCCTGAGGCAGGCCCTTTTGTTTATAGCCGATGGAAGCCTGGCAGAAATCATTGACATGGCAAAGAGACTGGAGGCGGACCACATGGGATGTGGCAAGAGACCTGCGGAAGGAGTAATTGAAGTCGGCCCTAGTAACAGAAGGCGGAATGATCATGGCAGAGGAAGGGGAAACTACAGAGGCGGTCGGTGGGTCAACCGGAACTATCGGGTGGAGTACCCAACTCCGCAACCACTACCTTTACCACCACCACCGCAGCAGCAATATTATCAACAACCTGGGGGCCGACGTGAGATGATATGTTTTGAGTGCAACCAACCGGGGCATGTCCGACGAGTTTGCCCACGACTGATCGGTGGTGCCCCTATTGCTCCCCCTCCAGTAGCTCCACGGGGACGAGGGCACATGCGTGGCCGAGGAAGAGGACCACCAGGGAGAAATCAAGGACATGCACGGGAGCATGTATTCGCATTGGATATGACTCAGGAGAGAAACCCGCAGGAAGTCATCACCGGTACGTGCAAATTGTTTTAATATTATATGACTTTTGGATTTATGATACAAATGATACGCGCTATTCTGAATAGTGATTACCCTTTTGGAACCTAGGCACTGTCATGGTTAGCGGGAAGCCCGCCTATACGTTATTTGACACGGGTGCGTCTCACTCGTTCATTTCGGAGGACTTCGTGAAGGACTTGGAGGGAGTGCAACACTTCACGGGCATTACTCAAAGGGTGCGCCTTCCGGACGGCTCTGAGATGACGTCGTCAGCAAGTTGCGACTTCGACACCCTTATTGGAGGAAAGTTCTTTGAAACTCTGGCTACAGTGTTAAGAATCCCGGAGTTCGATCTCATCCTGGGCATGAGGTGGTTGGACTGGCACCTTGCGGTTATGTATTGATTATCGAGAGTTGAACCGGTTAACGGTGCGGAACACCTATCCCCTACCGCGCATTGATGAATTATTCGATCAATTGGTGGGATCGTATTGGTTCTCCAAGTTAGATCTGCGTTCAGGATATTATCAGCTGAGGATACAAGAAGATGACATTCAGAAGACGGCGTTCAGTTCGAGATATGGTTTGTATGAATTCACCGTGATGCCGTTTGGGCTCACAAACGCCCCTTCCGCCTTTATGAGCTTGATGAACAAGGTGTTCAGCCCTTATTTGGACATCTTTGTCATCGTGTTCATCGATGATATCCTAGTCTACTCCAAGACTGAAGCAGAACACGCCGAACATCTAACTTTAGTGCTGAGGAAACTAAAGGAGCACACTTTGTTTGCCAAGTTCAGCAAATGTGAGTTTTGGCTTCGAGAGGTCGCGTTCTTGGGCCATGTGATTAGTGGGGCGGGGCTAGCAGTAGATCCGGCCAAGGTGCGGGCCGTGAAGGAGTGGTCGCCATTGAAGTCAGCGGCCGACATACGAAGCTTTCTTGGACTTGCCGGGTACTATCGCAAGTTCGTGAAGGGCTTCTCGAAGATCGCCCTTCCCCTTACTACGCTGACCAAGAAGGGTGTGCCGTTTGAATGGACACCCCAGTGCGAAGCTGCATTCCAAGAGTTGAAAGACAGATTGACGACTGCACCCATCCTAGCTCTTCCATCTGGGAAGGAGGGCTTTCAAGTCTACACGGATGCGTCGTATCAAGGGATGGGAGCTGTGTTGATGCAGAATGGGCATGTGATCGCTTATGCTTCAAGACAGTTGAAGAAGCATGAAGCCAGCTACCCAGTGCATGATCTAGAGTTGGGAGCGGTGGTATTCGCCTTGAAGATGTGGAGGCATTATTTATACGGCGTCCACTGCGAGATCTACTCGGATCACAAAAATCTGAAGTACGTTCACACCCAAAAAGAGTTAAACTTGAGACAGCGGCGGTGGTTGGAGTTCTTGTGCGACTACGAGTTCACCTTGAACTACCACCCCGGGAAGGTTAATTCCGTAGCTGATGCCTTGAGTCGAAAGGCACCGGGAACGAGCACGGAATCCCGCTTGATGAGGATGGAGTTAATCCGAACGCTACAGGAGATGGAAATCACTTTGGTCTTTAAGAATCAACCGGAAGGGTATACAGAATATTTGGCCGCGATGAGTATAGTTTGCAACATACGAGACCGGATCCGTACGGAACAAAAGAAGGATGCGGCTTTAATCCCGGCTTTCAAGTCGATGGAGGATGGGACTACGGAAGAATACTCTCTAAAAGACGGCCTCGTCCATTTTCGTGGCCGGCTTTACATCCCCGAAGGTGACAACATTCGGGAGGATATTCTAAAGGAGGCCCATTGCTCCAAGTACTCGGTGCACCCGGGGATCGCGAAGATGTACACCGATTTGAGAAAAACAATGTGTTGGCCGGGCATGAAGAGGGATGTCAAGTACTTCGTTACTCATTGTGTGGCTTGCCAAATGGTGAAGGCGGAGTGTAGAAGCCCCGGTGGAATGCTACAGTCGTTGCCCATTCCCGAATGGAAATTTGAGGACATCTCCATGGACTTCGTCCACGGGTTACCTCGCTCGCGCTCGGGGAATGATTCTGTGTGGGTGATAGTTGACCGGTTGACCAAGGTAGCCCGATTTATCCCAATGAAGAAGGAGGCGCAAGTGGGCGTCTTAGTGCGTCTCTTTGTGGAACAATTTGTGCGGTACCATGGTGTGCCAAAGACGATCGTCTCCGACCGGGATGGTCGGTTTACTTCAAGAGAATGGAGGGCTGTACAGGCTTATTTGGGCTCGCGCCTCGCCTTTAGCACAGCCTTTCACCCACAAACGGACGGGCAATCTGAACGAACCATCCGAACATTGGAGGACCTATTGAGGTTGTGTGTGCTAGATAAAGGAGAGCCATGGGAGAGGCTCTTACCTCTTGTGGAGTTCTCTTATAATAACAGTCATCAAGCTAGTATTGGAATGGCACCTCATGAAGCTTTGTATGGAAGGAGGTGTAGAACACCCTTGTCCTGGGTGCAAGACGAAGATCCGAAGACATTGGGAAATGAGTATATTGATGACACGGACGCGGTGGTTAGGTTGATCCGGAATCGAATGCTAGAGGCTCAAAGCCGACAGGCGAAATATTACAACGCAAGGCACCGTATGGTAGAGTTTCGAGTGGGTGATAAGGTGTTCCTGAAGATTCGACCGATGCACGGAGTGTCACGAGTACGTGGAGTCAAGAAGCTCAGCCCAAGGTATGTTGGGCCCTATGTTGTAGTGGAAAGGATTGGCCCTCTGGCCTATCGATTGGAGTTACCACCGGAGCTGGAGAACCTTCACGACGTGTTCCACGTATCGTCGCTTCGGAAGGCTTTGTTGCGACCTGAACAGTATATCCCCACGGCGGATGGTGCCGTGGCGTCTGATAGGTCTGTGCGACTGGAGCCGGTGCGGATCGTTGATAACGAGATAAGAACCTTGCGCCGCAAAAGTGTTCCCTTGGTGAAAGTGCTATGGTCTAATCATGGGAAGGAAGAGTGCACATGGGAGCCAAGGGATTTGATGCAAGAGCGCTACCCGGAATTATTTACTCCAGGTAAAAATTTTATTTGAAAGCATAGTTTCCTTTTATGTGTTTCACTCCCGTAGCCTTACCCTGATTTCGGGGACGAAATCTTTTATTTTGTTTATAGGATTTGTAACGTCCCAATTCGCGCTAGGCCCCTTGTTTGCGTATTTGAGTCAAGGGGGCTGTGGTGAGCCCAATGGGGGATGTGGGGGAGCAGGTGCGGACGTACGGGAAATGAGGAAAACAAGGCAAAATGGCCTTTCTGGCTGACACGGGTATGGACACGGCCGTGTCCATACCCGTGTGCCTCATAAAAATAGGCTTACCAGTCAGAGAGGTACACGGCATTGGGACACGGGCGTGTCCCTAGCCGTGTGCCAAGGACACGGGTTGGGACACGGGCGTGTCCCAAGCCGTGTGCCAAGGACACGGGTCGGGACACGGCCGTGTCCCTACCCGTGTGCCGCAACCCTGACCCGGCAGAAAGTGGATCTGGGAGGAACACGGCCTTAGACACGGCATGCCACACGGCCGTGTCACCTGAACACGGGTAGGAACACGGCCGTGTGCCTACCCGTGTCTGCGATGTATAAAAAGGAAAAAGTTGGAAACCCTAGCATTCATTCTCCTTTCTTCTGCCCCGAAATTCCTGAGAGAGTTCTTGGCTGGAGGAGGAGGAAGAGCTTGCCGGAGCCATCTTTGGAGGAGTCAAAGCGCCGCCATCGTCAAGGGAAAAACAATGCCGCCGCGAAGGAGTGCGAGGCTCATGGCCGGCCATGGTGGTACCGCTGGACTTGAGGTGAGCTTCCTCCCCTCTCCCTTGGTGCTAGATCTATAGTTATGATAGGAGAGACATCGACTCCATAGAGTCTTGATGTGAGGAGGAGAGTTCTTAGGTTAAAGCCATGCCTAGGTTTTAGGCTTAGTCTCCCTCAACCTTCTCATCCTTCAAAGTGGAGATGAGAGGGGTTTTAGTTGGGGGTTTGGCTTTGAAAGGAGAAATAAGGTTGGGTGATTTCTGGAGAAGTTTATGCGAGGCCGTTGCAAGGAAGAAGATGAACGGATGCCGTTCATCTCGCCTTAAGATGCGTGCAGAAATCTGATTTCTGCACGCTGCGACCTTCGTGGCTAATTTCGGAGGTGTTCTGGCCAAATCTGGGTGAACGACTCAACACGAAAGTCGTAGCCCTCGAAATTACCTTTCCAACGAGTGGTTGCTCGTTTCCATGCGATACCTGTAGCCACGGGAAAGCTGGTTCGAGTCCGCTGCGTTCGGAAAATTCCTGTACAGGAAACTGTTTTCCTGTACGCATTCGAGTTGAATTTCTGGTATGTTGCGACCAGATCTGGGTGATCGACTCAACACGAAAGTCGTAGCCCTCGCGAATACCTTTCCAACGAGGGGTTGTGCGTTATGATCGGATTCCTGTAGCTCCAGGAATCCCAGTTTTAGTATTGGACTATCCTATGTTATTGCACTTGTTAAATTATAATGCTAGCACTATTGCAATGATTGTGATTTACTCATTTGTTATCTTGTTCCCATACATCTATAATGTTGTTATTACTATAATTTAGTATGGTTACTCATTTGGTTGTGCAATAAGGAATAACCATGCAATGTTAGGGAAATGGATTGGATGGGAAGGCTAGTAATTAAGAGTTGAGATTGGTATTGAATTTATTTATATAGTTTGATGTTAAACATATTAATTATGCGAAGTGTTGAGGTGAAATCGTTGAATAGATGGGCGTGAATATGATGAACACTAGGTGAGGAGTATTTTGTAGTCGTAATCCAGTTCCAAGGGGTTTATTGACAACCGATGCTTAGAGTTGTAATCTCCCTACGGGTAGCATCGAGTGGGTTGTTTTGGGGCATGTGATGTGCGACGATTCATCGTGTCGCGGTGTTGAGATAATGAAAGTGGCAGGTCTACGGGTTCGCCAGTCGTCACACCGATGGGAGCCAATGGGTAGACCTTGGGCGGTAGGGTTAGATACTTGGTGTCCATAACCCGAGATCTCCTCCGTGCCATGAGAACGGTTGGGCTTGCACCTCGTGCGTTTCCGAGGTTCCATCCGGTTCGAAATCAAAGGCCAGGTTGGGCTGTGTTCTTGGTGCACATCGACCCAAGACCCCTTCTGAGCCGTAGTACGCATGTGAGCTCCGCTGTTGTGTTCTTAGCGTTGAGGCGTACGGGGGCCTAGGATAGGTAGTGTGATACCACCTAGTAGTGGAGACGCCCGCTCCACTGTCGCCGTCTGGCCACGACGGACGATGCCTGAGAGGTTAGCTACCTGCTCGAAAAGTGGGAACTTCTAGTCTGTGTCGACATAGCAAACTTGCATGTGCGTGCGCATGATTCGGTCATAGCATAACATTCATTTCATGTCATTCATTGCATATACAAGATCCTCATCGTATAAGTTTGTATGGGCACTCTTATACGATGAGTTACTTTACTGTTAAGCCGATCCTTAACTTATAAGTTTGTATGGGCACTCTTATAAGTTAAGTTACTATTCTGAGTACTTATACCTACTGTCATTTACTATGGATATTTGTAGAACTGCTAGTTGTGTAGTGTAGCTTATTCTCCACTATATTTACTGTCACCTGCTTGTTTACTTGCTTATATATATACATATTGTACCTTGTTCCTTTCTCCGCCCGGTGCCGAGGAGTCGCCTGGGGAGCGGATGTGAAGCCACTTAGTCTTATGACTAACGGTTGCTACGTCTTCCTTTTTAGGAGGAAACCCCGCAGGTAGAGCGGCAACAGACTATGCAGCAGGACAGCCAGGCCCGGATGATAGGACCTGAGGTGGTGGTGCCATCGGCACCGTCAGTGACAGTAGTGAGTGTTTTCATGTAGCCGTTTGGCAAAACATTTCTAGACTCTTGTTTATTTGTACAAGCATGTTGTGCTTGTTATCTTCCGCTATTTTGGACTTTAACTTAGCTGTGAACTGAACTGCTTTTAGTTTTACTTTTCTGTTATGGTTGGGTTGGCATATTTGTTGTGATATGGATTGTAGCCGGCAGAATAGGCGTCTTGTGGTAAAGGCTAACCCGTGTGTTAGTGCTACCGCAAGGCGGCTATTTCGGGCATAAGACTCCCCTCGTGCCGTGTGTTGTGTTCCGGGAGGGGGGTCTTACAGACCCGCTGCGCAGGCTCTCATCTAGCTGGCAGGTCCGAAGGCTCGCCTGTGGGGGAGAGGTTTGGTTATCTTCATCAACACCCCGAGCTCGGCTCGGCCCCAGGTAGACCCGCTGCGCAGGCTCTCATCTAGCTGGTAGGTCCGAAGGCTCGCCTGTGGGGGAGAGGTTTGGTTATCTTCATCAACACCCCGAGCTCGGCTCGGCCCCAGGTAGACCCGCTGCGCAGGCTCTCATTAAGCTGGCAGGTCCGAAGGCTCGCCTGTGGGGGAAAGGTTGGCTCTCGCGATACTTTGTTCTTAGCCACTTCTACGACACCCCGAGCTCGGCTCGGCCCCAGGTAGACCCGCTGCGCAGGCTCTCATCAAGCTGGCAGGTCCGAAGGCTCACCTGTGGGAGAAAGGTTGGCTCTCGCGATACTTTGTTCTTAGCCACTTCTACGACACCCCGAGCTCGGCTCGGCCCCAGGTAGACCCGCTGCGCAGGCTCTCATCAAGCTGGCAGGTCCGAAGGCTCGCCTGTGGGGGAAAGATTGGCTCTCGCGATACTTTGTTCTTAGCCACTCCTACAATACCCCGAGCTCGGCTCGGCCCCAGGTAGACCCGCTGCGCAGGCTCTCATCAAGCTGGCAGGTCCGAAGGCTCGCCTGTGGGGGAAAGGTTGGCTCTCGCGATACTTTGTTCTTAGCCACTCCTACGACACCCCGAGCTCGGCTCGGCCCCAGGTTGACCCGCCGCGCAGGCTCCCATCAAGCTGGCAGGTCCGAAGGCTCGCCTGCGGGGGATAGGTGGAGTCCTTGACTTTTTGATCCTTGGTTCTTGGTTGGTAGTTACTACGTTACAACGAGCTCGGCTCGAACCCCGGTAGACCCACTGCGCAGGCTCCCATATAAGCTAGCAGGTCCGACGGCTCGCCGGTGGGGTAGGGGTTTAATGGGTTGGAAAAATATGTGGGAGGGCCCTGACCTAGACCGGAGGCAAGGCCCTAAAGGCCTCGGCTCAGAGGTCTCAACCAGTAAAGGTCTCGGTTTGGAGGTCTCGGCTAGTAAGGGTCTCGGCTCAAAGGTCTCGGCCAGTAAAGGTCTCGGTTAAAGGGGGTTCTCGCAAAAGGAGGCTCCTGGCGGACCTAGGCAGGACGACTTAATCGACGACGCGAGGTTCCCGCCTAACTGATCTCTAAGGAAGATTACCCTAAAGAGACTAAGGGTCTCGGCGGAAGCTCGCGCGGAAGCCATTCGGCAGAATAATATACTTTCAAGCACACACTGACAATGAAAGATGAAACATTACTTTACATAAAATTAATTACAAAAGTTGGAGCCTCTCGCTCATTACAAGAGAAACAAAAAGAAAAAAGAAGCTTAGGGGGACACGCTGTAACTCCCGCTGGTGCTCTCGCTTGAATCATCGCCAGAGCTCGCTTCAGATGTCTCGCCAGCGGCGGTAGAAGACTTAGGGATATCTGAGGGAGGCGAGTCGGGCGCGCCTGGAGGTTTGGGGACTGGATCGTATAGCCAAGGGAGGAGTTGGCGAGCGTCGATGGTCGCACCGTACTCCCGAAGCAGCTTGACGTCTCGCAGCATCTCGAGCGTCAGCTTGATGGTTGCCTGAGCGTTGGCTTGCAGCAGCTTGTCAACGTCATACTCCGAGAGGTAATGACTCCTCAGCCTCGCATCTAGCTCCGGAGGCGGGACCTTCGTCATCTCAGCGCGAAGCTGTTCCCTCAGGAGGACGCTCTCGCAGCGCGCGTCGGCCAGCTCTGCGCGAAGCTCCTTGACTTGGGCAGAATCCTGTGGAAAAAGAGTTCAGTCTGGAAACATCGCACAGTCGTAACTTCGAGAAACGAGAGCAAGGGTTCAGGAGGGTCTCGCTTACCTTGGTCGCGGGGCGTAGAGACAGCGCCAGGCGAGCGTCCGCAAGCTCCTGTTGAGCTCTCGTGAGTTCTTCTCCCGCGGTGTGCGCTCGAGCCACCGCATCCTCCCTTGCCTTGCGCATATCGGTGAAATTCTTGTCGATGGTGATGCTTTGACGCGCACACATATGCGTAAGCTCGAACCCGCGCAATAGAGCCCGGGTGGCATCAAAGGCTAGAAGGCGGGTGGACATCTGGTCAAACACGCTGGCATCCTCTCGGCTGTAAAGGCCATATCCAAGTGAGAATGCCTCTCCAGTCACATTTTCCCCCTCCGCCCAGCTGGGAAGGAGCGTTGTAACCCTGATTAAGTTTGACTCGGGGTCCCATTCCATCTGAGGCTTCCCCTCCGCGTCGGCGTACTTCACGCCGAAACCAAAGTTCCTGTGCCCTTTCGGCACCTCCTGGGGCGGAGCTCGGGCGGAGGTTTCGGCGGCGACCACTTCTTCCCCAGCCTCGCTTGCGGCCGGTGGGTTCCCGGTGGAAGCCTCGGCGCGGCTCTTGGCGGCGGCATCTATCTCGCTGGCCATCTGAGGGATCGCTTCAAAGGACTTGCCCTCGGGAGGAGGTTGGACGGGCGAGACCGCCAACGATTTCCCCTTCTCGGTAGCAGAAGGCTTGGGCCTCTTCAGCGCTTGGAGAGGAGGAAGGGTGACCTTCCGCTTCTTGGCTGGTGGCGGCAAAGGAGGGGCTGGATCTTTTCGGCAGGCGCTGGCGCTAGCTTCCGCGAGCGCAAGGGAGCCTCTCACGGCCAGACCCTCGACACCCCGGCCTTCAGCGAAGGGTTGGCGTAGAGGGACCTCCCGCTCTCCTGCAAAGTTAAAACACTTCAGCGTAAGAAGATCTTTGATGAAAGAGGGAATCTGAGGCGAGACCATACCTTCGCCCGAGTGGACGAGTGGGAGGGAGTCGACGTCTCGCCTGAGGTAGGGAACATCGAACTCCTTGGTTCCAAAGAATTCCAGGATTGCGCTCTCGCGCGATCCCAGAGTAGGCGGTTTGTAGGCAGCGTCCTCGTACTGAACAGGCTGAAGCGGGACGTTGCCGAAGTCCCCGCTGACATAGACGAATTTCTCGCCCCAGTGATGGTGCTTGTTGGCGAGACCGGTAACCTCGAGCAGTTGCCCGGAGAAGAAGACCACCCCTCCCTTGGCGCAGAAGTTTAATAACTTCCGAAAGATGGGCAAACTGAACTCGATCCTCTCGGATCGCATGTAGCATATGAATGCTATAAGGATCGCGACTGAGTTCGTGTTCAGTTGGGCGGGAACCACCCCATAGTAACGAAGAGCAAGCCGAACCTCTGGCCAAAGGGGAAGGCGGAAGCCCACCTCAAAATGCTCGAGGGGGATGGCGAGTTCTCCCGCCTCCGGAGTATTCACCTTATCGTGATTACCCGGGTTCCGCGCCGAGAAGCTAGCGGGAATGTAGCGGTCAACGATCAGGTTATATTCGTCTAGGGTGAGCTTGCAGGAAGGGAAGAGGTGTTTTTGGAAAGCTTCCGCACAGTGGGCGCGACCCTTGTTCTCGCCGGGCATGGTGGGTGTGCGAGTGAGAGCGAGAGCTGAAAAGAGGTCGAAGCGGAAGCAAGAACGCGAGAGCAAGGAAGGAAGGTTGAGGTTCCGGATCGAAGAAGTAAATGCGGTTGGTAGACTTCTCTATTTATAGGGAATCGTAATCATCATGGCTCCATCCGACGGAGAGAGAAAGTGACGGCAGAGTACAGCTGTCAGAATCTGGGCTAACGGCGCCTCGATTTTCCCCCCTCGGAATGGCAGCGGTCAACGATCGTTCCTGGTTTCGACGGAATTATCTAGATCATCGCAAGCATTCTAGATTGGCGCAAGCCTTCTAGATTGGCGCAAGCCTCCTAGATTGGCGCAAGCCTCCTAGATTGGCGTAAGCATCCTAGATTGGCGCAAGCATCCTAAATTGGCGCAAGCATCCTAGATTGGTGTAAGCATCTTAATTTAAAAGCCTCGCAGAGCAATAAAAAGAAAAGAAAAGAGAGACATTGGTAACAGTGAGGTTCTCCCTAACGAAAGCTGGATAAACTTAATTAACAATAAGGTTTATTACAGAGATACATGGGTAGAAGAGATTCAAAGAAAGAAGGCTAATAGGGTTTCCAATACCATCGTCCTCGTTCTCGCCGCCTAGTTCTTGGAGGCACCAGCGGGTTGAAGTAAGACGATAGGGTGGTACACCCAAGGTTGATCCGCCTGGCGTGATCCCGGATCTGCGAGATGCATCTCCCTGGCGAAGACTCGGCGGAAGGCCCTCCCGGACGATCAGCCTCGCCTAAGAAGAAATCCCGCTCCAGAGCCTCCAACCTTTGCTCCACAGATTCGCGGAACGCTTCCGCCGCGGCAGAGTGGGCACGATCTCGCCGGATGAGCCTGGCCAGGATAGCCGAGATTCTCTTCCTCCTCCCCTTCGCGCTCCCGGCGCCGTTCAATATTCCTTCTATCTCGCCAGACGAAGGGTGGGGAGAATCTTCCTCTTCTTCATCGTCATCATCATCATCATCTTCTTCTTCCCGGTTGGCTTCCGACCGCAAGCCGGGATCACCTGCAAAAGGAACGCACGAGAATTCTTGTTAAGGCATGACAATCAACAGTCCAGGAAAGTTTCGCATACCTGCAGTTGGGCGAGAACCGTTAACCGAAGTTGGACGAGAAGGCCCAGCCCCTCCGTTGGTTCCATAAAGGAGGTGAAGAGGCTTGCCCAGCCCCGGGCGGAAGGGCTCGCGCATGATGGTCCCGACCTGGCCAGAAGCTCGGGGGGAGTTGTCTTCTCCCAAGAGATGATCGACATCCTTGGGAGTAGCGGAGGGTTCAGAGGCCGTCCCTCCCGCTTGCAGGGTTGGATTGGTCACCAAGGGAGGCAATCCCACAGCTCTCGCTTCTACTTCCCTGGCGGTTAGGCCCGGGTCGGCGGGAGCGGGCACTGCGAGAAGACAGTTCAGAAAAGAAAAGGCAGGGTTGACATATCGACAGTAGCAAAACGTACCTGTCGTTTCGGTCTCGGCTGAAGGAATTGCGTCCGAGACCCGCGTTTGGTCCTTGGGGGAATGAGCGGGCAGGTTCGAAGAACTCGGCGGGATCTCGGCGCCATCGTTAGGAGCGGATTCCTGTGAAAGCTCACTTTAACCATCGGACCTAGTGCGCAATCAGCTCTGTAGGCACGGTTGAAAGGCTTACCTTCTGCGGAGAAGGATCCCCCGCAGGATTTGGAGTGGGGGAAGGAGGATCCCTGTTCTCGCGAGAAAGGTCCCGCGGGGCCACCTTCGCCCTTTTCTTTTCCTTCTTCTTCGGCTCGAAAGGCCCAGCGGTTGAAGTCTTTCTCGCTAACAATGGAGCCACCGCCGCACAGTTAGCCAAGGCCCGCGCTTGGGCAGCGACTAACCGGTCTTGGAGGTCTTGCGGAAGTGGTTTGGCAGCACGTTTGGGATGCATGGTAAGCTCGCGCAAAAATCCCTGAGGCGAGAGCTCAGTTGGAAAACCGTATTTCAAGGGCGGGGCGTATGGACGCCTATCAGTGCATATTTATAGCCGCAGTAGGACCCACCAAAAGATTCCCTTGGTAGGCGGACACGTGTCCAGCGAATATTATGGGTGTTGGACTTGTCTTGTCGAGCGCAGGGCTAGCTCGAAAAGAGCGGGGATTGTGTACAACCCCATATTCGCTGGGTGGGACCCGGAGACTTCACTGAGGGATTGGGCTAGCCTCAGGCTAACCTTGGGTTAACCCTAAGGCATACTGGTGGAGTTCTCGTCCTTAAAGGCTCCCGCCTGGCGGTGGGCGATATCGTTCTGAAGGAGCTCCCGCCAAGGGCAGGCGAAAGCTGGGGAAACCAGGGCAGATAGTCGAGCTCCCGGCAGGAGAGATCGTCGACCGACCAGAGCAGATAGTCGAGCTCCCAGCAGGAGAGATCATCGACGGACCAAAGCAGATGTCTTGACAACGGAAGCTCCCGCCTTAGGGAAAGCTCCTGCCAAGGGCAGGCGGGAACGCCTTAGGAGAGCCTTCATTCGCAAGGGCATCATGACTACCTAGCGCGAGAACCTTCCTGACAGGAGTTCTCGCCAAGGTGGGCCTTGTGGGGACCCAGCGAGAGCCTTTTAGGCCGGGGGTCTCGCCAAGTGGGCCCATGGGGTGGGACCCGGAGTCCAGAGGAGATTATTTTATTATTATTTTTTATCCCGAGGTAAAATTACCCAAATGCCCTTGGGATGACAGCGGGATTTGGCTATTAGCAGACCCCTCAGGGGTATTTCAGTATTTTCAGGTCAAAGGAAGACTATAAAAAGACCCATAGGGGGCTCTTTGGAAGGCAGGCTTTTTATTATTCCCTAACTCTAGCTCTTTCTGAGGAGCTCCCAGCCCAGCATTTGGCTTTGGAGGGGAAGCTCTCAGAGATCTTCCGGGTGTGTGGTGGGACCTCCCAGCTGAGGCTTTGGGTCTGTTTTAGGACCTTAGCAGCCAGTCAGGGGTCGAGATTTGAGAGAAGTAGGCGTCGGCTGCGCTTTGGTTCGTGAACATTCGTTGAGGTCATTTTTGGCTTCAACAAATATATTTTCCCAATACGTCGAAAAGAAATTGATGTCACGTCAACTAAGGATATATTTATGTTCTAATTTCTCAACATTTCGTCTACTCATATAGACTTCATATTTACTCCAACCTCTTTATCTTCCCCATTCTATTTTCCCCTTTACTCATTCTCTCCTTTTTCTTTGCAATTTTTGCAGGAATTCGAATGGTAACCAAGAAGAACTCTGGTTTTGGTTTTGATTTAGAATCTTTTGCTATTGATGGAGATTCTTTTAAATGAATTTTAAAACTCTTTACAGATACTAGATTAAATAAGTCAACAATAACAAGATGTCTAATGTATTCTATAGAGTTAATAGAGTTCATTAATAATATTACAATTGACGAAGATGGAATAATGATTAGGTAAATTAGTGGGTCAGACGTTCATATAACTTCAGAGCTTATTCAGTTAACTTTTGATCTGCCTTCTGGAGAAGGTAAAGCAGAACATATAGATGAAGAAATAATGGAAGCTTTGAAGAGGATGAATTTCTCCAAAGGTAAACCAATTCATTTGATAAAGAAATATTTTTCTTAAGAATACGAGTTCTTATCTGATTTAGTCGGAAAAGTGTTGATGTTCAAAATATCAGCAAATGATGTAGTTCCTAAATCTCGACTACATTTGATGGGGGTTCTGGTACTAGGAAAGAAGATCAACTAGAGCAACTGAATTTTGAATCTTATAGGTCATAAGTACAGTAATAAGGATAATGCATATATGACCTTTATGATTCAGATACAAAGACAACATTATCCTACTTTGTACAAATTAATAAGAGTACACATACCTCCTGAAAATGACTCGCTATAGCTCTATTCTCAAAGAAGTCCAGGCAAATTCTAAAGCCTGGTTCAAAGAAAGATCATTCACCTCCATCGTCACCATTACCTAATGTTTCACATGAATAAGTATTACCAACATAAAAAATGTTACTTAATGTTTCTCATCAATCAGTTCTATGAACAGAAATAACATTACTAAATGTTTCTCATGAACTCATTTTACCAACAGAAACAACATCACCTAATGTTCCTTATGAATCAGTTCTACCAACAGAAACAATATTATCTCCATCACAATTTTTAGTTCAAGAACCAAGTATTTCACAGAATATAAACATTGATTTTCCTACTACAGATATACAAAATAACAATGATCAACTCTCATTTTTTGTTGATCATAATATTCTAGTTATTATATCTTTAATTGTTTCATTTGACATTAATAAAGTAATAATCCATAACAAACAATTGCTTCATTAACTGCCCTTACAGATGAGCATGCTTTATATTATAAATATTCAGTTGGGAATATTTTAATTCAGATTTGTGAGGTTCAAGCTTCTATAAGGAAAGTTTAGGAAACACAGACTTGCACAAAAGTGACCATGTATTTCTTAACCTTCTTGGCTTATACGATTCAGAAGAGGGAGAAATCTATGGAAGATCAGTTCATGGAACCTTTCAAAGAGGACAAGGCTCTTATTCAAGAATCTCAAAATGATCTAATAAGCAGAGAAGTTGATGTCCCGTTTCAAAAATGGAACACCGGTACACGAGGAGGCAGAGCAAGTAATTTAGCTGATATTCTCATGATAGCTAGAGAAGTTATGGATGATGATGTGTCAGTTGAGGGGGTGCATCAAGAATTTCCTGGAGAAGAGCATTTAGAGCATAAAATAAAGAAGGATGTGTATATGATGTTTTCCAGAAAAAGGAAAAATCATTCTTAGAAAAAATATATTTTGTAGGTATATTACTATGGTATTCATTAATAATTATGTTGGCAATTTATAAATTTCATTCTAGAGCCTCATATATTCAGTTGTCTTTCATGTTTATATCCCTTTTCAATTTAATTTGTGTGCATTACATGTTGTATGTAAGTCAAATTCTTGTAATCCAATTGATTTGTCTTTGTAAAATCACCTTTGAAATTTTGTAAAATTTATTAAGCTAAATAGGGGGAGATTGTTTGGAAAAACCAATATAATTTACCTGAATAAATTATTTTAAGTGATTTTACATCTTAAGTCTATTACCCTTGTTGTATAGAGAGGGTAATATGATCTTAGAAGTCCTATGATGTCATTAGTTTAAAGGACATGATAAAGGCACATTGAATTTAAGAGCAAGTCAGGAAATGCCAACATGCGCCGACTATAAGTCAACGCAACTTCGACATCAAATCGGCGCTACTTTGAGTATAATAATAGAACAAGACAAGTCGATGTTAATTAAAGGATCAAATTGACGTATACTTCAATATGGTATCAATGCAACGTCAATTACAAAACTAAATTGATAGATTGTGTGAATGAAGCCAGTACTCAATGCAACTTCTATATGAACACGACGTTACGTCGAATTGATTTCTGAACGAGAATTATTTTGAAGATTAATTTAGAATAAATTTAATAAAGGTTTGAATTAACTTATTCTTGGAGATGTTAGATTCTCTGTCAGACATATATATATTGTTGGGGTTTCTATGAGAGGCATATCGCATGTGCGTTGTTGAATAAGGAATTAAGAAAACCAAAAGAGAAATGGATCTTCCATGATCATTGATCAAGAAGGAAAACAACTTAATATAAAAGTATACCTTAGTGGGATTTAGTTGTCACTCCACCAAGATGCTCCAAAAGGTTGGTCTCCAACCGGTGAGTAAGTCCACGCAAAAACAAATATGCGGCTCTACAATGATCTACACGAATGGGAGAATGTTGGCACTTCGTCAAACAATATTCGGGAAGGAGAACAGAAAGCACTTTATCGCTTCATAGACTGCTAGGTCTGATCCAAAAGAGGTGACGATAATGGCTGTCGTGATTGGGCTGAGCGACGGTAATAGGATAAGAACCTCCGGAATTGATTTTTGTTGGCTCTCCGTGATTGTAACACACTTGATTTTTCAAGGTTTATTTAAAATCCCTTTAGTGACATATTTTGATGTCAGGGCATTACTGTTGGATCCATTGATCCCAATGGCCTAAATTTGTAAGAAGTCAAACAGGTCAATGGTATACACATAGTTTTATTTGATGTATATTCAATTTCATGCATACAGGTTGGCCTTTGTCATAATGATTTGACATATAGTTCAAGAGACAATGACAGGTGGACTCAAGGTGATAGGCTGGAAAGTCAGAAAAATGCCTAAGTCCAGAAGCGTTGAGTAAGGCAAGCTCAGTCAATGCTCTCAATGCCATATGGCCAGAATCGTTGAGACAAGGATATCATGTCAAAGTCTATGCAGTGGAAGCCATAAAATCGACAAAGTCCCAAAGCGTTGAGTGAAGCTTCATCACTTAACACCATGCTGAGTCTATCAATGCAAAACATCAGCAAGAAGGCAAGATTGCAGAAAATTAGGGTAAGTATAAAAGCGTTGATTTAAGCTTATACACTCAACGCTCTTAGCGCCATCAGGAAGAAAGATGAAGAATATGGCTAGGAAAAAAGTGTTGAGTGAGTCATATACACTCAACGCTCTCAATGCCATCAGGTAAAAAGCTAAAGAATATAGCTAAGGCAAAAAGCATTGAGTGAGGGCTATATACTCAACGCTCTCAATGCCTAGCAGAGACGAAATATTTCTATGTCCAGATTCGTTGAGAATGGCCTATTCACTCAATGCCACTCAACGCCAAGCAGAGCTGAAGAAAATTCTTAGTCCAGAATCGTCGAAGTATTGCTTATCCAATTTTATTCGAGCTGAGCTTTGAAATCTTCGAGCTAAGTTAAGATTTCGTCGAACTAAGCTTTCACATGTTTGTCGACCTGAGGATTTCTTGAATGATGCTTTATTTTGCCGAGCTGAGTTCTTAATTTGTCAAACTCTATTTATTTATTCGTCGAACTGAAGTACTCTGAGATGATGCTTGATTTCGTCGAGCTGAGATATGGATTCGTCAAACTAAGTTTTGAGTTCGTTGAACTAAAGTTTTCTGAAGTATTGCTTGATTTCGTCGAGCTGAGCTCTTGGTTCGTCGAACTGAGTTTTGAGTTCATCGAACTGAGATTTTGTAAGTATTGCTTGATTTTGGCTAAGCTAGAATGATGTTGATATCAGCAAAGTCAACAAGTCAACGATTGTCTGATTTCTTATTTAAATGCTGTAAATTGACATTAACGTCGGCGTCAGTCTACAGTGGATCTCAATTTCATTAAGCTGATGTTTTAACAATCATTAAAACTGGGACACATGTAAAACATCCCACAAATCGATGGGGTTATAAATAACAGTTGAGATTAAGATCAAAGTAAGGATTCTGAATAACATTCTAAAAACGAGAAGCGGGAGTTTGTACTCTTCATCCACCATTATTACAGAACCAAGAACTTCAATTGAAAAATCTGAAGGGTTTCTGAGTTCGCTGATGCAATCAACATCTGCTACAGCAAGAAAAGAGGATTTCTATGAAGAAGACGAATCAGTCTAGACAAACCCTAGCTGAAGTTGATTCATGATCCAAGCTGAGCCAAATCTGAAGATCTAACTCTGGATCGTTGAAGAAGAAGAAGATATCTGCACAGAGTTTTCCCGAGACATAAAAAAAAGCGGTGCAATTCATTTTCCAGCCAATAAAGGTTAGATCATTGAAGATATTTATTTTTATTATTCTCTGATCAAGGTCCTGAGGAACTTCCAGCACAAGCAGTAGATAGTCAAAGATTGTCAACCTTGTTGCTGGGAAGTAGTTATGGCTAAGAATTTATTAGCCTGGGAAGAAATTGACTCAGAGAATAATTTTTCTTCAGTCAAATCAACAAACACTTTAAAAATTAGTGGATCTGTGAAAGATCTATGGTGAGGTCTAGATTGATAAAGCTCTGTGTGAGATATGTGAGATCTAATTGTAAATCCTAAATTATAAAGGATGTGTGATTAGATTCCTGTGTGAATCTGTGTGAGGCAATTTCTCCCAGCATGCAAGACTCGCTTTTTTAAGCCAACCGGGTCTTATGCCCAGAACCGCCACTTTGCATTGACACCAACACACTCGGAAAAGTCGTCACTACAAAACATCAATCCTGCCGGCCATACAAGTCGCAGAAGAGAAGAGTAAAAGTATAAGTAAATGAGAATATGAAACTCAATGTTGGTCTACATAAATCACATGAATATAAAATAAATTTCCACGAAGGGAGAGTCCACAGTACTGATAAATCAACGTACTAATAAAAAGGGCTCCAGCCCGATACATCATAATCCTTACTACAAGTCACTCAACGCCGAAGCAAATCTATAGTAACTACTAATGATCGGGACTCACGGTCCCTACTGCCTGTACTCCCGTGCTAGACTGTCCCATCTCCAAGCACACCGACCTCTAGGGCTACATCTCTTGGTTCAGCTCCACGGTCCCCTAAAATGATTTAGTTAATGACCGTTAGTCTAAAAGACTAAGTCCTATCATCCCCCACCATACCCCTATGACTCCTAAGCACCGAGCGGTGATAAGGAAAGGGAGGATAATGAAGGTGGAGAGTAACAAAAGTAAATAGGTGGCGGCAGAACTAGTCTATCATGAGTTCATAAATAGAGCGAGCATAAGCAAGTAATAGTAGGTAAGTAGTATGAGTATACAGATGATCAAGGTAAGCTAGTAAAGTATGAGATGATTAACAAAGTAACCATGACCTATAGGAATGCCCATACAATCCTATAGACCAAGGGATCATTTTGCAAGGCCAATTGTATAAAAAATCTCATACTAATTTATATAATAGGTTTCAAGGGTTATATGAAATGACTATTCTTTCTCATGCAGGTATGCTATGTTGATAACAAGCAAGTGCAACTCACACACCCAACTCTGTGCACACAGACTTTTTATTCCCCCTTTTTGGAGCCTAACCTCCCAGGATACCTCCGTAGTGGCAAACAGAAGTGGTGGGTTAGGCCTCGCTGATAAGTCAATAATTATAGTTATTTTAGTATAATTTTTATCTAATAAATAGTTATATTTTATTTAGTATTTATTAATATTGTTACAAATTCATTTATTTTCTAATTCCAGGTATAATTGGACTCAAATATCAATTTCAACTGCACGGCCATGATCTAAAAACATTGTGGAGAAAATTAACATTTTTGGTCATGGATAGCAGAACTTCAAATGGTCATAACTTTCAAACCAGGAAGAGTTACGGTACGTTCAACAAGTCAACGAAAAGAGGACAATGTCCTCTATAATTCTGGAGAGTTTCACAAGTACATGCCCCCAGGTCACGGGCGTGACAAGGGAGTTAACACTGGCGTTTGTAGGGAAAAAAGCAATTTTCCACAAAAATCTTCCCATGGAAATTTTGGAAATTTTTCTAAGTACACACCCCCATGTCACGGGCGAGACCTAGGGCATGACCTACCTGAAACTGCCGAATTGATGCCAGATTGTGCAGTTTCTATCCATTTTCTAACCTGATCAATCCACGCCCCATGTCACTGGCGTGACGTGCGGCGTGACTTATAAATTAACAGATTTTGGCAGATTTTCCCGGGCTTTCATTGGCATTAGTTCCATACCTGACACGCCCTGAGTCATGGGCATGACCCGAAAAACACCAATTTTGGCGGTTTTCTTCCAACATTCCCGGGCTTTCAAGACCGCAGTTTCCAAGCCTTACACGCCCTAGGTCACGGGTCTTACCAAGGGGCATGACCTCCCAGAAAAATTCCAATAAATTACGTATCAAGCCAGCATCTGGTATTCATCATAGATTTATCTAGGAGTAAATGTTAGCCAATTTCAGTTCTTTATGTAATTTCAATTTGATTGATTAGTTTTGCTTTGCTTTATTTCAATTGAAGCACTTTTTCAATCATGTACTTTCCCTTATTTTATTGTAGTTACTTCATCATGTTAAGTAGCTAAACCATATTTAGCACTTGATCATGATGAACTTTGGAATGAAATAAACTCTCTTTATTTTTCTCAAAATTATCAAGCTTTCTATTTTTACTCGCTATCGATTTATATTTAATTTCTTTTGTGTCGAATTCATATTTCGTGGATATGTTCTTCGATCCTAGATCCGTATCTTAAATGACCGAGAGGGTGTAGACACGAGTAGATCGTTCAAAGATAATAGGAGTTGCATGCACTGCTTGAGAGAGGATGACATAAATCTGTCAGATTGGAGTCAAATATAATAGTGGGGTTCATCGCTCAAAGCAAGCTTAGGGGTTTCGACTGGCCGAGGGGTCTTAATCAATCAACCTAAGGTTAGTCAAAAGCATGAGCTCGAGAGAGATGCTTTTGTATTATTGGAACCTCCACGGTCGATGTATGTGATTATGAGCTTGTACTTTTATCATTTCAAGAAAGTCTATTTTAATCAAAAGTGATTATAGATCAAGTGTTAATTTACATTCCATAGAAACTTCTCTTTTAGTTTAACTATTCTCTATTATTATTATTAGATAAAATAATATTAATTTGCGTGAGTAAAATTACTCAACAGGCCCGACATTTCCTATACTATATTTCGATAGGTAGACTTGCCTATTTGGGATATTAGTTTGGATTTTTTTTTAAAATTAAAGAAAATTCTTCATCAAGTTTTTGGCGCCGTTGCCGGGGAATATTTTTGTTGATGTTTTGAAAGTGCGAATTGTATTAATTTTATCACTCTCTTTCTTTACCCCTATTCACTTTTTCATTTTCTTTTTCAAATTCCATTCTATTAAGTACCGGTTGTTTTATTGTCTTTTATCAAAAAATGTTATCACAATTGGCGGCTACAATTTCTGAGCTTACACACACAGTTGATTTTTTGGAAGCCGCAAAAAAAACACCAAAGTTTTTGTTATTATTGTGGTGCTCCTCATCAAAGTGATAATTGTTATTTTTTTTTCAAAAATTTTGTTATGAAAATAATTTTGCAATTTATAATTATTCTCACTTTGATGCTAATTTTTCTACATATTTTCATGAAAATAATTTTTCTGATTTAACTAATATTCATGAAAATACTTTTTCAAGTCTTAACGAGTATACTTTTTCTAATTTAAATAATCTTTCTTCCACCTCGGATTTTAATTTTCCATGTTCATAAGATCAACTAGAAATTTCCCCGAGTTATGAGAATACCTATTTAGATCCGAATTTTTATTCTTCTTTTATCACAGAGCACACTTCTTCTTCTAATTTTGTGGACTTTACACAATTTCTAGTTGATTCTCCTTCCCAAAATTTAGAAGAAATTATTTCTTATGCTAATAATTTTTCTCCTTTGAATATTTCACTTTTGGCGGAACATGAATCTTCATGTGCCCCTTTGGTGTAATATTCGGAAGCGGAAGAAAAATTATTATATCAAGAATTTCCTAATAATTTTATAAATAAAAATTCAAATAATAACTTTACTTTAAAAAATCAACAACGGGAGCTTAATATTATAATTTCACAAGAGCCTCCCCCTTGCAAAAATTTTTCTGACACGTTTCTCCTTTATTTTTCTTCAACTAACAATTTGAAGAAAGAAGTTGAGCCGTTGCAATAAAACATCGTCCACGACACATTTGTCGCTCATCTACAAAGATTCAAATCATCTCAGTTATGTATAAGTGATTTGAATCCACATTCTCAAATAACCAATTCAAAGAAGAAAAATCAAGAAGCAAGCAGAGGAGTAGTTGGGCGAGCGTCTTTGGCGAATTCACCCAAGTGTGAATTAAGGGAGTTGCCCTTTCATTTACATTTTTATTTTTCGTTTCTTAACCATCTATCTTAAAGACGGGAAAAAGAAAAGTGCTCTTGGGAGACACCCCTTGTTTATCTTTAATTTTTTTTCTTTAATTTCAAAATTTTTTAATTTAGTTATTTTTGTTTACCCCCTCCTACTTGGCATATAAACATTGGGGACAATGTTTATTTTTAAGTATGGCGGTGGAGTCTCTTTTATTATTATTATTTTTAAAAAAATTTTAAAAATTTATTGGAAAAACTTTTATAAAAATTTTGTTTCCTTTTCATTTATAATTAAAAAAAATAAAAAGCGAAAATTAATTTCTTAGAAAGGGCCGTGTTGGGCTTTCATCTCACAAAATTGCCTAGTACCTTGTGAAACCGTCACTGAGTAGCCCTTGGGAAGTCCAAAAATAACAAAAAAAATAGGATTTTATTTTAAAATATATATAATAAACCCCTACTTAATATTTTATGATTTTTGGGAAATATTTTTGGGTAATTTATAAGAATTTTTAAAATTTTTGATTTTCTAATCTTTTTTTTCATCATTGTTAGTTAGATTTAATTTTTAGTGATTTAACTTTGAGAAATAAATTTATGAATAAACTTTGTTCAGAGAACCTTATTTACTTCTTCTTCTCTTAATTCTAATTAGTTTCAATTTTATAGTGCTTAGTTTAAAAATTTCTAGATTCTCATTATAATCACTTATACTTCTAGAATCTTAGGAAATATTAATTTACTATAGTTGCTCTCTAATTATTTTAACTAACTCTAAAAATTTTGCTAACTTTTCCCTTATTTTTAATTTTTCTTGTTAGGTCATATATCATAGGGATAAGAGAATAAAATTTATTTTACTTTGGCACACATATGCAATTTTTATTTTTCTTGTTAGATCATATGTCATGGGAATTAACAATTCCTTGGTACCATATACAATCCCCAAATAAAAGATTGAGTAAGAGAATAAAATTCAATACTCCCATTTTGTTTTTTTCTTGAAGAGAGAAAAATAATATTTGTTCTTATATCATGAAAAATGAGAAAATAAAATTCATTATTTTCTTGGTAAAACATATGCAAATATTAAAAAAAAGAAAAAAAAGTATGGGGTGAGAGGATAAAATTCATCACCTCAATTCAAAATCAACTTCATAGTCATTGTCCCTAAAACCCTATAGCCAATATAATTGTTTTAGACTTAAATTAAAATACTATGAGAGCATAAGTAGTAGTTAAATTGTTCTTACAAGTTTCTTTTTAGTTAAAAAGTGTGATTAATTCTAATATAATTTTGTTTTCTAAATTACTTAATTTTGAATTCTAATTAATTTATTGAGAAATATTTTGCTAAATATCTTTCTCTGTATATTTAAATTTCATAATTTAGGACTTAAATTTTAAATCTCTAAATTTTATTTTTAACCTTTTTTTTATTTAATAAATTTTTAGTTTAGTTATAAAATTATATTAATTTCTTATAAATATACTTATCATAGTTTTGCTTTGGAATACCAAAAGCTTAAGTATGGAGGGTATTTGATAAGTTGATAACTCTAATTATTTCTATATTTTTATTTACTATTTTATATTAATAATAGATATTTTATATCAATTTTATAATATTAAGTTTATAAGTAACAAGTTTCTAAATTTTATATTTATATATTCTAATAAATTGATTTTTAACCTTGCAGGGCTGATATATATATTTTTTGGAGCAAAAACTGGATTTTCTCTTTTTCTGGCTAGACACGCCCTGTGACACGCCATACCTTGGCATGACACAGGGGCGTGACATACAAATTTAAGCCTGCAGCCAGAGCCCGTCGACCCGCGCCCAAAGATCGTCGACCGGCCCTGACACGCCCGTGTTAGATGACGACACGCACGTGTACACATTACACGGGGCGTGACGGCCCGTTGAAGAATTGTTGACCGTGCCACATCGGATTAAATTGACACGCCTGGGTCACGGGCGTGACCCAAGGCATGTCAGGGGCGTTTTCCAGCCAAATACTCTTCGTTCCAGCCGTTGTCTCCAGCAGCCGTTGCAGCATTGACACGCCCCTGGTCACGGGCATGACCAGGGGGCGTGACGCCTCCATCAAGCCCAGTTTACTCCCGCCATTAACGCTTAGTTTTTTCCTTTTCCGTGTTTAAACAAAAACCAACTTTTCTCTCCGATAAGATAATAGCTTTTCTTGTGAGTACAAGTACTCAACAGGCCCTGAGTCGAATACGACATTTCTATACTATATTTCGATAGGTACACTTGCCTATTTGAGATTATAGTTTGGATAATATTTTAAAACTATAGAAAATCTTCATCAAGTTTTTGGCGTCGTTACCGGGGAGTCTCTTTGTCGATATTTTGAAAGGAAGAATCTATTAATCTTATCATTTTTTTTATTTTGTTTGTTTTCTTTAAAAAGTTTTAACTTTAATTTTTTATAATTAAAATTTTTTGCGAAAGGGTCGTGCCAGGTTTTCATCCCGCAATACCGCCTAGTACCTTGCGAACCGTCATTGGGTAGCCCTTGGGAAGTCCGGGAAATTTTAATTTATAAATTTTTAATTTTAAAACTTTTATTTTATTATTCTCTTTCTTAACCCCTATTCATTTTTTTTATTTCTCATTCCATTCTATTAAGTACCGGTTGTTTTTTTTTTCTTCTTAAAAAAATATGTTATCACAATTGGCTGCTCAAATTGCCGAGCTCCAACACAAAATTAATCTTTTGCAAGCCGCAAGACATCGCCAAATTTTGTGTAATTTTTTTGGTGCCCCTCCTCGAAGTGAGGAATGTTATTATTTTTATCATCAAAATTTTTCTTATAATTTTCACAATAATTATGAAAATAATTATTCCTAATTTAATGAGAACCCTTTATCGAATTTTCATGAAAATAATTTTTCCAATAATTTTTCTAATTTTAATGAAATTAATTCTTCAAATTTTGGTGAAAATTTTTTTCATGAAAATACTTTTTCAAGCTTCAATGAGAACAATTTTTCTAATTTTAATAGTTTTTCTTCTTCCTCGGATGTTGCTTTCCGGCATGATCACCCGGAAAGATTCCCGAGTAATGAGGATTTTTATTTAGATCCGACTTCTTGTTCTTCTTTTTCAGCACCGCAAGCTTTCTTTCCTAATTTTGGGGATTTTTCTCAAATTTCATGTGATTCTTCTCCCCAAAATTTGGATGAGACTTCTATTAATTTTAGAGATTTTCTCCTTCTTCGGATAATGTTGCTAATGTGGAACATGACTCTTCATGTTCTCCTTTAGTTTCTTATATCGAAGAAGAAGAAAAACTTTTATTTCAAGAATTTTTTAAGTGTATGGACGCGCTGGGGGGAGTAGAAGAAGAATATATTTCTCCTCCTACTACTACCAATTGTTCTCCTATTTATGAATTTGCAGACACAATTTATGATTATTTAGGAGCAAAAAATTATGAACCTGATGCTTCCGATGATTTAATTTTCACACAAACTGCGGAAGAAAAATTAATTTTAGAAAATAAACAACCGTAGCTTGATCAATTTCTTTCATACGACCCTCCTCCGTATGAAATTGTTTCTAATACATTTCTTTTTGATTTTTCTTACTCTAATGATTTGCATGTAGACAATGAGCCGTTGCAATCCAATGTCATCAACGATCACTTTGCCGCTCATCTGCAAAAATTCACATCACCTCAGGTATGTATAGGTGATTTGAATTTACATCCTCAAGACCACCATTCCAAGAAGAAAAATAAAGAAGCAAGCGGAGGAGTAGCTGGGCGAGCGTCTTCGGCATATTCACCCAAGCGGGAATTAAGGGAGTTGCCCTTACATTTCAATTTTTATTTCCCTTTTTCCTAACCTATACCATCTAGCTTAAAGACGGGAAAAAGAAAAGCGCTCTTGGGAGACACCCCTTGCTTATCTTTATTTTTTATGCATTTATTTTCTTTTCTTCTAAATTTTTTTTTTGTTTTTTTCTTTTCCCCCTCGTACTTGACTTATAAACATTGGGGACAATGTTTATTTTTAAGTATGGGGGTGGATTCTTAATTATTGTTTTTATTTAAAATAAAAAATATATATATATAAATCTTTATAAATTTATTATAAAAATCTTTATAAAAAAATATATATATATTTAAATCTTTATAAATTAAAAAAAAATTGTTTTCTTTTATTATCAAAAATACAAAAAAAATTAAACAAACAAAAATTATATTTTTATTTAGAGAAATCATTAGTTCTATATTTGTTCACATGCAAAATTCCTCGTAATTCAATTTCTTTATAGTGTTTAGAGAATTTTAATGTTTTAATTGAATTTTGAATTTTGGAGTAAAACTGTTGGCCATGTTGTGTTTCTAGTTAAGTGCATGTGTAAGTAGAATTTTTAGTAGATCTAAATATACGGCATATATTTAGATTTTCATTTTTCTAAATGCGTGGAAACGTTTTATTTTACTTTAATTTTGAAAACCGGTAAACTTTAAAATAATTTAGGTGAGAAAGTATAAGTTTACTAAAGAGATATTTCGCGGACCAAGAAAGAGATATTCTTTCTTGATGTCTAGAACTTGCCCTCTAACTATTCTAAAGACTTTGCATAAGTTAGAATCATTAACATAAATATGATTTAGGCATTTCTTTTGGCCAGTTTGAGCTTTTGTACCCGTACCTAAAATTTTTATCTTTGTTAAGCCATTTTGAGCCTATTTCCCTATTCCTTTGTTTTAGCTCCACCAAGAACTTTACCAAAGCCTAAAAAGCATCCTAATTACACACCTAAACTCGAGCTTGAAAGAACAAATGTAGAAATGTTTTGGGAGTGATTAGGAGCCACTTTATTTCGGTGGTTAATTAAAAATTAGAAAAGAGTTGATTTATTTTCTCTCCTCTTCAAAATAAAGAAAAAATTAGCATTAAAAAAATGAAGAGGTAAAAAAAATTCAATATGATGAGAGAGTTAAAAAAAATAAGAAACAAAAAGAAACAAAAGAAATTAGGAATTGGCTACGTTCTTTAAAGCCATGACAATTTATTTTTGTGCAAGCTCTTTCTAGGTTTTGGTGTGCCTAGCCACCGTTTTTTATCTTTGACCATCCTCTCCAAAAACCTAAGCCTACATCTCAACCTAGTTAAGTCCTATTGATTTGCACTTATGAGTTAGACAAGTGCCGTGGCGAGAGTGTGAAAGGGCAAGCCAATGGCTATCGACATTGATGGATTTCTTTGGAGGGTATCTTAATCTTCGTTCATGCAATGTTATCTTAGTACACACGCTACACTCTCCATAAAGATAATTTTAAGATTTACCGGATTTTCATCTTAAAAGTAAAAATAATAGTGAAAACGCATTTTGAGAAAAATGGAAACCTAATTTGTATGCTGAGTAAGTCTTTCTACAAAAATAGCTACAAGCATAGGTATAAGACTTCACATTTTACTCCTTAGGTTCAATTTTCTTTTCTAACATTTAAAATTTCTCTACCCTCTATTGGAAGTTGTTTGCTCGGGACTAGCAAACGGATAAGTATTGGGGTATTTGATAACTCTATTTATTTCTATATTTTTATTTACTATTTTATATTAATAATAGATATTTTATATCAATTTTATAATATTAAGTTTATAAGTAACAAGTTTCAACATTTTATATTTATATGTTCTAATAAATTGATTTTTAACCTTGCAGGGCTGATATATATATTTTTTGGAGCAAAAACTGGATTTTCTCTTTTTCTGGCTAGACACGCCCTGTGACACGCCCTACCTGGGCGTGACACAGGGGCGTGATACGCAAATTTAAGCCTACAGCTAGAGCCCTTCGACCTGTGCCCAAAGATCGTCGACCGGCCCTGACACGCCCGTGTCGGATGACGACACGCCCGTGTACCCCTTACACGGGGCGTGACGGCCCGTGGAAGAATTGTTGACCGTGCCACATCGGATTAAATTGACACGCCTGGGTCACGGGCGTGACCCAGGGCGTGTCAGGGGCGTTTTCCAGCCAATTACTCTTCGTTCCAGCCGTTGTCGCCAGCAGCCGTTGCAGCTTTGACAGGCCCCTGGTCACGGGCGTGACCAGGGGGCGTGACGCCTCCATCAAGCCCAGTTTACTCCCGCCATTTTCAGCTTCCTGCCGTTTTCCAGAAACAGCCTTGACACGCCCTAGGTCACGGGCGTGACCTAGGGGCGTGACCCGTCAGTTAACAGATTTTGGCGGTTTTCCCTCCAACGTTCCCGGGGTTTCAAGACGACGGTTCCGAGCCTGACACGCCCTAGGTCACGGGCGTGACCTAGTGCGTGACCATCCAGAAACTTTTTCTATAAATTCCAGACAGCTTCAGATGTCAAGGGAGGAATTTTTGGCAGTTGTAGTCTTTTAGTTGTTGTTTTATTTTATCGTATTTTCCATTTCTTAGCTTAGTTTTACTTTGTGTAAGTTTCAATTCTAGTTTGCTTTTCAATTTAATCATGTTTGTCCCTACCTAATCTTGTAATTCTCTAATTATGATGAGTAGCTAGATTTCATTTAGCACTTGATTTTGATGAAGCTTGCAATAAAATTATCTCTTCCTTTTTATCAAAAGTGTTGTTCTTCATCTTTCTCGCTACGATTTATCTTTGATTTCTATTTCATCGAATTCATATTACGTGTATATGATCTTCGATCTAAGATCCGTATCCTAAATGACCGAGAGATTGTGGATACGAGGAGATCACTCAAAGATAAAAGGAGTTGAATGCACTCCTCGAGAGAGGATGACGTGAATCTTCCGGATTGGAGTCAAATCCAACAGAGGGGTTCACCGCCTAAAGCAAGCTTAGGGGTTTCGACTGGCCAAGAGGTCTTAATCGATCAACCTAAGGTTAGTTAGAAGCATGAGCTCGAGAGAGACGCTACTATACTTTAGGAACCACCACGGTCGAGTGAGTAGATAAGAGCTCACATTTCTTTATTTTCCAAGAAGATTTATTTTAGTCCAAGGTTTCTAAATCAAGTGCTAGCTTCCTCAAAATCGTATTTCTATTTCTTAGATTAACGCTTAGTTTTTTCCTTTTCCGTGTTTAAACAAAAACCAACTTTTCTGTCCGATAAGATAATAGCTTTTCTTGTGAGTACAAGTACTCAACAGGCCCCGAGTCGAATACGACATTTCCATACTATATTTCGATAGGTACACTTGCCTATTTGAGATTATAGTTTGGATAATATTTTAAAACTATAGAAAATCTTCATCATAAGTCATTAATTATAGTTATTTTAGTATAATTTTTATCTAATAAATAGTTATATTTTATTTTGTTTTTTTGAATATTGTTACTAATTCATTTATTTTCTAATTTCGGGTATAATTTGGCTGTAAATATCAATTTCAATTCCATGGCCATGATCAGAAAACATTGTGCAGAAAATTAATATTTTTGGTCATGGATAACTGAACTTCAAATGGTCATTACATTCAAATTAGGAAGAGTTACGGGACGTGCAACTAGTCAACAAAAAGAGTACGACGCCCTCTACAAATCTGGAGAGTTTCACAAGTACACTCCCCCAGGTCACGGGCCTGACCAGGGCGTGAACACGGGCGTGTCTAGGGCAAAAAAGTAATTTTCAACAGAAATCTTCCCGTGACAATTTTGGAACTTTTTCAAAGTACACACCCCCATGTCACAGGCATGACCTAGGGCGTGACTTACCTGAAACTGCCAAATTGATGCCAGATTGTGCCTTTTCTAGCCATTTGCTAACATTATCATTACACACCCCATGTCACGGGCGTGACGTGGGGGCGTGACTTGAAATATTATGGCGGTTTTCCATGGCTTTTTATGGCATCAGTTCCGTACCTGACATGCCCTAAGTCACGGACATGACCTAGGGGCGTGACCCTCAAAACAACAATTTTACAGGTTTTTCTCCAACATTCCCGGGCTTTCAAGACAGCAATTTCCGAGCCTTATACGCGTTAGGTCACGGGTGTGACTGAGGGGCGTGACCTTCCAGAAAAATTCCTAAAAATTCCAGATAGAGCCAACATCTGGGAGGCAACTAAGATTTATATAGGAGTAGATTGTTAGCCAATTTCAGTTCTTTATGTAATATCAATTTCATATATTAGTTTTGCTTTGCTTTTTTTCAATTCAATCACTTTTTCAATCATGTACTTTCCCTTCTTTTATTGTAGTTACTTCATCATGTTAAGTAGCTAAACCTTATTTAGCACATGATCATGATGAACTTTGGAATGAAATAAACTTTCTTTTTTTTTCTCAATATTGTTGATGGTACCCTAGGTTTTGATTTGAGTTTAGTCTTCTCTTTCTATCTCTTGACCCAAGATATATCTATGGTCAAAGGTTAGTTGATAGGATAGATTCTCTCGTTGTGTAGAATTGCCTGTCCAGATGAAAATCTGGCTAAGTAATTTTTCGTTCGACTATGGTCGAACGCCGCTCGACTATCGTCTACCGGCTGATCGACGATCGTCTATCAGTTGGTCGACGTTCTGTCTGCGTTGATATTTCGACTATCTGTTGATAGGTCGACTATCTGTGTTGCTTGATAGTTCGACTATCTGCTTAGATAGTTCAACTTCTGATAGTTCGACTATCTGTTGATAGGTCGACTATCTGTTTTCCCTTGATAGTTCGACTATCTGTTGATAGGTCGACTATATGCTTTCTATGATAGCTCTACTATCTGTTGATAGGTCGACTATCTGCTTTCTGTGATAGCTCGACTATCTGTTGATAGGTCGACTATCCGCTTTCTGTGATAGCTCGACTATCTGTTGATAGGTCGACTATCTGCTCTTCTTTGATAGTTCGACTATCTGCTTGGATAGTTCAACTATCTGATAGTTCGACTATCTGTTGATAGTTCGACTATCTGTTGATAGGTCGACTATCTGTTGATAGGTCGACTATCTGTTTTGCTTTGATAGGTCGACTATCTGTTGATAGGTCGACTATCTGCTCTTCTTTGATAGTTCAACTATCTGATAGTTCGACTATCTGTTGATATGTCTACTATCTGTTTTGCTTTGATAGGTCAACTATCTGTTGATAGGTCGACTATCTGTTTTCTGTGATAGGTCGACTATCTGCTTGATAGGTCGACTATCAGTTTTGCTTTGGTAGTTCGACTATCTGTCCGGATAGATCGACTATCTGATAGCTCGACTATCTGTTCTGATAGGTCGACTATCTGCTGAGGTAGTTCGACTATATTCTTTTATAGTTCGACTATCAGGATTGTTCGACTATCTGACCGATAGGTCGACGATCTCTGTGCTTCGGTCGACGATCTTCGAGGGTCGTTCGACGTTTTGCTGTATGTTTTAAATTGTTTTGTCGTCTTCTATGATGTGATTAATTTCATAATTATTTTGGCACATTTTATAAAAGATTATTTGAATAAATTGTGATAATATTTCCATGCAATATCTATTCCATTCCTTATGCATGAGCTAATCTTTTCTGATAATGTTGTTTGTCTTATTAGCTGAGATATGATTTCTACGTTATCTGCCAGGCTATCCTTTATAGCCGTTAGACTCAAAAAGCCTTCCTTGGCTGTAAAGAGTCTTTTCTGATGTGACTTTCTCTTGTATTATTTCATCAGAGTTAATTGCAGCTTCTTAGAAAGCATTATCCTTCTTATAGGATATCTGTCTGCAGTATTTTGTTTTGCTTTATGCTTTTTGCAGCCCAGCTTGCAGAGTTCAGTAGAAGACAAGATTCAAAATCATGTAAGAGCCGTTGTTGCTGCTGCTATATAAAGACTTCTTTGAAGAAAGAAATCAACTAGCTCTCATATACCGAAAAGCTATCAGCAGCATTCAAATTAAGAACTTACAGTTTTCAACTGCTCTCAGCTCATTCACATCTAACTGAGAAGAAGTTTTAGTTCTTCACTCTTCTTCAACCTGAGTTCTCCTGCTTACAGGAAGATCTTCTCTCAGATTCTTTTGAAGAAGAAGAAGATAGCTGCCTAAAGAAGAAATTCTATTTCATATTATTTATCTTCTTGTAGCTTTTTCCTTCAGTATTTTCTGAAGTGTTTCTGCACTGAAGCAAGACTTCACCTGGACGTTCTTTTAGCCAGGGGGAGCCTTGATTCTTTTAGAGCTCTCTAGCTCAGTGCAAGTTATTGTGCTTCTCTAATCTATTGTAAAATAGAGAAGACACCTTAACCTCCTTTCCCCCTCCTGTACAGGGTTATTACTCCCTTCAAAAGTATCCCTTAGTGGCAGGGCACCTGATCAAAAACCTGTGTTGGTTTTTAGACACCTGATCAAAAGTCTAAAGGGTTTCTGGATCTACCTGAAGCAGATCTTGTTGGTGGCAGGGCACCTGATCAAAAACCTGAGTGGATTCCTATCTTGTTGGTAGAAGAGTGGACGTACCCAAGTTGTTTGGGGAACCGCTATAAATTCCTTGTGTCGTCTGGATTGCTTTAATTAATTACTTGCATTGTGGCTGTGATTAGATTTTAACTAGGTTTGTTAGTTGCTGTTTAGGATTCCAAGCCTTAACTGTAATTACAGTTGGCTGCCTTTTGTGCACACCACTTGTGTTAGGCTTTAAGGTTTAATCTCAAATATCAATAACCTTCATTCCACAATTAAGTCCAAGGGAGTTGAGTAGACAGTCATCTTTGCTAGTGCAATTTTTTGATTACTCTATTCACCCCCCCTCTAGAGTAGTATCTATCCTCTTTTCTTTCAATTGGTATCAGAGGGAGGTTGACTGACTAAACAGGCTAACACCTAAGTCATAAGATCCTGATAGATACCAAAGTTTATAGATAATCACTTTCACTATCATGGCCCAGTTCAAGGATTACTCTAGCACCAGACCTCCAGCATGCAACTTAGCCAAGTTCAGCATCTGGAAGGCAAGGATTAAATTATATATGAACTCTATTGATAAGAGTATTTTTGCTTCTATTTTGATAGGACCACCAAGAGCACCTGATGCAGCTACTGCCTCATCATCAACTGATATGAGTGCAGTGCCTCCTCCAGACTACAATGATGAATACAAAAAGGTAAAGATAGCAGATGCTAAGTCAATGAACATTCTGGCTCAGACAATGTCTGATGAAGTATTCCAAAAGGTTGCTGACTGCTCCTCAGCAAAAGCAATGTGGGATACACTGAACCAGATTGTAGCTGGTTCAGCTGATGAAAGGAAGGACAGGAGGTCCAACCTTATCTCCCAGTATAAGAATTTTAAGAAAACTGATGCTGAATCAGTTGAAGCTATGTACACAAGGCTCAGCTCAATCATCAATGAGCTGAGGACTCTTGACAAGGATATTTCATTGACAGAGGTCAATGACAAGATTCTTATGTGCTTCCCTAGCACATGGGATCTGAGGATCTAGACTATTAAAGAGGCCAGAAGCACAACAGAAATCTCAATAGAAGCCCTTCTCGGCAAGCTCAAGTCTTTTGAGCAAGTGCTGAACTCCAAGGAAGCTGAAGCTGAAGCAAAGACCCCAACTCCTACAAGAAAAGAGCAAACCCTTGCTCTCAAAGCTGCTGACACTTCTGAAGGAAGCCAGTCCAATGAGGAACTGATGGCATTATTTTCCAAAAAGTTTCTCAAGATGGGAAGGAAAGACTTCAGAAAGAAGTCTTCAAAATTTGAAGAAAAACCAAGATATGATCGCACTCCTACTAAAGAAATAATCTGTTATGGTTGCAGGAAGCCTGGACATATTCTTCCAGATTGTCCAGATGAAAAGAATAAAGATAAAAGGAAAGATAAGGATCAGCACAGGAAGCATTCCAAGCCATCCTCCTACAAGAAAAAAAAGAAGGAGAGAGGCTTTGTTGCTGAAACCTGGAGCGATTCTGATGAGGAATTGTCCTCCTCAAGCTCCAGTGAGGATGAAGAAGAAAAGAAGGCAAAGGAAGTTTGCCTGATGGTAATTGATGCCTGCAGCAATCACTCAGCTGCAGAGAGTTCAGATTCTGATGAAGAAATGCCAACTAAAGATGAGGTACTGTCATCTTATGATTTTACATCTGATGAATTTAAATCAGATTTTAAATCTTTGTGTTTAGATTTAATTAGCTCTGAAAAGGAAATAAAAGATCTTAGAATTAAACTAGCTGAATCTGAATCAATTTCTAATGAAAACATTAGGTTAACAGCAGAACTCACTACTTCTAGTGAAGAAATAAAATTCCTTAAGAATGAATTTGCTAAGTCAAAAAGGTTAGAAGAATCTCTGAATGGTAGAATCCTTAAGTTTCTTGAAATAACCAGCATATCTAACACTAGGTCAGGCAATAACAAATTAGGCTTAGGAGCATCTTCTAGTGAACCCCCAATCATTCTAAAAAACCAACTTTCAACTCCAGTGAATTTTATTTCATCTAGTGGAATAAAAAACACTGAGCAAGTTAATCAAGTTAATAGAGCTTTAAATAAAGCTAAAAGAGAGAAAAGAAAACAAAAATTTAAGGAATTACAAAGAGCATCGAACGCTGCTCGACGATCGCAGGCCCAGTGGTCGAACGGAGATCGACGATCTGGGTACCAATCGTCGAACGCCGATCGACGTTTTCAACAAGAATTTCAAAACTTCAACCAGAACTTTAGAAACCCAAATATGAATAGAAACCCTAGGTTCATTGACCCATCATCTGCATGGAGAATCCCACCTAGGAGATCTTACCTGTTAGGTTATCACCCTCAGCCTGCTTATTCATTTATTTCCAGTTTTTCTTATGTGAAAAACAAGGGACCCAAGGTTACCTGGGTCCATAATGTTTAATTGATTTATTTGCAGGTGAAGACCTATCCTATCACTCAAAATAAGTGGTATTTGGATAGTGGTTGCTCCAAGCATATGACAGGAAATAAAGAACATCTGTCAAGGTTCAAGGCAAAGTTTGGCCCAAAGGTAATCTTTGGAGATTCAAGTTGTGGTCAAACTGAAGGCTATGGCAGGATGACAATTGGAGCTGTAACATTCAAGAGAGTTGCTTATGTAACTGGACTGAAGCATAATCTAATTTTAGTAAGTCAGTTATGTGATGCTGGATACCAGGTATCATTTTCTAACTCCCTTTGTAATATTACTTTAAATAACAATGTTGTGTTAGTAAGTATTAGACAAGGTAACATTTATTTAGTAGATTTTAACTCAACTCACTCTGAAATCTGCTTATTTAATGAAGTAACCAATAACAATACTTTATGGCATAAAAGGATTAGCCATGTTAACCTCAAGAATATATCTAGGTTATCTAAACACAACCTTGTTAGAGGTTTACCTTCTTGCCCCTACAAGAAGGAGAGCCTATGCAAGGCTTGTCAGTTAGGCAAGCAAACCAAGAATTCATTTAAATCAGTAAATAAAAGTGATTCTCCTAGAATCCTGTATTTATTACATTTGGACCTATTGGGCCCAATAAATGTACAGAGTTTAGGAGGGAAGTATTACACCCTAGTCATTGTAGATGACTTCTCTAGGTTCACTTGGGTGTTCTTTTTGAGAACTAAGGCTGATAACTTCAAAGCCCTTACAGATTTTATATTATGTGTGCAGACTGAGTACTCTACTCTTGTGGCCTTGATCAGAAGTGATCATGGTACTGAGTTTGACTCTCTTCTCATGCAAGAATTTTGTGAGAGAGAAGGTATCAAACATAGCTTCTCAGCTCCTAGAACTCCCCAACAAAATGGGGTAGTTGAAAGGAAGAACAGAACACTAATTGAAGCTGCTAGCACATTATTGGCAGATGCTAATATGCCTCTTTCCTATTGGACAGAAGCTGTTAGCACATCCAACTATGTCTTGAATAGAAGTCTGATACACAATCTTAAGTGTAAAATTCCTTATGAGTTACTTAAAGGAAAGAAACCTAAAATAAATTATTTTAGAGTTTTTGGCTATGTAGTTTATATTCATAATAATAATAAAGAATACCTTAGAAAATTTGAAGCAAAAGCTTCAATGGGAATTTTTCTTTGATATTCCCAAGTAAGCAAAGCTTATAGGGTATTTAATAAATCATCTTCTAAAATTGAAGAGTCTGTTCATATGTCTTTTGATGAATCCCAAATGTTTTACAAGGAGAAGGAAACTTCCCCTTCCTCAAGTTCATTACAGGTACAAGAATCTACCAGAGATGTCACTCAAGAGATTCTCCATCTTTCAACTCTTCATATCACTGAATCAGACAGTGATGAAGACCTTGTAGAGGTTATTGCTGTACCACCAATAGTAGATCAAATTCCTCCTGAGGAATTAATCCCAACTATTGCTGAAGATCACATCCCACCTGCTGATGTTGTCACACTTAGAGATCATCCTACATCTCAAGTGATTGGAGACATATCAGCTGGTGTTCAAACAAGACATCAGTTAAGACAGGATGTGATGCATGCTTGTTTCCTCTCACAGATTGAGCCCCTCACCATTAAAGATGCTGAGCTAGATCCCCACTGGATCATTGCTATGCAAGAGGAACTCAATCAGTTTGAAAGATGTAAAGTATGGACTTTGGTTCCAAGAACTAAAGGCCAACTGATCATAGGCACCAAGTGGGTGTATAGAAACAAGTTGGATGCAAATGGAATCATTATAAGGAACAAAGCTAGACTTGTAGCTCAGGGCTACAGACAGGAGGAAGGTATAGATTATGACCAAACCTTTGCTCCTATTACAAGGCTAGAGGCAATAAGGATCTTCTTAGCCTATGTAGTCTATATGAAGTTTAAAGTTTTTTAGATGGATGTCAAGAGTGCCTTTCTAAATGGTGAGCTAAAGGAAGAGGTATTTGTTGAACAACCACCTGGGTTTGTTTCTTCAACTCAACCCTCACATGTATTCAAGTTGCAAAAAGCTCTTTATGGACTCAAACAAGCACCAAGAGCCTGGTATGAGACTCTAGCTAGTTTCTTGTTAGTGCACAACTTTGTTAGGGGAGTAGTTGATAGAACCCTTTTCGTCAAGCACCACAAGGACACAATCCTGTTAGTTCAAGTGTATGTGGATGACATTATTTTTGGTTCGACTGATCCCAAACTATGCAAAAAGTTCTCCAACTTGATGCACTCTAAGTTTGAGATGAGTAGTATGGGTGAGCTGTCTTACTTTCTTGGTCTCCAAGTAAAGCAAGATGCTGATGGCATCTTCATCTCCCAATCCAAATATGCCAAGGAATTGGTAAAGAAGTTTGGGATGGCTGATGCTTCAGCAATGCATACACCTATGGCTACTAATGTAGTTATTGATTCTGATGATCAGGGAAAGCCTGTTGATCAAAAGAATTATAGGGCCATTATTGGTTCCCTATTGTATTTAACTACAAGTAGGCCAGACATAATATTTGCTACATGCCTTTGTGCTAGATTCCAGGTCAACCCCAAGGAATCTCATCTGAGTCTTCTCAAGAGGATCTTGAGATACCTGAAGGGATGTCCAAATCTAGGACTTTGGTACCCAGCTGAGTCAGAATTTGAATTAATTGGATATTCTGATTCTGATTATGCTGGTTGTTGAGTTGACAGGAAAAGTACCTCAGGAACTTGTTAGTTCCTGGGAGAGAGATTGGTCTCTTGGTTCTGTAAGAAGCAGGCCTCTGTCTCAACCTCAACTGCAGAAGCTGAATATATAGCAGTTGCTAGTTGTTCACAGATCCTGTGGATACAAAATCAACTTTTGGATTATGGGAACTCACACAAGAACACAAAAATTATGTGTGATAGCACCAGTGCTATCTCTATTGCACAAAATCCAGTGCACCACTCTAGAACGAAACACATTGAGATCCGGCACCATTTCCTGAGAGATTGTGTGGAAAAGAACAAGATCAGACCTGAGTTCATATCCACAGACCTTCAGAGAGGTGATATATTCACCAAGCCCTTAGATGAACAGAAGCATCTGTTCTTTTTAGTTCAACTAGGCATGATTAATGGAAGAGACTAAGTGTGACGTCTGCCTTGTTGAAACTTGTTCGAAGATAGTCGAACGACGTTCGAAGATAGTCGATCGGATCAAGCCTATCGTCGACCTATGGTTGACGAGAACTTGCTATTTGTGAAGACAGAAATAGTCGAACGATTGATCGACTACTCTGCTTCAGGACCGATCGTCGAACGACCGTTCGACCATCGTCTCCAGTATCTTTTAAATAGATCGATGATCTTTGTTTTAATATAAAGCCGATGGTCGACCTAGGTTAAGAGATAGTTGCTTTTATTGTCGACGGAGAGCGTCTTTTCGCATTCCGTCTTCCCGCTTGCTCTTTGTCTTGCGATTTCTACCGCTCCGTCCTCGCCGTTCTTCCCTCGTCTTCTCCAGCCCTCTCAATGACGATTTCTCCAGCGCTCCTGGCAGTAGTAAAGTTCGATGCAGGATTCAGTATAGATTTCGATTCCTTCAGCTGTTGCGAATCCGGAATAGTGGAAATTCTTAATCTGTGCAAAGATCAAGGGTTAGAGAAGCTCATGTCCTCTAGAATAAAGATAAACACTCAAGAGATCAAAGAATGGGCATTCACTTCGTCTTCAACTGATGATTCAATGACAGGAACTATCGGCGGAGAAGAGGTAACATTGACTCCCGCTATTTTAACATAAATATTTGGATTAATAAATGGGGAAGAAGAGTATGAGCAAGATGCCCCAGAGGTTGTGAGGATGCTGACAGAGCTGGGACATGCCGAAGGCATTCCCTCTAAGCTGCTTAAAATAAATTTTCCATTTAAGTTTCTTGCTGAAATAGTTGGAAAAGTGCTACTCGGAAAGCACTCTGCCCACAACAATATCACAAAGCAGCAGTTTGCACTGATGTGTGTAATTGTGAATAAGAAACAGATCAATTGGGCAGGAGTATTATTTGATTTGATCAGGAAAAAGAATGGCAAGAAAGAAGTTACCCTGGGTAGGGTAGTTGGGATTTTTCTGAAGGAGAAATATCCCCATCTGTTAATTTCAGCTGCTACCTCCATAAACGCCAGCAAGAAGATGGATCCATCCCTGTTCGCCAAATGAAAAAGGACCTTCCTAAATCCCGCTCCCGCAGGAGTTGCTCCAGTGACATCTGAGAGCACCAGGGCTGCCTCAGTCACTCCTCCCCTACAAGCAGCTGGCTCAGCAAACCTCTCCCTTCCATCTTCTTCATCTGTTTTGCCGTCTACTTCAGTTGAAGTTCCATCAACCTCAATTGAAGTACGACCTTCTGCATCTCCTGCTGCATCTCCTCTCCCGTCTCATCTTGCTGGGATCTCTCAACCCAGTTTTGATTTATTGGTTTCTGAGATTTCTACTCCTCTTCATTCTCCAATTCCTTCTTCTGATCACATTGATCACCCAGCATCATCTCAACCATCTCCAGTTCCATCTCCAGTTAATTCTCCAGCTCATCATGAATTCACCATCCCTGCTGATCTTCCATCCTCCGAGATTCCCCCATCATCATCATCATCTTTTGAGATCTCTCCAGCTTTTATATCTAGCATCCTGGAGCTAATTACCCCCTCAATCAAAATTATGATTGAAGAGGCAATTGCTCCTCTTGTTTCTTCTATATCTTCTTTGACTGCTGCTATTCAAACACTCTCAAAGTCTGCTGAGCCCTCTTCCTCTAGGGGCCTAGTTTCAGTATCTACTGAAATCAGGCAGGGGGAGATGCTTGATGAAGATGTCTCTGAGCAGCCCTTGGCCTCCCCTCCTGCAGATCATCATATAGTGGCAGAGAATGCAATAGAAGATTCAGCTCCTCCTCCTCTATCTGAAAAAGAAATTTCTGATGCATTATTGAAATCTGAATTTATTGTCAAAGCTTTCTTAGAAGAATGTTCTACTCCCTTGGTCGCCCTGTACCTAGAAGGAATTATCACTTCCTTTCTAGATGAATTGTGGGAGTTAGGACACGCAGTGGTCGATTCTGAAGGTATTCCCTTTACTTACTTTTTAGACTTGTTAACTGATATGCTTGTATGGGAATATCTGAAAGGGATGATTAGATGTCATTTAGAAAAATTTTATTCATAATACTAAAGATAAAATGGAAGAAGTTCTAGATGTTCAAGAGCCTGATCTCCTACCAGCTACAGAAGCTCAATATGAACCAGAACAAGTTGCTCAGCCAGAAGTGCAAGCAGAACTGGTCACCATGACAGTTTCTGATCTTCAAGAAAAAGCTGCAGATGCCCAAATTGAAAAATCTACTGTATGGGATGATTCCCCGGGTTTGGATTTAGATGCTCTCCTGGCACAGGATGCCATGGAAGAAGAATTAGAAAGAGCTGCTCGGAAGGAAAAGGAATGAGCTTTGAAAGATGCTATTGACCCATATGATCTGCCCATCTCTTCAAATTCTGAAGATGAAATTGATTCTGATGAGTCTGCTGAGGCAAAAAAAAGGATTGCTAAAAGGAAAAGGAAAGTTGTAGCTCCTCCTCCTCCTAATCCAGATAATGATACTCCGTATTATATACTGAAAGGAATTGATCCAAAATCAAAAGAGTTTCAACATTGGATGTTATTTTCTAAGAACCAGCACAAGCAAAGGAAGAAGTCAAAGAGGTATGACTCTCCTGTCCCAAGATGGAATCCTAGAGGTCCTCCTCCACCTCCCAGTGCAGGAGCCTCAGGAAACTTATCTTCAAAACCTGCTGCTCAGTCAGAAAGATTAAATCCATCTCAGTCAGCTTAAAGGAGAAGTTCACAAGGATACCAAGGTAAAAGTCAAACTGGCTATCAAAGACCTGATGCTGTTAAAGAACAAGTAAAGGAGGTAGTGTATCAAAGACCAACCTTCTCTCCTCCTCAGTCTAAAGAAATCAAAAGCTCAACCTCTCCTAAGCCAGTTCATTCTGTGATTTCTTTATTTTATCTGAAAATTCTAGCAAGACATTTGCTAAGTCTGCTCCTCCTTTTGTTATCTAGTTACTCAAGATAAAGAACCAGTTGATACTTCTTCTGAGAATGTTTATGAAAGCCCAGAGCTTGATCCTAATTTTAGGATGGCTCGTTTTCTTGAACTGGTTGGAGCAGCTCAAATTAAGAAAGTAAAAGTAGAAGGAAAAGACACTGCAGGATTGACCACAATGTCGAAATTCAGAATGAAGGAGCTCGATAAATTCCAGGTCAGACCTGAGATATTTGATCCTTCAAAGTACATGGAAAAGCATCCTGAGGCAGTTGTCCCAAGAACAATAGAATTGAAAATCATTGGAGAGCAAGACTTGAAGTTATCGAGAAAAGAAGCTCTAGATCCCTCAAGAAAGATTACTTTTGTTGCTAGCTCTTCTGATCCTAAACCTAACTCTGAAGCATCTTAATATTTCATTGATTGATAGTTAATTGTTTATCTGTTTGATTGATGTTATCTGCTTAGTTATTTCTTTATGCATTGTATTTTACTTTCAGTAATTATTTTTGTATGTTTTAGTTGTTGAGAGACTTAACTCAAATAGGGGGAGATTGTTGGTACCCTAGGTTTTGATTTGAGTTTAGTCTTCTCTTTCTGTCTCTTGACCCAAGATATATCTATGGTCAAAGTTTAGTTGATAGGATAGATTCTCTAGTTGTGTAGAATTGCCTATCCAGATGAAAATCTGGCTAAGTAATTTTTCGTTCGACTATGGTCGAACGCCGCTCGACTATCATCTATCGGCTGATCGACGATAGTCTATCAGTTGGTCGACGTTCTGTCTGCATTGATAGTTCGACTATCTGTTGATAGGTCGACTATCTGTGTTGCTTGATAGTTCGACTATCTGCTTAGATAGTTCAACTATCTGATAGTTCGACTATCTGTTGATAGGTCGACTATCAGTTTTCCCTTGATAGTTCGACTATCTGTTGATAGGTCGACTATCTGCTTTTTGTGATAGCTCGACTATCTGATGATAGGTTGACTATCTGCTTTCTGTGATAGCTCGACTATCTGTTGATAGGTCGACTATCCGCTTTCTGTGATAGCTCGACTATCTGTTGATAGGTCGACTATCTGCTCTTCTTTGATAGTTTGACTATCTGCTTGGATAGTTCAACTATCTGATAGTTCGACTATCTGTTGATAAGTCGACTATCTGTTTTGCTTTGATAGGTCGACTTTCTATTGATAGGTCGACTATCTGCTCTTCTTTGATAGTTCAACTATCTGATAGTTCGACTATCTGTTGATAGGTCGACTATCTGTTTTGCTTTGATAGGTCGACTATCTGTTGATAGGTCGACTATCTGTTTTCTGTGATAGGTCGACTATCTGCTTGATAGGTCGACTATCTGTTTTGCTTTGGTAGTTCAACTATCTGTCCGGATAGATCGACTATCTGATAGCTCGACTATCTGTTCTGATAGGTCGACTATCTGCTGAGGTAGTTCGACTATCTTCTTTGATAGTTCGACTATCTGGATCGTTCGACTATCTGTCCGATAGGTCGACAATCTCTGTGCTTCGGTCGATAATCTCCGAGGGTCGTTCGACGTTTTGCTGTATGTTTTAAATTGTTTTGTCGTCTTCTATGATGTGATTAATTTCATAATTATTTTGGCACATTTTATAAAAAATTATTTGAATAAATTGTGATAATATTTCCATGCAATATCTATTCCATTCCTTATGCATGAGCTAATCTTTTCTGACAAAGTTGTTTGTCTTATTAGCTGAGATATGATTTCTGCGTTATCTGCCAGGCTGTCCTTTATAGCCGTTAGACTCAAAAAGTCTTCCTTGGCTGTAAAGAGTCTTTTCTGATGTGACTTTCTCTTGTATTATTACATCAGAGTTATTTGCAGCTTCTTAGAAAGCTTTATCCTTCTTATAGGATATCTGTCTGCAGTATTTTGTTTTGCTTTATGCTTTTTGCAGCCCAGCTTGCAGAGTTCAGTAGAAGACAAGATTCAAACTCAAGTAAGAGTCATTGCTACTGCTGCTATATAAAGACTTCTTTGAAAAAAGAAATCAACTAGCTCTCATATACCGAAAAGCTATCAGCAGCATTCAAATTAAGAACTTACAGTTTTCAACTGCTCTCAGCTCATTCACATCTAACTAAGAAGAAGTTTTAGTTCTTCACTCATCTTTAACCTGAGTTCTCCTGCTTATAGGAAGATCTTCTCTCAGAGTATTTTGAAGAAGAAGAAGAAGATAGCTGCGTAAAGAAGAAATTCTATTTCATATTATTTATCTTCTTGTAGCTTTTTTCCTTCAGTATTTTCTGAAGTGTTTCTGCACTGAAGCAAGACTTCACCTGGACGTTCTTTTAGCCAGGGGGAGCCTTGATTCTTTTAGAGCTCTCTAGCTCAGTGCAAGTTATTGTGCTTCTCTAATCTATTGTAAAATAGAGAAGACACCTTAACCTCCTTTCCCCCTCCTATACAGGGTTATTACTCCCTTCAAAAGTATCCCTTGGTGGCAGGGCACCTGATCAAAAACCTGTGTTGGTTTTTAGACACCTGATCAAAAGTCTAAAGGGTTTCTGGATCTACCTGAAGCAGATCTTGTTGGTGGCAGGGCACCTGATCAAAAACCTGAGTGGATTCCTACCTTGTTGGTAGAAGAGTGGACGTACCCAAGTTGTTTGGGGAACAACTATAAATTCCTTGTGTCGTCTGGATTGCTTTAATTAATTACTTGCATTGTGGCTGTGATTAGATTTTAACTAGGTTTGCTAGTTGCTGTTTAGGATTCCAAGCCTTAACTGTAATTACAGTTGGCTGCCTTTTGTGCACATCACTTGTGTTAGGCTTTAAGGTTTAATCTCAAATATCTATAACCTTCATTCCGCAATTAACTCCAAGGGAGTTGAGTAGACAATCATCTTTGCTAGTGCAATTTTTTGATTACTCTATTCACCCCCCCCCCTCTAGAGTAGTATCTATCCCCTTTTCTTTCAATTGTCAAGCTTTCTATTTTTACTCGATATCGATTTATCTTTGATTTATTTTGTGTCGAATTCATATTTCGCTGATATGTTCTTCGATCTTAGATCTGTATCTTAAATGACCGAGAGGTTGCAGATACAAGTAGATAGCTCAAAGATAAAAGGAGTTGCATGCACTCCTCTAGAGAGGACGACATAAATCTGTCGGATTGGAGTCAAATCCAATAGTGGGGTTCACTACTCAAAGCAAGCTTAGGGGTTTCGTCTTGACAAGGGGTCTTAATCGATCAACTTAAGGTTAGTCAAAATCATGAGCTTGAGAGAGATGCTTTTGTATTCTTGGAACCTCCACGGTCGAATTAAGTGATTAGGAGCTTGTATTTTTATCATTTCAAGAAAGTCTATTTTAATCCAAAAGGATTCTAGATCAAGTGTTAATTTGCATTCCATAGAAACTTCTCTTTTAGTTTAACTATTCATTATTATAATTATTATATAAAATAATATTAATTTGTGTAAGTAGAATTACCCAATAGGCCCCGAGTCTAATACGACATTTCCTATACTATATTTTGATAGGTACACTTGCCTATTTGGGATTTTAGTTTGGATTTATTTTTAAAACTATAGAAAATCTTCATCACTTGACTACCTCTAAACCGGTATCAGCACTACCAGTCAGACCTATCGTACACCTAAATACTAGTGCACTAAGCGGAGCTCCTACGTAATCTTATCGGTTGGCACACCAGACTTCATTTGGCTAAGTGTTATATCACCCCTGCCGAGTCAATGTATTGGTGTCGGTGCGACGATTCACCAATACCGAAGAACCACCACCTTATATCTTATGCACATTCAACATTAATATATTTCCCACCGATCAAAAGCTCCCCGGACTATTCCGTTCATCACAAATATCTACCGAGTCATCGGCTCGTCGGTCTAACCTCCCCATCACCAAAAACACCGAGCCTACCGCTCGTGAGACCCAACCTAACTCAAAAAACACCAGGGAGTGCGAGTGTAAGTGCAATCCTAGAGTATTTCTAATTACTCTTGTAATCCATTAGACTTACGGCTTACGTTAACCTCAGACTGCCCAAGGCATTCCCGGTGAAGGGCTCTCACAGCGCACTAGGAACTATGATGGTAGCTGAAGTCAATCGTTCCCTTTCGCGAGTCACTTACTATTATTGGATATTACCCAATTCCAGATCCATTTTAATATTATACTGGATCTAACCCTTATGTATTTTGACTCTTTCTCTCTCCACAGGAAAGACGATCTTTCGTCGATCCCGAGCACCTCTTAACACCACTCAACCCAATACTCTCCTCATCATGACTCCTAATGAAGATCTCTTTTTCTTTTTCACTCTACCAAGATCAGTAAACTATTAACATAATCTCCCTATGTCCATTCCACTTATTATCATAATTTCTGCAGTTTACTAAATGCAGACCAACCTAAGCTAGATGATGTATATGAGAGGAGGTACTCCAAATTTTCATCAGAAATCCCTAAGATAAATATTGTGGGTATATGATGACACATTTAGCATAAATCCACAAACTTGTAATTTTCCAAATTAATTTGGCATTTATTAGATTTTCCCAATTGTTAGGTCATGGGTAATTTTGAACATGATGTACTAGATTTCCTTAAGCTATGGCCATAAAAAAATTCTGAACACTATATGATAGTAATATATCAGTGAAAACCAAATTTAACATAATTTTATAAATGTAATAACCTATAAAAAAATAATTCAAGGTAATTCAAATAATTAGAGTTAATGAAGGGAGTATCATAAATCATAGTTCAAAAATTATATAAAAATTACCAGAGCCTTATAATGATCATAAAATACTAATAACTAAGTTTCATGCAATTCCAAAGTTAGTGAGCCATGTATAAAAAGACTTCAAATAATTCCATTAAAGTGCACTTGTGAAAGAACATTCTTATAAACTCATCAAAATGATATGGAATAATTTTTTATGCTTTATAATGCCCCAAAAGATTCTCTGGCCATATAACACAATTTTTCTAGCAAGATAAAATATTTATTATCTATTTATCCAAATATGGTGCACTAGTTCACATTACACATTAAGTACTAAGAAGAAATTTCCCAAATGATCCAAATAATTTACTAGTGAATCTAAATGATTTTTAATCAGCATTGACAAAGTTCCATAACATTCTAAGTTAATTTAATCATGATTACTTCAAAATCATCACATGGGGAAGTTGAAGGTTATAACTACAAGTAAGGGCTACAATTTTCTAAACATAATATAATAAATTTTAGAGGTCAATAACACTATAAAATTACTCCTACCAAAATCTTATGAAGATCCAAGTTCATATGACCCATCAATATTTTCATAAAAGGTATAGGCCTAAACTATCCTTAATTAGTTTATGTTATGTGCCTAAGTCTAAATGTCACTAAATTCCTTCCTAGGTCATTTCACCACCCTAAGATCACATGGACTAAACACCAAGTCCATACATGGACATATCACATCATATCCTTCACAAACCCCTAAAGTTCAACCTTAGGGTTTGAACTAGGGTCCTAGGGCAAATCAACCCTAATCCACCCTAAAATCCATGTGAGGGTGTTTAAACTAACCATGGGGCCCTGGCCAAGGTCCCAACCCCTTTATGTGAGAATTAGCCCCTCCTTTCCCCAAGCTCACTCTGGCCCTAATCAACCCTTAAAGGGCCACACTTTCATCTCACAAAAACCTATTCAAATCTAACTCAATTGGGCGGAGATTTTAATCATACTCATACCATGACCCTAAGAGTCAGACACCACAATTTTGGTCGGTATAGAGGTCATTAGTCCCCTTAAATAAGTCATAAATGGATTATTAAATTTCTACAAAAACTTTTGAAAATTTTATTTCAAAAATTCCCCTCTTTTGATATGTTATAGTTCTATATATAAATGGCTTGTTCTCCAAATTTTAAGTCATTTGGAGGTCAGGATTGATGGGGGCACCCCAAACAATCTCAGATCAAGCCTAGGTATAGACCTCACCAAAACCAGTACTGTGGTCTGACCTGAACTCCAAATTGGTTCAAACAAATTTTAAAATAAACTAGACCCATAAGACTACCAGTTTCATTTTGACCACTTTTTTCTGAATAGGCCTCTAGGAATTTTTAATTTAAATTCCAAGGCATGTAATATTATGTGGAAGAAAATACATAAACTTAAATTTTATATATTAGATCTAGCACAGATCTTAATACAAATCGAGTGGCTCCTGGCTTTCTTCTTCCTCCAGCCAATCGTTGCGATCAACCTGACCTAAAGCAAACTCCAAGCCAAATTGCCGGCCCGCCAGCCACCTCCCCGACCAACCACCGTCGCCACCACCTCTATTGAGGTGAGGGCTATCGGCCGGAGGTGGTTTGGCTGCCGGAGATGGCGGATTCCGGTGAACCCAGCACTTCATTATTGCAGAAAAACTGATGGAAAAGTTCCACTAGATCGTGCTCAATTGAGCCCGATTCTCATCTCTAATGAATCCTATGATCTAGCCCACGAAGGAGTAGAAGAGGACCTTGTTTGCTGCTTTAATGTGAGTGCTTTGCCTCCACACCATTTCAGGCCACCGAGCTTTTTGGTGCTTTATAACTGTGCAGCAAAGGTCTTCAATTTCATTAGGGAAAGAGTGGAAATGGCTCCTCTCTACCCTGTGATGTTTTTAAAATAACCAATTGGGGAAGGGGGAGGGTCAATCTTCAATGGCCATTAATAACCATAAAGGGGCTTTTTTTGGTTATGTGGATTCACTGCACCCCATTACTGAAAGGGCATGGAAAGTCCCTTCATTTCCTCTAATTGATGTGGGGTGATGAATCTCCTTCGTTTGGGAGAGAGATGAGGGGTCATGGGCATTCAAACACCATGAATAACCACTTCCTCTCTCCTTCGTTTGTGAAATTTTTATTTTTATGTATTGGGATTTGTAACATCCCTTAGACTTCTAGACCCCTAAGATGGGTTTGTCATGACTAGGTCATGACAAAACCCTGGAAGCACTAAAGGGTTTGGGGGAACAAGGGAATTATGGTGTGAAACACCTTGGGCTGCAAATATTAAATCTTAGTTATTAAATATTTAGAAATTATAAGACAGGTCAGTTTCATCGAACTCAGCAAGAAAATCGTCAAACGGAGTGGATTCGTCGAACTCAACAAAGAATTCGTCGAACATAGCATATTCATCAAACTCAACAAATAATTCGTCGAATGGAGCATGTTTATCAAGCAGAGGAAGTTGAATTGAGCCTCTCTATAATTAGGAGCATATTTGTCGAATGGAGTTTGACGAACAGAGCAAGTTGCAAAACTAGGTTCAGGTTTCGTCACGGGGCATATTCGTCGAGCGGAGTTCGACGAATGGAGCAAATTCGTCGAGCGGAGATCGGCGAATGGAGCAAATTCATTAGGCAGAGTTTGACGAATGGAGAAAATTCTTCGAGCGGAGTTCGACAAATGGAGCAAATTCGTTGAGCTGTGTTCAAAGTTCGTCGAACTGGGCTCGGGGCATTGAGTGCACTGAGTGCACTCAACTCCATGTGCTGATTGGCATTGAGTGCGTTGAGTGCACTCAATGCCATTTTACTTAGGAAGATTTTGTCTCGGGGCGTTGAGTGCGTTCAATGCACTCAACTCCATAGACTGTTTGGCGTTGAGTGAGTTGAGCTCACTCAACTCCATTATACTTGAACGTTTTTCTTGCTCGGGGCATTGAGTGCGTTAAGCACACTCAACGCCATAGACTGATTGGCGTTGAGTGAGTTAATCTCACTCAATGCCATTTTATTTAGAAAGATTTCTGGTCGATTTAAGCATTGAGTGTGGTGTCATGACTCAACGGCATAGACGGATTGGCGTTGAGTGAGTTGAGCTCACTCAACACCATTTTTCTTGGAAATAGTTCAGACCAATTTAGGTGTTGAGTGTGGTTGCTTGACTTAACGCGGCGTTGAGTGGGTTCAATGCACTTAAAGCTTTTGGACTTGGATTTTTTGACTACTATAGGCGTTGAGTGTGTTGACTGCACACAACGCTTTTGCCTTAGAAGAATTCTCGGCCCATTTTGCTGGTTCTTATTAACAGACTGAACCGAGTTTTCGGGAATTGCACCAAAATGATTTCATTGGCCCTGGTCCTTTCAATAGGACATATTTAATACAATAATAAGCGGTCCAGCAGTAGGGTGGTATGTGGCAGACAGTTTAACCCGAATTCCAATTAAATAAAGAGAGAGGAAGTGGTCATTCATGGTGTTTGAATGCCCTTGACCCCTCATCTCTCTCCCAAACGAAGGAGATTCATCACCCCACATCAATTAGAGGAAATCAAGGGACTTTTAATGCACTTTTAGTGATGGGGGTTCAGTGAACCCACAGAACCAAAAAGGCCCATTTATGGTTATTAATGGCCATTGAAGGTTGACCCTCCCCCTTCCCGAATTGGTTATTTTAAAAACTTCACAGGGCAGAGAGGAGCCGTTTCCACTCTTTCCCTGATGAAATTGAAGACCTTTGCTGTACAGTTATAGAGCACCGAAAAGCTCGGTGGCCTGAAATGGTGCGGAGGCAAAGCACTCGCATTCAAGCAGCAAACAAGGTTCTCCTCTACTACTTCGTGGGCTAGATCATTGGATTAATTAGAGATAAGAATAAGGCTCAATTAAGCACGATCCAGTGGAACTTTTGCACCGGTTTTTCCGTAATAATGAAATGTCGAGTTCGCCGGAATCCGTCATCTCCGGCACCCAAACCACCTCCGGCCGATAGCCCTCACCTCAAAAGAGGTGGTGGTGGCGGTGGTTGGTCGGGGAGGTGGCTGGAGGGCCGGCAATTGGGCTTGGAGTTTGCTCCAGGTCAATCTAATCGCAGCCATTGGCTGGAGGAAGAAGAAAGCAAGGAGCCACTCTATTTGCATTAAGATCTGTGCTAGATCTAATATATTAAATTGAAATTTATGTTTTTTCTTCCACATAATATTACCTGACTTGGAATTTAAATTAAAAATTCCTAGAGGCCTATTCAGAAAAAAGTGGTCAACATGAAACTGGTAGTCCTATGGGTCTAGTTTATTTTAAAATTGGTTTGAACCAATTTGGAGTTCAGGTCAGACCAAAACATTGGTTTTTGTGAGGTCTATACCAAGATTTGATCTGAGATTTTTTGGGGTGCCCCCATCAATCCTGACCTCCAAATGACTTAAAATTTGGAGAACAAACCATTTATATATAGACCTATAACATATCAAAAAAGGGGAATTTTTGAAATATAATTTTCTAAAGTTTTTGTAGAAATTTAATAATCCATTTATGACTTATTTAAGGGGACTAATGACCTCTATACCCACCAAAATTTTGGTGTCTGACTCTTAGGGTCATGGTATGACTGATTAAAATCTTTGCCCAATTGAGTTATATTTGAATAGGTTTTGGTGAGACCAAATTGTGGCCCTTTAATGTTTAATTAGGTCTAGAGTGAGCTTGGGGCAAGGATGGGCTAATTCTTAACCTGGCTCTGATACCATTCTTTTTATGTAACAACCCTAGTTTAGAGCTCAGAGGCCGCAGCTTGTCTCGCCACATGGAATCGTAACCGGGCTGCAGCACAAGCACCCCAACCCCTCTCAAGCCCACTGGCGGGTTGTTGGTGGCCACAACCTCCCTTTGATGAGCGAACTCGACAGTTAAGTCGTGTCGTACGGGGACTTTCCCGGAGGTCACCCATCCCGGTACTACTCCAGCTCGAGCATGCTTAACTATGAAGTTTTTTCAACTCTCATCACCAATTTATCTGTAGCTAAATTGGTGATGAGAGTTGAAAGAACTTTATAGTTAAGCGTGCTTGTGATGGAGTAGTACCGTGATGGGTGACCTCCTGGGAAGTTCCCGTACCACCCAACTTAACTGTCAAGTTCGCTGATCAAAGGGAGGTTGTGGCCACCAACAACCCGCCAGTAGGCTAGAGAGGGGTTGGGGTGCGTGGGATGCAGCCCGGTAGCGATGCCGTGAGGAGAGACAAGCTGCGGCCTCTGAGCTCTAAACTAGGGTCATTACATAAAAAGTGCACTTTTTATTGTAACGACCCTAGCCGATCCAACGTGACAATATCACGGCTCCGCTCTAGGCATCACAACTGGGCTGTAGCCCAAGCACACCAACCCCTCTCCAGCCCACCGGCGGGTTGTTGGTGGCCACAAGCTCCCTTTAGTGAGCGAACTCGACAGTTAAGTTGGGCTGTACGGGGACTTCCCACGAGGTCACCCATCCCAGTACTACTCTCGCCCAAGCACGTTTAACTATGGAGTTCCTTCACTTCTCTTCACCAATTTAGCCCCCATCAAAATGATATGTAATAATTTTCTAGGCTTAGTATGCCCCAAAAGATTCTCTGGCCATGGAACACAATTTTTCAGCAAGATATAATATTTATTACCTATTTATCAAAATATGCTGCAATAGTTCACTTTACACATGAAGTACTAAGACAAAATGCCCAAATGATCCAAATAATTTACTAGTGCGTCTAAATGATTTTTAATCAGTATTAACAATGTTACATACTATTCTAAGTTAATTTAACCATGGTTACTTCAAAATCATCACATGGGGAAAGTTGAAGGTTATAACTACAAGTAAGGGCTACTGTTTTCTAAACATCCTATAATACATTTCAGAGGTCAATAGCACTATAAAATTACTCCTACAAAATCTCATGAAGATCAAAGATCATATGACCCTTCAACAATTTCATAAAAGGTATAGCCCTAAACTATCCTTAATTGGTTTAAGTTGTGTGACTAAGTCTAAATGTCACCAAATTCCTTCCTAGGGCATTTCACCACCCTAAGTTCACATGGACTAAACACCAAGTCCATACATGGACATATCACATTATGTCCTTCACAAACCCCCAAAGTTCAACCTTAGAGTTTGAACTAGGGTCCTAGGGAAAATCCACCCTAATTCACCCTAACTCCATGTAAGGGTGTTTAAACTAACCATGGGCCTTTGGCCATTATCCCAACCCCATTGGGTGAGAATTGGCCCCTCCTTGCCCAAAGCTCACTCTGGCCCTAATTAACCCTTAAATGGCCACACTTTGGTCTCACCAAAACCTATTCAATCAAACCCAATTGGGATGAGATTTTAATCATAGTCATGCCATTACCCTAAGAGTTAGACACCAATTTTTGGTGGGAATAGAGGTGATTAGACACCTTAAATAATTCAAACATGGATTATTAAATTTCTAAAACAACTTTAGGAAAATGTTTTCTAAAAATTTCCATTCCATTTTTGGATAAGTTATAAGTCTAGATATAAATGTCTCGTGCTTCAAATTTGAAGTCATTTAAAGGTCAGGATTGATGGGAGCACCCCAAACAATCTCTGTTCAAGCCTAGGTATATACCTCACAAAAATGAGTGTTGTGGTATGACCTGAACTCCAAATTGGTTCAAACCAATTTTCAAATAAACTAGACCTACGGGGCAACAAGTTTTATGTTGACCAATTTTTTCTGAATAGGCCTCTAGGTATTTTTAATTTAAATTCCAAGGCAAGTGATATTATGTGGCAGAAAATACATTAATTAAAATTTAATATATTAGATCTAGCACAGATCTTAAAGCAAATCGAGTGGCTCCTAGCTTTCTTCTTACTCCAGCCAATGGCTGCGATCAGCCCGACCTAGAGCAAACTCCAAGCCAAATTGTTGGCCCTCCAGCCACCTCCCCGACAAACCATTGCCACCACCACCCCCGTTGATGTGAGGGCCATCGGCCGGAGGTGGTTTGGCCGCCGTAGACGGCGGATTTCGACGAACCCGGCACTTCATTTTTGCAAAAAAACTAGTGGAAAAGTTCCATTGGATCGTTCTCAATTGAGCCTTATTCTTGTCTCTAATGAATCCAATGATCTAACCCACGAAGAAGGAGTACAGGAAGACCTTGTTTGCGGCTTGAATGTGAGTGCTTTGCTTCCGCACCATTTCTGTCCACCGAGCTTTTTATTGCTCTGCAACTGTACAACAAAGGGCTTTGATTTCTTCAGGGAAAGAGTGGAAACGGCTCCTCTCTGCCCTTTGAAGCTTTTAAAATAACCAATTAGGGAAGAGGGAGGGTCAATCTTCTATGGCCATTAATGGCCATAAGGTGCTTTTTCGGTTATGTGGGTTCACTGCACCCCGTCACTGAAAGGGCATGGAAAGTCCTTTTGATTTCTGCTAATTGATTAGGGGAGACGAATGTCCTTCTATTGGGAGAGAGACAATGGGTCAAGGGTATTCAAACACCATGAATGGCGATTTCCGCACTCACTTTTTAATTGGAATTAGGGTTAAACCATCTTCCATGTGTCACCCTACTACTGGATCGCTTATTATTGTATTAAATAAGTCCTATTGAAAGGACCGGGGCCAATGAAGTCATTTTGGCGCAATTCCCAAAAAATCCGGTTCAGTCTATTAATAAGAATAAGCAAAATGGGTCGAGAATTCCTCTAAGGCAAAAGCGTTGAGTGCAGTCAACACACTCAACCCCTATAGTAGTAAAAAAATCCAACTCTAAAAGCAATGAGTGTGTTGATACCACTTAACGTCGCGTTGAGTCAAGCCACCACACTCAATGCCTAAATCGGTCTGAACTATTTCCAAGATAAATAGCGTTGAGTGAGCTCAACTCACTCAGCGCCAATTCGTGTATGGCGTTGAGTCTTGACACCACACTCAATGCCTAAATCGGCCAGAAATATTTCTAAATAAAATGGTGTTGAGTGAGTTGACACGATTCAGTCTATAGCGTTTAATACGCATAACGCACTCAATGCCCAGAGCCAGAAAAACTTCCAAGTATAATGGCGTTGAGTGATCTCAACTCACTCAATGCCAAACAGTCTACGGCGTTGAGTGCACTGAACGAACTCAATGCCCCGAGCCAGAATCATCCTAAGTAAAATGGCATTGAGTGCACTCAACGCACTGAACACCAATCAGCCCATGGCATTGAGTGCACTCGGTGCACTCAAGGCCCCAAGCCCAGTTTGACAAACTCTGAACCCAGTTTGACAAACTCTGAACCCAGTTCGACGAATTTTCTCCATTTGTCAAACTCTGCCCGACAAATTTGTTCCATTCGTCGAACTCCGCTCGACGAATTAGCTACATTTGTCGAACTCCGTTCGACGAATATGCCCCATGATGAAACCTGAACCTAGTTAAGCAACTTTCTCCATTTGTCGAACTTCGTTCGACGAATATGCTCCTAATTTTAGAGAGGCTCAATTCAATTTCCTCATCTCGACGAACATGCTCCATTCGACGAATTATTTGTTGAGTTTGACGAATATGCTCTGTTCGACGAATTCTTTACTGAATTCGACGAATCCACTCCGTTCGACAAATTTCTTGCTGAGTTCGACGAAACTGACCAGTCTTATAATTTCTAAATATTTAAAAACTAAGACTTACTATTAACAGCCCAAGGTGTTTCACACCGTAATTCCCTTGTTCCCCCAAACCCTTTAGTACTCCCCAGGGTTTTGCCACACCGTAAAAACTAAGACTTACTATTTACATGCTCCATTCATCTGAGGGATGTTATACTATCTGTGTAAAGGGCATTTGTGCATGTATGTGGTTGTGAGGTGATTACTGTGTGGAGGGATCTGAGCTAGTGTTATAAGTCTCAGTGGAGACTTACTGATCCATTGGGATCGTGATGTAATCTCTGAGGAGCCATATTTTTTGGAGAGGAGCCTTTTCTAAAATACTATTAGAAAGGAGGAGAGGGACAGTGGATGTACCCATATACTAGGGAACCACTATAAAATCTGGTGTACTGTGTATTATGTTTTGTTATTTGGAATATTGTTTTATTGAAAGATGAAATAAGTATACACAGTAGGACATAAGTCATAGAAGATTTTAAAGACTCAAGAAAATACTGAAATAACCTATTCACGCCCCCCTCTAGGTGATTAGCTACCCTTGTAATCAAAGACTTTCAATTACGTTGACGCGTAGTTGGTGGGTCTTGCTGTTGGAACGTTGTTTTTGCACATTGGTATCCGAGTTTTTGTTTTGTTGTATTAGCTTGGCTAATTTATCCTATATTTTTGTATTCCCTTGCGAGCCAGGGTTCATTTTGGAACACGGCGGAGTGTTTTCGGGATATTTGATGTTTTGACTTTGGGGAGTGTTTACCCCAGTTTAGTTTGTCAGATTTCAATTTCGACTTTGCCGCTAGATTCATAGTGTTGATATTTAGCTACGGTGCGATTTTCGTAGAAACTGAGTTAGTATGAGTTTTGGTCATTTGGACGTTTTAATTATAATAATATTATATTATATTATTTATCCCCTATAAATAGCCTTGGGATAAGATGGAAACCCTATATATCATCTTTTTAAACCGTCGGCCTATATTGCGGAAGATGAGAGTGGCAGAACTTGCGAAGCCTTTAGCCATTGTTTGTAGGAGCTCTAGTGCACGAAGTCATCGTCGGGGAGTAGATCCTTTTAGCTCTCACCAAGATCTAAATTTCTACGGTGAGTTTTTCCCATTTCTTGGATTTTTACATTTTAAAGTATGCAGTTTTGACCTTCTTTCCTCTTAAAAAGTTCCAGGTTTTGTTGCTTAAGTATTTTTGTTGCCAGATCCGTGAGGAGGAGCGCTGGTGTTGTCGAAGTTCGGCGAAGATTTTAGGCAAGTGGTGGTTTTCCCCCTTGCTCATTCTTTGTTTCCTATTATCTTGTTTCCTTCAATGTACAAAAATTAGGATTAGGGTAGGGTTTTGCAGTTTAGACCTGCTGCTTAGTGCAAAATTTCCGGTCAAGGGTCATTTGTCGTATTTGATTATTAGTATGAGTTAGATTTGCCGTCTCTCGACTGATAGTGTTTAAACCCGTCGATTTTTACCTATTAGCCTAAGTAAATTCATCTTATATGACTGTTAGCCTAGGCAAAATCCGACGAGTGTCGGGCTGTCTGTTAATTTGTCTAGATTCGACTTATGCCGCTATTAGTCTAAGTCAGGATTAGTTGTATTAGGTAGTTAGAATTCGTCGAATATAGTTGGAGTTTTTGGTCTATGTAAAATTCAGCGAGTATCAGTAGGAGCAGAGACAAGTTTTTCGAGTACCAATGTAATATCGTCGTGTAATGCTTAGCATTGAGTTAAGTCTAATTTGTTGAGTATTAGACGTTGAGTTCGTTGAGTATAAGACTTGGCGTTGAGTATTGTCGTATTCGTAGAGTATTAAGAGTTAAGTCCACGAATATAAGGCATGGCGTTGAGTAATCTCGACGAATTCGTCAAGTAACACCAGCTTGGAGTTGAGTGGTCTGTGAGGCTAAGGCAAAAGCATTGAGTGCACTGAATGCACTCAACGTGGCGTTGATTGAAATAGCGTTGAGTGAAATCTTGACATTGAGTAGCTTCGAGAATAAGTCGAAGGCGTTAAGTGGACTCAATGCGTCGTTGAGTGGACTCAACGCGGCATTGAGTGAAGATAATTTTGCTGAGTAATCTGGTTGGTGTTGAGTGCGTTGAATGCACTAACTGCAGTGTCGAGTGTACTCGACACTTTTCTCGTGGACTTAGAATTTTTTCCGTATTAAGCTAAATTCATCAAGTATGACTTAGAATGGCTATCAGTTGGGAATTTTCTTCCTTTATGTCAAGTAAAGTTTATGTATCCTGGTTAAGGTTATATGTTTTTATGGATGTTATGTGTGGCCCTTGGTTAGTAGTGGATAAAGGACCCCAAACCTAGTGCCAAATTCTGAATCATTACACTGCTGGACTTGTTTTTGGTATGTTTGTTAAGTTGGACAATGTTTCCACCACCACAACACCTTGTTTATATATTTTTTTTTATTGTTGGGTTGAGTTGGACAACATTTCCACCACCCTAGTGTCATGTTGAGACAATTGGACTGTCGGGTTATGTTGGACAATGTTTCCACCACCAAAGTACCTTCTCAGAATATGTTGGGTCTATAAGTTCGGGTTGGACAATGTGGCCACCAACTCTTGACCATTTCTTACCAGTGTTAATGATTCATATGAGTAGAGTTATTAAGTTTTTTTTCCTCGTATTGTACAGATATATGTAATTTTGCAAACTTTTGTAGATAATCTCGAAGCATGGATTCGTTTCGCACTTGGTGCAACTTTTTTACTTTTGAACTCAATAAGTAAATCTTTTACCATTGTCATATGATTAATTGCTGAGATTTGGCAGCTTCCTTATGTTTGGGTTGGTAACCCTTTATTTATTTTTGGTTTTTTACTATCCTTTTGATCTTTAATCTCCATTTGTATTTTCATTCTAGCTGAGGTGTTCTTTCTTTGAATGCCTCAGGTTTGGAGAAGTAGCCGATTGAGCAGCTAGAGTTGGTTTTTGGCTGGTACTGCGCAGTTGTCCTTTACTCACTGACAGTGAGGTAGTTGTTATTTGTTTTCTTTTAGTTTTGACATACATACCTTTTAGTGGGTTCGTGTCAGGTTGTTGACGTCTACTGGATTTTTTTGTTTAATGTTAAGTACTTGCAAACAGCTAAGCCTTTTCCTGTGATGGTTTAGATTTACTTGCTCTCTGGGAAGATTTTATGCTAGTTGCATGTTAGATATTTTAAAGTATAAACGTATTACATCTATTACCTCATGCATGACATCTTTTGAAGCTAAAGTCATTATATTTAATTGAACGTACAAACTAATTTTTATACTTATACTAAATTTAGAGTCATATATAACATGGCTTGTCCTATGGGGACGTTTATGCTCATGTATGATGTTAACCATTGAAAACAAATTATTTTTGCAGTGTATACTTATATTTTAAATCATGGAGTAGTTGATCCACTGAGCCGAAGGATACGACCATCAAAACTTAACTTGAAACATGTTTTTCTCACATCATGACATGGTATTTTCATAAATTGTGTTAATATTGGAGTTTGACTGAATGTCTGCAATTATCCCCTGCATGGCGTGTCATCATGACACGTGTTTTCTGTTACTCTGATATAAATTTAAATTCAGATAAAATGCGGGTTGTGACAGTTAGTATTAGAGGGATGGGTTGTTTGGCAATTGGTCAAACAACCATCTCAAGTTAGTTTTAGTTTTCTTTTTCTATTACATACACACCCCGATGTGTCATCAGTACATCTTGGCTGAAGCAAGAATACTTCACTCATAAGCATGACAAGAAGTATATGGGGCTTATTATGTAGTATGGGATGCATAATATGTGTTTGTATATGGATCCTCATAGGAGGTAACATGTGACTATTATGTAGTTTGAGATGCATAACAATCATCACATGAATGCACATTAGATTTTTCATTTTGTTGCATGCTATATTATATAGTATGGGATCCATTATATTTCATGTGTACGCCGCTCATAACATGCACTAAGGCCTTTAGTAGATTGCATAACACAACATGTATGACATAACATTGCATTTGCACACGTGCCAAGCTAAAGATTTACATGATGATATATATACACACATGATTTAAGTAAAAAAAGGAATAAGAATTCATGCATTCATAGTCAATGCATATGAGTTAGTGGGATGGAGGTATATCTTCCTATGTTTAAGCATGGCATCATTATTGAAATTCCCAGAGCAAGTTAGCAGCTTGAGAAAATATTTATGCATGTAGTGTCTGAACTAAGTTATGTAGTTCTAGTGGTAAGTTAGGTTTTGATTAGTCGCTTGTTGTGTTATTAGAATTCCACCGAAGTGTCCTGCGACAAGGTCAACTCCTAAGTCTGAGGGTGGGTCATCTAGGGCGCAGAGTGAGGCAGTGATTGAAGGACTATGATAAAGAAATGAGGCTCTTTCCAGGAAAATGTTGGAGATGTAGTCTCAGATCAAGGCTTTGTTATTCATTGTTTTCGGACAGCCGATTAGAGTGTAAGACCATGCTGTTGGTCAAGCTATTCAAGTTCCCCCTACTCCTCTAGTGCCTCCAGTTTTGTTGCCACCAGAGATGAACGTAATATCGCATTTCAAGCAATTAGGACCTCCTACCTATGATAGTATAGCGGATTTCATGGACTTTGATGACTCGATTATAGTGATCGAGGTGATGTTCTCATACTTAGGAATTTCTACACACCAGAGAGTAATGGTCGCTGCTTACAAGCTGAAGGGTCTGGAAAAGAGCTGGTGGTTAAGAGAAAAGGAGAACCAGAAGGATGGATGTTTGTGAGAAGCCTTCAAGTAGTTATTTATGAGGAAGTTTTTGTCATCAGTCGAGCAAGGCTGCTTGATGAATAATTTTCTGCATTTGAAGCAACGGCAACTCACAGTGAGTATGAAGTGGAGTTCAGTAAATTGAGCTAGTTTGCCCCGGATCTGGTATCCTCGGAATCTAGTAGAGTTAAGCGCTTTCTGGGTGGTCTGAATAATGACATCAATCAACTGGCCAGTGCTTATGGATTTGGAAGTTATGCAAAAGTGGTAGAAACCGCCTTAAAGGTCGAAGCAATCGACAATGCGAAGAATCGAGGCGAGCAGATGAGGAAAGATAAGAGGAAGTCTGATGAGGGTAAGAACTCTAAGGAAGCTGGTCCTGCTTCAAGGAAGAAAACCAAGGAGGTGTGTAGTTTCTGTGGCCATTTGAGCCACCAGTTTGAGAAATGTTTCAAGATATCTGGAGCTCAGAAGCAGCAGCGGGTGCTTGCAATTCAGAGTGCTCCCAAAGGAGAACTTGTTTGTGCTTTGTGTAAACAAAGGGGTCACGATGCTGCCCATTGTTGTTATAAGTACAAGGATTGCCTCCAGTGTGGATAGAAAGGACATGTTAAGTCAAAGTGCCCGTAGTATCAGACCACGCTACACCCAATTCCACTTCAGGCTTTGCCACCACCGCAACATTTGGACAAAGGGAAGGACAATTTAAACGTGGTGACCTTGGAGGAAGCGCAAACATCCACCCAGGTGATCTCAGGTTATATCCTAACCTATTTTTTAGCTCATATTCATATTTTTGATGTTGCTCGGTTAGTTATGAATACGATTTTATATGGAAATTTATGGTAAGGAACCGCTAGGCACGCGTTCTTTTCGATTCTAGTGTTACCCATTCATTTTTGGCTAGGAACTCTGTAAAGCGCCATCGTTTGACTCTTAATCAAGTTGGTGATTCATTTTGTGTCAAGTTTCCCTCTAGTGATTTAAGGGTATCAGACCAGAGTATCCTGGGTTGTCCGATTCTTTTAGGTGATTTCCTAACTATTGCTGATTTGAAGGCTATTGACCTAGAGGACTTCTATGTGATCTTGGGCATGTACTGGTTGTCCAGGTATGATGCGGTAATCCAATGCAAGGTCAAGCATTTGGACTTCAAGATAGACGATGGTCACCCCAATAGTGTTTATGGTTACCCGCGCCAGGATTCCCCAATTATTTCCGTAGTATGTGCTCGGAAGCTTTTAGATTTTGGTTGTTTTGCTTACTTGGTTTCTGATTTGGGAACCGTTAGTGGTTTGTCTCCTATCTAGGAGGTTACGGTGGTGCGTGTGTTTCCGGATGTTTTCCCTAATAGTCTTCCTTGTCTTCCACCTGAGAGTTATATAGAGTTCGTTAGAGATTTTGAGTCGGGTACTCGACCTATTGCTAAGGCACTGTACCATATGGCTTCTCGTGAGCTGGATGAGTTGCGTACCAAGTTGGATGAGTAATTACAGAATGGATTTATTAGACCAAGTTCTTCACCGTGGGGTGCTCTAGTGTTGTTTGTGAATAAAAAGGATGGATCCATGAAGCTTTGTATTGATTATATGGAATTGAACAAGGTAATTATCAAGAACAGGTATCCTTTGCCACGAATTTATAACTTATTTGACCAGTTGTGTGGAAGTACGGTGTTTTCGAAGATTGACCTTTGTTCATGGTGATGTCCTTTCGAGGATTTGTGAGACGGATATTCCACGGACCTCTTTCCTTTCTCGGCATGGACATTTTGATTTCTTGGTGATGTCCTTTGGTATGACAAACACACCCTCTGCCTTCATGGACATGATGAATAGAGTGTTCAAGGATTTTATTGAAAATTTTGTGTTCGTGTTTATGGATGATGTTCTGGTGTATTCCCAAAGTGCTGAAGAGCATGCCATTCACTTGCATTTTGTTTTGTTTTCTTTGAGGGAGCATTGGTTGTTTGCCAAGTTAAGCAAGTGTTAGTTTTGGCTACCTCAAGTTTCCTTCTTGGGTCATGTGGTTAATAAGGACATAATTTCTATTGACCTAGAGAAGATTTCTGTCGTGAAGGATTGGAGAAGACCTACCACACCCAAAGAGATAAGGAGTTTCCTAGGGTTGGCAGGGTATTATAGGAGGCTTGTGGAAGGATTTTCTTCGATATTTGTGTCGTTGACTAAGCTAACGCAGAAGAATGCAACATTTATGTGGAGGGATAAGTGAGAATAAGACTTTTAGGAGTTGAAAAGGAAATTGTGCACTGCACCAGTTTTGACTTTGCCTACCGAAGGATTGGAAGATGTTAATTATGTGGATGCATCGCATGTTGGACTTGGTTGCGTATTGATGCAAGAAGGCAAAGATATTGTGTATGGGTCGAGGCAGTTAAAGATTCATGAAAGAAACTACCCTACTCCTAATTTAGTGTTTGTTGCAGTCATTTATTCCTTGAAGTTATGGAGAAATTTATTGTATGGCGTGTTGTGCAAAATTTACATGGATCATAAGAGTTTGAAGTACGTCTTCAATCAGAAGGAGTTGAATTTGCACCAGCGCAGATGGTTAGAGTATTGTGGATTATGATGTTGAGATCCAATACCATCCGGGGAAAGCTAATATGGTAGCCAAGGACCTGAGTAGGAAGACTGGGCAAATCTTTGGACTTTCAGTGGAATCCTTGGTAGAAGATTTTCTGTTAATGGGTATCTCAATTGGAAGTACCGACTCGTCGAGCAGTTTGAATTTAGCAGAGCCTTCATGGATTACGCTCATGAGGCTGCATCAAAAGGATGATCCTGATTTACAGCACCTCCGTAATAGAACTGAGAATGAAGAGTTACCAGACTTTTCAATCGATGACGCGGTACTTGAAGATGTATAAAGATCTTAAATAGATCGTTTGGTGGTATGGAATGAAGAAAGATATAGCCAAGTTCGTGTCTGAGTGCTTCACTTGTAAGCAAGTTAAGGCCAATAATGTAAGGCCTAGTGGCAAGTTGACGTAGTTAGAGATTCCAAGTTGGAAGTGGGAGAGTATTTTGATGGATTTTATTACTTGATTGCGTCTGAAATAGATCGTTTGGTCGACTTCAAGTTTACGCCTTGTTTTTTGAAAAGCTTACAGGAAAGATTGGGTACCGATCTAAGGTATTCCACCGCTTATCATCCGCAGACAAATAGTCAAATAGAAGGAGGTAATCAAATTTTGGAAGACATGATAAGATGTTACATCTTGGACCATGGAGGAGTGTGGGACGAGCGTTTGAGGCTGATGGAATTTTCTTATAATAACAGTTATCAAGAGAGCTTGTAGATGGCCTAGTTTGAGGCCTTATTTGGGAGACGTTGCAGAACTCCCTTATTTTGGGCCAAGGTTAACGAAAGACCATTATTGGGTCCGGAAGCCTTGGAATAAATTATAAGACCCCCTCCCCTTACCAAGAGGTAAACCAGGTCTTATGCACAGAACCGCTGCCTTACGGTGACACTAACACACGGGTTAGTCGACACCGCAAGACGCCGATTTTGCCGGTGAGTATGATCATTCCACCAGTTTCGGCCAATCAGGAATAGAAGTAAAAAAAGTAGTAATAACTAACAAGTCCACAAAGATCACAGTACATATTATATATATATGAAAATGAAAGGTACACTAATGGTCCACAATGAGTACAGAAAGAGAAAAGGGTTTATGCCCTGTACATATCTCAAATCTCTCTCTCACAAAGTAAACTAAGCGAAAGCTAATCTATCATCAGTATACTCGTCATCACCTGACGCTGGGCTGTAGTAACAGTAGTAGGTGGTGGTATCAGCTCCTCACATCCTGCCACCTCATCCTACCGGTCATCCTAGAGCTCCATCTCCTCGAGCTCCTAAAATGATATTGTCACAACCGACCGTTAGTCATAAATACTAAGCCAATTTGTCCTCGCCTCACCCCCGCAACTCTTAGGCACCGAGTGAGATGATGAAAGCGGAGGACAACAAGGTGAAGAAAAGTATAGAAGGTGACATTGGATCTAATCTATCAATATTATGTAATAGCACGTATATCTCTACTTTAGAAGTTCTATATAGTACAAGTAAGGTAAGTAAAAACAATACTGAAAAGAAGTGCGGTAAGTAAAGTAAAGAGCAAAGCAGAAAGTAAACTATATATTGTTAAACTATCATCACAGAAGTATATAAACTTATATGAATGCCCATACAAACTTATAAGTTAAGGTTTCATAAATGTAACCTATCATATAAAAGAGATCATACTAATTTATATGATAAGAATCTATAGTGTGTATGTCCTAAGTATGTATGTATGATATGGAATGCAGGTTATGACTCATACAAGTACAACTCACACACGCGACTCTGTGATCACAGGCCTTTAGTTCCCACTTTTTGGTGCTAGCATCGCTCTCTGGTACCACCGTTGTGGCTACGGCAGTAGCGGAACGGGCTCTTTCGCTTCCTAGGCGGGTATACACACTACCAAGCTTAGGCCCTTCGTACGCCTATATACACGTCCTAGGTGCACTCTAGAGTCTTTGCGTACTAATGTTGGCCAACTGCAAGACTTTCTTGGTCGAGTGTACATTTTCGGGGATTTTCCTTCAGACCGCAATATAAACAACCTACTTGCCTCTCAAACCTCACACCTCACCAGAGTCACCGTACTGCCATCGGTGTGATGATTGACCTAGTACCGCAAGACCCGCCAGTAGTTTTGTTTCTATGCACATGCAAGGTATATCAACCCGAGCCTCCAGCTCGCAGGACCAAACCCATCCTGATGTCAAACTCTCGAGCATCCATCTCGTAGGACTAACTATCATGAAACCCTCCCACCCTTAATGGGTGAGATTGTCACATCATTCTCTTAATCCTGAATCCCTTCAACCCTTCACGGGTGAGAATTTTACCATGTTCTCTTAGCTTATTAAACAACTCTTGTCTAGTGTTTTTATACCTAGTAATTTATGGTAAATCCCAGGACTGCCCAGGGTATGCACAATAAAGGGGTCTCGGGGCACTAGGAACCAAGATGGGATTGAAAGCCCAAATTTCCCTTTTGCAAGGATAATTACTTTTATTAATGTCTACCCATGATTCATACCTAGCTCTCGTTGTTACTCTAGAACAAACCTAATGACTTAGGATATTATTGGGGAATTAGCGGTCTTCTGCCGATCTCCGTTCTAGCTACTGTCTTTTGGGTTTTGCACTCTATCACTCTATACTATGAAGTGACCTACTAGACACCAACCAGGGTTTATCTTCCCAATATAGTTATCAACTCAATCTTCTATCGTATCCCCTGTGGGTCCCAGTAATACATTCTGCTTTTACTAAGCGCAACTCATGACCTAATACTAACCCGTAGAATAGGACTTCCAATTCCTTGGGCCAAATGCCCCTAATTAATTATCATGGGTTGGTACGGTGTATGGTGTTGACCATTTAGGATTTCATAATTTTTCTAAGTAATTAAGACCCTAAATTAAATCTTTTAATTAAGTGACCTAAGTCATTTTGTGCATGATTTACTATATCCAATGATTCCAAAAGCCTAAGAAATTTTCTTCATGTTCAAATAAGTTAAATATGACTGCCTACCAAGGATCATAATTTTTCCATTTAAGTTTCTATATATTCTCTAATTAAGATTAAAACCATAATTAATCTATTTTTCAAAAGAAGTACTTAAACTATCAAACCAAAAATTCTTAGAAAATTACTGGAGATCAATATTGATATAATAACACAAAATACAGAATTTCATGATCCGATCCAATGATTTGACTTAACAAAATTCCATAATAATGATATTACCAAAATGCCACTACTTGAGTTGTTAACATAGATAATCACCCATAAATTCTCAAACAAATACACAAGGTTCTAATCATAGAATTAAGATTCAACATATTTTCCCATAATTGTTCAGCAATAATTTCCTTTACTTTTAATTAATTTCCAAAAAGGGGCAATAAGGTAATTCTACTAAAAACTCAAGATAAAATTTTCAAACAAGCTTATTAAATTTTCCAGAGGTGTATAATATCCTACTAGGGCTTGGGATATATTTTCAGAATTAATAAAAGTAATTGGCCCTATTTTTAAATTTTATTTACAAATGGACTTAATTCCAATAATTCCATTTAATGGGATTTTTGATCCCAAAAATACCATCCTTCCTTTCGGAGGTGTAATTCATCATTATAAGCCTCTGTACATAGTTTCATGGACATGAATTTTGCCAAATGGGCTAAATTCCCATTTTTCAATTTCTACTATAGGCATACCAAATTTCAATATACCTTCATCATGCATGTTAGATTTCCCAAACATGCAGATGTCAAAATTGCCTAAAAAATTTACCATGGTTATATAATGACCAAATGGCCATGCCACCCAAATTTGGGGGCATTTGGAGTTATGGATCTCCAAAACATAAATTTTTTTAATAAATGATATTTCTCCAAAAACTATTGAAAAATACTTTCCAAAAATTTCCATTTTTGGTCTGTACCTAAGTATGACCTAGTCACATGCATGATAAAAATCTCAGGGCATGTGAACTTAGGGTTTGTCTTGGGCACTTATTTAAAGATCTGCACTAGTCTAGGACCAGTCTTGGTAGAATTGCCCTACAGAGAGCTATAGTCCTCCAATTTACACCTTTAGGGTGCCATTTTAAAGCTAACACCTAGGGCTATATTTTATATGTTGAATACATTTTTTGAACCTACATCTACGAGGCCTCAAAATAGCCCTCAAGGTACATAATAAAGTGTGATAAATACTAAAGTTTAATATATTAATACAACACAAATCTCAAAGCAATAATGGAGGGCATCTGTTCATCTTCCTCCTCCAGACAAGGGCCGAGATTGTCCCGACCTGAAGCCTCTTCAAACATCATTTCCCGGCCACCCCTTGGCCTCCACGATCGTGTACCACCACCACCACCACCTCCGTTGAGGTGGTGGCCATCGTTTGGCAGCGAAATGGTGGCCGAAAACTTCCTCTCTAGCGGTCCCCAGCAATCTCAAAAGCTTGAGATTTTCTCGCACACATCACATGGATCCAAGCTAAATTGAGCTCGAAATCTCTCCTAAATGATCTAGGATGCAAGCACAAAGGGAGAGGAGGAGAAACGGACCTTGATCGGATCCCGACGGTGGCGGTGGTGGTGGTTGGCCATGGAATTTCTCCTCTCCGGCGAGCTAGCCCCCGAACCCGATTCTCCAACAAAAGCTTCGATCCAGGTATCTAATTCCACTCCTTTGGACCTTCTGAAGCTAATGGGAGGGTTGGTTTTGGCTGATATGGGCTGTATACAGAGATTCCATGATGGGGTTTCAGCCATGATCTTTGCTTTCTCCTCCTTGGCTCCAAGTGGCATGAAATTGGGTTGGAAAGGCTAATAATTGATATGTTATATACCTTAGGCTCTTAAGGTTACTATTTACGACAATCTTCTCAATTTCAACATGTTACCCAACAAAAAAAATGGGTCTCTTCTGAGACTTGATTTCTTATTCAACCTTTGGTATTTTTCACGGTGGTTGTCTCTGCATAATCAAGTCATCAGTACGAGGGTTAATTTTACGAGTAACCTACCATTCCACTAATAGATTATATGCACCAATTATTAAGGCGGTCCTATCAGCTTGGGTAAGAAGTGATAATATCACTCGATAGGTAGAGTAGGGACATCAGAAATTAATCCTTAAGTAGTGACTCTTGCGTCAAATTCTTCCCTTGGTAAATTTGGGTATCATCGTACCATAACAAATTTATCTCCGAGGTCGATTATTGACTCAGATACACTGCGAAATCCTCTTGGTAAGTCAAACTAAAGTGGTGTCTTAATTGGATTGTCCAAACTCATTATTTAAATGGACTATTTTCTATGAATTTTTACACATGGGAACACCATTGCTTCCGCTGCATAGTTTGTCCACAAACTATTGCTCGAGTGGGGTGACCCAGTGTTGTGGACTTTTTTCTCATATGATCGTTTGTTCAAGTGATACCAGTTTGTAAGATCCCCACCCCTCCCCTTAGCAGGAGGTAACCCCGGTCTTATGCCCAGAACCGCCGCCTTATGGTGACACGAACACACGGGTTAGTCGACACCACAAGACGTCGATTCTGCTGGCAATTACGATCATTCAAACAGTTTCGGCCAATCGAGAATAGAAGCAAAATAAGTAGTAATAACTAAAATTTCTACAAAGATCACAGTATATATCATATATATATGAAAATGAAAGGTACACCAATGGTCCACAATGAGTACAGAAAGAGAAAAGGGCTTATGCCCTGTACATATCCATCAAATCTCTCTCATACAAAGTAAACTAAGAGGAAGCTAATCTATCATCAGTACACTCGTCATAACCTGATGCCAGGCTGCAGTAGTAGTATGTGGTGGTATCAGCTCCTCATGTTCTGCCACCTCATCCTGTTCGTCGTCCTGGTGCTCCATCTACTCGAGCTCCTAAAATGATACGATCATAACCGACCGTTAGTCATAAAGACTAAGCCATATCGTCCTCGCCACACCCCCGCGACTCCTAGGCACCGAGCAGGAGGACAAAAGCAGAGGACAACAAGGGGTAGAAAAGTATAGCAGTTGACAGTGGATCTAATCTATCAAGATAATGTTACAGCAAGTATATCTCTACTTTAGTAGTTCTATATAGTACAAGTAAGGTAAGTAAAAATAGAACTGAAAAGAAGTGCGAGAAGTAAAGTAAAGAACGGAGCAGAAAGTAAACTATATACTGTTAAACTATCATCACAGAAGTACCTAAACTTATATGAATGCCCATACAAACTTATAAGTTAAGGTTTCACAAATGTAACTTATCATATAAAAGAGCCTATACTAATTTATATGATAAGGATCTATGGTGCGTATGTCCAAAGCATGTATGTATGATATGGTATGCAGGTTATGATTCATACAAGTGCAACTCACACACGCGACTCTATGATCACAGACCTTTAGTTCCCACTTTTTGGAGCTAGCATCACTCTCTCGTACCACCATTGTGGCTAAGGCAGTAGCGGAATGGGCTCTTCCGCTTCCTAGACGGGTATACACACTACCAAGCCCAGACCCTTCGTACGCCTCTATATACGTCCTAGGTGCACTCTAGAGTCTTTGCGTACTAATGTTGGCAAAACTACCAGACTTTCTTGGTCGGGTGTGCATTTTCGGGGATTGTCCATTGGACCACAGTATAAACAACCTACTGGCCCCTCAAACCTCACACCTCACCAGAGTCACTGTACTTCCATCGGTGTGACGATTGGCCCAGTACCACAAGACCCGCCACTAGTTTTGTTTCTATTCACATACAAGGTATCTCAACCCGAGCCACCAGCTCGCAGGACCAAACCCTTCCTGATGTCAAACTCTCGAGCGTTCAGCTAGCAGGACTAACTGTCCTAAAACCCTCAAACCCTTCACGGGTGATATTGTCACATCATTATCTTAATCCTGAATCCCTCCAACCCTTCACGGGTGAGAATTTTACCATGTTCTCTTAGCTAATTAGACTACTCTTATCTAGTGTTTGTTATACCTAACAATTTATGGTTAATTCAAGGACTGCCCAGGGTATGCCCAATGAAGGGGTCTCGGAGGCACTAAGAACCAAGATGGGATTGAAAGCCCAAATTTCCCTTTCGCAAGGATACTTAATTTTATTAATGTCTACCCATGATAGATACCCAGCTCTCATTATTACTCTGGAACGAACCTAATGACTTACGATATTATTGGGGAATCAGATGTCTTCCGCTGGTCTCCAATCTAGCTACTATCCTTGGGTTTTTACAATCTATCACTCGATACTATAAAGTGACCTACTAGATACCAATCAGGGTTTATCTTCCCAATATAGTTATCAACTCAACCTTCTATCGTATGCAATGTGGGTCCCAGTAATACCTGCTAATTTTGCTAAGCGCAACTCATGACCTAATACTAACCCGTATTATAGGACTTCCAATTCCTTGGGCCAAATGCCTCTAATTAATTATCATGGGTTGGTATGGTGTATGGTGTTGACCATTTAGGATTTCACCATTTTTTTAAGTAATTAAGACTCTAAATTAAATCTTTTAATTAAGTGACCTAAGTCATTTTGTGCATGATGTACTATATCAAATAATTCAGCAAGCCTAAGAATTTTTCCTGATGTTAAACTAGGTTAAATTTTACTGCATACCAAGGATCATAATTTTTCCATTTAAATTTCTATATATTCTCTAATTAAGATTAAAACCATAATTAATCCATTTTCCAAATGAAGTACTTCAACTATCCAACCAAAAATTCTTAAAAAATTACTAGAGATCAATATAGATATAATAACACAAAATACACAATTTCATGATCCTATCCAATGATTTTACTCAATAAAATTCCATAATAATGATATTACCAAAATGCCACTACTTGAGTTTTTAACATATATAATCACCCATAAATTCTCAAATAAATATACAACGTTCTAATCATAGAATTATGATTCTATAAATTTTCCCATAATTATTCAGTAATAATTTCCTTTACTTTTAATTAATTTCCAAAAAGGAACAATAAGGTAATTCTACTAAAAACTCAAGATAAAATTTCCAAAAAAACTTATAAAATTTTCCAGAGGTGTAAGATGTCCTACTAGGGTTTGGGACAGATTTTTAGAATTTATAAATGTAATTGGCCCTATTTTCAAATTTAATTTCTAAATGAACATAATTTCCAATAATTCCATTTAATGGGATTTTTGATCCCAAAAATCCCATCCTTCCTATGGGAGGTGTAATTAATCTTTATAAGCCTCTATCCAGAGTTTCATGGACATGCATTGGGCCAAATGGGCTTAATTCCCATTTTCCATTTCTACTATAGGCACACCAAATTTCAATATACCTTCATCATACATGTTAGATTTCCAAAACATGCAGAGTTCAAAATGGCCTAATTTGTTTACCATGGAAATTTAATGGCCATTGGCCATGACACCCAAATTTGGGGGCATTTGGAGTTGTAGATCTCCAAAAATTCAATTAATTTAATAAATTATATGTCTCCAAAAACTATCGAAACATACTTTCCAAAAATTCCCATTTTTGGTAAGTACCTAGGTATGACCTAATCACATGCATGACAAAAATTTCAGGGCATGTGGATTTAGGGTTTGGCTTGGGCACTCATTTAACGATCTGCCCTAGTCTAGGACCAGTCTTGGTAGAATGCCCTTACAGAGAGCTGTAGTCCTCGAAATTACATCCTTATGGTGTCATTTTAAAGGTAAGACCTAGGGATACATTTTATATATTGAACAAATTTTCTGAAACTGCTTCTACGATACCTCAAAATAGCCCGCAAGGTACCAAATAAAGTGTGACAAAATACTAAAGTTTAATATATTAATACAACACGAATCTCAAAGCAATAATGGAGGGCATCCGTTCATCTTCCTCCTCCAGCCAAGGGCCGAGATATTCCTGATGTGGAGCCTCTTCAAAATTCATTTCCTGGCCACCCCTTGGCCTCCACGGCTTGCTAGCACCACCACAACCTCCGTTGAGGTGGTGGCCATCGTTTGGTGGCGAAATGGTGGCCGGAAACCGCCTCTCCGGCGATCCTGAGCAAGCTCAAAAGCTTGAGATTTTCTCCCACACCTCACATGGATCCAAGCTCTATTGATCTCAAAATCTCTCCTAAATGATCTAGGAGGCTAGCACAGAGGGAGAGGAGGAGAAACGGACCTTGATTGGATCCCGACGGCGGCAGTTACGGTGGTTGGCCATGGAATTTCTCCTCTCCGGCGAGCTTGCTCTCGAACCCGATTCTCCACCAAAATCTTCAATACAGGTCTAGAATTCCACTCCTTTGGAATGTCTGAAGCTAATGGGAGGGTTGGTTTTGGTTGATATTTGTTGTATACAGAGATGCCATGATGGGGATTTCGGTCATGTGCTTTGGTTTCTCCTCCCTGGCTCCAAGTGCCATGAAATTGGGTTGGAAAGGCTGATAATTGATGTGTGGGTTCAGATGTGGGCTTGGGAAGAGATGAGGAGGGCCACATATGTTTGATCCTTAGTTTTGATTTGGGCTTGGTTCACTAATCTAGGCTATGTCAGACTCATATTGTATAGCTAGGGTCTAGTCTAGTGTCTAGTCTAGTGTCAAAGGTGTCAGTCAGGTCAACAACTCATTGAGACAATACCAAGACATCAGAGACTTAGAAGACAGCAGAGAGTGAACAAGGCAGAAATTTTGCTAAGTAAAAAGTCGTTCGACGATCTCTGAAAAGAGCTCGATGATCTTCGTTCTGCGCTCAACGATCTCTGAGTTAAATCTCTAAATGCTGAGATTGACGATTGCGGAACTCAGGTCGACAATCTCTGATCTACTTTAAGGACTGAGATCGACGATCAACCATCTCAGTTCGACGATCTTGAAGTCCAGTTTAGAAAGCAGATTTTCAGGTCAACGATCACAGGGCTCAGCTCGACGATAGAGGATGTTTGAGTTCGACGATCTCAAGACCAGATCGATGATTACTGCAAGATCAACATTGTATTCCCTGTAGTTATTATTTTTCCTTATTGACTGTTTATTCTTTTGTTTATATGACTCTGAATGATTAATGCATATATTCTCTGAATATAGTCGTTCCTTGGCAAACATTAATTGTTGGTTTTCACAGAGTTATTATAAAGCCTTTCTCAGGACAGTTAAGGAAATGAGTTTATTCTCTTATAGTCATTGCACAAGTTCCCGTGATTCCGGCAGTCAATCAATATGGATGATTTAAAATTCAATTTGGAATTATTCAAAGGAAACACTCAGAGAATAAAAGACACCGAGAATTATTATTCAGGACTTCTTGATGCAGTCGATAGACATTTGAAAAAAATCACAAGGCTGCAAGAAAAAGAAGAAGAACAGCTCTCAGTTCCAAAAACAAGAGTTCATTCAGGAAGCTTGTGGATACAATCATCTTCAATCAGTCTTAGTTTTCTGGAATTCAAGTCCTACACCCTGTACAAGGCTCTGATCTCCTGAACCATTCAAATCACAGGACAAGCCTTGATTCCATCAGGATCACTCACAAGTCTTCTCTCATTTTGTTTGAGAAAAGAGAAGACAACTCAACTTTTTTCCTTCCCCCCTCTATGTAAAGGGTTCTTACTCCCTTCAAAAGTAATTTCTGGTTGTGAGGTCTCCTGATCAAAAGACTTCAAGTTTGTTTTTCGACACCTGATCAAAAGCTAGAAGGGTTGTAATATCTAATTTGAAATAGATATTATTTGGTGGCAGTCACCTTACCAAAAACCTGAGAGTGATTCCTACCAGGGTGGTAGAATAGTGGATGTACCCAGATTTGGGGAACCACTATAATTTCTTGTGTCATCTGATTTCACCTTTTCTTTTTGCTCTTGTTATTTTTTGTGATATTTAGAATAGTTCTCTAGTTTTCCTTCTGCTTAAATAATTATTGGTATCACCTATATTTGTACTCTACAGATAGAATAGATTAAAACAGCCAAAAGTTTTTAAACACTCTATTCACCCCCCCTAGAGTAGATCTTAATAACTCCCTCCTTTCAACATGGCCTCCATCCCAATTTTCCTCATTTTTCTCTCTCCTTTACTTGGGTAAACTCACAAAATACCCTCTTGCATGTTACTACATTCCAAAACCAGAGGGTAGGGGCTGTAAATGAGCACTTATGTTGATCATGGGCCTTGGTTCATTGGCATAGCCCATTGGAAATGAGTGTGGCTCTCATTTTCTCTCTTTAGGCCTTATGTTGACCAAGTTGACTTTTAGGGTTGACTTGGTAAACTTGATGAGTGGGCTGGCCTCACTTGATGGTCATGAACCCCATGTAATCACCAAACATGGGTTGGGCCATGGCTCAAGGCCTTAGCCCATTAGGAATGAGCTTGGTCTTCAAATTTACTTAAATAGGCCAAAGGTTGACCAAGTTGACTTTTAGGGTTGACCTGGTCAACATGATGAGTGGTCTGACCCCACTTGATGATCATGAGCCCTATGGCATCACCCAATATGGGTTGGGCCATAGTGATGCCCCCCTTGGGCTAATTGGTCCTATATGTGTGGAGTTGACCAAATTAGGGTTATGGTTGACATGGGTCAACTTCGGTAATTGGTTGTCCCAATGATGCGGCTTTTTGTTTACTTAGATTGCTTCTAGGGTTAGGGGCATAGTGGTCGGGTCAATATGTACCTATGATTCTATTTTGGGCTAGTTTGACATGATTTGACTTGAATCCTATAGTGGGCCCTATGAAAATCCACCCTAACTCCATGGGTCAAACCTAGCCTAACCCCATTCATCCACCACATTTCCTAACCTAATCTAAGTTTAAGGGTCTAGTAGGAAATGGGATGTTACATAAATGGATATTTCCGTGAAGCATATTCAAGAGAAGCTTCGTATAGCTCAGGAGCGTTATGAGAAGAACACTATTCGACAAAGAACTGATTTGGAATTTGTCGTTGGGTACATGATGTTTCTTAAAGTTTCCCCATTATCTGGTGTCTAAGGGTTTCGTAAAAACCATAAGTTAGATCCTAGGTATGTGGGACCCTTCGAGATTATTGAACGTATTCGAATGTCATCTTATAGGCTGGATTTGCCCGCAAGTTTTCTTAGTGTTCACAATGTGTTTCACGTAAGCCTGTTGTAGAAATGTGTGCTTAGCGACCGATAAGTTCTTAACTCTGTGCCCCAATTGGAGCCCAACATTTCTTATGTTGAGATGCCTATCGCATTCTGGATACTCAAGATCGAGTGTTGCGAAGGAAGACCATACTAATGGTTAAAGTTTTGTGGCGAAACCAAGACGTGGAAATCGCGACTTGGGAGTTGGAGTCATCAATGAGGGAGGCTCATCCTCATCTTTTCTCCTAGTTTCTTTTGGTATGTATTTCCATTCTATAATCTTTGATTATTTTCCTTCCAAAGTAGAATCTTTTGTGCGTAAAGTTTCGGGATGAAACTTTCTTTTAGGATGAGTGGTTGTAACGCCTCTGATTTTTCAAGGTTTATTTAAAATCCCTTTAATGACATATTTGGATGTCAGGGCATTACGTTGATGCGTAGTTGGTGGGTACCGCTGTCGAAGCAATGCTTTTCCTCATTGGTATCCGAGGTTTTGGTTTGGGAGTATTAGCTTGGCTAATTTCTCCTATGTTTTGATATTCCCTTGCGAGCTGGGGTTCATTTTGGAACACGGCAGAGCGTTTTTGGGATATTTGATGTTTTGACATCGGGGAGTATTTACCCGAGTTAAGTTTGTTGGATTTTGATTTCTACTTCGCCGTTTGATTCATAGCGTCGATATTTAGCTACGGTGCGATTTTTGTAGAAATCCGAGTTAGTGCGAGTTTGGTAATTTGGACATTTTAATTATAATAATAATATATTATATTATTTATCCCCTATAAATAGCCTTACGATAAGACAAAAACCCTATTCATCTTCTTCCTTAAAACTGTCGGCCTGTATTGCGGAAGACGAGAGAAATAGACCTTGCAAAGCCTTTGGTCGTTGTTTATAGGAGCTCCGGTGCACGATATCGTCATCGGAGAGTAGATCTATTTAGCTCTAACAAAGATCTACATTTCTATGGTGAGTTTTTCCAGTTTATTTGTTTTTAGAGATTAAGGTATGCGGTTTTGACCTTCTCTCCTCTTGAAAATTTTCAAGTTTTGCTGCTTAGGTATTTTTGCGGCCAGATCCATGAGGAGGAGCACTAGTGTTGCCGGAGTTCGGCAAAGATTTGAGGCACGTGGCAGTTTTCACCCTTGCTCATTCTTTATTTCCTATTATCTTGTTTCCTTTATGGTAGAGAAATTGGGATTAGGGTAGGGGTTGTCCATTTTGACCTGCTGCTTAGTGCGAAATTTCTGGTCAAGGGCCATTCATCGTATATGATTGTTAGTATGAGTTAAATTTTTCGTCTCTCGTCTGATAGTGTTTAAACCCATCTATTTGTACCTATTAGCCTAAGTAAATTCATCTTATATGATTGTTTGCCTAGGCAAAATCAATCGAGTGTCGGGCTGTCTGTTAATCTGTCTAGATTTGGCATATGCCTCTATTAGTCTAAGTCAGGATTAGTCGTATTAGGCAGGTTAGAATTCTTGGAATATAGTTGGAGAATTTGGTCTAAGTAAAATTCGGCGAGTGTCACTAGGAGCAGAGTCAAATTTGTTGAGTATCCAATGTAATTTTGTAGGGTAATGCTTGGCATTGAGTTAAGTCCAATTCATCGAGTATTAGGCGTTGAGTTCGTCGAGTATAAGATTTGGCGTTGAGTGTTTTCGTATTCGTCGAGTATTAGGAGTTGAGTCGACGAATATAAGGCATGACATTGAGTGAAGTTCACTTGCCATTGAGTGATGTTTTTGATAAAGTTAAATTCATCGAGTAATCTCGACGAATTCGTCGAGTAACACCAACTTGGCATTGAGTGGTCTGTAAGGCTAAGGCAAAAGAGTTGAGTTCTCTGAATGCACTCAACGTGGCATTGAGTGAAATAACATTGAGTGAAACCTTGGAGTTGAGTAGCTTTGAGAGTAAGTATAAAGCGTTGAGTGGACTCAATGCGGCGTTCAGTGTACTCAACACGACATTCTGTGGAGATAATTTCGCTGAGTAATCTGGTTGACATTGAGTATGTTGAATGCAGTCAACGAAGCGTCGAGTGTACTCGACGCTTTTACCATGGACTAAGTATTTTTTCTGGATTATGCTGAATTCGTCAAGTATGAATTAGAATAGCTATCACTTGGGAATTTTCTTCCTTTATGTCAAGGAGAGTTTCTGTATTCGGTTTGAGGTTATAGGTGTTTATGGATGTAATGTGTGGCCCTTGATTTGTAGTAGATGAAGGACCCCCAACCTAGTGCCCAATTGTGAATCATTATACTGCTGGACTTGTTTTTTTTGTCTGTGTTGAGTTGGATAATGTTGCCATCGCCACAGCACCTTATTATATATATTTTTTGATTGTTGGGTTGAGTTGGACAATGTTGTCACCACCCTAGTATCATGTTGAAACAATTGGACTGTCAGGTTGTGTTGGACAATGTTGCCACCACCACAATACCTTCTCGGAATATGTTGGGTATGTAATTTTGGGTTGGACAATGTGGCTACCAACTCATGGCCATTTCTTACCAGTGTTAATGATTCATATGAGTAGAGTTATTAAGTCTCTTTCCTCGTATTGTACATATATATATATTATTCTGCTTAATTTTGCAGATATACTCGAAGCATTGCTTCGTTACGCACTTGGTGCAATTTTCTTACTTTTGAACTCAATAAGTAAATCTTTTATCATTGTCATATGATTAATTGCTGAGATTTGACAGCTTCCTTATGTTTGGGTTGGTAACCCTTTATTCCTTTTTGATTTATTGTTAACCTTTTGATCTTTGATCTCGACTTGTATTTTCATTCTTGCTGAGGTGTTCTTTCTTTGAATGCCTCGGGTTTGGAGAGGTAGCCGGTTGAGCGGCTAGGGTTAAATTTTGGCTGGTACTCTGCAGTTGTCATTTCCTCACCGACTGTGAGGTAGTTGTTGTTTGTTTTCTTTTAGTTCAGAAATACATACCTTTTAGTGGGTTCATGTCAGGCTGTTGACACCCACTGGAATTTTAATGTTTAATGTTAAGTACTTTCTAACTGTTAAGCATTTTTCTTGTGCTGGTTTGGATTTACTTGCTCTCTAGGAAGGTTTTATGCAAGGTTGTGTGTTAGATATTTTAAAGTATAAACATATTACCGCTATTAACTCATGCATGACTTCTTTTGAAGCTAAAGTCATTATATCTTATTGAACGTACAAACAAATTTCTATACTTATACTAAATCTAAGGTCATGCATAACATGGGTTGTCCAATGGGGATGTTTATGCTCATGTAGGATGTTAACCATTGTAAACAAACTATTTCTATAGCGTATACTTATATTTTCAGTCGTGGACAAGTTGATCCACTGATCCAAGGGATACGTCCATCAAAACTTAACTTGAAACATGTTATTCTCAAATCATAACTTGGTATTTTCATAAAATGTGTTAGGATTGGAGTTTTCTTGATTGTCTATAGTTATACCCTGCACGACGTTGCATCACAATGTGTGTTTTCTCTTACTCTGATATACATTTAAATTCAGAGAAAATGTGGGTTGTGATAGTGATCCTCTCGGGTTAGCACAGTAATCCTCAAGAATAACCCTAAGTCAACTTCTATTTATTCCTAAATGAATTAACAGATGAAATAGTCGTTATCGCCAAACCCATAATTTATAGAATTTTGCTCAAGAAATATTCATCAAGATGAATCAAGATGTCTTGACGAATCATCGAAATGACACAAGATAGTCTGACGAATTTGTTGAGAAGACTTGAGGCACATTTGTCAAAATAACTCGGGATGAATCAACAAATTCGGCGAGATGACTTTGACACATTCATCGAAATGACAGAAGATGACTCGACGAATTCATTGAGATGACACGAGATGTCTGATGATAACTCAATGAATTCATTGAGATGTCTCAGGATAACTCGATGAATTGACTTTTCTTCTCGAATTCCATTTCAGTCAAGTGCTTGGTCATTCACTCATATCATATATGAGTAAGACCAACACAATCCATTCCTCCAACTTCTAAAAAATCTTTTATGCGCGACCATATAGGATCGTATCGCTTTGGCAGTGAAACTACCTATTTGACCACTTCTATATCATCATTGTAACACCAATATATATATATATATAGAGAGAGAGAGAGAGAGATGAAGGTTGAAGCAGTGATTTAATCTGAACAACAATTTTTCCAATGATCATTGTACTCAGATTAGATCGTGGTTTTTGGAAGATTGATTTCGATAGAGAAGGATATGAATATTATTATCTGTAATTAAAGCTCTTCCTTGAATCAGTAGACCTCATCTTTGTTTCTAAATCTAAAAATAGAATCAGTTCTTCTTTTTCTTAAGGGCTTATCAATTGCTGCATCAGATTTAGTAAAGATTATAGGATAATTTTGATTACGGAATTATAATCAATGAGATTATCTTATTCAAGGATTCATCTGAGTTCAAGATATCAATTCACTAAGTGCTAAATAGTCATCAAGATTTTGCTGAGAGGACTCATCAAGATGATCAATAAATCGTCAAATCTTATTCTATTTTTTTGTATCGTTATCATTTTCATTTTTTGAAAAGAGTTTTGTGAATCCCTCTTCAAAGGATTTAGTTAGAGATTGTGAGAGTCTCCTTGTAAAAACACTACAACAAATTACACTTATATTAAGGACCTACATCATTACAATAAGTACCAAATATCGTTACAAAAACTATTTGGTAACGAAAAAAACATTATGTAACGGTCGTCCTCTAAAGCTCAACGCTAATACTTCTTATAACAAATGTATGTGTGTCATTACAATAAATTATTTACAATAATAAAAAAGATTCTACCGGCCGGTTGCCGGTCGCCGCTCGCCGCCACTGTCCGCCCGCTGACCGCTGGCCGCCGGCCACCGCTCGCCTCCCGCCGTCGCGCCTGCCCGCGAGCCTAGCATATTTAAAAAATTCATTGTGGAATAGGCAATATAAACCCAAAATTGATGATTTAACTGGCGGTGTGGGACTAAAATGGCCAAACATATTGTGAGAAAAAATTACTATTTGTAACGAAACATTAGTGTTGTTATAAATACTTACATTTATAGTAACAAATTAATTTTTATTATAACAAAATATAAAATATTCATTACACAAAGTACTTTTTGGTAACAACAACAAAAATTCGTTACTAAATATAGCTATTAGTAAAAAACTGTGTTTTAGTTATATTTTAGTCCTTACAACATGTGCAGTTTGTTGTAGTGAAATACTCAGATTATATTGGTTCAATATCTCATTATCATAAGATCTGGCGATTGGTTCTAATAGTCTCCTTATCAAAAGACTTGAGCATAATGATAGTGAATTTGTACCAGCAGGTAGAAGAGTGGATGTACACAGATTTTTGGGAACCACTTTATGTCTTGTGTCTTCTTTGTTTGTTCATTATTCTGTGATTTCGTATTTGTTCTATTGTGATTTTAATTATATGTTCTTAATTCTGGTTAATCGCTTGAGTAAATGAAAATTATATAAATTATATAGTTAATTTTGAAATAAATTTTAATCTCTATTCACCCCCTCCCCCTCTACGAAATCTCTGAGGAATTAGTTAACTATTCTCCCATTTCACATGACCAGAGATGTCAGATGGAAATTGGTCTTGAGCATGAATTGATGAAATTAGGTTTACACTCCCTAGGAATTACATTTTGCCCATTTGAGCAGAAACACCTGTATACCACAAAATAAACTAAGTTATAAATAAAAAATCAAAAACAAAGTAATTATTCATTAATTTACATAAATTATAAACAATTTGAATTAAAACTATATTTAAATATTTATTAAAAATATAAATAATTTACTACTCATCAAGGAGCATCCAAGGAGAAGGTCGATAACCCCATTAATGGCAGCCTAAAAAACAACAAGCCTCGACCCCATTTTAATCTTCCACCATCTTACCTATATCGTATGCCACCGAGCATAGGCTTTACTTAAAGAAATTAGAATCAAGAATGCTAAATTGAGCAAGCTTGTCGAAGAAAGCAAAGGTAATGGCACATTGCCTGAATGCCCGAGCCTGAGCCTAATTAAAAGTGTGTTTCTCCTCCCCTCCCTCTATTCTAGACTCTTAGCTCATTTAGAAAGAGATCCAAGCTCAATAGAGCTTTGATACATTCTCATTATAGGTATGTTTTTGGCCAAAATTATTTATCCCCCACTCACTATAAAAGTGTTTTCCGACAGGCAAACTGTTTCCATTCGACCACCACCACCTTAATGGAGGTGGGGGTGGTTCCTGACCATGGATACCATGGGATTGCCATGAATTAATTTCCCAAAATGGCACAGGTCGGGACAATCTAAACCGTTGAAAAGAGGTTGAGGATGAGATGATGTCGTCCATTCTTCATCAAGATCTGTGTTGCGTGATAGATATATACTATAGTTTGTATTTAAATATTTATACAATCTGTCACACTTAAACAGACATTTTCAAGCATAAATTAGGTCCCCTTAGAGGTAGATCTAGGTCAAGTAATGAACATCAAACTTTTATCCAATTGTATGTACTTTCTACGGAATTTTAGATCACCCGATTTGGTTCCCTATAGCCCCCAGAATCTCAATTTTACTGAGGGGTCTCCAAAAGTTGATCTAGTCATTATTTTGTTAATTCCTAACTCTTGACTCATTGCATAGGTCAGTAATTTTGGCAATTCATAAGTACCTTGATAGAGTTCCCATCCAAATATCAGAATTTTGGGGGAATATTTTCATATAGTTTATGTAAAAATTTAATTATGTATGTATAGGTGATATACATGACTTGAAAACCTAAAAATGAACCAAATCTCTAGTAGATTGTTGTTTAGTTTATTATATGCCACTGGTCAAAATTTGGGGCCCTTTGACTTTCTATATGTGGGTGTAGTCCACTTGCATGAATCTTATATGTTTGGAAATTGTGTGTATATAGAACAAAATGATATTTTGTATATATGACAACTTCCACATTTATCGATGAAGTACCAAAATGTGATGTCCAAATTCCTAATTAAATTTTTAGAGGTTTATTATGACATAAAAATGTGTTTAACAGAGAATCACAATTTTCCAAAATAATTTGATCAATAAAATTCCACAAATACATTTATAAGGTTATTGAATCATTGAACAAGAACTATATAATTTATTCATTCAAAATTTCGAATAAATTTTGAAGGTTCATCATGCTCTAAAAGATATCTAGCCATAGAATTGAAATTCTTTAAGTTAAATTGACCATGATTATTTCACATATTCATAAGTGTGACAAATATAAATAACAATATTCCACAAGGAAACTGATACTCAAAGATTATCATTAAATTAATAGAGATGTGTTTTGACCTAACTAGATATGTGACAGGGATTTGGCTTTTTCCTAATTCATTTAGTCACATATATTTTATTTATTTCAAAGTGTGACATAATTGATATTAATGTAATAATTACAAATATTATGTCCGCAAATCCTAATTTTGCCAAAGGTGATACAATCCATCATAATACCTGCATGGTCAAAATTTCATTGACATGCAACAAGCTATTTGCGAAAAATACACTAAATAACATGCTTTTACTAGATGCACTCCAAGCATACAAGGTTCATGCAAGTTGAATATACCCACACGTAGAAATCCAAATGGTCCCAAATTTTTATTAATGGCACATAATGATCTAAATAACAATCTACCGGAGATTTGGATCGTCTTGAAGTTGTCTAGCCATGTTAATCACATATGCATGCATAATTAAATTTTTACATAAACTATAAGAAAATTTCCCCAAAAGTTCTGATTTTTGGATGGGAACTATCTCTAGGTACTCCTTATGCATGGCAAAAATTTTACACCCATGCAATGAGTCTAGAGTTAGGAATTAACAAAATAATAATTACGTCCACCATTAGAATTCCCCTTAGTAAAATTTATATTCTGGGGTTGTAAGGTGTAACAACCCAAGTTTCCCATGTGTAAAAACAACAAATTTTCTAGTTACTGGAAGCTACTGCCCGACAATAGTAAGATACCCCTAGCGGTAGCGGGCATCGAGTTGATGGCGTCGAGAATATCCAGTGGCATCTAGTTGTTGGCATTTAGTTGAAGGCGTCAAGAACCAGTGACGTCGAGATTCTACCGCCAGGCAAGAGAGATATTGTCATCAATAGCATGCCATGTGTCAGATAAGGCTGGGCGGTCATTAAGTGGCAAAGCGGTGCTGACTGGGTCAAGCGGCAACCTGCGAGTATATTGCACCGCAATAACGTGCTACTATGCAGCGGTAATGAAATTTAAAAGAATGGCCAATTAAATCAGTCCATCCATTCCTTTTGGCCTGAAGATCAGATGGTTGAGGTTTGGACTATGAATATTAAGGGTCAGAGGTGAGAAAACTTTTCTCATTTCACTTTCACTCTCTCACTTTCTCTTGGACCTTAAGAAAGAAGAAGAAAGAAAGGAGAGGAAGGAGAAGACTGATTAAATCCTCTCAAAGAGGTTGGAAGGAGTTCTTGTGGTAAGATTCACGAGCAGAGGTTGGATTTGTGGAGAGGAAGGTGTTTAAACATTTCCATCCAAATATCTTATAATTTCATGGCTCCTAAGCGATCAAAAAGGGTAATGATATTACTCCATGGACAAGTGAATTCCTTATTTGATAGGTGCATGGAAACCCTCACCAATTGGTAGAGAATGAAAAGTTTCCAACGGGTCGATCGGTGTTATCCTCGGTATTAAACTTGTATGTAGAGTCCGGAATCAAAGTACGGAATATGCATGATGTGTGAAACCCATCCAGACAAGTTGTTTTGGATTGGTGATGATTGATTTACGTATTGGAGAATACTCCACGGATAAACGTGTAGTTTTATGGAGTTTTAGGGTGTGCAGCTTGCTGCAGTTAGTACTGGAGATGTGCTCCAGGAAAACACCTAGATTTGGGACAGGAACGTTGTTCTATCTTTTATCACCTGACGGTAGCGATACCGCTGGCGGTAGCTCCTGGTCGTATCCAGAAAGCCGATTGTGATTGATATTGTAAGACCCCTCTCCCCTTACCAAGGAGGTAACCCGGCCTTATGCCCATAATTGCCGCCTTATAGTGACACAAACTCATGGGTTAGTAAACACCGCAAGACGCCGATTCTGCCAGCTAGTACGATAATTTAACCTGTTCGGCCAATCGATAGTAGAAGTAAAACAGTAGTGTGTAACACTAACTAGTCCACAGAATCACGGTACATATCATATATATGGTAATGAAAAGTACAACAGCAGTCCACAATGAGTACAACAAAAAGAGAAGAGGGCTTATGCCCAATACATTTATATCAAATCTCTCTCTCATAAATACAAACAATCGGAAACTAATCTATCATTGGTATACGCGTCAACACCTTACACCGGGCTGCAGTAGTAGTAGGTGGTGGTATCAGCTCCTTAAGTCCTGCCACCTCATCCTGCTGGTTGTGCTGGAGCTCCATATCCTTGAGCCCCTAAAATGATATGGTGACAACCGACCTTTAGTCATAAAGACTAAGCCATTTCCTCCACACCTCACCCTCGCGGCTCCTAGGCACCGTGCGGGAGGACGAAGCGGAGGGCAATAAGGGGTATAAAAAGGAAAGTAGGTGATAGTGGATCTATTCTATCAAGATTATGTAATAACAAGTATATCTCTACTCTAGCAGTTCTATATAGTACAAGTAAAGTAAGAAAGAACTATACTGAAAGGAAGTGTTGTAAACAAAGTAAGGAACAGAGCAAAAAGTAACTATCTACTGCTAATTATCATCATAGAAGTACCTTAACTTATATGAATGCCCATATAAACTTATAAGTTAAGGTTTCCAAATATAACTTATCATATAAAAGAGCCCATACTAATTTATATGATAAAGATCTATGGTGCGTATGACCAAAATATGTATGTATGTTATGTATGCAGGTTAAGATTCATATAAGTACAACTAACGCACGCGATTCTGTGATCACAGACCTTTAGTCCCCGCTTTTTGGAGATAGCATCACACTCTGGTACCACCGTTGTGGCTACGGTAGCAGCGAAATGGGCACTTCCTCTTCCTAGTAGGGTATACATACTACCAGGCCCAGACCCTTAGTACGCCTCTGTACACGTCCTAGGTGCACTCTAGAGTCTCTGTGCACTAATGCTTGCCAACTGCAAGACTTTCTAGGTCGGGTGTGCATTTTTTGGGATTGTCCTCCAGACTGCAGTATAAACAACCTACTAGCCCCTCAAACCCTTACACCTCACCAGAGTCACCGTACTTCCATCGACGTGTAATGATTGGCCCAATATCGCATGAACTGCCACTTGTTTTGTTTCTTTGCACATGCAAGGTATCTCAACCCGAGCCTCCAGCTCGCAGGACCAAACCCGTCATGATTTCATACTCCTGAGCCTCCAGCTCGCAGGACCAACACGTCCTGAAAAAACCTCTCGAGCCTTCAGCTCGCAGGACCAACCTATTTTGATATCAAACTCTCGAGCCTCCAGCTCACAGTACTAACTATCCTGAAACCCTCCAACCCTTCATGGGTGAGAATGTTACATCATTCTCTTAATCTTGAATCCCTCCAACCCTTCACGAGTGAGATTGTCACATCATTCTCTTAACCTATTAGACTACTCTTGTATAATGTTGTTTTACCTAGCAATTTAGGGTTAATCCCAGGACTGCCCAGGGTATGCCCAATGAAGAGGTCTCGGGGGCACAAAGGAACTAAGATGGGATTGAAACCCCCAAGTTCCCTTTCATAAGGATACTTACTTTTATTAATGTATACCCATGATCCATACCCAGCTCTCGTTATTACACTGGAACGAACCTAAAGACTTAGGATATTGTTGGGGAGTTGGCGTTCTTTCGTCGGTCTCCGTTCTAGCTACTGTCCTTGGGGTTTTGCACTCAATCAATAGATACTAAGAAGTGACCTACTAGACACCAACCAGGGTTTCAACTTTCTAATTAAATTCTATTTCAAACCTCTTTTCATATCCCACTATAGGTCCTTGTGTTATACCCTACTTTTGTTATACACAACCCACGACCTAACATTTACCCATGTGATATGACTTCCAAATCCCTTGGGCAAGATGCCCCTAATTATTTATCATGGGTTGGTATGCTATAAGATGTTGAACATTCAAGATTTCACTACTTTTCTAAGTAATTAAGGCCTTATATTAATTTTTTTAATTGTGTGACCTAAGTCACTTTGTACATGATGTACTAAATACAATGGTTCCATAGATCTAAGAAATTTACTTGGTGTTCAATGAGGTTAAATACGACTGCCTACAAGAATTCATAAACTTCCCATGTAAATTTCTAAATAATTTCCATTTAAGATTAAAATCACAATTTGATCATTTTCCAAATGAAGAATATCAACTATACATCCAAAATTTTTTGAAAAATTACTAGATGCCATTATTGATATTATAAAACATCATATAGAAATTGATGACCCTAAATAGTGATTTGCATAACAAAATTCTATAATAGTAATATTACCAAAATGCCACTACTAAAATTTTCAACATCCATAATCACCGATAAATTCTAAGATAATTACCTATGGTTCTAATCACAGGAAAGAGTTACTATAAAATTTCCCATAATTTTCCAGCAATCATTTCCTTTACTTTTTATTTATTTCCAAGAAGGGGCAAAAATGTAATTCTACTAAAAACTCAAGGTAAAGTTTCCAAACAAGCTTATAAAATTTTTTAGAGGTGTATGATGTCATACAAGGGCTTGTGACAGAGTGTCTGAATTTATAAGAATATTTCACCCTATTTTTAATTTTTATTTCCAATAATTCCAAATAATGGGATTTTTGATCCAAAAAATTCCATCCTTCCAATGGGAGGTGTATTTCATCCCTATAAGCCACTGTCCAAAATTTCATGGACATGCATTAGGCCAAATGTGCTAAAACCCCATTTTTGCTTTTGGAACAATTATTTACAAATATACCCTCAACATGCATATTGGTTTTCCCCAACATGCAAAGGTCCAAATTGTCTAAAATTTCTACCATGGACTTATAGTAACCTTAAGACCATGTCTCCAAAATTAGGGGGCATTTGGATAAGGGAATCGTTCTATTTTTATTTTTACTTAATAAATGAATTATCTATTAAAACTATAGACAAAAATCCACCAAAAATTCTAATTTTGGACAAGGCTTAGTTTTAATCCAACCACATGCAGGACCAAAATTTCACTACATGTGTACTTAGAGTTTGGCTTGGGCACTCATTTAAAAATCTGTCTTAGCCTAGGACCAGTTTTAGTAGAATGGCCGTACAGGGAGTTATAGTGCTCCAAAATACAAGTTTAGGGTGTCAAAACTTAGGTAAGACCTAGATATACCTTTTTCATGTCGGAACATATTTCTGAAAATGCCTCTAAGAGGCCTAAATTAAGCATGCATAGTTACTGTAAAAATATTACCGAGAAATACACATATAAATAATAATAACTTTAATTTAAATCTCTTAATTTCAACGACATCCTATCATCTTCTCCAACCAGTCGACGCTCCAGATTGCCCCGAACTGGGCTGCCTTAATTTGGCTATTCCCGGCCACCCGACCACCTCTACGGCCAACCACCACATCCATTGAGGTGGTGGTAATCGTTTGGCGGTGACTTGGCCGTCGGAGGCGATAGTTTTTGGCGAACTTGAACTTCATTAAAATCCGAAAATTCATGAAATGCACACATTGGATCGGGCTCAATTGAGCCTGATGTCTCTCCTAGTTGAGCTAGCAAGCTAGCACGAGATGAGGTGAGGTGAAACGGACCTAAATCAGAGCCCAAAGGAAGCAGCGACAGTGGTTGGACATGAAATTTCTCCTCTCCGACGAGCTTGCTCCCGAATTCATTTCTCCACCAAAAGCTTCAATCCAGATATCAAATTCCACTCCTCTCGGCCTTCTAAAGCTTATGGTGTGGTCAAATGGGGTTGTGGTTGGCTTTTTGTGTAGTTTTGAATAGGGGGATTTTGGCCAAGCATTGGATGCTTCATCATGGCCACCATGTGTCACGGAGTTGGGATAGAATTGCTGGGAATTATTGTTGGGGTTCAGATGTGGGCTTTGGAAGAGAGGAGGAGGGCCACATGGCCTTCATTCCCATTTTTACTCCATTCTCTCTCCTCTTTTTAGCCTATATTCCTAAATTTCCCCTTTGCATGTCACTACCCTCCAATTTCAGAGGGTTGGAGTTGTAAATGAGCACATGGGCAGGTCTTGGGCCTAGCCCATTGGGATTGGGCTTTGCCCCTCTTTTCCTTCTTAAGGCTTCATGTTGACTTTGTTGACTTTTGGGGTTGACTTGGTCAACATGATGAGTGATCTAGCCTCACTTGATGGTCATGGACCCAATGACACCTCCTAACCTTGGTTGGGCCATGTTGATGCCCATTTTGCGCTAATTGGGCCCATAGGTGTGGGTTTGACCTAATTAGGGTTAGGGTTGACTTGGGTCAACTTAGGTCAATGGTTGACCCAATGATGTGTCTTTTGGTTCACTTAGACTGCTTTTTGGGTTAGGGGCATAGTGGTGGGGTCAGTGTGAACCTATGATTCCAATTTGGGCTAGTTTGACCTGATTTGACTTGAACCCTATAGTTGGCCCTATGTGAATCCACCCTAACTCCTTGGGTCAAACCTAGCCAAACCTCATACACCCACCACATGTCCTAACCAAATCTAAGTTGTAGGGGCCTAGTAGAAAAGGGGATGTTACAAATCTCAATAAACAAAAGAATAATTTCATCCCTGAAATTTAAGTTCGAGTCTACGGGGTTTCTATGCACAAGAATTGCAAGAGACTTTCAACATTATTAAAATATACATGAGGCAAAAAGCTCTGGGTACCATTCACGCATCAGATTCATCGGCTCCTAGGTGTGCTCCTCCCGCTCGTTGTTGGACAAAAACACCTTGACCAAGGGAACCTTCTTCTTCTGCAATACTCGAGTCGCCATATCATCGATATTGACTGGCTCCAAACGAACTAATCTATCAGGTGATACCGGGTCTGTAGTAGCGGTAATATCCTGCTCTGACCGAATTAGTGCTCTCCTAAGTGAGGAGAGGTAGAAGACATCGTACAAGTCCCTAACTCTGGCGGCAGCTCTAGCCTATAAGCCAAAAGACCGATCCGCTCCAGGATCAAGTATGGTCCCATAAATTGAGGACTAAGCTTCCTTTTCCTCTACACCCGCGAGACACCATGCACTAGGCGTATCTTTAATAAAACTCTGTCTCACACCTGGATCTCTACCTTTCGATGCCTGCATCATAATACTTGGCTGGTCGACTCGGAGCCTCCAACATCTGATCCCGAATTAGTTGTATCTGAGCATCTATATTCTCAATATATTCTGATCCAAGTGCCCTGGGGTCCTCATCCTCAACCCAAGATAGTGGTATCCATCACTTCCTACCATATATGAGTCACGGTTGTTGTTATAAGAAAACTCTATTAGCAGTCACATCCTCCTTCCAAATGTATTTACATCATACTTCGGGATACTCACCAGCAAAATTATGTGGACATTTCCAAATCTCCTGACATATTATCATTAAAATAAACCTTAATCACACATTTGATTTGCAGTCCCTTACGACCAATGATCACCAAGATACGTGAAAATCAACAATCTCATAAGTAGAAATCTTTTCTATTCCTGTCCACCTAGATTATTACTTATCACCCAACATGAACTTACAATCACCCCCAAAAAATCTTGCACATTAGACAAACACTATTATGTATAGTAGCTAACTAACTTCCGAGATCATGATGTGACGAAAAGATCATCATTTTGTTTCTCCCAAATTCAAGACTTATCACATCTCTACATAAACAGTAATACATAATTCATAGAGTGTTCACCTTTCAAGCATACATCAAATGATCATTATTGATATTAATGTTGATACAGATGACTCACAATCGCTTTTCACATATAGTCTAATTCATAAATTTCTAAGCATATCTTTTCAAAAATGGTGAGGTCTGACACAAATCGATTTCATCATAAAGAGAATCTAATTAAACACTCATTACTCCTCGTATAATTTCACCGTATACACCTTTGCAAATAAAAAATGATCTTTTCAGTCATGGTTTTCCTGAGTTGATCATGATGTTATCAACATACATGTACCGGTTCTTGATGCAATCATAATCGAGGGTTCATACCTGCGCATATGCTTCAACTAATCATCCACCCCATTCCCATTTGTTGAGTCATTACATTTTCAATGTCATTCCTTGACAAATTAATTTTTATGTGCTCAAAGTTTCAACACAGGTATGCTCGTACTAACTTTCCTATACATGTTCATATAGTTCTCTTTATTAGGCAAGCGTGGGTGAGTACTCATCTAAAGCCATTATATTCATGAGATTAGCTCAACCGTGTGTGGAATATGTATGAGTAACCTTCAATCTTATCTCCAAAAATTAGTTCATGGTATAGACTATCATTTCTCTAAGTTCATGAGTTATCATCACTTACAAACACCAAAAAAAATATAATTCGCACTATCCAATATATGCAAGGATGAATTTATTCATTCCTTGGTGCATAGGATATGCTTGCATTGTCTACTCATGACCAAATTTTTTTAAGTTCACAAAACATAATAGTGTATTTGTTACCCGCAAAGTGGGCATTTCAAATCCTCCAAATTATTATAATACTTGATTCTAAGGATAATAATATATTCATAATCATGAGTTTGTTCTCAAAATCCATAATCTTTCTGAAGGCGATTACTATATCATCGAACACTTTTGTTTTGATTCTTGTAATCATCATAGTCACCTCCAAAGTATCATACCTATAATATACATCTTTCAATTTTGATTTTTTTCACTTGACTATAAGTTTTTCTGGGATCATTATACCCCCAGTGTTATAGACGTAATTAATCAAATATTTGAATCCTTACTTGATGGGATCCAATCACGTCATAGTTAAGAACTGTAATCACTACTTCACATTATATTGATGTTACTTTATCCCGATCTGTATGTTTCTAACATAATGACCTGAGTCTGTCAGGTAGGTGTGGATAGCAGTGACCAATCATCATTTTCACTTCACCTAATTCTACCCATTTAATATGTGACAGTCATAGTCACTTTCTTAAGAGCCATAGTTATGCAGAATTTCCAACTATCCTTCCGACTTATACTGAATTCTCAATTCACTTTGGCTCTCTCTTGCGATATATCTGAGTTCCTTAATCAAATCCTGAACTGATAATATATTCATTAATCATGTCATACATCGATTAGGTTAAAGTGTTAGAGCATCTAGGAACGTGCTTTATTGAGATAACACACTCGTTTAGTTATATATAGAAACTTTGTGTCGTCGAAACTGCTTTGATTTTAGTTTTTTTTCGGAAAGCCAGATGTTCGAATTCTTGCAGATTGTACACAACTTATTTTGTTCTTTGGATATAACATGTCATTATGCATCAATATCCTTAAGTTGTGTCAAGTAATTATCTAATTCATAAGCCCGAGAAAGTTTCTAACGTCTCATGATAAGCCTATTTTCACATTTATTTTTAAAGTCCAATTATTTAAAAATTCCAAATAATGATATTTTTGCTTCCAAAAATCCCATTATTGCAGTGAGGGGTATAATTCACCCTAATGAGCCTCTGATATCAATATCATGATTTTTGGATATTACAAATAGGCTTAATACACAATATTTCAAAATTGGCTACTTGCACCCCAAGCCTATGCATAACCATCACATGCAAGTGGTTGACCCAACATGTAGTGGTCCAAATGTGATGAAATTTTTACCATGCACATGTATAGTACCCAAGGGCATGGCACCAAAAGTTAGGGCCATTTGGGATCATAATACTCTAATTATTTCATTTATTTACTTTTGTGTATTTTGATAAAAAATATAGAAAAACATTTCTCAAAAATTTTCAATTTTTGGCAGGGGTTATATATGCCCTAGTTAAGAACAAGCCCAAAATCTTGGGTTATGTGGACATCTGGTTTGGCATGGGCATTAGTTTTAGTTTCTGCCCTAGCCTCGGACCAGTCCTAGCAAAACAGACCTACAGGACAGTATACTGCACCAGATTATAAGTTTAGGGTGGCAAATTAAAGTTAAGAGGAAGGGCTACATTATTCCTATTCATCACTACCTTTGTAAATGAACCTAGGTGGCCTAAAATTTGCTTGCAATGTCACAGTGAAAGTGTTACAAAATTTAAATGAAGTTAAATTAAATAAATCATTAAATCGGGGGATGAACGGACGACATCCGTTCATCATCCCCGATTCATCAACGACCTAGATTGGTTTTTCCTAGGCCATATTGCCTGTCTTTTTTCGGCCAGCTGAGCGACCACCACCATCGGCAGTTGTCGCTACCACCTTCACTGAAGTGGTGGCTAGCGATTCCCGGCAGTGAGGCTGCCAGACATGGCTCCTCCGGCGAACCCGAGCAAGAACAAAAGCTCAAAATTTCCCACATTTGCTCACATGCTATCGGGCTCAATTGAGCCCGATGTCTCTCTTAGATTATCTAGAAAGCTAGTACGAGTAGAGGGGCGGCGAAATGAACCAATAATGCGGCGTGACAGCGAGTTGGGCAGCGGTTGGCCATGGCTGAGCTACTCTGGTGATCTCCTGCTCAAATCTTAGTTTCTTCACCAAAAGCTCTGCTCCAGGATGTAACAACCCGACCCGGTATATAATATATAATAGAAGGTCTGGTCGGGGACCCATATTATATACCACAACACGCACACCAACTGTCAAGGGGCACACCCTAGGAACAGAGATTTGTACCTGTCCCTCATGGTGGGTCCTTATCATTGCTACAACCACCTCCGAGATAAACCGGATCATCTCTACCGATAGAAGCGATGTGGGCACCTCCGCTGGCATTGTATTCTTATCCAAACGCTGGGGCTCAGACTGCCCATTTCCATACCTTGTTACCTAAACGTGAACAAGACATCAATAACCAACCAACCTCTAATCCAAAACGGCAAACATGCCCAATCATTTACATTCCTAGTGGAAATTCTTGAGTTCATTACTGTTAAAACGGTTCGCACGTACACGTGCTAGCCACCTGACAAAAGAATTCGGCCACGAATTCGAATGCAAAAAACCGAGGGGCCTCTGATACCAAAATGTAACAACCCGACCCGTTAAATAATATATAATAGAAGGTCCGTCCGGGGCCCCACATTATTTGCCACAAACAGACGGCGATTTCACAAGTTAATACCAAAATACCATCGCACCCTAACCCAGAGCATTATAGAGGAAGTTTATAAGTTGCACGAACTCAATCCATCTCTTCGCACAAGCAGAGCACACAACAAAAGGAGCTATACAAAGCTTCCTTCTCACCATCACAATTGTCCTCACAATCTCCGTAGGTTAACCGATTTATACACGGAGTCTTCTCCGATTCGCAGCATCACCAATAAAGACATCCATCCAGATGGGCTTCATACAGCATGCCTATGCCGTACTACACATTTCCGGCTCTAGATGCAGACTCAACCGCTGGAATCACTTATGCTCTTCCATCTTTTGATGGAGGATTTCACAGATATACATTCATAAACAAAGGGCTTCACCTTCCCAAGGATGAAAGACCGTTACCCTCGATGATTGCTTCAGCGCCATAAAAGAACTAGCCAGATGGAATTCACCGCAGTGGCCTTGCCTCCACAACGCTGAGATTGGCTTTCGATTCGGACCATTGAAGCTCCACCGGCGGTCGAAAAGCATCTCCTTCTTCCTTCCTTTCTCTCCTCTCTCTCTTCACTTTAGAAAGAGAATGGCCAACATGAGAATGAGATATTCATCTCCATTCTCGGCCTTATAATAGATGGGAGGAACTTGGACCATAGGATCCAAAGTGAAGGGAACAAATAGCCTCGATCTGCTTTGAAAAGCATCTAAACAAAGCTGACACGGCCTGTGACATGCCCGTGTCACAGGCCGTGTCCCTTGAGCGGCTATAGAACCGACTCAATCTAGATCAGAACACGGGCTATGACTCGCCCGCGTCACTCACTGACACGCCCGTGTCAACCAGTACACGACCATGTGGCTAGTCGTATCACCTCATCAACACTAGGTCAAAACACCCGAGAATAACACGGCTAAGGCACATGCCCGTGTCCTTGGTCGTGTGCCCAATACTCCCCTATGACACGCCCGTATCACAGGTCGTATACCACACTCAACGCCACTCTACTCAACGCAACTCCACTCAATACCGCCCGAGTAGGACACGCCCTGGGACACGCCCGTGTCCCAGGCCGTCTCGCCTCTCGACGATCGTTGACCGTGCTATCTCGAGAGCTCAACTCGATACACACCGCAAAGGACACGTCCTGGTACACGCCCGTGTCCCAGGCTATGTGCACCGAACAAGCCCTGGGACACGCCCGTGTCCCAGGCCGTGTCACCCAGCCTGAACTCCAAATTACAATTTGGGGTGTTACACAGGACTCGTTCTCCACTCGTTTCCACTCACTGAAGCTGATGGTGTGGTCGGTTTGAGATGGAAGTGGCTATATAAGGAGATAAGACCGAGGGGGAGCTCGGTTTAGCTTTGGATGCTTCACCTTAGCTGCCAAGTGGCCCCTCTGCATTCAAATTCTCTAGAAAATTCTCTTAGGAGGCCAGCCAGCCACTTTGGGCAAAAGGAGCATGGCCACATGGCCTTCCTTCCATATTACATCTCTTTCTGTCTCCTCTTTTACCATTTTCCCCCCCATGCATGCACCCTCTCTCTAAAACTAGAGGGGTAGGGGTGGTCTTTGACCACTTGGGCTGATAATGGGCCAGTTTTGGTGGGCTTTGTTCTAGTGGATGTGGCTTGGGATGTTACATGGTATATTACAAATCCCAATAAATAAAAATAATAATTTCATCCCCGAAATTCATGTTCGGGTATACGGGGTTCTACTTGTAAAAATTTAAGTAATTTTAAAACATAAATTACAGCATACCTGAAGTAAACATCTTCGGGTGTCACTCCAACATTAGACCCCTCGACTCCCAGGTGTGCTCCTCCTGCCCATGGTTGGACCACAACACCTTCACAAGAGGGACCTTCTTCTTTCGCAACACTCAAACATCTATATCATCGATCCGGAAAGGCTCCAATCGAACGGATCTGTCTGGTGCTATCGGACCAGCTGTAGTAGTAATGTGCTGCTCCGGCCAAAGGAGAGCTCTTCGCAAGGAAGAGACATGGAAGATGTCGTGCAGGTACTCAACTCTGGTGGAAGCTGCAGTCTATAAGCTAAGGGGCTGATCCACTCCAGGATCATGTATGGCCCCATATATCGAGGACTGAGCTTCTTGTGCCTCTGCAACTGAGAGACACTGTACACCGGACATATCTTCAAAAATACATGGTCCCCCACCTGGAACTCCACCTTTTGGTGTCGAGCATCATAATATTTGGCCTGCCTACTCTGGGCCTCTAGCATCCGATCCCTGATCAAACAAACCTGAGCCTCTATATCCTCCACAAAATTAGAGCCAAGAGCCTTGGTGTCCACATCCTGGACCCAATACAGCGGTGTCCGACACTTCCTCCAGTAAAGTGCCTCAAATGGTGCCATCCCGATGCTAGCCTGGTGGCTGTTATTGTAGGAGAACTCGATCAATGGTAACAGCCTTTCCCAAGGCTTCCCCATATCTAATATGCATAATCTGAGCAGATCCTCCATAGTCCAGTTGTTCCGCTCCATCTGGCCGTCGGTCTGTGGATGGAAGGCGGTGCTAAAGGTAATTCGGGAACCCAAGTAAGAATGCACTGCCCTCCCCTCCCTAGAAGTGAACCGACTGTCACGGTTCGAGACAATAGTCCTGGGGATGCCATGGTACCTGACAAATTGCTCCACGAACAATCTCACCAACATTGCAACTGGAGCATCCTTCCTGACTGGAATAAACTGCGCCACCTTAGTCAGTCTGTCTACTATGACCAAAATGGAATCATGCCCAGAGTGGGAGCGAGGCAGTACGTGCACAAAGTCCAATGTAATGTCCTCAAACTTCCACTCTAGGACTGACAATGGATGTAATAAACCTCTCGGGCTCTTGCATTTTGCCTTTACGCGCTGGCACGTCTCGTAATGTGTCACAAAGTTGGTGATCTCCCTCTTCATCCCAGGCCAGTACATAGTCCTCCGTAAATCTGCCCACATATTGGTGATGCCGGGGTGCACTGAATATCTGGAGCAATGTGCCTCTCTAAGTATATCATCCCGGATACCATCTCCTACTGGCATATAAATTCTTCCACGGAATCGAAGGAGATTATCCTACAGCGCGTAATCCTCAACCTTGCCCCCTCTTAGGGCACTGAATATCGGCTCCAATGCATCATCAAGCCTCTGATGTGCCATAATGCGCTCCTGAATGTCACCATCTCTTATCAATGAGCTCAGGTACTCTCGATATACTACTGGTTCGGCCTTAGAAACCATAGTAATATGCATGTCTTCCATCATCTGTATAACCTCTAAATCCATCACCCAGGGATCCGGACCAGAAGTGTCGGCCCTCCTGCTCAAGGCATCTTCTACTGTGTTTGCCTTCCCCGGGTGGTGATGGATCCGGTAATCATAGTCACAGAGAAACTCTAGCCATCTCCTCTGTCGCAGGTTCAGGTCCTTCTACGTATCGATATATTTGAGATTCTTTTTATCTGAGAAAATATCACAATGAATCCCATACAGATAATGCCGCCATATCTTCAGTGCAAATACAACAGCCCCGAGCTCCAAATCGTGTACTGGATATTTACGCTGGTGCTTCTTCAACTGTCTTGAAGCATAAGCAATAACATGTCTATGATGCATCAATACCGCACCCATCCCTTCATAAGAGGCATCCATGTAAATCTGAAATCCTTCATTCCCAGATAGGAGTGTAAGGATAGGGGATGAGGTGAGCTAGCCCTTCAACTCCTAGAATGCTGCCTCACACTTATCCAATCAAACAAACACTACCTCTTTCCTCGTCTAGGATGTGAGGGGAAGTGCTATCCTTGAAAATCCCACCACGAACTTGTGGTAGTATCCTGCGATCCCCAAGAAACTGCGAATATCTGATGTTGTCTTCAGTCGTGGCCAATCTCGTACTGCCTCTATCTTGGCTAGATTTAAAGCCAACCCAGCTCTACTGATCGTATGCCCTAAGAAATCCATCTCCTGTATCCAGAACTGGCATTTCGAAAACTTGGCATACATCTTGTACTCCCTCAGCTTCTGCAAAACCTGTGCCAAATGCTCTGTGTGCTCTTCCTTGGTCCGGGAGTAGATAAGAATATTGTCAATGAATACTATAACGAAGAGGTCTAAGTAGGTCTCGAATACACGGTTCATTAGACTCATGAATACGGAGGGGGAATTCGTGAGACCAAAAGGCATCACCGTGAACTCGTATAACCCATATCGTGAACTGAAAGCTGTCTTCAGAATGCCCTCTTTCCGGATGCGTAGCTAGTAGAAACCGAATCTCAAATCCAGCTTAGAGAACCACAAGGCCACCTGAAGCTGGTTAAATAACTCATCTATCCGGGGCAATGGGTAAGTATTCTGGACCGTCAACCGGTTCAGCTCCCAGTAGTCTATGCATAGCCGTAACGATCCGTCCCTCGTCTTTACAAAAGTATTGGTGCACCCCACGACGATGAGCTCGGACGCACAAATCCTGATTCCACAAGTTCCTGAAGCTGAGTCCTGAATTCTGCCAACTCTCTGGGAGCCATCCGGTACGGTGCCCGAGACAGGCCTTGCCCCCGACACCATTGTATCCGAAAGTCCATATCTCTAGCTGGCAGTAATTCGGGCAATTTCTCCGGGAATACATCAGAGAAATCACGAACCACCGAGATGTCAGCAAGGGAAGCTTCTTCTCCCGCCATCTCGAAGCATATAACATATACCTCCTCTCCCTGCTCGTGGGACTTCACAGCCTGTACAGAAGATGGTAATAGGTGGGATATAGGTCTAATACCTTCGATGAAGACATAGGAGTCGCCATGCCTTAGGGTGATCCTCTTTGACGGGTAGACGATCTGTGCATGATTCCAGCGCAACCACGTCATGCCCAAGATCAAGTCAAAATCTGGTAATCTCAAGACCGACATCGGTGCCTCAAATTCTTTGCCACTAATCTCGATCTCCATGTTGCAATGGGCAGTGGTACGTAGCTCTGACCCATCGGGTAGACGCACCCTCATCTCTAGGCCCCAGAACCTCTCCACACCCTCCAATCCCTCTATAAAGGCCTCAAAAATGAATGAGTGGGAGGAACCCGTGTCGAACAAGGTATGAGCGGGCTTGCCGCTGATCATGACTATGCCTGAGGTTGTTGGGTTTAAATAAACTATTATTCTATGATGCCAGGGTACTATATAATTGAAGATTTAAATATATTAACAATAGTCTTAAATACCCGTGATGACCTCCTCAGGATTCCTCGGCTCGGTGAGGTCTAGCGCATACATCTGCTCCCGGTCTCGGCCTCGGCTGTAATGTCCTCAGCCTTGGCCCCGTCCTCATCCTCTACCTCTGCCTTGCTGCACCGGATGGGCCACAGGAGGTGGAGGAGGAGGAAGTGGATGAAACTGATGTGGGCACTCTGTTCTGAAATGTCTAGGCTGGTGGCATCCAAAACAAACTACTGGTCGGTGGCCACGACCGTCTTGCCTAATCGGGTCATGCACCTATAGAGGTGGGGGAGATAATACTGTGGGAGGCCCCTGCTCCTGCCTGATGTTGGTACGACGAAATCCCCCACCCCTCCCGTATCAAATAAACTTGCCTCTCTGGGATCCCCTACTTCTTTCTCTAAATGATGTCCCGTCAAGTGGTCTCTTCCCTCTGCTCGACACCATCAGCTGGTCTGCCTCCAACTTTTTGGCCATCTCTATGATCTTTTTCGAGGTTCCATGAGAGATGAATAGTAGGGGAAGCCTCAAGGAATCTCTCAGCCCATGGTAGAACCTCTTGGCGTACTTCCTGTCATCCAAGTCATGGATCCCCGAAAATATAACCAGATGGGAGAACTCCCTTTGATACTCGATCACCGACTTGGTCCCCTGCTTGAGGTTTAGAAACCTCTCTTCCAGCACATCCCGATCCGTGGTGGACACATAGTGCTCCAAGAACGTCTCGCAAAACTCCTCCCATGAGATGTCCGTCAGCTCCCAATAAGCATAAATGGAATCTCGCACGGACTTCCACCATCTCTTTGCATGATCATCCAGTTCAGAGGTGGCTAGAGGAACTGCCTAGCTGACAGGGCAGCTGGTGCCTTCCAGTAGCTCCTGTATTGTCTCCAGCCACTCTTCAGTCTTCATAGCATCCTCTGTCCCGCGGTACATCGGCGAGGACAGGCTCTTTAAGGAACTCAACCAGTTCGACCCCGGATTTGGCTGTTGAGCCGGGACCTGCTGGGCTTTGAAGGCTTCCAGGATACCCACTAAAGTTTTCCCCATCTCTGTCTGTAGAAAGGGAGTGGCAGCCGGAGGGGGAGGAACCACATTCTTCGGCGGGGCGACCTGCGGAGGCTGCATAAATATAAGATTTTACGTCAAAAATGGCTTAACTCATTGCTTAATGGACTGTTTTATGTGACTTTTTACACATGGGAACACCATTTCTTCCGCTGCATAGTTTGTCCGCAAACTAATGCTCGAGCGGGGTGACCTAGTGTCGTGAACTTCATTCTCACATGATCATTTGTTCAAGTGATACCAGTTTGTAAGACCCCTCCCCTCACCAAGGAAGCTCTCGGTCTTATGCCCAGAACCGCCGCCTTATAGTGACACTAACTCACGGGTTAGTCGACACCATAAGACGCCAATTCTGCCGGCTAGTACGATTATATAACCAATCGGCCAATTTGAGAAATAGAAGTGTAAAGCAGTGTGAAAACAGCTAACTAGTCCACAAGTCACAGAGCATATATATATATATATATATATATATATATATATATATATATATATATATATATATATATATATATATATATATATATATATATATATATGAAAATGAAAACATCAGCCCACAATGAGTACAGAAATGAAATAAGGGCTTCTGCCCTGTACATGAATATCACCAATCTCTCTCTCTCTATATAAACAAAAGCGGAAGCTAACTATATCATCATCTCATCGCACCTGAAGACACACAGTAGTAGTAGTCGGTGATAGCAGTATCTTCTCCTCATGCCCCTCCCCCTCGTCCTGTTGGTCGTGTTGGTGCTCCATCTCCTCGAGCTCCTAAAATGATTTGGTCACCGACCATTAGTCAAAAAGACTAAGTCATTTCCTCCGCACCTCGCCCCGCAGCTCCTAGGCACCGAGCGGGAAGACGAAGCGGAGGACAACAAAAGGGTAACAAATGGAAGCAGGTGGCATGAGTTAACTATCAAGTATGTGTATTATTTCTACTCTAGCAGTTCTAGGTATAAGTACAAGTAAGGTAAGAAAGTACTGTACAAGTAAAGAAAGAACTGAAAGTAAGTGCAGGTAGGTAAAATAGAAAGTAAGAGTAGGTAGGTAAAACTAACTATCATTACAGCACGTACCTTAACTTATGAAAATGCCCATACAAATTTATAAGTAAAGGTTTCTAGGTAATATAAACTTATCATATAAAATAGCCCATACTAATTTATATGATAAGGATCTATGAAGTGTATGCCCTAATATGAATGAATGTTATGATGCAAATTATGCAACAGACAAGTGCAACTCACACACAACGACTCCGTGATCACAGACCTTTAGTTCCCGCTTTTCGGAGCTAGTATCACTCTCTGGAACCACCGTTGTGGCTACGGCAGCAGTGGAGCGGGCGTCTCCACTCCTAGGCAGGTATGCACACTACCAAACCTAGACCTCCCATACGACTCTGTACACGTCCTAGGTGCACTATAGAGTTTTGCATACTAATTGCTGATGACCCGTCAGACTTGTTGGGTCGGGTGTGCATTTTTGGGGATTGCCCACTAAACCGCAGTATAAACAACCTACTGTCCCCTCAACCCACAAACCCGCCTGAGTCACCGTACTGCCATCGGTGTTATGATTGGCCCAGTACCGCATGACCCGCCACTAGTTTGTTTATGCAAATGCAAGGTATTACAACTCGAGCCTCCAGCTCGCAGGACAACCCTGTCCTGAATCCCTCCAACCCTCCACGGGTGGGAATGTACTACCAATCCATCCAACCCTACACGGGTGAAAATAATGATACGATGCTTAACCTATTAGGCTACTCTTGTCTACGGATTATTGTACTTAATGATTTAAGATTAATCTCAGGACTTCCCAGGGCATACCCGGTGAAGAGCTCTCGAGGGCTCTAGGAGCTACGATGGGCTGAAGCTCAAAGCTCCCTTTCTCAAGGATATTTACTTTAATTGATGTCTACCCATGATCCCCCTTGCTCTCATTATTACTCTTAAGCGATCCTAATGACTTAAGATATTATCGGAAGGACGACGGTCTTCCACCGGCCTCCACTCTAGTTGCTATCCAAAGGCTTGCACTTTTACTCTCCTCATTAGGACATAACTGCCAACCAGGGTTATATTCCAAATACGACCTTGTCCTGACCGTTGATCTATCCCCCGGTGGTCCATATAGTATAACCTACTTATACTATACGCAGCCCATGACCTAATACTATCCCGGAGTATGACTTCCAATTTCCTTGGGCTACATGCCCTTAATTATTTATCTTAGTATGGTATGAACTATTATGATGAGAAAGTTGAATTTCATTATTTTCTTAAGTCGTTAAGACCCTTAATTAAATCGTGAAATTAATTCCCTAGGCGATTTAATGCATGAAGTGTCACAAATTATAATCCCACTGAAAAAGGAATTTTCCTGAGTTATAATTTGGTAAAACATTACTGTCTGCCAAGAACTATAATTTTCCCTTCAATAATTCTATTTATCCCTTAATTAATACAAAATTCACAAATAACCATTTTCCAAAGAAAGTATAAGGGGTTCATTACTAAAAATTCTAGGAAAATTACAGGATACATATATTGGTAAAATAATGCTAAAGGCAAAATTTCATAAATATCTATGGATGAAGGGCTACAAAAATTCATTTCTAAGTATATTACCAAAATGCCACTATGTGGTTTTGAAAATTACTAACTCATCCAAAAATTCTGAGAAATTTATACAAGGTTATTCATACTCTGATATATCACTAGGTATTTTTCCCTAAATTTTCTACTGAATATTTTCATTAATTTTCTAATTAAGACAGTAAGGGAAAAAATGGTAATTTCTACATAACTCCTATTAAAATTCATCAAACAGAGACATACAAATTTTCAGGAGTTAAACATGACATTTGTTTGAACTTGACAAGGATTGGGAATTTTATCTCAATGATAAGCCGATTTTCACATTTATTTTTCAAAAGTCCAATTATTTCAAAAATTCTAAATAATGGGATTTTTGCTTCCAAAAATCCCATTATTGTAGTGAGGGGTATAATTCAACCTAATGAGCCTCTGATATCAATATCATGATGTTTGGATATTCTAAATAGGCTTAATACACTATATTTCAAAATCTGCTACTTGCACCCAAGCCCATGCATAGCCATCACATGCAAGTGGGAACCAACATGTAGAGGTCCAAATGTGCTGAAATATTTACCATGCACATGTATAGTACCCAAGGACATGCCACCAAAATTTGGGTCCATTTGGGGTCATAATACTCTAATTATTTCATTTATTTACTTTTGTGTATTATAATAAAAACTATAAAAACACTTTTCCCAAAAATTCTCAATTTTTGGCAGGTGTTATATATACACTAGTTAAGCACATGCCCAAAATCTTGGGTTATGTGGACTTCTAGTTTGGCATGCGCATTAGTTTTAGTTTCTGCCCTAGCCTAGGACTAGTCCTAGCAAAATAGACTAACAGGACAATATACTGCACCATATTATAAGTTTAGGGTGGCAAATTAAATTTAAGAGGAAGGGCTACAATATTACTATTCATCACTACCTCTGGAAATGACCCTAGGTGGCCTAAAATTTGCTTGCAATGTCACAGTGAAAGTGTGACAAAATTTAAATGAAGTTAAATTAAATAAATCATTAAACCGGGGGATGAACGGACGGCATCCATTCATCGTCCCCGATTCATCAACGGCCCAGATTGGTTTTTCTTGGGCAGTATTGCCTGCCTTTTTCCAGCCAGCGGAGCCACCACCACCGCCGGCGGTTGTCGCCACCACCTTCACTGAAGTGGTGGCTAGCAATTCCCGGTGGTGAGGCCGCCGGACATGGCTCCTCCGGCGAACCCGAGCAAGAAGAAAAGCTCGAGATTTCCCATATTTGCTCACATGGTATCGGGCTCAATTGAGCTCGATGTCTCTCCTAGATGATCTAGAAAGCTAGTACGAGTAGAGGGGCGGCGAAACGAACTGATAAGGCGGCGTGATGGCGATTTGGGCGACGGTTGTCCATGGTCGAGCTGCTCCGGCGATCTCTTGCTCAAATCTTGGTTTCTTCACCAAAAGCTATGCTCCGGAACTCGTTCTCCACTCGTTTCCACTCACTGGAGCTGATGGTGTGGTCGGTTTGAGCTGGAAGTGGCTGTATAAGGAGATAAGACCGAGGGGGAGGTCGGTTTAGGATGGGATGCTTCACCTTTACTACTAAGTGGCCCCTCTGCATTCAAATTCTCTGGAAAATTCTCTTAGGAGGCCATCCAGCCAATTTGGGCAGAAGGAGCATGGCCACATGGCCTTCCTTCCATATTCCATCTCTTTCTCTCTCCTCTTTTCCCATTTTGCCCTCATGAATGCACCCTCTCTCTAAAACCAGAGGCATAGGGGTGTTCTTTGACCACTTGGGCTGATAATGGGCCAATTTTGGTGGGCTTGGTTCTAGGGGAAGTGGCTTGGGCTCATTTTCACTCTTTAGGTCAATTTGATGATTAAGTTGACTTTTGAGTTGACTTGGTCAACCATGATTAGTGGGCTGACCCCACTTGATGGTCAGGAGTCTAATGGCACCACCCAACTTAGGTTGGGTCAATGTGGTGCCCTACTTAAGCTAGTTGGGCCTATAGGTATAGGTTTGACCAACTTAGGGCTAAGGTTGACTTTGGTTAACTAGGGTCAAAGGGTTGATCTAATGACATGCCCTAGGGTCCACTTAGATTATTTTATGGTTAGGGCAAAATGGTGGGGCATTGGTGTGGCTAGGGTTCCTATTTAGGCTAGTTTGACTTTGGCTCCTTAGTGGGCCCCACATGGCTACAACCCACTCCCTAGAGTCAAACCTAGCTAAATTCCCTATCACCCACCCCATTCCTAACCCAATAAAAGTTAAGGGGTCTAGGAGTAACATGGGATGTTACACATGATCCATACCCAGATCTCGTTGTTACTCTAGAACGAACCTAATGACTTAGGATATTATTAGGGAATCGGCGGTCTTCCGCCGGTCTCCGTTCTAGCTACTGTCCTTAGGGTTTTGCACTCTATCACTAGATACTATGATATGACCTACTAGACACCAACCAGGGTTTCAACATTCCAATTAAATTCTCTTGCTAACCACTTTTCATATCCCTCTGTGGGTCCTTGTGTTATACCCTACTTTTGTTATACACAGCCCACGACCTAACATTTACCCATGTGGTATGACTTCCAAATCCCTTGGGAAAGATGCCCCTAATTATTAATCATGGGTTGGTATGGTGTATGATGTAAACCATTCAAGATATCACTACTTTTCTAAGTAATTAAGGCCCTATATTAATTCTTTTAATTGAGTAACCTAAGTCACTTTATACATGGTGTACTAAATACAATGGTTCCACAGATTTAAGAAATTTTTGTGATGTTCAATGAGCATAAATATGACTGCCTACCAGAGTTCATAATCTTCCCATGTAAATTTCTATATAATTTACATTTAAGATTAAAATCACAATTTGACCATTTTTCAAATGAAGTACATCAACTATACAACCAAAAATTCTAGGAAAATTACTTGAGGCAAATATTAATATAATAAAACATCATACAGAAATTGATGACCCTGAAAATTTATTTGACCTAGCAAAATTCCATAATAGAAATATTACCAAAATGCCACTACTTAAATTTTCAACATACATAATCACCCATAAATTCTAAGATAATTACCCAAGGTTCTAATCACAGGAATGAGATAATATAAATTTTCCCATAATTTTCGAGCAATGATTTCCTTAACTTTTCATTAATTTTCAAGAAGGGGCAATAATGTAATTCTACTAAAAACTAAAGGTAAAGTTTCCAAACAAGCTTATAAAATTTTCCACAGGTGTACGATGTCCTACTAGGGTTTGTGAAATTGTTTCAGAATTTATAAGTGTACTTATCCCTGTTTTCAATTTTTATTTCCAAAAGGACATAATTTCCAATAATTCCAAATAATGGAATTTTTATCCCAAAACTCCCATCCTTCCTATTGGATGTGTATTTCATCTCTATAAGCCTGTGTATAGAATTTCATGCTCATGCATTGGGCCAAATAGGCTAAACTCCCATTTTGCATTTGGCACAAGTATTTACAAATCTCCCCTCAACATGCATGTTGGTTTTCCACAACATGAAAAGATTCAAATGGTCTGAAATTTCTACCATGGACTTATAGTAACCCTATGACCATGCCACCCAAATTTGGGGGCATTTAAATAAAGAAATCTCCCAATTTTTATTTTTACTTAATAAATGAATTATTTATAAAAACTTTAGAAAAATATCCACCATAAATTCTACTTTTTGGACAGGACTTATGTTTAACCCAAGCACATGCATGCCAAAAATTTCACTGCATGTGGACTTAAAGTTTGGCTTGGGCACTTATTTAAAAATCTGCCTTTTTCATGTTGGAACATATTTCTATAAATGCCTTTAAGAGTCCAAAATTAAGCATGCATAGTGACTGTAAAAATGTTATTGAGAAATAAAAATATAAATAATAAAAACTGTAATTTAAATCACTTAATTTCAACGGCATCCCATCATCTTCTCCAACCAGCCGACGCTCCATATTACCGCGACTTGGGCTGTCTTGAATTGTCTTTTCCCAGCCACCCGGACACCTCCCGGGCCGGCCACCACCACCACCTCCGTTGAGGTGGTGGCCATCGTTTAGCGGCGACTTGGCCGCTGGAGGTGGCAGTTTCCGGCAATCTTAAACTTCATTCAAATCTGAAAATTCATGAAATGCTCATATTGGATCTGGCTCTATTGAGCCCGACGTCTCGCCTAGTTGAGCTAGAAAGCTAGCACGGGGTGAGGTGAGGTGAAACGGACCTTAATTGAAGCCCAAAAGCGGCGCCGATGGTGGTTGGCCATGGAATTTCTCCTCTCTAATGAGCTTACTCCAGAATTCATTTATCCACCAAAATCTTCGATCCAGATATCGAATTGCACTCCTCTCGGACTTCTGAAGCTTACAGTGAGGTCAAATAGGGGTTGGGTTTGTTGGTTGTGTAGTTTAGAATAGGGGGGATTTCGGCCAAGAATTGGATGCTTCACCATGGATGCCATGTATCATGGAGTTGGGCTAGAAAGGCTGGGAATTATTGTTGGGGTTCAGATGTGGGCTTAGGAAGAGAGGAGGAGGGCCACATGGCCTTGATCCCCATTTTACTCCCTTCTCACTCCTCCTTTTAGCCTAAATTCCTAAATTTCCCCTTGGCATGTCACTACCCTCCAATTTCAGAGGGTAGGGGCTGTAAATTAGCACATGGGCTGGTCATGGGCCTTGGCTCTTTTGCCTTGCCCATTGGGAATGGGCTTGGCCCCTCTTTTCCTTGTTTAGGCTTCATGTTGACTTTGTTGACTTTTTGGGTTGACTTGGTCAACTTAATGAGTGAGCTGGCCGCACTTGATGGTCATGGACCCAATGACACCTCTCAACCTTGGTTGGGCCATGTTGATGCCCCTCTTGGGTTAATTGGGCCCATAGGTGTGGGTTTGACCTTATTAGTTTTAGGGCTGACTTGGGTCAACTTGGGTCAATGGTTGACCCAATGATGTGGATTTTGGTTCACTTAGACTGCTTTTAGGGTTATGGGAATAGTGGTGTGATCCATGTGTACATATGATTCCATTTTGGACTAGTTTGACTGGATTTGACTTGAACCCTATAATGGGCCCTATGTGAATCCACCCTTACTCCTTGGGTCAAACCTACCCAAACCCCATACACGCACCACTTGTCCTAACCTAATCTAAGTTTTAGTGGCCTAGTAGAAAAGGGGATGTTACAGATATGAATCCCAGGTCCTAGGGACAGGTTGTGTAGCTTCAGACAGCATGAAAGACTATTGTGCCTAGCTGATGATAGATGTTGTGATTCTGTTTGTTACCACAAGGCGGTAGTGCTACCACTGGTGATAGCTTCCAGTGAGCTTATTTGTAATTGCAAGCCAAGGTACTGGGTACATGGTGGGTGGAATGTTTGGTCGTGAGGCCTGCAGTGTCCAGCTTGGTGGACTTGAGTGTCGACCATTTTTGAATAATGATGGTTATCATATACAGGTTGAGGTGAAGTTGTACCCACATCATACTAGCGTGATGCTGACGATTTGAGAACGAGCAAGGACAATCTGAACCAATCCCTTACCGGTTCGTGAAGAGGTAGCTCCTTAGTGCACCCTCTAATTTTTGGGTAGTCCATAAGACGACGTAGCCTTTATAGTAAAAGCTCAATAATGAACCATCGGTTTGGGACTAAGGATGGTAGTGGAATTGGGATTCTAGTTCACAGATAATGTGCCCTGAGTGCACGGGATGTGCTGCCTTACGAGCCAATGTCTGTGGTGAATGTTGCTTAAATTGCACGCTCTTATTCCAAATACACATGTTATATACCTGCAGGGAAGGAGCGTCGCTGCCTAGAGTTAGGGGTAGGGTCGTTATAAATTGGTAAGCTAATGTTTACTGTTGCATTGTTTGCCATGTCTTGGTGGTTTGTCCTGATGCAGGTGTTGGAGAGCCGAGCGGAAAGTAGCGGGTTGAAGTCTTTTTTGCTGTGCTGGGTGAGCCTCAAAGGCCAAATACTTGTTATTATTTTTATGTGTGGCCAGCATGTGTATAGATTTATGGAAAACACATTGTAAGGGACACAGTTTGTAAGGCCTTAAGGCTGAACACTTTGTGTATTACGTGTCATTCCTATGTTTGGTTAGTGGAAATTCCTGTGTTGGGTTCTAAACAATTATAATGCTTCTACTAGAATACAACTCTTAGGATACATGAATGTTTTGGTTTTAATGCGTAACTCTACTGACTATCCATAGAATATGGTATGGGGACCTGACCGGACCTACTATTATATTCTACCAGAAGGATGGGAGTGTTACAATTTGGTATCTACAGTGTTGGTCTTTCTTATTCAAATTCATAGTAGAATTCTTTTAATGGGTGATGAGCACATGTTTTTGCGTTGCCATTATAACATGATAGAACCTATGAATCTCTACTTAGGAATGAAAATACACATGTTTTTGGAACCTGGGTGTTCCTTTGATTGTTGTTATACAATATTACTAGTCGCTTAATTGTGTGTTTCATGATTATAGGTAACTAGAAGCGATGTCGGGCAGTCTCTGCCTTAGCGCTCGACGGAAAGTAGTATACTAGTTGAGGTGCCTACACCTCCTCCTTCTACTGTAATAATAAGATATGATGCTAAAGCCGTGTTTGTAAAGATCATTGCGTAACCGGGTGATGCAGGCCCACGGTTTCGACGGATCAAACTACACACTCTAAGGTTCGATGATTAAATTAAATACGCAGCGAGAAATATTTTCTCTAAAATAATTATACTGACTACTCAACTAATTTAGCAACACACAAAACAAAGGGTCGCAACCCATTTTATAGATTTAACAAGGGCTATAGGCCAATGTTCTCTCAAGCGAAAAGGACCCACACAATCTGGACAATTAACTATTCAAATTAATTATACGCAAGCAATTCACATTTCCAATAAAAAAAATTCTGGACTAAATTAGTGATTTAAAATAGAGCCCAAAATTCAACACCAAATTAATTTAATATGAGGGTTACCAAAAATTACTTGAACACCGAAGAAATCAAGGCTCAAGAAACCGATTTATATAAGTGTTCACGAAATTTACACGCTTCTATTTTATGAAAAATATTCGGATAATTAATGCTTAAAATTTAGATTTTAATTACGCACAACATTCAATATAAATCAGGGCTAATTACCAGCCTTCTATTCCACTACAGTCTCACAAATATCATACAAGAAATCACACAAAGAGGTTTATGAAAATCGTTACCAAATCCCAAGAAAGATCCGTCCACAAGATGAGTGGAAGTGCTCACGACGGTGGATGATTTTATATTTTCCACACAAACTCCATGGATCCGCACCGGACGATGAAGACACTCACCATTTTCCTTTTGCAAAAAACTTTAGAAGGGGAGAATATGGAAACCCAAGATATATAAGGAAAGAGGTGATAGAAAAGGTGGTGGAATATTTTACTCAAGATGATGAGGGGTTGACGGCAAGGGTAGAGGTGTGGGTGGCCGGATTTCTTGTTTGAGGGGTAATAGAGGGTGTCCAGCTACATTTATTGGAAGGGAAGAGAGGACTCGGGTGGTGAAGTTGGTGGTAAGGTTGGTGGTGGAAGTGGATGGTCGAGGGAGAGAAAGTGGAGGAGGAGAGGGTGGTGGCTTTAAGTAGGCCGAACCCTAAGGGGGGTGGCAGTGTCCGGCGACAAGGGGGAAGGAGAGGGGAAAGGTGGCAGCTTGCGGGTGGCCGACTAGGGTCTTGTGAGATGTGGAAGGCTCGGTTTGAGGAGGATGAAAAGAGGGGTTGTTTAGTGGAGATTAGAGAAGGAGAAGGGGGAGTAGGAGGAGAGAATGAATAGAGAGGAGGAGGATGGTGGTCGACGGCCAAGAGAGGGGAGAACGAAGGATGGCCGAAATTTTGCCAAGGGAGGAGGAGGAGATTCTCACAAGAATTAAGGTTCTCAATTTTTATTCATTCTATACAAAATCCTTCATGACATATCCTATATATAGGCTACACCACTAAATCTCCACCCTTAAAAATTAAACCACACTTGATGGTTATATGCACCCATCATAATACATGAAATTAAAATACATGAAATAAACTCTTAAAATAAAATTGCTTTAAAATAAAATTGCTAAAATATAAATGATAAAATATATAATTATAAGTATGTAATTTATAATTATTTTTTTTATTTATTGGCGGCGGCGAACGTCAAACAAAACATGTAGAGGTGATGGCGTTGGTAAAGAAACATCGTGGTAGACTACCATCTTCAAGCATGCGGCAACGACCATCCCAATCCACTATAACGGTCCATTATGGATTCATAAGCATCGTCGCCATCAATCCTCCCCCACTCAAAATTACTCATCACCGATGAGTGGCCCGTGAGGGGAGAATAGTAAGAAGCAGCAGCAACATGGGGCAAATTTTGCCCTACTATCCATGTCGTAGTAGCATGTACATCCATCAGCACTAAGAACCTGTCTGGCAAAGAAACAACAAAATTTCCGAGGAAACTCGAAAGGGTGTCAAGCAAAAGAAATAAAACTTGAATCTTACCATCGGGTTCAAGAACCATGGAATCAATATGGGAAATAGACAATGCAGAACTAACACTCCCCATCCCAAGAGAACATGTAGTGGTAGAGAAGAACGACGAAGAAAGCCACTCTGGTGGAACATAGACGTACAGTAAAATGTCTGGAAACTTGAACTAAAGTGAAACACCATGTACTATATAAAAATCTGAAATAAAAGCATGAAATCCGATGTTCTTCATAATCATGGATGGGCCAGCATTCCTACGTATTATTTTATTAACGGAGCTAGAAGGAATCTGCTCAGGGACTGACCAGACTAAACCCAAATCACTAAATCTAGCGTCGGCCGGTCTCGAAAAGGAGTGGAAATGCATACGACATAACTTAAAATGAATCACTAATGTCCAAGATACATGAGGCGAGAATCCATGTGCTACATTACTAGACCCAAATGCAGAGGATAAGGGGATTATGTCTGGTGGCACGGGAGCCTTATAATCAGAGATGAATTTAATGGGCTCTAAAACCGCAGTCTTAATTTTACCCTTAATATTCTAACGCTTGGCATACAGATATGTGAAGGTGAACCGCTCATCATAAATAATTGAATTGGACGCTCCCGGATGTGAAAAGATGTGCGACGATACAACTCAAGGGACCCAACTAAAGTCACTAACGTGGGGAAATGATGGTCATCAAAATGCGGTGGGTAAATGTGTGCGACCGGGTGGGGTATATAAGTATGTAGAGTGGACACCACAACTAGAGGCACAATTTCCCAAGAATCAAAATCAGTCATAGTAGAGGACGAAACCATAGTCGGGCACGCAAAAAAAATGAGCTGTCAAAAGTGATGCGTAGTCATGTCTATGAGGTGTGGTGAAAAGTCCAAATACTAGTACACTCAACATAGTAATATCTAAATGCGGATACAACGCCAATGTAGGAGCTAATAGAGTGAGCGTGACACAAAAACTCGGACTAGGTCTACCGGTTCCACGTCCTAAAAAATCAAATAATATGGGCAAATAAATAGGGGGAAGGGTTTCTAAAATAAAACCCGGGATAAAATCCAAATCAGTAAAAATTTCACCCAACAGTGACGACATCGAAGAACTCTCATCCAGGTGTACAATAATAGTATTGTCCAAAAATACCCTTCCCTCAGATCGTAACTCATCCACAATAATAATAGGAACATCCTCACTCTCAGGCTCCTCAGATAACTCAGATATACTCTAAGTAGGTATAATCGTATGCTCTAACATGATGGGGATCGTATCCTGGAGAGGGCACTCAATACTAGGGTGATCAGACACAATGCTTGTAGGGCACGTAATACTCTCACAGATCGGAACGTAATCATCCCATACATCGTCTTCTAAATCACTAGGGTATCCAATCTCAATTTCAGACTCATCAGAATCATCAGGCACTAACATACATGTCGGAATACTCTCACCTACGAGGTCATTCTCAGAATAAAGAGATACTACATATACATAAGAATCCTCACTGGTTTCAATCACAATCTTAGGAGGCTCAGTCGTCGAAGCTAACGGAGGTAACACCCTAACAGTAACATTTTTGGAGTCCAAGATATAGGGTCTACACTGCATATTTTCCTTAGGTGTGGAATTAGGCACACCAGGTATAGTCATATCGTTGCGGGGAAAATATTTAACCTGAGGGATAAGGTAACTACTATGAGTAGCTATGGGTCTAGCTCCATAAAGATACTCACTCACAGGCTTGGTGTTAGTAGTTCGGAGTTAGGCAGGAGCAAATTTGTCTGAGAGTAGTCTTCGCATGTGCGGCCAAGCTTATGGACAGCTACCAGCACCGCGCTCTTCGTTAAGACAAAACTCAAAGGCTGGACCTACTAAGCTCTTTCGGGGTACGCTAACCTTGTAGTAGTCGCCCCATACATGATAATAAAAATAAGCATCTACCCCGTTAAGCGAGTCCTAAAAATTTGGGGACACCCTAATCCGTCATAAGTAGGTGCCTCAATTCTAGTGAGAGGATAAGCATGAGAATGGTTGGAATTCCTAGGGTATGATGGCAAAGTGGGGGTATGTTTAGCCACGACTTTAGCATACAAATAGTCAAAACCATCATAAGTGGGTGCATGTCTTCTAACATACACGTCATAGGCCATTTTCTAGTGGTGACGGGACAGAAAATTCTACTCGATTCTTGTGCACATGTAATGGGTAACTTTTTTTCACATCCACCAAAATATTGAAAGGCAAAATTGTTCCCAACAAATACTAGGATAAATTTTTTTTTCGGTTTTCTTAAAGAATATAATTAGGAGATTATTAAAAAAAATTTTTGATTTTTCTACAGGACAATAAAAATTTTAGACCGTTATTTGCAGACAAAATTAAAAATTTATAATGACTAAATAAAAATAAAATATTTTTTGATTCCTTACTAATAAAATGATGAAGAATTTCCAGAAATTTTATTTTTTGAATTTTGAGAAAAATTGAGAATTTTAGGTAGCTATTGGCAGACCAAAACTAAAAATTTTGTTTTATTATTTTGACTTAGAAACGTGCAAGTGCGAGTCGGTGAAATAATAAAAGGGGGAGGGTGCAAATTAGGAAATTGATGTGAACCTCCCTCTGATACCAAATTGATACAGGCCCACAATTACGACAGATGAAACTACGCACTCTCAGGTTCGATGATTAAATTAAATATGTAGTGAGCAATATTTTCTCTAAAACAATTATACTGACTACTCAACTAATTTAGCAACAAACAAAACAAAAGGATGCTACACCTTTTATAGATTGAACAAGGGATATTGGCCAATGTTCGCTCAAGCAAAAAGGACCCACACGATACGGACAATTAACTATTCAAATTAAATTATACGCAAGAAATTCACATTTCCAATAAAAGAAATTCTCGGATAAATTAATAATTTAAAATAGAGTCCCAAATTAATTTAATATGAGGGTTGCAAAAATCACTTGAACACCGAATAAATCAAGGCTTAGGAAACCGATTTCTACAAGTGTTCACGAAATTTACCCGCTCCAATTTTATGAAAAATATTCGGACAATTAATGCTTAAAATTTAGATTTTAATTGTGCATAACATTCAATATAAATCAGTCCTAATTTCCATCCTTCTATTCCACCATAGTCTCAAAAATATTATAGAAGAAATCACACAAAGAGGTTTAAGAAAATTGTTACCCAATCCCAAGAAAGATCCGTCCATAAGATGAGTGGACGAAGCGCTCACGACGATGGATGATTTTTTATTTTCCATGCAAACTCCACGGATTCGCACCGGACGATTAAGATGCTCGCCGTTTTCCTTTTGCAAAAAACCCTAGAAGGGGAGAATATGGAAACCCAAGATATATAAGGAAAGAGGTGAGAGAAAAGGTGGTGGAATATTTTACTTAAGATGATGAGGGGTTGGCGGCAAGGGGAGAGGTGTGGGTGGCCAGATTTCTTGCTAGAGGGGTGAATGAGGGTGGCCGGCTAGGTTTATTGGAAGGGAAGAGATGGCTCGGGTGGTGAAGGTTGTGGTCAGGTTGGTGGTTGAAGTGGGTGGCCGAGGGAGAGAATGAGGAGGAGGAGAGGGTGGCGGCTTGGGGTAGGCTGAACCCTAAGGGGGGGGTGGTGACCGCCGAGTTGTAGGAAGGAGAGGGGAAAGGTGGCGGCTTGAGGGTGTCCATCTAGGGCCTTGAGAGAGGTAGAAGGCTCAGTTTGAGGAGGAAGAAAAGAGGGGCTGTTTAGTGGAGATTAGAAAAGGAGAAGGAGGAGGAGGAGGAGAGAATAGAGAGGAGGAGGGTGATGGCCGGTGGCCAAGAGAGGGGAGAAAGAAGGATGGACAAAATTTGCCAAGGGAGGGTGAGGAGATTCTCACAAGAATTAGGGTTCTCAATTTTTATTCATTCTCTACAAAATCCTTCATTACATGTCCTATATATATGCCTCACCACTCAATCTCCACCCTTGAAAATTAAACCACACTTGATGGTTATATGCACCCATCATAATATATGAAATAAAAATACATGAAATAAACTCTTAAAATAAAATTGCTTAAAAATAAAATTGCTAAAATATAAATGATAAAATATATAATTATAATTATGTAATTTATAATTATATATTTTATTTATTGGAGGCGGCGGACGTCGAGCAAAACATGTAGTGACAGAAGTATTGGCGAAGAAATGTCGTGGTAAAATCCCATCTTCGAGCTTGCGGCAATGACCGTCCCAATCCACAAACTCTCCTTGACGGGGATCCACAGCTGTATCAGCATCGTAGCGATCACCGGGAGGGCAAGTATAACCTCCTACCCCTGAGGTTGACCCGATGCTGGTTGGCATAGTTGAGCCTGTGGCTACAAGGCAAGTGCCTGACGAGCCTTTGATGATGAGGGGAGTGACGAAAAAGCAACTAACGCATGTTGTGAGCTTCCATCCTCCGACGTTTGAGGGAACTGGATTTACCACTCAAGCTGAAAATTGGCTCTCAAGAATAAAGAGAACCATGACGGTGACGGAGATAGAGGGGAGGAAGAAGGGGTATGTGGCTACTTTTCATTTGTAAGGAGAGGCAAGATTCTGTTGAGATGAGCTGGAACTACATTAGTTTGCTAGAAGGAAACTGTCTGAGGTCTCGATGGAGGAGTTATTGAGGCTTTTTCTAGCAAGGTATCTCCCATCTGTGCAGAAGATTTTAATGGAGAATCAGTTCCAGAGGTTAAGTCAGGGTGAGAGTTTGGTTGGTGACAACTTACATGAGTTCACTAGATTTGTATGGTATATGGGTGCTACATTTGCTGATGATGAGAGAAATACAAATAGATTCTATACAAGTCAGTGTGATGATCTGAGGTTACTTCTCCATGGTTCGATGACGTAGGGATTTTTAACACTGGCCAATATTGCCCGATCCTTGGAACAAGATCTGAGAAGAGCCCAGAGTAAATAGGACTTAGGTGTGAAGAAGCCAGAGTTAAAAGTACCGAGCTCTGCAAAATTTTGGATATTGCAGGTGGAATAATAAGTCGAGGTCTTCTGAACCATTTTCTTCATCTACAACTTCTAGGGAGAATACCAGGAGAGGTCCACCCACTTGCTATACTTGTGGCAAGCCAGGACACTTTGCTCAAGAATGTCAAAGTTGTCCTCCGAAGGTGGGTGCGACTTATGCAGAGACAGGGAAGACAAAGGATTCGAATGTTTCCCATTATGCCCAAGCATAGCCCCAAGTGTAAAATATTGGCCAATAGGAGGCCTTGAAGAAAAGCGATGTGGTGACAGGTACGGTTTAGTATACAACTTTTTTGCTTTATATACTTGCTACCTTGTGCATTGCTTAACTTGGTTGAATTAGGCTTTGTCCTAATCTTAGAATATTTGGCGAGAGCACTGTTTGATACAAGCATTTCTCATTTCTTTTTGTCTGAGGACTTCATATTGCGTATCAAAGTGGCTTCTTTTATATTAACAAATAGATTGGATATAATGCTGCCTAGTGGCTGCTCGATACATGCAGATAAAGATTGTTGTGTTAAGGTGAGGATATGAAGTTATGACTTTGAATTGGGAGCTTTTGTACTGCTAATATCTGAGTTTGATGTGATCTTTTGCATAGAATGGATCTAAGAGCAACGTGCATGTATTGATTGCAACTCGAAGGATGTCACACTAGGACAAAACACCGAATGCAAGACTAAGTTAGCTTGTATGCGAGGATCGAGCAAGATATTGATGTCTACTCTCCAAGTAGTCAAGGCGGTTCAGAAAGACGTGGAGTTGTTCTTCATGCTATTTGAGGTTGTGGAGCCGAAGTCTTGTTTGAGTGATGTTCCTATTGTGTCAAATTTTTCAGATGTGTTTCCTAAAGATCTCCATGGAATTCCACCTTTGTGAGAGATCGAATTCACTATTGAGTTGGTGTTAGGTTCGAAGCCTGTGTCACGCTCACCGTATTAAGTAACGCCAAAGGAGATGGAAGAACTGAAGGTTTAGTTATAAGAGTTGCTTGAGCAAGACTATATACGTTCAAGTATATCACCTTGGAGTGCACCGCTCCTCTATTAAAAATAAGGATGGAAGCTTTTGTCTATGTATTTAGTATCGAGAAATGAACAAGCTGACAAAAAAGAACAAGTATCCAATTCCAAGAATCGTTGATTTGTTTGATTAGTTTGTTGGATCAACTGTCTATTCGAAGTTGGATTTGAAATTTGGCTATAATCAGTTGGGGATCAAGAAAAGTAATTTTCCTAAGACAGTGTTTGGTACATGTTATGGACACTATGTGTTCACCGTGATGCCATTTGGGTTAACATATGTGCCATCGGTATTTAATAATATGATGCACATGACCTTCGGGAGTATTTAGACCTATTTGTGATCGTCTTTATAGATGACATATTGGTATACTCTCACTCAGAGGAGGATCATGCGAATCATTTGAGGTTGGTTTTGCATACCCTGAGGAGAAATTGACTATATGCTAAGTTCTCTAAGTATGATTTTTGGCTATCGTCAATGGTTTTTCTTGGTCATGTGGTTAGTGGATAGGGTATTGTTGTTGATATGACAAAGATAGTAAAGATACAGGAGTTAACTGTGTTTACTACTATGGCGAAAGTTAGGAGCTTTCTTGGACTTGATGGCTACTTTAAGCGATTCGTAGATAAATTTTTGCGGATAGCTCTACCTCTCACAACGTTGATAAGGAAGGATTATAAGTTCATTTGATGCCAGAGTGCGCGTGAGCTTTTGAGGAGTTGAAGAGTCATCTGGCCATGACACCTATTTGTGTTCGCCATGTGGTGCAGAAGGCTATGAGATTTACAGCGATCTCTCAGGAAGCATCTTAGGCTGTGTTCTTCTATAGTTTGGGAAGGTTATAGCTTATTTCTCTCATCAGCTGAACGTGCATAAGAGAAATTATCCAGTCCACTACTTGGAGTGGCAACTATGATATTTTCCCTGAAGGTGTGGCATCACTACTTGTATGGCATGAAGGTTTACATATTTACTAACCATAAGAGCCAAAAGTACATTTTGAACCAAAAGGATTTGAATATGTGACATTTGAGGTGGAAAGAGTTCCTTGGGGACTACACTTTTGAGATGCACTATGTTCCCGGGAAGGGAAATATTATCGCAAATGCGTTGAGTCGCGGGGCTCTAGCACAGGATAACTAGATACAGATGTATGCTGAGCGTCTTATTCGAAACTTAGATGCCTTGGATATCACTTGTGTTGGTGGGAGATCTAGTACAAATGCATGTTTAATAGGACAATGGTGTAATATGACATTGCAGACATGATTTTGTTAACCCTGTAGTCTGAAACAAATCCTCTTTTCAGTGGCTAGGTCAATGCGTCTCACTTCTCAGATCGCACAGGCAGCCAGGTCGATCTCAAGGATCCAAAACTATCAGGTTGCCTCTCAGCCTTGCAGACTGAGCAAGACGCCTTCATCGGCAGTGGACATAAGATCCAATCTGCCTTTTTCGGGCACTTCATAGCCTCCTGTCGGACAAGAACATCAGGTCGCAAGACTCAGTCCGCCTCCTTTTTTGCGCACTCGTGACGCCTCTATTTTCTTTTCCTTTGTATCTCGTCACAACTGCCCAGTTCTCCCATACCCCAGACAGACGGTTATTTTATCCCTTCCCATTTGGGAAGGGCCCCGAGCCTATAAATAGGAGGGAGTGGCACACCCAATACACGCTGACTCGAATCCAAGAGCCCAATGCGTGCGGATAGAAGATCCATCTGTAGACTCGATTCTCAGGCTTTGGGGTCTACTGATTATGCAACTCTCTTCCCTTTTTCCTTCCCTCTGTAATCACACCCCCTTTTTAATCAAAAGGAAATCCCTTCGTAGGATTGGCATTCGCCACAACGGGCGAGGTCTGGTGTTGACCGCTATTAGCGATCTGGGAGATTTACTCTTTTGTAACCGACAGTAAATGATAACTCGCAGCCTCTTTCCCTATCTCTTAGTGCTTGGTTGTGGAGGTGCACTTTGGGCAAGAATAGATCAAACACATGACCTTCATATTCGAGTGATCGGAGAATTGCGCGGTTAAGGATGTCAGACCGCTAGTCCACTCAGAGATATCGTCCAGATCATAGTGATGATTCCTTGTGGGAGGCTTTGAAGCAGGCACTCTAGCAAGCAGAACAAGTCCTTAGGTTGACTAATCAATGGCTATATGTGATCAGCCAAGTACTAGCCACAATTACCGAGCAGTTAGCCCCACAATAACCCACAGTCATCCAGACATTTACTCTGATCCCTCCTTCTCCTTCCTATCCACCTGTCCAGACCACAAATCTTATTCAGGCTGCAACTCCTCAGTAATTTCAAGAAAATTTTTCAACCTGGCAAGCCTTCTTCTGGGAAGTAGCTCAGGGAAGACTAGCCAGAGTTCTCGACTTCTAAGGGAAAACTGTTACAATAACTCATTGTCTTTGCACGACTTATCCTCCAATTGCCGCCCCTACTACAGTCTATCCTGCACTTTCCCCCATCCATGAAGAGGCAGAGGAACATTTCCCATTAACTAATGGAGTTCGATGGGAGCTAGCTCTAAGTAATTTCAGAGAACATTGCTTACCATCATATATTAGTGAGACTGGCCCAGTAGCACACCTCCAAGCTTTCGAATCAGCAGTTGCACTAAAGAATCTTTCAGATGCAATAGAGTGTAAGCTTCTCGTGATGTCCTTTAATGGACAAGCACGAGAGTAGTTCTTTGGGCCCCGCCACCAATCGATTGGTTGCTTTGTAGAGCTTTATAGAGAGTTTCTTTTTGAGGTTCTCTACCTCAAAGAAAAGGAAAAGTGGTCCAGCAGCCCTTTTTGAGATTAAAGAATGTGAGAATGAGACTTGGGCTCATTTAATGGATCTTTTTTAGAAGGAGATCATAGATATTTAGAATGTCGATCCAGAGCTTTATAGGGTAGCTCTGATCAATGACCTTAGAGAAGGTGTACTAAATTTTAAGCAAACATCAGAGAACCAAGAACCTATCATGAGATGATTTTCCTTGCAAACATGTACATTAGAGGAGAAAGAAGTAATCTAGGTTATATTGAAAAGCTCCTCCCTAATAAGGATTCGGCCAACTCCTCCACTGCTAGCTCTTAGTTGTTTCAGAGACCTCCTCAGTCAGATTTCCACCCCCATGCTAAGAGAGATAGAAACTACCGTCACAAACAACCCTTCCACGACCATCAACAGTTTCTAGAGCAGAGAATGTTGTTGGCCGCTGCACCCGCTCCATTTCCACCTGCGCTGTAAGTCATGTGATAAATAGGAAAATATACATATTTTTAGTTATATTTTAGTTTAGTTTTAAAAAAACATGTAATTATATTATGTACATACCTAAATAAATCTGTTCTTTTTTATTTTCAGTACTTACTTGTCTTTATTTTGAACTATATGCACAATTTGGGCATTTTGACAAATTTTCTTATGTGATGCCCCTAGGTCACGCCCATGACCTAGGGCGTGTAACTTTAAAACCAATAATTCGATAGATTTTGGTCAGAAAGCTCAGTCACGCCCTAGCTATACGCCTGTGTTCCTGCTATCACACCCGTAAAATAACCCGTGACCATGCTAGAATCTAGATGTCATGTCGTATCAGTCATGATGTTAGCAAAACAAGTCACGCCCAGTAGACACACCCGTGTTCCAGTTATCATGCCCGTGACCTCACCCGTGATCAAGCTAGAAGCCCGCTGTCACACCGTGCCAAAGCCCATCTGCCACGCTAGCAAACACGCCTATCTGACATGCCCATTCTCCTCAATGCATGCCCGTGTAATCTTCCAAACCGATCTAGAAGCCTCTAGAATTGTTATCTGCAGACCATCTTATCTTCCTGTCAACAACACGCCCAGGTGACACGCCCTAGGTGGAGTGTAAGGGGGGCATGTTCACCAATTTTTTCTGCTTATAAAAGGAGGGCGAAAGATGATGTTTTAGGAGAACTGGTAGAGTTCCACAAGTTATACATAGTAGTTTTGAGTAGCTTTTGAGTAATATTTTCCTAACACTAGTTTGGGTTCTTTAGTGTGTAACACTTTTTTAAGTAAAAAATTTCCAGCTTTCAAGTAATTCTTCAACTTTTATTTCTTTTAACATAGTTTCCATTTCTTTTGAGACAGGATGTGTGTGTATTTCCTTTCTTTTTTTCACAATTCTTTTACTACCACCCCCATCCCGGATGAGAGGCAATGAACTTTTTAGCACTTGATTAGATGTTTGGGATGGATATTATTTCTGCAATTTTATAAGTCTTCTAATTTTACTACTACCACCGTCATCCCGGATGAGAGGCTAAAAACTTTGTAGCTCTTGATTAAGATTGTTGGGACTAATATTATTTCTTCAATTTAAAACCTTACTTTTAAAAAAAGTTTTCTTCTTTTTCTACTACCGCCCTATCTCGAATGAGAAGCTAAGAACCTTTTAGCACTTGATTATAATGAACTTTGGGAAGGATATAAATTCTGCAATTTAAAACACTATTTTCTAAATTAATAAAAACTTAAGATTTACCTAAGAATTATGTTGAGTGAATCCATACCTATCGATATATGGTTTTGATTTCTGTAGTTAGTAGCTAGTAGCCGAAAGGTTTGTGTCCATGAATTGATCACTCTCAGGTAAAGAGAAACTAGGCTTCACTCTTGAAAGAGATGAACATAAGCCTCCCGAGTTGAACCTTCGAATCGTAGTAGGAGGTCAATAGTGGGGTTCACAACATAAAGCGTGTATTAAAGTATTTTTGATTAGAGAATGACGGTTCGGTCAAACTATCTAAATATTAGGTGGATGTATCCTCGATAATGGTGCACTCATATTTAAGGAACCTCCACATTCAAGTAAATTAATTAATAGAAAAGTAGAGTTTTTTCTTATTTAAAAATTATGTTCCAAAGTAAGTCAAAATCGAGGGCTCTCTGCCTCATCTATTTTCAAAACCCTACATATTACTTTTTTTTCACTGTTAAAACAAAAGTCATTAACTCCTTTCGGTAAAATAATAGTTCCATTCCTTAAAGTAAAGTACTCGATTCAGATCCGTGGAAAAATACGACCTTGATATTTTAAAAAATACTATACTATTAATCGATAGGTACACTTGTCTTAATCACAGTATATAAGTAAAAAGAGATAGAACACACAAACGCGTAATTTACACATCCAACTTAATTTTCAAATTAAACAATCTCAGAGCCTTTTACTTATCATCATGCTCGTTTATCAGTCGTTTACTCCTCTTGATGTTTCTATTTACGAGGTAGTCCAGATTTTGTAGAAAAAGCTTGACTTTAGAAGGACAGCTCCCTTAAAGTCGGATGTAAAGTTTCGAAATCCCTATCCTTTCTATGAGTACCACAAGGAGAGTGGGCATTTTGCTGAATATTGTAAAGCGCTCCGCCAGCTAGTAGAGAGGCTCTTAGGAGAAGGGAAACTTCAGGACCTCGTCTGGATGGAAGAACCTGCCAAACTGACTACCTCTAAGGGCAAGGAGGTAACAAATGTCGGCTGGCAATGTGTAGAGATAGAAAACTTCGGCAATTTCAACGATGTTAATCCTGCTGGGGAATGCATTAAAGTAAATGATGAGGGCTCCTTTGGTCCCCTCTTTTGCATCCATGTAGGGATCATAACCGATTTAACCTTGAAGTCTAGCATAACCAGGGTCTTCTAGAAGGAAGTAGCTTCTACTTCCTATATTTCCTAGAGAGAGGAAGCATCACTTTCGGACAAGACGATCTCCCTCCAAATGCGAATACTTTTGATGATGTCATGGTAATCAAAGTTGTCATTGAGAATTACACGGTATATAAGTTCCTGATTGACACTGGAAGTTTATTCAAACTCTTTTTCCGCCCCACCTTTGAAGCCCTGAAGATTGAAAAGCCTCTGCTTTCCACGTAAGGGCCCCTCTACGGCTTCTCGGAGGAGAAAAAGGAGGTAGAGGGAAATGTCAAGCTCCTGGTGACACTTGGGGGGATTACAAAGCTGATTCACTTGATTGTAATAGATGCTCCAAGCAGTTATTGTGCTATCTTCGGAAGACCCATTCTGAATGCAAACAAGGTAGTGGTATAAAATTTTAATCTTTCCCTCAAATTCACTATGGAGGGGAGGCTGTACTAAGTCAAGAGCGATCAGAAGCTAACTCGGGAAATGCTACGTGAAGATAGTCAACATGATTGAGTAAACTTCTCCCCAAAAACTTCTAGCTGTTATTCTGGATATATCAAATCTTTCAAAGGTTATGGAAGAGCCAGAAGAGGAAGTAAGCGAAAAAGCTCACCTGGAACCTGCTTAGGTGACTCAGGAAGTCCCTATTGCTAAGGGGGAAGAGAAGAAGCATGTCGTCAACGTAGAGCTTCCTAAGGAGAAGTCTTAGATGATCTCCTACTGCTTAAAGAATTTGGATGTCTTCACTTGGTCAGTGGAGGAAATGCAAGGAGCGGACCTTGATGTCGCTTGCCACCATCTCAACATTGACCCCAATTTTAAGCCTATTTAGCAAAAGAAGAGGGAGGTGGAGATAAAGCTTTTAGAGCCGATCAGGGAGGAGATCGCCAAGCTCCTTAAAAAAAGTTTATTTCTGAAATCCAAAATCCGACCTGGATATGAAATATTATTATTCTTAAAAAACAAGGAGAAAAGTGGTGAATCTATGTAGATTTTACTAAACTCAATAAAGCGTGTCCCAATGATTGGTATCCCTTGCCTCAAATAGATGAATTAGTAGATTCTGTGGTTAGGTATAATTTTATGAGTTTTTTGGATGAATTTTCTGGTTATCACCATATTAGAATGCACATGGGCTTCGTTCCTCATATGTCTTTTAATATGAATGATGGATGTTATTGCTCTCTCGTAATGCCTTTCGGGCTTAAGAATGATTGTATAACCTATTAGAGGATGAGGGACACAGTGTTTAAACAACAAAAAGTGTGGAATCTCATGGTGTATGTTGGCGACCTTCACATAAAAAGTAAATCTTTCTCATCCCATCTGGAAGACCTCATAAAGACGTTTGTTACTCTATAGAGGTTCAAAATGAGATTAAATCCGTTGAAATGCATTTTTGGAGCAAATAAAGGAAAGTTTCTTTGTCATCTCCTAACTCTCGATGGTTTTGCACTGAACCTTGACAAAGTAAAAGCAATACATGATATGGTACTGCCTCGTGATCTGAAAGAAGTTCAGCAGTTGGGTGGGAGATTAGCAGGCTTAAGCAGATTCATCACCAGGGCAGGAGATAAGAGCGCTTCATTCTTTAAAATGCTCCAGGGAGCACCCAAGTTTGAGTGGAACAAAGAATGCAACAAAGCCTTCAAGCAACTTAAGAAATAGTTAACGTCAAACCTTGTGCTTTAGAGTCCCCATGAGGGAGAACCCTTGTTCTTATAATTAGTGGTTGGCCCGAATGCAGTAAGATCGGTTCTCATCAGATAGGAAAAGAAATGACAGTTCCTGGTTTATTATGCCAACCATATCCTCAAGAGTGCTGAGACCAGATATTCAATCAAGGAAAAGTTAGCCCCGACTCTGGTTATGTTGGACCGAAGACTTCACCCATACTTTCAAGCTCATTCAATCCAGGTTGTGTCTTAACATCCCCCCAAGGAGCATGTTAGAGAAACCAGATCATTTAGGAAGACTAGCTGGCAGATTTCCTTGTGGATATAATGGAGGCAAACCCCGGTCAAGTAAAGAATACTCCATCAGCTTGGACCATCTGTCTAGATGTTGCCTCGGGTAAGAACACTTTAGGAGTGGGAGTGGTCCTAATCAATCCAAATGGAGTAAAGCTGTAAAAGGCTATAATTTTTTTCTTTCCAAACACGAATTACCAAACAGAGTATGAAGCACTCTTGGCCGACTTGAGATTTTCAAAAGAGTTGGGAATTGGGCATGTATATGTTAGGACAGATTCCCTTGTGATGGCATCACATATAATGGGGAACTTTGAGACGAGGGAGCCAATCAAAAAAGATACATATTGCTAGTAAAGAAGGAGATTGGAAGATTCAAAAACTTCACCATTGAACATATTCCGAGGGCGTAGAATACAGAAGCAGATGAACTATCAAAGTTTGGTCTCCCTTTAGGAGTTACAACCTCAAAACTCTTTCATCCAGCAATAATGGAAGTGGAGTTAATGCAGATTGACTAACACCCCTCTTGGATGGATCCATTCATACTTTATCTATCCACATGAGATTTTCATCTGTCGGTGAAAGATAGGATGAGGTTCAGAAGTAAAGCAACTTATTATTACTACATGACAGGATTTATGTACAGAAGAACTTTTCTTTCCCCCTTGGTAACTTGCATCTCGGAAGAAGAAATTCCCGCTGTGCTTCATGAAGTTCATTCAGGGGAGTGTGGCAATCACTCGAGAGCAAAAAATTTAGAAAAAAGAATCCTCAAGCAGGGATATTTCTAGCCAACAACGAGAAAAGATGTGGAAGCATATGCCAAGAAGTGCGTTCAGTGCCAGAAGTTTGCTCCTCTTCAGCTTCAGCTAGCCCAAGCGCTTATATCTATAGCAACGCCCTGGCCATTCCCAGTTTAGGGAGTGGGCCTCCTCGAACCCTTCCCGATTTCTAGTGGTCAGCATCGCTTCATAATTCTCATGGTTAATTATTTTAGCATGTGGATTGAGGCATAAGCATTGGCCAGGGCCACCATGCAGATCGTTAGATATTTCATCTAGAGCGAGATTGTCTGTCGCCACGGAATCCTGCTAGATATTATCACCGACAATGGTCCTCAATTTAATAATACAGAAATGATTCACTTATTTTGTCAGATTGTGATGGATTTGCAGTTTTTGTCAGTGCATCATCCCAAAAGTAACGTTCAGGGTGAGGCTACAAAAAAGCAAATTCTAAATCTCTTAAAGAAGAAGATTTTGAATCACAAAGGAAATTGGGCAGAACAGCTTCATTCTATCCTTTGGACCCTTTAGTCTACACCATTCTCATCTATAGGAGAAACGCTATTCAAACATTCTCATGATTCGAAGGCACTCATTCCGATAGAGTTTGAGGTGCCCAATCCAAGAGTTATGTTTTCAAAACAAGGAGGGGAAGACTGGATGGAAATCAATGATGAAGAGATGAAATACAACTTATACTTAATCGAAGAGCTCCAAGATGAGGTAATTATCAGACAGGAATAAGTGAAGTGGAGAATGACCAATTACTTTGAAAAAAATGTCAGAATAAGGCATTTCCTAGTTGGGGATTTGGTGCTAAAAAGGTGGATGTGGCGGCCAGATCTAGTGCTGTTGGGAAATTAAATCCCAACTAGACAGGTCCTTCCACCATCAAGGAGGTATTAAAAATGGAGCCTATCACCTTCAGACATATGATGGGTGTAAGACCCCCTTTTTTTTCTTTTTAAACCACCGGGGTCTTAGCCCAGAATTGCCGCTTTGCGGTGGCACCGACTCACGGGAAGGCCGCCACTACAAAACGCCAATTCTGCCGGCCCTTTTCGACCACAAGAGAGAGAAGTAATTAAACATAAAATGTAAACAAGTCTACAGAAACATGTAAACAAAAGTGAAATCACATCCAATCCATCAGTAGATAATAGCAGGAAATAGATAAATGGGCTAGAGCCCGGTACATCAGAGTCCTCACTACAAATCACTCATCGCGGAAGCTATAAAAATACTAATCACTCACGGAACTGGTCACAGGTGCACCGGTGCTAGACTGACCCACCTCCATGCGCACCGTACTCCGCTGGTGCTGGTCCCTGGACTGCAGGTCCCTGTCTCCCATTCGGAGCTCCTGTAATGTTGTGGTTCGAAAACCATTAGTCATAAAGACTAAGCCCTATCATCCCCTACACCTCCCCCCACGGCTCCTAAGCACCGGGCGGAGAGGAGGAAAGGGAAGCTTCAAAAGTGGAGAATAATCAAGCAGGTGATAGGGGAGTTATTCTAAAAACTATCTAGAATAAAGTACAACTAGCAATCCTATGGTAGTAAATGGTAAAGAAGAGAAGTGGTAAGTATCAAATGTATAAAAAGGCAGCTAGAGAACAGTAAATAAACAAGCAAGCAAATAAGTAAGTAACCTTAACTTATATGAATGCCCATACAAACTTATAAGTTAAGGGGTCTTCTGCAAGGCTCCCATCGTATAAAAAGTCCCATACCGATTTATACGTTGGGGTGTAGGTTATATGCAAATATGAGTGTAGTGATATGCTATACCATGATTCATGCAAGTGCAACACACGCACACGACTCTATGCGCACAGACCTTTAGTTCCCCCTGTTCGGGCAGCTAGCTTCACTCCTAGGAACCTCCGTAGTGGCAAACGGAGACAGTGGGTCAGGCCCCCCACTCCTAGGCGGGTATCCAAAGTACCGGGCCTAGCCCTTCCGTACGACCCTAGACAAAACACAACCTAGAGTATCCGCGTACTACTGCTGGCTGTACCCACCAGACTTTCTTTGGCTAAGTGTCCCACACCGCCGAGTCAATATACTGATGCCGGTGTGAACGACAATCAGATATCGAAGACCCACCACCTTTATTCTGCACTCCAACCCTCGAGCCCTCGGCCGCCCGGACTGTCCCGTCCGTGCATCTACCTTCAGAGCTACCGTTTGAATGGCAACCAAAGCAACTTATTCTACCTTCCTAGCTACCGGGGTGAATGTGTGTGCAATCCTAATTATACTAGTTGCTCCTTTAATTTATTATTCATATGGTTTACATTAGCCCAGGACGGCCCCCGGCATACCCCGTGAAGGGCTCTCAAAGGGCACTAGGAACCAAGATGGCGGCATTACGGCCCGAAGTTCCCTTTCGCAAGGCACTTATTATTATTGGTTGATCTCCCTTAACCCGATCCCCTTTAAGTTACTTTAGATCTAACCCTAGAGTATTAAGACTCTTCCTCTCCTACTCGGGGCAGCCGATCTTTCGTCATTCCCGTACGCCCTTACCCTTAACCGGTCTCGCACTCTACCAAAATTCCATTTCCCAAGTTCATTATCACTCTAGTTCAGTTTCCGTGGTTTTACTATATGCAGACCATCCTAAGGTACATGAGGAGTATAAGGGGACGTACTCCAATTTGTCTTCTGAATCTCCTATGATATTTGCTGGGGGTCTATCGTGACATAATATAGCTAATACACAGATTCCCAAATTTTCCTATTTATCGGGCATTTAATTTATTTATTCTAAGATTCTGAATGCCCTAGTATGAACATGAAGTGCACTAATGAGCCAACAATAAATCATCATAAAATCAGTAAAAATCCTATGAGACATTTAAACAGCAATTCCAAGTTTTGAGAAATTCCAGAGATGTTTATGGCTATATTTCCTAATTTACCATTTAGCCCACTTTTACTATATTATGAAGGAAGTACTGTAAATATATATTCAAAAATTCCAAGAAAATTATAGAAGCTATATAGTGACCTATAACCATCATAAACCAAGTACCATAATTTTTCTCCAACATTTGAACTCTGAATTTATTTTAATGCAAGGTACTAATTTTCTTAACTTAATGAAGGAGGTACTGTTTTTAGTCAACTAAAATTCCATAGAAAATTACAGGGTGACTATCTTAGTTTGAAACAGCCACTGACCAAATTTCATAATTTTCCGAACAGTAATTGGGCCTTAACTATATTTTTGACTACATATCATAATTAGTACGTTAAATAAATATATACCAGAAATAATCAGTTAAAATTTCCAAGAAAACTCCTAAAGGTATAACATACTATAAGATGTCCTAATCCAAGATTTCATAATATTCCAGTGAACAGAAATTCTATAATCATCAAAATAAATATCTAGGGCACAACTAGAGTTGTAAATGAAGTACTGTATAAATTAATCCAAAAATCTCAACAAAATTATATCATGGCTATTTTGACCAGAAAATCCCTTTGCCCAAATTTTACTTGATTTGAAGTATATTAGATAGCTTAATAATTTAAATTAAAGGTGGTGACCTAAACTAGGGTTAGGATTTTAGGTGGCCTAGCTGTCTCCAAATACCCTAAACTTTTGTTCAGAGAACTATACAGGCCCTATGGTTCTCTCCACCAAATTTTAAGTCAGTCCAAGGTCATTTGACCCCATGACCTTCACAACCCCAAAAACCACCATTAAAGGATTTTCCCTAGGGTTCTAGGGCTACCCCACACCAAACCACTCCAAAATCCCTTGGAGGGAGTGTCATGCCCTAAAAAGTCAGTGACCAAAATATCAGCCCCTATTGAGGTGATATGGCCACTCAAATTCCAAGGGGGTGTTTGATCCTAAATTATCCTATAAGGATCAACCTAGGGTCGGACACAAACCTAACCAAAACATCTACAAATGAGATGAAATTTTTACCAGAACCTTATGATAAACCCAGGGACCACTCATCAAAATTTGGGAGGGTTTGGAAGTCTTTTAGCCATCTAATTAAATTATGCAAGGATTATTGAATTTTTCTAAAAACTATAGAAAAATATTTCCCAAAAATCCTAATTTTTGGATAGCATCTATATATAGATAATATTAGGCCACACCCCAAATTTCAAGTCATTTTGATGACTGGATTGGAGTGGGGAATTTTTCTTAAGGTCAAGACAGCCCTATGGATAGATCTCACCAAAACGTGTGTTGTGGTCTAACCAGGACTCCAAATTGAGTGAAATCAATTTTGAATTAAACTAGACTTCAAGGGCTACATTTTCTATGTTGACCACTTTTTATGTTTCAGCCCCTACGGGCTATCATTTTCAGTTTCAACCTAGTATACAGTAAAGGGAATTAATTCCTAACCATACAATATATTATATAATACAATGCTACTGTTCACCATCTTCTTCACCCGAACCAGCAACCTAAAAACAAAAGCTTGAAACCTGTAGCTTTTCTAAAGCCATTTCCTGGCCACCCAGCCATCCCCCTGGCCGGCCCCCACCACCACCACCTCTGTTGAGGTGAGGGCTACCGTCGGGCGGCGGTACGGCCGCCGGAGAGGCGGTTTCCGGCAAACCCGCCACCATGAAATTTTTGGAAAAACCATGGAAACGCTCACCCGATCTGGCTCTTTTGAGCCCGATATCTCTCCTAACGATTTCTAAGATCTATCCGCAGAAGAAGAGGGAGGGGAGGACCTTGTTCGTGGGCTGGAGGCGTGCAGACCGTCGGAAGCCATTTGCGCGGTGGTGGCATCGCCGGAAATTCTTCAACAGCAGGGGAGGAATCTGAATCCGTTTAATTGATCGTGTAACCTTCTCCTTTTTCTCTAAGGAGAAAGGATGAAACATTCATGGCCATTAATATTTCTCTTGATGATGTTTCGGTTATGGTAGAGGCAGTTGAAACGCTGGAAACGAAGAGGTGTTTGCCAGGTGGCGATTTTCTATTGGACCAACATTTCCTTATTTTATTAAATAATTAGAGTAGGAAACGTCCCATAAATACTCCTGGTGTAACTTCCCATAATCAGAATTGATTACAACGTCGGTTACCGAAATTTCCAGTCCGGCTGACGTTTCGGCCTTGGTCACGGGCGTGACAGGCCCAGGTGGCCAATTCTCAGTTCGACGATCGTCGAACTGAGATCAACGATCGTCGAAGGGGTGTCACGCCCTAGGTCACGAGCGTGACACATGGGTCACGGGCGTGACAGGGTCATGAGGCAAATTCCGCGCTCGGCGATCGTCGCGCTGAGATCGACAATTGCCGGAGGAGGTCATGCCCTTGGTCACGGGCGTGACACCTGGGTCACGGGCGTGACAGGGCCATGATGCAAATTCTGCGCTTCGACGATCGTCACGCTGAGATCGACGATCGTCGAAGGTGTCACGCCCTAGGTCACGGGCGTGACACATAGGTCACGGGCGTGACAGGCCTGGGTTGAAAATTCTACGCCCGACGATCATCTCCCTGAGATCGATGATCGTCGAAGGAGTCACGTCCTAGGTCACGGGCATGACGGGTCAGTCACGGGCGTGACCAACCCGTGACCCGAAATCTCGGTCGATGTATTTCAATTTTTGGGCTTCCTAGGGTTCTGTCACGACCAACCGACTCCTAGGGGTCTAGCTGGAAATGGGATGTTACAACGGGGAAGACATCTCCCGCACATGGAGTTGTGATGATTTGAAACGGTTTTATTCTTGAAGTGATGTCTTTTTCTTCATATATTTACACTTTAATGATAATTTCAGGAAAGATCTTCATACTGAAACATTTTCTTCCCTAGTGGTCTTATTTTCTTTTATCCCTAAGTAGAAAGATCACTGAACCATGGAGACATCGTCGAGTCCTACTTGAACCCCCACGAATTGTAGTCATTACCGTAAAATGAAGAGGACCATGTGTAGTAGAGAGTTTTCGCACATGTATTGTGGAAGATTGCTAATTCTCGTGCGGAGGTCTTCAGGATTTCTAATCCCAGCTGGGATCTAACATACCACTTCATCAAGGTAGGTCTGGGTGATTATTAGATTTGTTGTGCTCCGTATGGGATATCGTTACAACTTTGATGATCTTTCAGAGGAAAGCAGTGCTGCCCTGTGCGCACTTGCCCAAATGATCATCATAGACTGTGACCATCGAATACTCCAAGGTACTCTCGAGCAGTGCCTATAGGGGACCACCAACTAAGTTGATCACTTTGGGGAAAGCAATGCTACTTTGCGTGCACCTCCCTAATTTATTAGGTTAGCATATATCCTTAGGCAAGAGAGCAGTCAATCCATTGAAGTTTTTTTAAAGATTTTGTGACCACTTAAGGAAAGTAATGCATCCCCATATGCACATATCCACTTGGTCACTTAAGCAAGTAAACTCATTCTCTCTAGTCCGCCAAATATTGATTTTATAGGTCGCATTAGTCGCCCGAGTTATACAGATCTGGCATTTTCTCTGAGGAAAGCATTGCATCTTTACGTGCACCTGCCTAATTAATCTCCTTAAGTTGTATCCCTCGAGCGCAGATAGCCCTTTGTGCCCGCACAAGTCACTTTGTCGGCATATTATGTGGCAGATAAAGTTACATTGCAAGATAGTCGAATAAAATTATGGATTACCTGGACTATAGTTTGCCAATGCGATCTGCGATATTAGTGGAGTATTTGATGGTCACAGTATAAGATGATCAGTTGGGACGGTGCACACATGGAAGCATTGCTTTCCTCAGAAAGATCACCAAAGCTATAACAATATCTCTTACGGAGCATGTCAGTGCTAACAATCTCCCATACCGCCCTTGATGTAGAGGTGTGTTAGATGTCGACTGGGATCCAAAATCCTGAAGACCTCCGCAAGAGAATAGGCAAGCTTCCACTACACATATGCAAAAACTCCCCGCTACACGTGATACTTGTGGTTTTACGCTAATGACAACAATTCATGTGGGTTCAAGCAGGAACCGGTGATGTCTCCTCAGTTCAGCGATCTTTCTACTTAGGGATGAAAGAAAATTAGGCCACTAGAGAAGAAAATGTGTCAATATGAAGATCTTTACTAAAATTTTCATTAATGTGTAAATAGACGAAGAAAAAGACATTACTTCAAAAATAAAACATTTCAAATCATCACCACTCCAGGTGTGGGAGATGTCTTCGCCGTCATATGTCTGAAGGTGATAGGCTCAATTTTTTGATACCTCCTTGATGATGAAATGACCTTTCTAGTTGGGATTTAATTTCCCAACAGCTCCAGCTCTGGCTGCCGCATCCACCTTCTTCAACACCAAATCTCCAATTTTGAATTACTTTATTCTGACATTTTAATCGAAGTATTTGGCCATTCTCCTCTTCACTTCTTCATGTCTGATAATTGCCTCATCTTAGAGCTCTTCGATTAAGTCTAAGTTGCATTTCATTTCTTCATCATTGACTTCCATCCAGTCTTCCCCCCCCCGTATTTTGCAAGTAAAACTCTTGGACTGGGCAACTCAAACTCTATCGAGATGAGCGCCTCCAAACCATGAGAAATTTTGAATGGCATTTCTCCTGCAGCTAAGGATGTTGTAGTTCAAAGGGTCCAAAGGATAGAAAGAAGATGTTCTCCTTAATTTCCTTTATAATTAAGAATCTTCTTCTTCAAGAGATTTAGAATTTACTTGTTTACAGCCTCAACCTTACTGTTACTTCTAGGATGATGTACTGATGAAAACCACAGCTTAGTCCCAATCTAACTATAGACATTAATCATTTCTACATTGTTGAATTGATGACTATTATCGGTGATAATAGCCAGCAGGATTCCGTGTCGATAACCAATCTCTCCCAAGATGAAATTCCTGACGATCTGTATGGTGGTCTTGTCCAATGCTTTTGCCTCAATCCACTTGCTGAAATAATCGATCATGACAATTATGAAGCGACACTGGCTGCTAGAAATCGGGAAGGGTCAGAGTAGGTTAGTTCCTCAATCTTCGAATGGATAGGAAGTTGATATAGATTTAAATGCCTAGACTATTTTGAAGCTAAAGAGGAGCAAACTTATAGCACTGAACACACTTCTTGGCATATGCTTCCACATCTTCTCTCATCGTTGGACAGATATATGCCTACCTGAGGATTCTTTTTTATAAAGTTCTAGCTCCCGAGTGACTCCCACACTCCTCTAAATGAACTTCATGAAGCACAATAGGAATTTCTTCTTCTGAGACGCATCTTGCCAAGGTAAAAAGAAAATTTCTTTTGTACAGAATTCATATCATCATGTAATAATAAGCTACTCTCCTTCTAAATCCCATCCTATCTTTCACTGAGGGGTGAAAATCTCCAGTGGATAGATAAAGTACTAATGGATCCATCTAAGAAAAATATTAGTCAATCTCCATTAACTCCCCTTCCTTTATTGCTGGATAAAAGAGTTCCAAGGTCATCCATCCTGAAGAGAGACCAAACTTTGACAGTTCATCTACTTCCGTATTCTGCGTCCTCAGAATATGTTCAATGGTGAAGTCTTTGAATCTTCCAATATCCATCTTTACTAACAATAAGTATCTTTTTAGGATCGGCTCCCTCGTATTAAAGTTCCCCATTACCTATGAAGTCATCACAATAGAATCTATCCTAAAATGTACTTGCTCAATTCCCAACTCCATTACAAATCTCAAGTCGGCCAAGGGTGCTTCATACTCTGCTTTGTTATTCGTGACTAAAAAGAAGAATTGTATGGCCTGCTCTAGCTTTACTCCATTTGGATTGATTAGGACCACTCCCACTCTTGAAGAGTTATTGCCTGAGGCTGCGTCTATATAGATGGTCCAAGATGATTGAGACTTGTCTACTTGGCAAGGTTCTGTCTCCATTATATCCACAAGGAAATCCCCCAGTACCTGTGCTTTGATAGCTGTCTTGGGCACATAAGATATTTGCAAAATCAGTTAATTCTATTGCCTACTTAGCTAGTCTTCCTTAATGATCTGGTTTCTCCAACCTTCTCCTCAAGGGAAGATCAGACACCGCCTGGATTGAATGGGTTTGAAAGTATGGATGAAGTCTTCGGGGTTACATAACTAGATCCAGGGCTAGATTTTCAAGGATTGAATATCTAGTTTCAACACTCTTGAGAATATAGTAGACATAGTAAACCATGAATTATCTTTTCTTTTCTTCTCTAATGAAAACCGACCTTACTACATCCGAGCCAACCCCTAAATAAAAGAACAAGGGTTCTCCCTCATGGGTAATTTGAAGAAAAGGGGTTGAAGTTAACTGTTTCTTAAGTTGCTTGAATGCTTTGCTGTATTCTTTGTTCCACTCGAACTTGAGCGCTCCGCGGAGCATTTTGAAGAATGGAGCGCTCTTATCTCATGCCCTGTAAATGAATTTGCTTAATCCTGTTAATGTCCCGCACAACTGTTGAACTTCTTTCAGACCACGAGGTGGTGCCATATCAAGGATACCTTTCACGTTGTCGGGGTTCGGTGCAATGCCATCGGGAGTAACTAGATGACCAAGAAACTTCCCATTACTTGCTCCAAAAATGTATTTCAATGGGTTTAATCTCATTTTGAACCTTCGTAAAGTAGTGAACGTCTCTACGAGGTTTTCTAGATTGGATGAGAAAGATTTTATTTTTATGAGAAGGTCGTTAACATACACCTCGAGATTCCTCCCTTTTTGATGTTTAAACACTGTGTCAATCATCCTTAGATAGGTTGCCCCGACATTCTTAAGCCCGAAAGGTATTTCGAGAAAGAAATAACATCCATCTTTCATAATAAAAGATGTATGAGGAACATCGGGCTTATGCATTCTAATCTGTTGATAACCAGAAAATGCATGAAAAAAACTCTTAAAATTATACCTAACCATGGAATCTACAAAGCATCTATCCAAGGCAAGGGATAACAATCTTTAGGGCATGCTTCATTGAATTTATTAAAATCTACACACATTCGCAACTTTCAACATGCTTTTTTTTAACCATAACAACATTTGACATCCAGGTAAGATATTGGATTTCAGAAATAAACTTCGCTTTAAAAAGCTTGGCAAACTCCTCCCTTATCGACTCTGTAAGCTTCGTTGCCACCTCCCTCTTCTTTTACTAGACATGCTTGAAATTTGGGTCGATGTTGAGATGGTGGCAAGCGATATCAGGGTCCACTCCTATCATATCCTCTACACACCAGGCGAAGACATCTAAATACTTTAAGAGGTAGGAGATCACTTGAGACTTCTCCTACTCAGGTAGCTCTGCATTGATGAAGAGCTTCTTCTCTTACCCCTTAATATTGGGGACTTCCTGGGTCACTTGGACAGGTTCCAGGTGAGCTCCTTCTCTTTCTTCCACTTCTGGCTTTTCCATGACTTCTAAAGGATTTGACATCTCAAGAATAACAGTTAAAGTTCTGGGGAAGGAGTTTGCTCAATCATGTTGACTGTCTTCATATCCCAAGCATGCTTCAGATTGCTCCTGATATGATACTGCCTCCCCTCCGCAGCGAGTTTGAGGGCAAGATGAAAATTTGAGACCATTGCACGGTATGCATTAAGAATGTGTCTTAATAAGATGGCACAATAACTGTTTGGAGCATCTACCATAATGAAGTGAATCAGCTTTGTAATTACCCCACATATCACTAGGAGCTTGACACTTCCCTCTTCTTCCTTTTTCTCCCCCGAGAAGTCGTAGAGGTGCCCTTCGATGGAAAGTAGAGGCTTTCTAGTCTTCAGGGCTTCGAAGATGGGCGGAAGAGGTGGTTGACTGAACTTATAGTATCAATTAGGTCCTTATATACCGTGTAAATCTCAACGACAGCTTTAATTACCACGACATCATCAAAAGGATTCATATTTGGAGGGAGATCGTCTTGGCCGAAAGTGACGATTCCCCTCTCTGGAGCAATAGAGGAAGTGGAAGCTACTTCCTGCCCGATGAACCTGGTTATGCTGGACTTCCGGGTTGTTTCGAATCTGATCCCTCTATGGATGCAAAAGATGTAACACCCCAATTCCTGTACTTGAGCCTCTGGAAGCTAGCGCAAGCATTATAAAGTTATCACTCGGCGATATCCTGTCATTGAGTGCATTGAGTAGCAGGCGTTGAGTGGAGGTATTGAGTGGGAGGCATTGAGTTCTAGCGCGCGACAGTAGCTAGTTACCGCTTTATGTTAGCCTCCATGCATTGAGAGAGCTACCGTGCACCAGTATTTCTAACTTCAACGATAATGCGTCTTTATTTTTGCCTGAGGGCTCGAGAAGCTACCGCGGCGCGGTAGATGGTTACTGCCTGGCGGTAGCGGACGAAAGTAGTTCCGTAGATTTAAGTTCTGACCATCTGATTTCACTTTTGTTTTGATCCTATGGCCTAGGACACTCCGTCCAAGGGGCATAAGTAGTGCTGAAACACACTTTCTCCTCATTTCTTCTCATTTGAGAGTTGAAGTTAGGGTTTTTGGGAGAGAGGGTTTGGAGTAAGAGGAAGAGCATCTTCCGCCATTAACGAAGCTTCAGGGCTTTGATCGTCAATCCAAGGCTAGATCTATGAAGATGACTTGAAGGCGCACCCTTTCATCCATGCAAATCAAGTTTTTTATGGCTAGGAAGAGGATTCGTAAGGTAACGACACTTCTCCTTTTGGTCTTTATGATGCGTGCATGGAATCTGTTTTTAATCTTGCATTCTTTCAAGCATTTAGGTACCAGATCCCTCAAATGAGAGGGGTTCGGGTTGACATGGTTTAAGAGGAGCCACTTGGTTGATTGTGTCCATCCCCGATATGATGTTGCATTAGAAATCCGCTCCACTAGTGGATTAGTCCATGTGGGTGAAGCCGAAGTCGCGACCGTTAGTCCAACTTGGTGATGTTGCATAACAAGCTTTAAGGATTCTGCTAGAAATCCATATATGGAAAGAAGCCATTTGAGATGTTTGTCCTCCACCCCCCCCCCCCTTTATTTCATACGAGAATGAATGGTAGATTAGGGTGGGAAAGGCTATTTATTGTGATTTGCTAAGGCGCGGCTTTGTCTCTATGGTAAGCTAGCTAGCCCGTGACGTGCAAGTCATGTGTGGATAGTGTCCCGACAAGATAATTCCCCTTCTGTGAAACTAACGAGGATGCCAAGCTTATTACAAGCCCGTGCAATGAAGCCCACAAGCGGGTGGCGTCAAGAAAGGGTTCTTAACATCAGTTTGTTGTTTGTGAGATGAAATATTGATGTGAGAAGTCAGAGCTTGCAGGCAAGCTAAGCTTGGGTTTTGAGACCCACGAGTGGGTGGTGCCTTGACAAGAGTTTGTATGGCAGCTTGTATACCATTAGGGGAAATTGGAAGTACCTGTGTGTTTGCGGCTTGAATGTTGATGGGGAAATTGGATGTACCTATTTGATAATACATGATGATGTGTTAGATTCATGCGTTATAGGGTGCCTTAGGTGAAACCCAGGATTGTATACAAGCTGCATTGTAGGCCCCTGTATTTTACCTGCTCAATATAGAAACGTGTTTGTTGTATGAGACATCCAAACCTGTTTTATTGCTTTCATATTCATGTATATTTGCATACGAAGTGCTGACCTACGGGGTGATGTAGTGCCCTTGGGTCCGCTAGGGACGACCGGGAGGATATGTGTTGGTTACACAATTATGGTCAGCTTTTGTTGACATATGTTACAACAAATTTTTAGAAGGCAAGAATCCCAAGCAGAAGAAAGCTCGTCGGCCAAAAAGGCCTAAGCCTCATGAAGTGAACGCTTTGTTTAGCATCTTATGTTTTGCTAAATGCTATTCTTCATGAACTGTAATTCGTCTTGCATGCCGAGGTAGCTTAGGAGTGCTAAAGCACGTTGTTATGTTTGTTATTGTTTCATTTTTTGGACTCATGTATGTTGTAAGGCCTTAAGGCCGTTTTGATACTCCTGTGACAGTGGATAACTAATAGTGTTTGTGGGTTTTCGTTGTTTGTGTTATGAGTTTTGAGATACATAGTTCTTTTATATCAGTTTTTAATGTTAAAGTTGTGGCATATATATGTTGTGGGGCCCCGGTCGTACCTATATTATATGGTCATTACATGGGAGGTGTTACAATTTAGTATCAAAGGGATTTTAGTGTCCAAGTGAAGGTTTAGTGGTCGATTTGACATAATTAGATCGCGTTAAGAAGTTATCCACATAGGAGTATCGTGGGAACATCAGTGTCATAGTGTCTAAGTATTACGATTAGAAGTTGATTCTTGTTTTACCTTGCTTTTGTTAAGGGTGCAAGCAGCGATATAGGGGCGTCGAGGCCGAATGAGGATCCTTCGACGAGCAATGCTACTGCTCCGGGTCCTATGGGCATGGGTGTAACCACGACCTATTTCTGTGGCATGCCTTCAGAGGCAATGGTAGCGGCCCAAGCTGCAACAGCAGCGCATGTTGTGACCCATGTTGCACAGGTAATGACTTTTGTTACCCCGGACGCGACACCGGTCATATCGGGCGAAGGAGCCTGGCAGGTAAAGCCATTAGCTGAGAGAGTGGTAGTTGGGCAGGGAGACCGACAGATGAAGTATTTTCTAAGTTTCTATAATCCAACATTGAAGGGAGTCAGCACGCCGACCGATGCGGAGGACTGGTGGGTAAGGATTCAGGAATTATAGGGTGGCAGAGACGCTAGAGGAGAAGCAGTCTTAGTTTGTTACCTTCATGTTAGAAGGTGATGCTAAGTTGTGGTGGCTGAGCAATAGCGGCCGCCAGTTTCCTGGATGCACCCCATCCATAGGATATTTCGAGAATGCCTTCCTAAAGAAGTATATCCATTCATCAACAAGGTTAGCCCTTCAGAGGTAGTTTCTACACTTGGTGCAGCGGGATATGACTATAAACGAGTACGTTCAGGAGTTTACTAGATTGGGTCATTATGCTGGAATGACCATGGCTGAGGATGAGGAGAGGGATAATCTCTTCTACCATGGGTTTTGAAACCCGCATTCGTTGAATAATTTTCATCCATGTCCTCAGTGAAGAGTGGAGGACGACTCACATCTTGTCCCTCAGTGAAAGCGTGCACAGTTTTGGCCATCTTACTTCAAGTTATTAAGCCTATTTGAAGTAACCTCCTTTGATACAACTTGTTGGATCTAGCGGCCAACCTTAGAGGGGGGGTAAAGAAGGTTTGCAAATGTTTACTGAAATTAAAAACTTCACACACCAAACAATCACAGAAAAAAGGATTTCATTGCATTAAATAAATAATGAAAAGCAGTACAAGATGAGTACACATCAAAACTTGATCTTCATGGCATCGAATATCAGAAACGAAGAGAATAAAGATTCTTTTGGTTTATATACCAACCAAACTATGACCGGATGGCTCTCACCCTTTCCCTCCAAGAATGACGTTCAAGCCAACTCTTCACATCCACGCAAGGAAGGGTCTTAGAGACCACTCTTCACCTCCACACAAGGAAAAGTTGAAACCTGCATTGTTCATAACAGTCTTACAACCTTGTGCAACAAGAAGCGATTCAACAACCCGATGTGGTGACAGGTATGAGAAAGTTTAAGTTTGTTGATTGGCTTTAGACTTTCGAGAATTTTATGTGTATTGCCTGTTGTTTTGGCTTTGTGCTAGTTTCTAGTTACCCCAATAGGGTACTGTTTAATACGGGAGTGTCACACTCCTTTCTTGCAGAAATATTTATCCGGAGAATTTGAGTCGAGCCCTTTTAGGCAGACACAGAGCTTAGGGTGCTCATGGTCAATGGGTCTTTCACGACCACCTGGACGAAAGGGCGCATTAGTTGGAGTTTAGACGGAGTTGGCTTCATGTTGGTAGCAGTGACTCTACTGTTAACTGATTTCGATGTAATCTTGGGGATGGACTGGATGGCAGGGCAGCGCACCAGTATTGAATGCAAATCTAAGGTGGTGTCCCTGAGATGCAAAGGAAAGGAAGAAGTCAAATTTGATGGCCTTAGTGGAGTGGCCTGTTCCCTGATTTAGGCCATACAGTTGGTGTGGGATGTTAACCAGAGAGGAGTAGCTTTAATAGTGTTGTTGGAAGTTTAACTTCCAAGCTATCACTTGGAGAAGTGTCGGTAGTGGCAGAATTCCAGGATGTGTTTCCTGAGGAGCTTCAAGGAGCACATCCTCGATGGGAGATCGATTTCTCGATTGAGTTAGTGCCAGAAGCCAGGCCGGTGTCACGTCCTCCTTTTAGGATGGCACCAAAGGAGTTGGCCGAGCTCAATGTGATATTGCAGGAACTATTGGAGCAGGGGTATATTAGACCCAGCACTTTGTCATGGAGCACGCCAGTGCTATTCGTGAAGAAGAAAGATGGTAGTATGCGGTTGTGCATAGACTACCGGGAGTTGATTAATCTAACCGTCAAGAATGAGTATCCGATCCCACAGATAGATGACCTATTCGACAGGTTGGTAGGTCCGGTGGTGTACTATAAGTTTGAGTTGAAGTCAGGGTACTACCAGTTACAGATTTGAGACGAGGATATACCCAAGACAGTATTTGGAAAAAGATATGGCCACTTTGAGTTCTCGGTGATGTCGTTCGGGTTGACGAACGCGCCATTGGTATTCATGGATCTGATGAATGGAGTGTTTCAGGAGTACTTAGACTCATTTGTAGTCGTCTTCATCGATGATATTTTGGTATAATCCAAATTGGAGGCGGAGCATGAGGCTCATTTGAAAATAGTCTTGCAGACTTTGAGAGAGAACCAGCTTTACGCAAAGTTCTCGAAGTGCGAGTTTTGATTAGAGAAGGTGACATTTTTTGGCCATGTGATTAGTGGTGATGGGGTGGCGGTGGTTCCGGCAAAAGTTGAGTCCATTTGGGATTGGATTGTTCTGAGCATCGTGGTGGAAGTCAGGAGTTTCCTTGGACTAGCTGGATACAATATAAGATTTGTGGAAAAATATTCGCAGATAGATCTGCCCCTCACTACTCTGACTTATAAGGACAAGAAATTTGTGTGGACTCAGGAGTGAAATCAAGCGTTTGACACCTTAAAGGAAAGGTTGATGTCGGCACCAATCCTAAGCCTTCCTAAAGGGACTGGGGGATTTCATATTTTCAGTGACGCGTCAGGTGCGATTTGGGTTGCGTGCTAGTGCAACATAGCAATGTGAAAGCCTTTGGATCTTGACAGTTGAAGCCTAATGAGAGGGATTACCCCGTCCATGACTTGGAGTTCGCGGCTATAATTTTTGCGTTGACGTTGTCGTGGCACTGTGTTTACGGTACGCAAGTGGAGATCTTCACGGACCACAAAAGCCTGAAATATCTTCTAGGTCAAAAAGACATGACGATTCAGTATACGTCTGGCAAGAACAATGTGGTGGCCGATGGCTTGAGTACAAAGTATTCAGGAAAAGGGAATTGAATTGAAGCTCATGATGAGCGGTTGGTGCAGGATTTTGAGTCCCTTGGCATTGAGTGTGTAGCAAGAGGCGAGTCTATCATGGCTCGGTTGAACTGATAGAGTTGTAGACCGACTTGTCTGATCGTATCTGGGAAGCAAACAGTGTGGATGTAGAGTTCCAGCCAATTGTGGTGTAAACTCAAAAAGGTGAGGGTAGTACCTGAAAGATGATTGATGGAATCTTAAGGAAGTACGGAAGGGTATGTGTACCGCAGTTCGGTAAACTCGGCAAAGATTTGATGTTTGAGGCTCATTTCACGAAGTAATCCATTCACCCGGATAGTACAAAGATGTACATGGATATGAAGAAATCCTTTTAGTAGCCTAGTTGGAAGCGGGATGTAGCTTTGTACGTGAGTCGGTGCCAAACTTGTGTCTTTGTCAAGGCTTAGTGGCAAAAGCCATGCGGGTTCTTGAAGCCTCTTCCTATCCCTGAGTGGAAATTTGTTGACATCTCCATGGATTTTGAGCATGGCCTACCTCGATCGTGGCAGGGTAACAATGCGATTTTGGGTGATCGTGGATCGCTTGACCAAAGTGGCTCACTTCATCCCGAATAGGAAGGAGGACATCGTGGAGAAGTTAGTAGAACTGTATGTTTGCAATATTGTGCGGTTTCATGGAATTCCCAAGAGTATCGTTAGTGATTGTGATTGACGGTTCGCGTCCAAGGACTGGTGGTTTGAACAGAAAAGTCTGGGCACCAAACTCAAATTTAGTACGACGTTCCATCCTCAAACAGATGGTCAAACCAAAAGGACGAACCGTACTATGGAGGATATTTTGAGAATGTGTACCCTTGATTTTGGCAAGAGGTTGGAATATCACCTTTTCATGGTGGAGTTTGCCTACAATAATAGTTTCCATACGAGTATTAAGATGGCGCCACATAAGGCTTTGAATGGAAGGCGGTGTCGAACACCAAAGTCATGGATAGAGGCGGGAGACACCAAACTTTTGGGAAAAGAGGTGGTGGTCGATGCTTGTGAGTTGGTGCGAATGATTTAGGAGAGCATGAAGGTTGCTCAGGATCGGCAGGCAAAGTATTTCATAGCGCACCATAGAACGTGGAGTTTGTGCAGGGAGACTGGGTATATTTAAAGATTAAGTCGTTCAAAGGTGTTTCGCGGATTTGCTGACTCAAGAAGTTTAGTCCGAGTTTTTTGGGGCCGTTCAAAGTCGTGGAATGAATTGGTGAAGTAGCCAATCGGTTGGCATTGTCCCCAGATCTGAGTGGATTACACGATGTCTTCCATGTTGAAATTTTAAGGAAAGCCTTGGTGGAGACAAGCATTGCGGTTGAGTCAACGGCGGTGTCGGTTGATGCGGTCTACGGCAAGTGTACCGGTCGCACAAGTAATATAAAATGGACAAATTTTCCAAAGTATCGATCTCGAGGGAACACAGTAAAGTGATGTTAATTTTGAGGAGGACTTGAGATTGAAGTCCTTAGGTCTGTGTTTATGAAGGGAGTTTTGATTGTTGCGGAAAAAGAAAGTAAAACACTATCAACTACTCCTATACAATATCGTTATACAATGCTTCGCCAGGCGGATGGAAAACTACACGGGCCGCTATGCACCGAATATCTAGGAGGATGGACGAGTAGGCTTGCGGAAGAGGTGGTGAGAATGGCGTAATGAGGGTCGTGAGCACCACTTTGCTACGCACGCTACTAGCAATTGCTACTGTGGCACGGTGTGGTGGTGGATGGAAAATGGCGCACTTAAAGCAAATAATGAAAATATAAAATCACATAGAAATGATTGTATACAAACATTTATCAAATAAAACACACTTCATCAAATACAAAGAGATCAAGCTACACTATCCACAACAAGAGAAGGAGAGAGTGCGAAATCGACCAGATCCGAAGTCTTGTTGAGGATTCACATAAGGAATCATCGGGTTGTCAGTCCGCATCCATGCTCAGTCTTCAACTGCATCCGGGGTAGAGGAGGCTATCACTAACTACCAATGGACACGTCTTATTCGTGTCACGATCCCGTGGAGGAAGACACAAACTTCTCAAAGCTTGATGGTGAAAGCTAGGTAAAACCCTTCTTGAAGCTCAAGGATGAAGGAGGAGGCTGAGAGGAAGCTCCGGCATGGATTTTGCGGTGAAAGCTTGCCCGGAGCACCTCCCTATGGTGGAAGATGAAGGAGAGTGGCGGAATCCCTCCTCGGAGACCAAAATGGCGGAAAAATGTCAGGAATCCGGAATTAGGGAGGAACCTACGTATTTATAGATTGCAGAAAATACATTGCGCACAATCACTGGCGCATGACCAGTGGTCATGCGCACTATGTCCAGTGATTGTGCGTATTGTCATTGCAAGACTCAAAAGAAAATTTGGATAACGCGCATGAGCAGTAGCGCATGACCAGTGGTCATGCGCACTATGTCAAATGGTCGTGTGATTGTCCCAGACAGGACTCCAGAAAAAGGAATAAACGTGCACGACTTGTGGTCGTGCGCAATATGTCCAATGCTCGTGCGAATGGCCTAGACAGAACTTTGAAAAATAGAGAGTAGTGCGAACGATCAGTGGCTCACAACCAGTGGTCGTGCGATATAGGTCCAATGATTGTGAACTATAGATCCTGTATTATTTGGGACTACGAACAGGCCTCGCACGACCAGCGGTCGTGCGCTAAGGAGTCCACTGACCGTACGTGGGTAAAAACGCACGATCAGTGGCCCTTAGGCAGAAAGCGATCCCAAATAATCCTGGATCATGCACGCGACCCTTGTACCTGCATTAAAAAACAGTAGAGCCACCGAGACAGCATACCACAATCTCCATACAGAAAAACACACCAAGTAGTGCAAAAGAACAAGAACTACGAAATCACATAGAAAATGGGTCGAAAGTGCACCTACTATGGAAATAAAGATTAGATGAAATTTATATAATAACGAACTAAAAGTGATGTGCTTGTGAAAGAAAACTAGTCCAAATGTGTCCGAAAATCAGTATATAAATAGGACTCATCACACCCCCAGACATACCTCTTTGCACGTCCCGAGCAAACAAAATCTATGCAGATATGGAAAAAAAACTATCTAACATAGAAATTAAGATATTGAGTACCATGCGAAGTCGCATGGTCGCGCGCGTAAAAATATAATAGAGGAAATTTATAAATATACAAAATAGTTTATACTTTTCACAATGCGTATCAAAATTTTATTACTACTCAAAAATTGAATCACGGTGAATCTTCCGGTCACGCGCAGGGAGAAAGTAGACAGGCCACTAAGGTGAGCTTTAACAAATACCAGGGCTCAGGATCACCTCCAAAGAAATCCATCAATGTCGGGGACCATACGCTTGCCCGTTCAAACTCTCTCCACGGTACTAGTTCAACTCAAGCGTGAATCCATAGAACTTTAGGTGAAGAGATGGGTCTTGGGTTTTGGTGAGGTAAACAAAGATAAATAAAAAGGCTACGCACCAAACACAAATGAGCTAGAATAAAAAAAATCCATCCGCTAACCAAAATACATGCGGGTACACCACACCCCCAGACTTAATTTTTAAAATATGGGTATGTGCACCACCTACTCCAAATACAATCTCATCTCAACTAGAATTTTCAATTATACTTTTTCTTTTTCACTTTTCTTTTTTTGCATATATTTTTTTTTCAAATCATCTTTTTATTTTAACAATTTCAACAAATAAAAACTTTGGAGCACATCCACATATTCACAAGGAATAACACCACATCAACTCCCCAAAATGAAAATGTAAAACACTAAACCTTGACTTGGGTGTGCGACTAGGATCGTCTATGAGTCTTTGGTGTAATAATGGTGGAGCTGAATTAAAAGAAGGGGTAGGCAAAACGGGGCTTACCGAGGATAAGACGTTAAGAACGGTACAAAGCTCAACCGGGCCAAAATGATGGCCTACATCACGCTCACGCTTGACTAACCATGTACCAATGCTTCAATAGTAGCTTGGGGCAAGTTCTTATCCACCGAGAAAGATGCTCCTTCCTCCCGACTCGAGCAAAATGAGTCTAGTGACGGCTACACACATCCCTACACTACCGTTCGATTCACACCGGCTTCACCAATTTTTGAGTTGAATAAAAAGTCGTTATGCAATTAGAAAAATAAAAAACTATAAGCATACAAAAAAATTAAATATACTCTAATTTCTACATGAGATGAGAGCACTCGACTAGGAGCACTGTAGGAGTCAACATTTTACTCCGTCTCACAATCCTATTCCAGCACAATAATTTTCCCAAATCATAACAAAGAAACGAGTTTAACTAGCAGCACGCTTACAGCTAAGCACGCGCTCATGTGGGTGTAGAGGTGTGCGATGCAATGAACTAATCAAAATAAAATAAGAAATGCTTCTAGTATGCAAATTAAATAAGCGCATGCAAAAGGTAACAAATATTGTCTCTTCCCCAGACTTAAACTAAGCTACACAGCATATGATATTGAAATTAAAATCAGATAGAGACAAGGGGAGAGGTTACCCAATGCTCAGCTAGTGAGCATACCAGAAGACGCACGAAAAACAAAAGCAGGCCGTCCAAACGAAGAATCACAACCCCGCCAATACGAAGTTGTCATGAATACCTGCAGGGGTGAGCTCCCCAAAAACAAAAGAAAAATAAACAAATTACAAAGTAATACTAAAACTAAGATAGACATGAAAAATAAAAAATGCACGAAATATAAGATAACTACTGGGGTTATTGTCCTCACAGCACGACTTATTAAATTCTATACATTTCTAGCTAATGGGCCTATAAAAAGAAAAATGCACAGGTAACTGTTCCATTATCAGTTTCGGTAACGGGTACCGATACGGCGATAAAACAGTTACCCCTCTACCAAAATAATAATACCTGCCTAACATAGGTAGAGGAAATAGGAAGTAAGAAGAGGAGGAGCGCTAGTACTCATTCATCTCACCACAAAATAAATCCTTGCCAAGCAAGGTATCATCTATAGGGAGGCGGCAGGAGGAGAAAGCAATTAATGGAGCTTCCTTAACCGAGGAGGAATCAACCTCCTCGCGTAAGAGGATGCTATCATCAACTACTCGAGCTGAAAGCTCCAATTCCTCCTGAAGCACCTACAAAAACTCAACCCGCACAGGCTCAGATATAGAAAGGGGATCAAGAAATAAGGGAGAAGAAGAACTAAAATAATCAAAAATAGGGGGAGTGGTCCCGGTCTCACTCCCAGCAGGATCCCGGCATAGATCATCGTCGGTATCATCAACCAACTCACTAAAAATTAGGATAGATAATTCTTGCAAAGAAAGCGGAGGAACAACAACATCAGAGAAAATATGTGCGGGTTCCTCTGGGGTGAATCCAAAAGAGGGGAAGAATGCATTGGGAGATACGACAGCACAATGTCATCACACCGATCAGTAGAAGGTATGATGGGTATATCCGCAGCAGTCCCCCATAGACATGGTGGTACTGCGAATATATCATCAGAATCAGAAGGGGCAGCCAATTGAGAGGTGGATTGAACCAATCAGATACATGGTTCATCATCCTCCTCTAACTGGCGCTGAAATTCTGTGCAATCTTTCAACATGTGCTCGGTGCTACGACAACACAAACACCGTTTTCCACTACTCCTCAGTCCCGGTGGGACCGGAGAGGAATAAGAAAAAGGTGAAGGCATAGGAGAGAAGGGACAATTAGACTTCGGTATGGTATACGAAGTACCATAAGAGGACGGGTCTCCATACACTGAACCACGAGAATTATGCTCACTATCTTCAATGGGGCACTCATCACTACCATGCATATAATCCTCGCACCATCTGCAACGGATATTCATGTAAGAAAACATGGTGCAATAATAAAGAATTCACCAACAAAAATATTCTAAGAAAAAATTAACTACATACTAGTAGATAAAAGAAAAGGAATGCATGCTGCTGAAAAATTAAAAATAGAAAAAGAACAAAGAAAAATAAGCAACAAATTCTAAAAACTAAAGAAAAGAAGAAACATGAAATGTAAAAATGGAAAAGGGCTTCTATCTCCTATCTACCTCTCAATTAACACACAGAACTGTGTTCCCCGACAACGATGTCAAAAACTTGATGCGGTCTATGGCAAATGTACCAGTCGTACAAGTAAAATAAAATGGACGAATTTTCCCATGTATCGATCTCGAGGGAACACAGTAAGGTGGAGTTAATTTTGAGGAGGACTTGATATTGAAGTCCTTAGGTCTGTCTTTATGAAGGGGGTTTTGATTGTTGCGGAAAAAGAAAGTAAAACACTATCAATTACTCTTATGCAATGCCGCTATGCAATGCTTCGCCAAGCGGATGGAAAACTACACGGGCCGCTATGCACTGAATCACTAGGCGGATGGAAGAGTAGGCTTGCGGATGAGGTGGTGAGAACGGCAGAATGAGGGTCATGAGCACCTCTTCACAACGCACGTCACTAGCAATTTCTAATGCGGCACGGTGTGGTGGGGGATGAAAAATGGCGCACCTCAAGAAAATAACGAAAATTTAAAATCACATAGACATGATTGTATACAAACGTTTATCAAATTAAACACACTTCATCAAATACAATGAGATCAAGCTACACTATCAACAACAAGAGAAGGAGAGAGTGCAAAATCGATCTGATCTGAAGCCTTGTTGAGGATTCACGGAAGGAATCACCGGATTGTAAGTCCGCATCCAAGCTCTATCCTTAACTGCGTTCGGGGTAGAGGAGGCTGTCACTAACTCCCAATGGACCCGTATTCCTCGTGTCACGATCCGGTGGAGGAAGACACAAACTTCTCAAAGCTTGATGGTGAAAGCTAGGTCAAACCCTTTTTGAAGCTCAAGGATGAAGGAGGAGGCCGAGAGGAATCTTTGGCTTGGATTTAGCGGTGAAAGCTTGCCCGTAGCACCTTCCTACGGTGGAAGATGAAGGAGAGCTGCGGAATCCCTCCTCGGAGACCAAAACGGCTGAAAAATGTTGGGAAACTGGAATTAGGGCGGAACCTGCGTATTTATAGATTGTATAAAATACAGTGCACACGATCACTGGCGAATGACCAGTGGTCATGCGCACTATGTCCAGTGATCGTGCGTATTAGCATGGCAGAACTCAAAGGAAAACTAGAATAACACGCACGAGCAGTGGTGCATGACAAGTGGTCGTGCACACTATGTCAAATGGTAGTGCGATTGTCGTAGATAGAACTCCAGAAAAAGGAATAAATGTGCACGAGCAGTGGCGCATGACCGGTGGTCGTGCGCAATATGTCTAATGCTCGTGCGAATGCCCTAGACAGAACTTGGAAAAATGGAGAGTAGTGCGCCCGATCAGTGGCTCACGACCAGTGGTCGTGCGCTATAGGTCTAATGATCGTGCACCATAGATCCAGTACTGTTTGGGTTCGATGAATAGGCCGCGCACGACCAACCGTCGTGCACTAAGGTGTCCACTGACTGTGCGCGGGTAAAAATGCACGATCAGTGGCCCTTAGGCAGAAAGTGATCCCAAACAATCCCGAATCATGCATGTGACCCTTATACCTTCAGCAAAAATAGCAGAGCCACAGAGACGACATACAACAATCTCCATACAGAAAAACACACCAAGTAGTGCAAAAGAACAAGAACTACGAAATCGCATAGAAAACGGGCCAAAAGTGAACCTACTATGGAAATAAAGATTAGATGAAATTTATACAATAAAGAACTAAAAGTGAATTGCTTATGAAAAAAAACTAGCCTAGATGAGACCGAAAATCAGTATATAAATAGGACTCATCACCAGTAGAAGAGGACTTGAGGACAAAAGTCCGTCCAGTTTGTATAGAGGATTCAGAAGCTCGGCAGTTGCAGAAGAAAAAGGTTAAGCTCGTGAAAGTGAGCTGGGATAATTACGAGCAAGGTGAATTCTCCTTGGAGCATGAGCAAGAAATGCAGGAGAACTTCCCAGTACTTTTGTCTTCAGGTATGCATTTTGTTTGAGTGCATGCTTAATTTCGAGGATGAAATTCTTCTAAGGGGGAGGAGTTGTAACACCCCAGATTTTGTATTTGAGCCGCTCAACAGTAGCCTGGCATTGAGTTCGTTGAGTAGAAGGCGTTAAGTGGAGGCATTTAGTGGGAGGCTTTGAGTGCTAGCGCACGGAGTTAGCAAGTTACTGCTTGGCATTAGCCTCCATGCGTTGAGATGGAAGCGTTGAGAGAGCTATCGCGCAACGGTATTTCTACCGCTGGCAGTAGCACGACTTTATTTTTGGCTGAGGGTTCGGGAAGATACCGCGGCGCGTTAGGTGGTTACCACCCGACGGTAGCGGATGAAAGCTATTCCATAGATCTGTGTTCTAACAGTCCGATTTCACTTCGGGTTTGTTCATATGTCACTAGACACTCCGTCCAAAGGGCATAAGTAGAGCTGAAAAACTCTTTCCCCTCATTTCTCCTCATTTGAGAGTTGAAGTTAGGGTTTTGGGGATAGAGGGTTTGGAGGAAGAGGATGAGAATCTTCTGCCATTAACTAAGTTTCAGGGCTCCAATCGTCGATCTAAGGCCAGATCCGTGGAGAGGACTTTGAGGCGCACCCTTTCATCCATGCAAATCGAGTTTTCCATGGATAGGAATAGGAGTCATAAGGTAACGACACTTGTCTTTTCGGTCTTTAGGATGCGTGTATGGCATCCGTTTTTTAATCTTGCTTTCTTTCAAGCATTTAGGCACCAGATCTCTCAAATGAGAGGAGTTCGGGCTGCCATGGTTCAAGAGGAGCCACAAGGTCGATTGTGTCCGTCCTCGGCATTATGTTGCATTAGAAAATCTGCTCTGCTAGTTGATTAGGCATTGTGGGTGAAGCCATAGTCGCGACCGTTAGTACGACTCGGTGATGTTGCATAACGAGTCTTAAGGATTCTGCTAGAAATCCGTTTGCGGCAAGAAGCTGTTTGTGATGTCCCTCCCCATTTATTACGTGCGAGAACAAATGGTGGATTAGGGTGGGAAAGTCTAATGATTAATTGTGATGTGCTAAGGCGCGGCTTTGTCTCTGTGGTCGACTAGTTAGCCCGTGACGTGCAAGTAATGTTTTGAGAGTGTCCTAATGAGACAAGTCCCCTTCTGTGAAACTGACGAGGATGCCAAGCTTTTGACAAGCCCGGTCAATGAATCCCATGAGCGGGTGAGGTCAAGAAAGGGTTCTTAACATCGGTTTGTTGTTTGTGAGACGGTATCCTAACGTGAGATGTCAGGGCTTGCAGGCAAGACCGAGTTTTGAGACCCACGAGCGGGTGGGTCCTTGGCAAGAGTTCCATATGGCAGCTTGTATTCCATTAGGGGAAATTGAAAGTACCAGTGTGTTTGAGGCTTGAACTTAGATGGGTAAATTGGATGTACCCGCTTGATGATGCAAAATGATGTGTTAGACTCATGCGCTATAAGTTGTCTTGGGTGAAACCTAGGATTGCATACATGATGCATTGTAGGCCCCTGTATTTTACCTGCTCAACATAGAAACATGTTTGTTGTTTGAGACATCCAAACCAATTTTATTGCTTTCTATGTTCATGTATATTTGCATATGAAGTGCTGAACTGCACGGTGATGGAGTGCCCCGGGGACCGCCAGGGACGGCCGGGAGAAGATGTTTTGGTTACACATTTGAGTTTATCCTTTGTTGACCCACGTTACAACAAATTTGTATAGGGCAAGGATCGCAAGCAGGAGCAAGCTCGCCGAACAAAAAGGCCTAAGCCTCATGAAGTGCACTCTTTGTTTAGCGGCTTATGTTTTGCTGAAAGTTTTGCTCCATTTACTATAATCCGGCTTGCAAGCTGAGGTAGCCAAGGAGTGATAAAGCACGTTGCTATGTTTGTTGTTATTTCAGTTTTTGGACTCATGTATGTTTTATGGCCTTAAGGCCATTTTGATACTCCTGTGATAGTTGATAACTTCTAGTGTTTAAGGGTTTCCATAGTTTGTGTTCTGAGTTTTGAGATACGTAGTTCTTTTATATCACTTTTTAATGCTAAAGCTATGGCGTCTATATGTTGTGGGGTCCCGGCCGACCCATATTATATGGTCATTACAGGGGAGGTGTTACAAAAGAGGTGATCGAGGGAGACCTCGTCATTTACATTAATGCATTCCCCAGCAGGATTAACATTATCGAAATGCCCGACATTTTCTACCTCTACACATTCCAAACTGACCTCTGTTTCATCCTTTCCCTTGGAGGTAATCGGTTTGGCAGACGCTACCTTCCCGATGAGGTCCTGAAGTTATCTTTCTCCCAAGAGCCTCTCTACTAGCTAGCGGAGAGCTCTATAATTTTTAGTCAAATGTCCTCTCTCCTTATGGTAATCATAGAAGAGATAAGGATTTCAGAACTTTATATCAGACTTTAAGGGAGTTGTCCATCTGAAGTCGGGCTTTTTCTGTAGAATCTGGACTACCTCGTCCATAGAAACATTAAGAGGAGTAAACGACTCCTGCGAATCATAAAATTTATAGGTTCGAAAAACTGAAGGCAGAGGTGTCGCGTGCTGCGTCTGATATTTTGACATGACTTGCGGAGCTAGTTTAAATGGAGCAGACATGACAGCCAACGACGGTCTCTGTTCCATAAACTGTTGATGGTCATGGAAGGGATGTTTATGACAAAAATACAACCTCTATGAGCACGGGGGTGGAAATCAGACTAAGGAGGTCTATGAAACTGTTGAGAGCTTCTAGAGGAGGAGTTAGTTGAATCCTTGTTAGCGAGGAGCTTGTGACGTAACCTAGATTACTTCTTTCTCCTCTAATGAACATGTTTTCAAGGTTGATCATCTTTTGATAAGTTCTTGGTTCTCTAATGTTTAATTCAAACTTAAGTAGACCATCTCTAAGGATGTTGTTCAGAGCTACCCTGTGAAGCTCTGGATCAACATTCTAAATCTCGATGATATCCTTCTAAAACAATCCACAAAGTGAGCCCAAGTCTCATTCTCTCCTTGTTTAATCTCAAAAAGGGTCGCTGGTCCATTTTTCCTTCTCTTTATGGTAGAGAACCTAAAAAGAAACTCTCTACGAAGCCTTGCAAAGCAACCAATGGATTGGGGGTGGAGCCCATAGAACTACTCTCATCCTTGTCCATTAAGGGACTTCATAAGAAGTTTACACTTTGCTGCATCTAAAAGAGTCTTTTGTGCAACTGTTGTTTCGAAAGGCTTGGAGGTGTGTTGTTGGGTCTGTCACACCGATATATGACTGTAAATGAGGTTCTATGAAATTACATGGAGCTAGCCCCCATCAAAATCCTTTAGTGAATGGGGAAGGTTCCCCTACCTATTTATGGATGGGAGGAAGTAGATGATAGACTGTTGTAGGAGCTACTGCTAGAGGATAAGCCGCGAAAGGAGGATGAGCTATTGCAGGAGCTGTCCCTTGGAAGTCGAGAACACTCGTTGGGCTTCCCTGGGATGTAACATACCTCAAAAAACTAGACCCATAGGAGAGGTTTTGTTATGACTAGGTCATGATAAAACCATAAGAAGCTCAAAAGGCCAAGTGAACAAAGGCAAGGTGAAGATCACCTTGGTCTGCCTATAGCACAGCCTCACCACCAGACCTAAGGTTTGACCTTAGGGCTTCAACTTGACTCCATGACCCCACCACAATACCCCTAACCCCTTGGGTGGTACACAGGGTCACTAAGGACCCATTAGGGACAATCAAAGTGGTCAAGTTGACCTAAGTCCACCTTAACCCTAAATTGGTCAAACGGGCCTACTTAGGGTCAATTTACTTTCCCTTAACTAATTTGACCCCACACATGCCTTCCTAACCCTAAAGTGAGGTCAATGGGTCACCAAGGACCCATTGGGGTCAACCCAAGAGGTTAAGTTGACCCAAGTCAACCCTAGCCCTAAAGTGGTCAAAGTGCCCTAACTAAGGGGCAAGTGACCTCGAAGGTGCCAAGCCAACCCTACCCAACCCTGCCTAGACCTTAGGGGAGGATAATGGGTCACCAAGTACACATTGGGGAGAACCTAAAAGTTCCAATTGACCAAGGTCAACTCTACACTAGTGTTAGGTCAAATAAGCTCAAATGGGCTAACTCAAGCTCAAGCCCAATCCACTTGGGCTAAACCCTATTTTAATTAATAATAGGGTTAGTGGGATGCCATTAGGCAAGAATGGTCATCAAATTCGGCCTCGATGATTAGGAGAGAGAAAATCTCCATTTTCCCCTTTAATGGAGGAGAGAGAAGGTGGTGAGCAAGAGCCATCCGTGGCATAGGGAATCCAAGGGCCACCCTTTATTGCTTGATTCAACTGTCCTGGGGAAGAGGACGAGCTTCTAGCTATTTATCGGCCTGCTTGAGCCCAAGTTCACCGGTCCCCAAGCCATGGCTTAAATAAGTCTTTAGTGGAATTGCATGCTAGACCGTTCCCCTCCCCCCATTTGATGATTTTCAAAGCTTCCCTAGGCCAAGACTTTTAGTTTTTACACTTTACCTGAAGGAGCCAAGGCCTTTTACGAGGATGTTATAGAACACCCGACGGCGCTTCCACCGTCTATGGAAACTCGACGATCGACCCGACTCCAGCCCACCACTAAGGTACTCCTCTACTCCTTCTATGTATAGATCTTAGGATTTGCTAGGGCAAAGAATCAAGCTCAATTGAGCCAAATTGGATGGAGCTTTCCACCAATTTTTTCGTGAAAAATAAACTTGTTGGTTCGCCAGAAATAACCCCTCTGATGGCCGTACCGCCTCCCAGCGATAGCCACCACCTCAACAGAGGTGGTGGTGGTGGTTGCTGGCCAGGGAGGTGGCCCGTTGGTCAGGAAAGTGTCCTGGAACTTGCTCCAGGTTGGGTGGATCATGGGCGTAGGATGGAGAAGGAAGAAGGCTAGCAGCTGCCCGATCTGCTTCAAGATCTGTGCAGATCTGAATTTATTAATTGTAATATATGTATATTCTGTCACATAATATCAATTACTTTAGGATTTAAATTAAAAACACTTAGAGGCCATTTCTGAAAAAGTGTTCAACATGAAACTTGTAGCTCTATGAGTTTAGTCTATTTTAAATTTTATTTGAACCAATTTGGAGTTCAGGTCAGACCTCAGCACTCATTTTGGTGAGATCTATACATAGGGTTGAACAGAGATTGATTTGATTGCCCCCATCAATCCTGACCTCCAAATAACTTGAAATTTAGAGCATGGGCCATTCATAGCTAGACCTACATCATATCCAATAATGGGAACTTTTGGATAATTTTTTTCTAAAGTTTTGGTGAACATTTCATTTTCTTGAATTAATTAATTAATGGGTCTAATGACCTCACCAACTCCCAAAACTTTGGTGGATGGTCTTAGGGGTAATCATGAGTCACTGGTTAAAATATAAACCCATTTTAGTATAATTTGATTGGGTTTTGATGTGACTAAGGTTTGGGCCCTTAAGGGTGAGTTTAGGGTTTAGGATTCTTGGGGCATGTAGGATCCAATCCTCACCCAAAGGGGTTGGGGCTCTGGCCAGAGTCCCAAGATCAGTAGGGTCACCCTCTATTAGAGTTTGGGGTGGGTTAGGGTGGTTGAGCCCTAGTGCCCTAGTTCAAGCCTTAGATTGAGCTTTTTAGGGTTTGTGAAGGACTTGGGGTGTTTAGTCCTTGTTGGGACTTGGGGTTTACCTCATGGGTTTCTAGGGTGGAGTAATGCCCTATGGTGTTTGTAGGTTGTATTTGGACTCTTGCACCCCACTTAAATAGCTTTATGCCTAATTAAGCCCTTGCACCTTAAAGAATAATTTGGGGGTCCTATGACCTTAGATTTCTATTGGATGATGGTAGGAGTCATTTTCATAGTCATATTAATCTCTGGAATATTTTACATGTTGTTGGAATGAGTTTGCAAGTAGGTTCCTTTGTAAAGTGTACTATCATGGGTTTTCTTAAAGAATTTTTATATATGACTTTCTAACCTTGAAATTGCATAAGATTTAGTCAGTCATGTTTTATGACCATAACAAAGCTCTAGAAATTTTAGTATGAATTTTAGATCAATAATTGCAATATTTCATTTAGAACCCATCAAGTGGCTCATTCTATTTAGGAATTTCTTATGAATTATCCTCTTACTGTAAACTCATGAAATTTTAGTCAGAGGATCTATTATGATATTATAAATCACTGTAATTTTTTGTTGAATTTTTGGAAGTCTGCTTACAGGGGATGCTTCACTAGGTGCTTGTTTCTAAGTAAACTTAATTGATTTTATTTTAGTACTTAATGAGCTTGATAAATTATGATCTTTGGTCAGAGGTCCTTTCTGGTCATTCTTAAGAATCAATAATTTTTCCATAATTTTCTGATGATAAATTTTAGTACTTCCTTCTTTACCCATAATTATTAGATTTATTATGGATTAATTATTTAGAGGATAATACATTTATGAAAATTTATGAAATTTGGCATTCACTGATATTTAGCTATCATTTAGTGTTCATAATTTTTGTATGGTCATAACTTAAGGAAATCTAGTACTTCATGTTCAAATCACCAATGGACTAACATTTGGGAAAATTAAATAAATTCCAACTTATTTAGGAATATTACAAGTTTCTGGATTTAGGCTAAAAATTTCATGATAGACCCCCAAAAATATCTTAGGGCTTTTGGATTAAAATTTGGAGTACCTCTTATCGTATACATCATATAGCTTAGATGGGTCTGCATATAGTAAACTGCAAAAATTGTGATAGGATGTGAAATGGACATAGGGAGTTGGGGTTATTAATTTACTTGTTATGGTGAAGTAGAAATGAGTTCATCATTGGGTGTCATGATGAGGAGTAGTGATGGGTTGACTAGTGTAAGTTGTGTTCGGGATCGACGAAGGATCGTCTTCCCTGTGGAGAGAGAAGGAATCATAATACACTAGGGTTAGATCCAGTATAATATTAAAGGGATCGGGGAATTGGGTAATAATCAATAATAGTAAGTGTCTTGCGAAATGGAACGATGGGCTTCAGCTACCAACATAGTTCCTAGTGCCCCTTAGAGCCCTTCACAGGGAATACCCTGGGCAGTCCAAGGTTAACCTAAACTGTAAGAATAAATGTTAAAGAGCAATTAGTATAACTAGTGATTCACCTTCAAACACCTCGTTGACCCGGGAGGTTAGTTTTTTGAGTTATCCGAGCAGTAGGCTCGGGGGTAGTTATTGTAACACCCCTATCCGTCACATAGCATATAGCAGTAGGTCCGGCCGGGGCCCGACGCCATATACTACGGACTGACCGGTTGGTTACGCGTTGAAACCATTCAACCAATCATGTCGTCCTACACAACACCTAGTGGAAGCAAATTATTAAGTTGCAAAAGAAAATAAGAACCCTGCTACAAAGCATGAATGTCCACTACCAACTCAGGAATGTAATCATACACAAAAGAGAACTGGCCTTAAGGCCTTACATTGTTCACTTAACAAAATAGTGTTTTCCAAACTTCGGCACGCAGGCCGGCCATACATGAAAACGGGAAAGATACAAAAGCAATTAGGCCTTCGAGGGTCGGCACAGCAACAAGGGCTTTAGCCCGCTATTTCCCGCTCTGCTCCGCAGCACCTACAAGCCACAAACCACCGCCCGGTGGCAAACAATAGCAACGGTCAGCAATGCTGACCAAATTATAACGATCCCGCCCCCAAAATCGGGGCGGCGATGCTCTTTCCCTGCAGTTCATTAGAATAGGCAATGCTATTAATGTGAACACACAACAACACAGGCGTAGGCTCGCACGGCCACACACCCCGTGCAATCAGGGCACATTCTCGGTGAACCGGCCAACGTCACGTCAATTCAAGCCATAGACGTTCCCAATCCACCACCGCCTCTTGAACGGTCGTCCATATGAGCATTTTGCCTTCCTGGCCTTGGTCACGGCAATTTAAGCCATAGAACGCCGAAGACCCTCATCCATGCCAACGGTCCTACCGAACGACATAGACCGGGTACGGTTCCGCCTGACCCGTGCTCATACCGCAACGGCAATTTAAGCCATATGCGCAGGTCAAGACTCACCGAGTCCCGTTTCCGCCACAACAATCACATAACCCGGTTATGTTCACGTTGGCTCCCCGGCCACCGTGTTGGCAAAACCCGCCTTTGCCCAGTTTTCCGGGTGCACCTTGTAGTTAATCTCCAAGGCTCCCTGATACAATCTACCACGTAGAAAACCCGAAAAACACCCAAACACCCGGAGTCTTCCCCGGTACATATGCAATGCAACATCACCGATCCGGCTCTACTTGTCCGGATAGGCTTCACACACAATGCCTATGTCCGTTTTCGCATACGGACTCTACACAAGTGGGACTTCACATATCTACACCAAGGAACGCTCCAACTCTTCGCTCACTCGCGACAGCGGGCTTCCTATACAAAGGAAAAGAGGGCTTCACATGCCCAAGGATGAGAAATCGTTACCCTTGCATTCTTCCACGGCGCCATCGAAAACTATACGGTTGGAAAGCACCGCAACGGCGTCGCCTCCGCGGATCTGGACTCGGATTGCGATTCGGAACTCCGAAGCTCCTCCGGCGGCCGGATCTAGCCCTTCTTCCTCCTCCTTGCTCTCTCCTCTCTCTAGATTTAGAAAGAGAACCACTCAAGAGAAAATGAGGGTTTCTAAACCCTATTCCCGGGTAAAACCATCCAGGAGCAGCCCCCCACCGTCGGATCCAAAGCCAAGGAAATGAACGGCCACGATTAAGCCTCAAATTATAAAATCTGGGCCGAACACGGGTTGGCACACGGCCGTGTGCCTGGCCGTGTAGCTCATTCGCCGTCTCGATCTAGATTGAAAACCAGCACACGGCATGTGACACGGCCTCCGACACGCCCGTGTCGCCTGCGACACGCCCGTGTCGGGACCCGTGTCACGCCCCCCATGTGCAATAAATCGACACCTTGCAGTCACAGTGGTACACGGCTTGGTGACACGGCATGGGACACGCCCGTGTCACATCTGACACGCCCGTGTCTGTGCCCGTGTCACGGACCGTGTACCACTTCGATGATTTCCTTGAGTGACACGGCCTGGGACACGCCCGTGTCCTAGGCCGTGTCCCTCCACACGACCATCGTCGACCTACACTGGTCAACTACACGGCCAGTTCGACGATTCGAGCTCGACACACCCGACACGGCCTCCGACACGCCCGTGTCGAGGCCCGTGTCACCTGCACCAAAAATCCGACTTGTCCAAAAACGATCCCCGTCGCTCCTACGACAAATTGGGGTGTTACAATTCTACCCCCCTTAAAGAATTTCGTCCACGAAATTAATAAAGGAAAATAGGACTTAACGTAAAACAGTACCTGAGCGGAATAATTCCGGGTACTCCTCGAGCATAGTCTGCTCCCATTCCCAAGAGAGCTCCTCACGCCCGCAGTTATCCCATCGGACCTTAACCATCCGGATCTCCTTGTTACGAAGCCTCTTGACCTCAACATCTTCAATACAAACGGGCTTGACTCTTGTCGTCAACCCTTCGTCCACCTGCACTTGGTCAACCGCGATCACCTGCGAAGGCTCTTGCACCGCCTTCCGCAACACAGAAATGTGGAACACATCATGTAATCCACTCAACTCCACCGATAGCTTCAAACGGTATGCAGCTTCGCCGACTCGCTCCAGAACCTCAAAAGGTCCAAGGTATCTTGGGCTCAGCTTCTTCAAGCGTCTCACCCGCGAAACCCCCTTAAACGGCTTCACTTTCAGGTATACCCAATCGCCTACCGTGAACTCCACGTTCCGGTGCTTGGCATTGTAATACTTCGCCTGCCGGTCCTGAGCGATCAACAAGTGCTCCCGAATGATCCGTACTAACGAGGTAGCACTCTCCACCTCCTGCTTCTTGTGCAACCTTGCCTCACCCGCTTCAAGCCACGATAACGGCGTACGACACTTCCTACCATACAGGGCCTCGAAGGGCGCCAGTTGTATACTCGCTTGGTAGCTGTTGTTGTACGCGAACTCCACCAAATAAAGGTGGTCTTCCCAATGCTTCCCGAAGTCTAGAACACACATGCGGAGCATGTCCTCCATCGTTCTATTGACCCTCTCGGTCTGCCCATCAGTTTGCGGATGGAAAGCTGTGCTGAACTTTAACTTTGTTCCCAGCATCTGCTGCACCAACCTCCAATCATTTGACGTGAACCTCCCATCGCGATCACTCACAATGCTACGGGGCACACCATGTAGCCTAACAATACTGTCGACATACAACTTTGCCAATTTCTCCACTGGATCATCCTTCCTATGCGGAATGAAATGCGACACCTTGGTTAGTCGATCTACGATCACCCAGATGGCGTTGTTCCCCTTCTGCGACCTTGGCAACCCGTGCACAAAGTCCATTGATATATCATTGAATTTCCACTCCGTTATAGGCAAGGACGTCAGAAATCCTCCTGGCTTTTGGCACTCCGCCTTCACCAAGGCGCACGTTTGGCATTTAGCCACGTACAACGCCACATCTTTCTTAAGCCCCGGCAACCAAAACAGCTTCTTGAGATCACGATACATCTTCGTGCTCCCTGGGTGGATTGAGTACTTGGTATGATGAGCCTCGTACATCAACTCCGCCCGGAGGTTACCCCCACTAGGGACGCACAACCGATGATCCTTCCTTAACAAACCATCAACCACCGAGAACTGGGAATTTGACCCATCAAGAGCGGCCTCCAAAAGCTCCTTCATGGAGTCATCTAACTCCAATGCCTGCCGAACCCGGTCAGCCAGGTCATACTGCACCTCTGTCCAGTTTAACATTGCTTTGGCGCTCGTCTGCTTGTCAACGCAATAGATCTCAAGCTCCTCCAACTCCCGCACTAGCCGCTCATCATGCACCGACAACCAGTTGGCTCGGGCGGGAGCCCTGCGGCTCAGCGCAACCGCAACTGCATTGCCCTTCCCGGGTACATAATGTATCTTGAAGGTGTAGTCGCCCAGGAACTCCATCCACCTCCTCTGCCTCATATTAAGGTCCTTTTGATCCAACAAGTATTTTAGGCTCTTGTGATCGGTGTATATATCGACTCTTACGCCGTATAGGTAGTGCCTCCACAACTTGAGTGCAAAAATCACGGCCGCCAACTCCAAGTCGTGCACCGGATAATTTCTTTCATGCACTTTCAGCTGACGCGATCCATACGCGATCACACTTCCATGCTGCAACAACACGCAGCCCAAGCCACTACCCGAAGCGTCGCTATACACCTCAAAGCCCTCGGTCCCACTCGGCGAACTAAGCACTGGCGCCGTGGTCAACCGCCTCTTCAGCTCCTCAAAAGCTTGCACGCACTCTTGCGTCCACAAGAATTTCTGATCCTTCCTTGTCAACTTCGTGAGAGGTAACGCTACCCGCGAGAAGTTCTCTACGAAGCGCCTGTAATATCCGGCAAGCTCGAGAAAACTACGGACTTCCGCGACAGAAGATAACGCAGGCCACTCCCGTATCGCAACAATCTTCGCCGGATCCACCGCTATACCTTCCCCACTCACTATATGACCAAGGAACGCTACCGAGGGTAGCCAGAACTCGCACTTGGAGAACTTTGCGTAAAGCTCATTCCTACTCAAAGTCTCCAACACCAAATGCAAATGCTTGAAGTGGTCTTCTTCGCACTGCGAGTATACCAAAATATCGTCAATAAAGACGATCACAAAGCGATCCAGGAAATCTTTGAACGTCCTGTTCATCAGATCCATAAACACCGATGGCGCATTCATCAGTCCAAACGGCATGACCGTGAACTCGAAATGCCCATACCTCGTACTGAACGTCGTCTTCGGGACATCACACTCCCTGATCCTCAGCTGATAGTACCCCGACTTCAAATCTAACTTAGAGTATACCGACGATCCGACTAACTGATCAAAGAGATCATCAATCCTCGGGATCGGGTACTTATTCTTCTCCGTCAGCTTGTTCAACTCTCTGTAGTCGATACACAGCTGCATACTCCCGTCCTTCTTCTTAACGAAGAGGACCGGTGCGCTCCAAGGCGACGAGCTTGGACGCACATATCCTTGCTCCATCAGCTCCTCTAGCTGAACTTTCAACTCTGCCATCTCCTTAGGCGCCAACCTATACGGAGCACGTGACACCGGTTTGGCCCCCGGTACGAGCTCGATGGTGAAATCAATTTCCCGCTGCGGTGGGGCTCCGGGAAGGCTATCCGGGAACACATCGGGTTATTCGCAAACCACGGGGATGCTATCCAACGGGGACTTTGGCTCCACAGCCCCCACTATTGCAAAGAACAGCTCTACACCTGCACGAACTGCCTTCACCACCTGAAGAGCAGACATCAGTGTCCTGCTCGACCCCTTTAACCCCTCGAATGTAGTCTCCCGCCCTACACCCAGCTTGACCTCCTTCCGGTCACAGTCAATCCAAGCTTTCTGCTTTGACAGCCAATCCATTCCAAAGATCACGTCGAACTCTACTAGCGGCAGCAATGACGCTAGCAAGTCGAACTCTTGGCTCCCAATGTGAACCTTTACGGCACACACCCTATCCGCACGCATCGAGCACCCATTCGGTAGCAGCACATCCAACTTGTCCTTCGCCATCGAAGAAGGGACTCCGATGAGCGATATAAAGCTTTCGGACAAGAAGGAGTGTGAAGCTCCCGTATCGAACAGTGCCCGTGCCAGACTATCACTAATCACAACAAAGCCTATACAAACAATATTAGGCTAACAAGCAATAGATAACGGTATTAAAGCTAACTTGCTATAAATTAACTCATACCTGTCACCACATCCGCTTGCTTGATGGCCTCCTGCTGGCCCAAGTTATAGACTCTAGGCTGAGTCGGAGCATAGTAGGATGCGGTCGACTCCACCGCTTTGCCCTTCTCCTCGTAGGTAGCTCCTTGTTTCCTTTCGGACTTTGAGCGTCCACTCCAGCAATCACGGGCAAAGTGCCCCGGCTTCCCACACGTGAAACAAGCGCCCGGGGTTCGATTCGTAGTTGTCCCCGAGGCACCCGAAGCAGCTGGACCCGACGTCTTAGCTTTCTTATAGAATCTGCGGTTGCCCGACTTCGACGTAGTCGGTGCCTTGAACTCCACTTTCTTGCTACCGGATTCCTTCTTTGCTTGGACATTCTTCATGTCCTTCTCCAAGAACCGGGCCGAATTGACCAGGGTCATGAAACCCTGCGCCTTGGGCCCCGACAGTATCAATCTTAGATCATCTCTTAACCCTTCATAGAAGCGGCTCGTCTTGCGCTCCTCGTCTGCGAAGGTAGCACCGGCATATCTCCCCAACCGAGTAAACTCGTGGAGGTACTCATCAACGGTGCAATCCCCTTGCACTAACTTCTGAAACTCGCTTTCTAGCGCAATCCTCTGCGCCGAGGGGAAGTATCGAGCCATGAACAGTCTCGCAAACTCCTCCATCGAAACTTCGGCCAACGGCCTTCCCCGCAACTGATGTAGCTCTAGGCCTTCCCACCATAACCTTGCGTCCCCATCCAAAAGGAACGTCGCTATAGTGGTCTTCTGCCACTCTTCCGTCTCTATCGCAGTCATCACCCTATTGACCCTTGAGAGCCAATCCTCTGCTTGGGTCGGGGTTTCTGCGCCCATGAATACAGGTGGGTGAAAGCCCATCACGTGCTTCAGTTGTCTTTCCGTTGCTCTCCGAGGCAACTCTGGCTCCAACACTACTTGCTCAACCCTCCTTTGCTCTGTCGTCTGAAGCGGTACTTGCTCCATAGAAGGAGCGGGCTGCTGCACCTGCCTTGTAGGCTGCGCATTGATCATTTCCATGACCGCTTCTGCCACCAACCTAATGGTCTCGGCAGACGGAGGTGTTGCAGGCGCATCGCTTGGCGCACTGCTCGCCTCAGAACCTGGCCGTTCAGACGGCCCAGCACCACTTCTGGTCACCTATAATCGTGCAAAACACCGATAAGCGACCCAAAAATTACTGCAAACAGCAATTATAGGAACACGCAGGTTCCTCAAACATGTATATTTTCATTCCTAAGTGGACATTCATGGGTTCTTTTCATGTTATAACGATGACACATGCATGTGCTCACCACCCCTTAAAGTGAATTCGTCCACGAATTCATTTAAGCTTGACCGAAACCAGTAGTCTGATACCAATTTGTAACACCCCTATCCGTCACATAGCATATAGCAGTAGGTCCGGCCGGGGCCCGACGCCATATACTACGGACAGACCGGTTGGTTACGCGTTGAAACCATTCAACCAATCATGTCGTCCTACACAACACCTAGCGGAAGCAAATTATTAAGTTGCAAAAGAAAATAAGAACCCTGCTACAAAGCATGAATGTCCACTACCAACTCAGGAATGTAATCATACACAAAAGAGAACTGGCCTTAAGGCCTTACATTGTTCACTTAACAAAATAGTGTTTTCCAAACTTCGGCACGCAGGCCGGCCATACATGAAAACGGGAAAGATACAAAAGCAATTAGGCCTTCGAGGGCCGGCACAGCAACAAGGGCTTTAGCCCGCTATTTCCCGCTCTGCTCCGCAGCACCTACAAGCCACAAACCACCGCCCGGTGGCAAACAATAGCAACGGTTAGCAATGCTGACCAAATTATAACGATCCCGCCCCCAAAATCGGGGCGGCGATGCTCTTTCCCTGCACTTCATTAGAATAGGCAATGCTATTAATGTGAACACACTACAACACAGGCGTAGGCTCGCACGGCCACACACCCCGTGCACTCAGGGCACATTCTCGGTGAACCGGCCAACGTCACGTCAATTCAAGCCATAGACGTTCCCAATCCACCACCGCCTCTTGAACGGTCGTCCATATGAGCATTTTGCCTTCCTGGCCTTGGTCACGGCAATTTAAGCCATAGAACGCCGAAGACCCTCATCCATGCCAACGGTCCTACCGAACGACATAGACCGGGTACGGTTCCGCCTGACCCGTGCTCATACCGCAACGGCAATTTAAGCCATATGCGCAGGTCAAGACTCACCGAGTCCCGTTTCCGCCACAACAATCACATAACCCGGTTATGTTCACGTTGGCTCCCCGGCCACAGTGTTGGCAAAACCCGCCTTTGCCCAGTTTTCCGGGTGCACCTTGGAGTTAATCTCCAAGGCTCCCTGATGCAATCTACCACGTAGAAAACCCGAAAAACACCCAAACACCCGGAGTCTTCCCCGGTACATATGCAATGCAACATCACTGATCCGGCTCTACTTGTCCGGATAGGCTTCACACACAATGCCTATGTCCGTTTTTGCATACGGACTCTACACAAGGGGGACTTCACATATCTACCCCAAGGAACGCTCCAACTCTTCGCTCACTCGCGAGAGCGGGCTTCCTATGCAAAGGAAAAGAGGGCTTCACATGCCCAAGGATGAGAAATCGTTACCCTTCTTCCGCGGCGCCATCGAAAACTATACGGTTGGAAAGAACCACAACGGCGTCGCCTCCGCGGATCTGGACTCGGATCGCGATTCGGAACTCCGAAGCTCCTCCGGCGGCCGGATCTAGCCCTTCTTCCTCCTCCTTGCTCTCTCCTCTCTCTAGCTTTAGAAAGAGAACCACTCAAGAGAAAATGAGGGTTTCTAAACCCTTTTCCCGGGTAAAACCATCCAGGAGCAGCCCCCCACCGTTGGATCCAAAGCCAAGGAAATGAACGGCCACGATTAAGCCTCAAATTATAAAATCTGGGCCGAACACGGGTTGGCACACGGCCGTGTGCCTGGCCGTGTAGCTCATTCGCCGTATCGATCCAGATTGAAAACCAGCACACGGCATGTGACACGGCCTGCGACACGCCCGTGTCGCCCGCGACACGCCCGTGTCGGGACCCGTGTCACACCCCCCGTGTGCAATAAATCGACACCTTGCAGTCAGAGTGGTACATGGCTTGGTGACACGGCATGGGACACGCCCGTGTCACATCTGACACGCCCGTGTCTGTGCCCGTGTCACGGCCCGTGTACCACTTCGACGATTTCTTTGAGTGACACGGCCTGGGACACGCCCGTGTCCTAGGCCGTGTCCCTCCACACGACCATCGTCGACCTACACTGGTCGACTACACGGCCAGTTCGACGATTCGAGCTCGACACGCCCGACACGGCCTCCGACACGCCCGTGTCGAGGCCCGTGTCACCTGCACCAAAAATCCGACTTGGCCAAAAACGATCCCCGTCGCTCCTACGACAAATTGGGGTGTTACAGTTATAACAGACGGGTTAGTCCGGGGAGCCGATGGCCAGCATTAGTACGTGGTGACTCTTGGTTGTGTCCTTCCAGAGGCATACGTAAGGGATAGGCCTGGTAGTGTGGATACCCGCCTATGAGTGGGGGGTCCGACCCACTATCTCCGTTTGCCAGTACATAGGCTCCTTGGAGTGAAGCTAGCTGCCCAAATGGGGGGAACTAAAGGCCTGTGCGCATAGAGTCATGTGTGTGTGTTGTACTGCATGAACATAACATTAAACCCACATAACATAGCATACCATGACATCATCCTTCCACCCTTACCCCTAACATATAAATCGGTATGGGACTTTATACACATTAGGCTTTGCAAAACGACCCCTTAGTTTATAAGCTTGTGTGGGCATGCTTATAAGTTATGGTTATATTCTTATGGATATTTATTACCTTCCTTGAGATGCACTTTTAATTTATACTTATTGCTTGTTATTATAGAACAGCTGGCTTGTACTTCCCTTCATTAGTTATATTTACCATTATAAACAACTGCTAGAGTTGCTCCACTGCCACCTTCTTTCTTTGTACTCCCCACCTTCATTACCGTCCCTTTCCCTCTCCCCGCTCGGTGCCTAGGAGCCATGGGGGAGGGGTAGGGGATGATAGGAATTAGTATTTTTTTACTAATGGTCGATGACCATAACATTTCAGGGGCTCCGGATGAGAGATAGGGAGCAGCAGCAGGGTATACAACACCAGCGGAGTACGGTACTCATAGAGGTGGGCCATTCAAGCACAGGAGCACCGGCTACTGGCTTCGTAAGTGATTAGTTTACTTAGCTTCCGCGAGAGTTTGTAGTGAGGATTTGATGTACTGGGCTTGAGCCCATTTATATTTCTATGTACTGTTCTATTGCAATACTTTAATTATTTTGTGGACTTGATGTGATTTCTTCTATTTCATATTAAATGTGATTGTGGACTTAGTTTTATCTGAACTGTGTATAAGCTTCTTTCTCTTTGGTGATCGTAAAGGCCGGCAGTATCGGCATTTTGTAGTTGTGACCTTCCCGAGTGTCGGTGTCCACGAAAAATGACAATTCTGGGCATAAAACCCCGGTGGTTTAAAGTGAAAAGGGGGTCTTACATGGGCTGCTTCCCGGAAGAAGGCTTGCCGTGTTACGAAATCTGCTTGAAATTACTGAGTTGCGGCCTAAACAGGAATTGCGGCCTGAACAGGCGGATAGGGAGAAGGAGGAATCAAAGTAATCATCGGGTTGACTGCGGGCTACTACAGGGCTAACCACTCGGTAAGCGCGGTTAGGGCTTGGTCGATCGTATTAAGTTGTTGATCAGTCAACCTGAGGGCTCGTTCTACTTTCTATCGTGACTGCTCCAAAGGCTCCCACAAGGCATCATTGTTGTGATATGAATGAACTCCTTGAGCGGACTGGCGATCATCATTAACTGCACAATCCTCTAATCACTCATATCTGAAGGTTTCATGTTCGTTCTCCTAGTGCCAAAAGTGCACCTCAACAACCAAGCGGTAAGGTACAGGGAAAAAGACCACGAGTTTCCAGTTATTGTCAGTTAGAAGAGAGTAAACTGCCCAGACCGCTAGCAATGGTCAACACCAAACTTCGCCCATTGGCGAATGCCACTCCTGCGACATGCTTTTCTTTCATTTAAAAAAGGAGGTGTGGTTACAGAGAGAAGGAAATAGGGGAAAAGGGTTGCGCAAGCAGCAGTCTGCAAAGCCTAAGAATTGGGTACGCAGCCATTAACAAGGGGGATCCTGGGTTTGAGTTAGTGTGCTTTGGGTGTGACACTCCACACTATTTATAGGCTCGGGGGTCTGCCCGAATGGGAATGGCTAAAATAACTGCCTGCCCAGGGTATAGGATAACCGGGCAGTGGTGACGGGATATAAATGTAAAGAAAAATACAAGCTGGAAGTCCTCCCAAAGGGGGAAGACCGAGCCTTGCGACTTGGATCTCTTATCCAATCGGAAGATCTGGGAAGTGGCCAACCTGGGCGGACTGGTCTTCCTATCCGCCACTGATGACGACGACCTGCGCAGCCCACTAGGCTCGAAGGTGATGCAAGGCTAGAACTTCTTGTATGGTTTGAGAAGTGAGACTGTGGGGACCTGACTGCTGAATTGAGGATAGGTTGTGGACTCTAGGGTTAACTCCTGGTTTGGACTTCTTCTCTTGGGCAGAGACATTGGAGAAGAGCTTGCCAAATCCAGACATGCAGAACTGAAAATTGTTAACCGCAAGAGGTGAATAATGTCCCGTAGCGCTAGATGTTTCGATAGAACTGGAGCTTTCCGGGTATTTATAGCGCCGATAGCATTAATGGTTGTTGCGGTCTTGGCGGTTAAGATAACAGTTTCGAAATTTCTTGAAATTTAAAAATGTGCGGGGATTATGTTAAGCCATAACTCATAGCCTCTTTCCCCATCTCTTAATTCTTAGTTGTGGAGGTGCACTTTTGGCACCAACAGATTCAACAAACATTGGATTTGGATGGTAGCATGAAAAGCTACTTGGCAGAGACTATGGATGAGTAAAATGCCCAATTTTCTATTGACGAAGGTCTTTTGTGGAAGGACTGTAGCTTGTGCGTCCTAAATGTGGGTAAATTACGGGAGAAATTGATGTACGAGGCACACTTTAAAATGTACTCAATCCACACGGGGAGAAAAAGATTTTCAAGAACATGAAACAGTTGTTTGGTGCCTAGGGATGAAAAAAGACATAGCTCATTATGTAGCAAAGTATCAAACTTGCGCCTTAGTGAAGGCTAAATGTCAAAAATCTTGTGGTTTCTATAAGTCATTACCGATACCAGAGTAGAAGATTGACGACATATCAATGGATTTCATGCACCATTTGCCGAGATAGCAGAATAAGAACGATGATGTTTGGGTGATCATTGACCGATTGACGAAGGTGTCTCACTCCATTCTGAATAGGAGGGACGATTAAATGGAAGAGCTGGTAAAACTTTATATAATAATGTAGTACGATTATATGGTGTACCCGTAGTATCATTTGTTAACGAGATAGACATTTCACTTTGAAAGATTGGAGGCTAATCCACCAATTATTAGGTACCAAGCTATATTTTAGCAGAATTTCATTCTCAAATGGATGGTCAGACTGAGAGGGTAAATAGGACAATGGAGGATATGATTCACATGTGCGCCGTGGATTTTGGGAAGAAGTGGGAGGACCATCTCTTTATGATCGAGTTGACCTATAACAATAGCTACTAAGCGAGTATTAAGATGGTGCCCTTCGAGGCCTTATACGGTAGGATGTGTCATACTCCATTAGCTTGGGTAGAAATAGGTGAATCGAAGATATATAACCGTGAAGACATCGAAGATACGACTTCGACGATGCGTTTGATTCAGGAGCGATTGTTGGTTGCTCAGTATATGCAGTCAAAGTACTATAATGCCAATCACCGAAAAAATGAGTTTGCGGATTGCGATTGGGTTTATCTCAAGATCAAGTCGTTCAATGGTGTATCTAGGATTCTATGCTTGAATAAGCTGAGTCCGAGATACCTTGGGCCATTGGAAATTATTGAATAGATTGGTGAAACTGCCTATCGGCTTGCTCTTTTAGTAGAGCTAAGTGGTTTGCACTATGTTTTTCACATATCGGTGCTGTGGATGGCGGTGCAAGAGCCAATGTAAGTGGTGGTTGCAAATCGGGTGCCAATTGATAGTGGGTGTACAACGAGAGTCAAGTCCATTCGAATCGAAGATAAAGAGGTCAAGCAGTTGCAGAACAAGTTGATCAGAATGGTAAATGTCTGTTGGAAAACTATGGCCATGAGGGACTGTCATGGGAGCACGAGCAAACCATGATCGAGGAGTTCCCCAAGCTTTTCTATTGAGATAAATTTTGTACTTCTTTGTTATTTTCTAAACTGTTTGAATTTCGGGATGAAATTTCTTAAAGGAGGGAGATTTGTAACATCTCAGGTTTCCTATGTATTAAAATAACTATTTTTCTTGTTACTGGAAGCTACCGCCCAGCGATTGCAATATACCGTTAGCAGTAGTGGGTCTCGAGTTGATGGCATCAAATTGTTGGTGTTGAGTTGATGGAGTTGAGAACTAGTGACATTGGGATGCAACCGCCAGGCAATATAGATAGTGTCAGTGATTGCTTGTCACGCGTTAGATGAGGCTGACGCGGTTGTTAAGCGGCAAAGCTGCGCTAACTAGGTCAAGCGGCCACAGCCATGGCTTTCACACCACAATAGCAGTCTACTATATGACGGTAACAAAATTAAAAAGAATGGCCAATTAAATCGGGCCATCCATTCCTTTTGGCCTGGAGATCAGATGGTTGAGGTTTGGCCCGTGGATGTTAAAGGTCAGAGGTGAGAAAACTCTTCTTATTTTTGTTTCACACACACTCTCTCTCTTATTCTCTTGGACCCTAAGAAAGAAGAAGAAGGAAAGGAGAGGAAGGAGAAGGCTGATTCAGTCCTCTTAAAGAGCTTGGAAGGAGTTTTGTGGTTGGATTTGCGAGCCGAGGTTAGATCTGTGGAGAGGAAGGTGATGCAAACACATCCATCTGAATCTCTTTCAATTTTATGGAACTTAAGCGATCGATAAGGGTAATGATCTTCCTCCATGGACAAGTGAAGTCCTTATTTGGCATGTGCATGAAAACTCTTCCCAATTGGTAGAGAACAAGAAGTTTCCAACAGCTCGATCGTTGTTAACTCCAGTATTAAACATGCATATAGAATCCAAAATCGAAGTACAGAATATACATGTTGTATGAAGCCCATCCAGATAAGTTGGTCTGGATTGGTGATGATTGATTTGAATGCCAAAGAAGACTCCGCGGATAAACATATAATTTTACGGAGGTTTGGCGTGTGTAGCTTGCTGTAGGTAGTATTGGAGGCGTGCTCCAAGAAAACACCCAATTTTGGGACAGGAATGTTATTCTATCTATTATCGCCCGACGGTAGCGATAACTCCTGGTCATATCCAGTGAGCCGATTATGATGGATGTGAAGCCTAGGTCCTAGGGACGGGGTATTACAATTCTCAAGAAATTTGGAGGATTACAATTATCCCCTCCTTTAAGAAATTTCATCAAGAAATTATAGAAGTACAAAACATAACAAATGTACCTCAACAAAATAGCTCAGGGAATTCTTCTCGCTTGGTCTGCTCACGCTCCCATAAAAGCTCATCATTGCTATAATGGTCACAATGGACTTTAGCCTTTTTGATCTCTTTGTTTCGTTGTCGTTTTACTTCTGTGTCCTTGATACAAATGGGCTTGACTTTTTTCGTCAGCCCACTATCGATCGGAATTTTCTCTACAGTAACCACTTGCATAGGCTCTTGTAAAACCTTCCGCTGCATAGATATGTGAAACACGTCATGCAAATCAATGAGTTCAGCTGAAAGCTTTAGCAAATAAGAAGCTTCACCAATCCGCTCACTGATTTCAAACGGTCCAAGAAATCTCGGACTCTGCTTTTTCAAGCGGCGAATCCTAGATATGCCCTTGAATAGTTTTATCTTAAGATAAACCCAATCGCCAACCACAAACTCCACATTTCGGTGTTTGGCATTATAGTATTTTGCTTGAATATCTTGTGCAATTAGCAACTGTTTTCAAATCAAACGTATCGTCGAAGTCGCATCTTTGACATCTTTAAGTTTATAAAACTTCGATTCACCTATTTCTACCCAAGCCAACGGAGTATGGCACTTCCTACCGTATAAGGCCTCAAAAGGTACCATTTGAATACTTGCTTGATAGTTATTATTGTAGGCGAATTTGATCATAAAGAGATGGTCCTGCCACCTCTTTCTGAAATCCAGGGCGCACATGCAAATTATTTCTTCCATCATTCTGTTTACCCTCATTGTCTGACCATCTGTCTGAAGATGAAAGGTCGTGCTAAATTTCAGCTTGGTGCACAACAGTTGATGAGTAAGCTTCCAATCATTTGATGTGAAATGCGCATCTCGATCATTAACAAAGCTACGGGTCACACCGTGCAATCGTACAATCTGCTCAACATAAAGTTTGGCTAACTTTTCCACTAAATCATCCATTCGATTCGAAATGAACTGTGCTACTTTTGTAAACCGGTCCACGATCACCCAAATAGAATCGTTCTCGCGTTGCGATCTCGATAAACCTTACATGAAATCCATAGATATATCATCAAACTTCCATTCCGGTATTGGTAAAGAATTTAGGAAACCGCCGGGTTTTTGACATTTAGCCATCACTATGGCGCAAGTCTGGCACTTCTCCAAATAAAGTGATATGTCCTTCTTCAACCCTAGACACCAAAACAACTTGTTCATGTCTTTTAACATTATGTGCTTCTTGGGTTGACTGAGTTCTGGGTAAAATGTTCCTCGTACATCAACTCCTCCAATAATTTGCCAACATTCGGGATGCATAGGCGACCGTCCTTCCACAAAAGATCGTTGTTCAACGAGAATTGGGAATTTGACCCATCCACTATCTCCATCATATAACGCTTCATGCTCTCTTCAATCTCCAATGCCTATTGAATCCTATCCTCAAGGTCATATTGCACCTCTGTTCAATTCAAGAATGTATCCACGCTCGTCCTCCTATCAATACAAGAGATTTACAAGCCTCCAACTCATGAATGAGTTGCTCATCATGCATCTGTAACCATTTTACTCATGTTGGAGCCTTCCAACTCAGCACATTCGCAGCTATATTTCCCTTCCCGGGAGTGTAATGAATCTGAAAGGTGTAGTCACCAAGGAACTCCATCCACCTCTGTTATCGCATATTCAGATCTTTGTGATGCAACAAGTACTTTCGGCTCTTATGGTCCGTAAAGATTTCAAACCTCATTCCATACAGATAATATCTCCATAGATGAAGAGCGAATATCACGGTCGCCAATTCTATGTCGTGATCCAGATAATTCCTCTCATGCACTTTTAATTGGAGAGAGCTATAAGCAATCACATGACCAAATTATAGAAAAATGCAGCCTAAGCCGCTCCCTGAGGCATCACTATAAATCTCAAAGCCTTTTATTCCACATGGTGAACACAACATAGGCATCGGGGTCAGACGACTCTTCAACACCTCAAAATTTCGCGCGCACTCTGGCATCTAGATGAACTTCTTATTCTTCCTTGTCAATGTAGTGAGAGGTAAAAACAATCCTCGAAAAAGTTCTCTACAAAGTGCTTATAATAGCTGGCAAGTCCTAGAAAACTCCTGACTTCTGCTACAGAAGTAAGCACAGGCCACTCTCGTATCACAACTATCTTTATCGTATCCACATCAATACCCTCTCCACTAACTACATGACCAAGAAAAGCCACTAACGATAGCAAAAACTCACACTTAGAGAACTTGGCATATAGTCGATTCCTTCTTAGAGTATGCAGAGCCAATCTTAAATGATTTGCATGTTTCTCTTCTAACTGAGAGTATATCATGATGTCGTCAATAAAGACACTCACAAACATGTCCAAAAACTCTCTAAAGGTCCTGTGCATCAAATCCATAAACATAGATGGCTCATTACTGAGCCCAAAAGGCATCACAGTAAATTCATAATGCCCATAACATGTACTAAATGTTGTCTTAGGAATATCACTTTCCCAAATTCTCAACTGCCAATAACCGGACTTCAAATCCAACTACGAATAGACAGTCAATCCAACCAGCTAATCAAACAAATCATCGATTCATGGAATCAGATACTTGTTCTTTTCTGTCATCTTGTTCAGTTCTTGATAGTTAATACATAAACGCAAGTTTTTGTCCTTATTCTTTATAAAGAGGACTGATGCACTCTAAGGGGACATACTTGGACGTATATAACCTTACTCTAGCAATTTTTGCAACTGAACCTTCACTTCTGCCATCTACTTTGGCGTCACACGGTATAGTGATCGCGATACTGGTTTTACACTTGGAAATAACTCATTCGTGAAGTCAATCTTTTACTGGGGTGGAAATCTAGGGAGATCCTTAGGAAACACATCTGCAAACTCCAACACAATTGTAACTTCACTCAAACTGGGCTTCGGCTCTACAACCTCTAACAACAGGAATAATACTTTAACGCCCTTTCGAACCATCGTGACTACTTGGGGAGTAAACATCAAAATCTTGCTTGATTCTCGCAAACCTGTGAAATTTGTCTCACATTCAGTGTTTTGCCACAGTATGACTTCCTTTGAGTTACAAACAATACATGCACGTTTATTCGAGAGCCAATCCATGCCAAAGATCACATCATTATAGATATCTATAGCATAAATGCTTCTAAGCCAAAGTCATCACTTCCTATCCGCACATTAATACAACAAGCTCTATCTGCGCGCATTAAGGGCCTATTAGGCAGCAACACATTCACTTGATCTGTTGGTACAAAATACGAAACTCCAATACGCACCACGAAGTCCTCAGACAGAATGGAATGAGAGGCTCCTGTATCGAACAGTTCTCTCGCCGAATAATCCAAAATCCGGACAAAGCCTAATACAAACAAGTTATACAGAAGCAACACACAAGATACCAAGTATAGAAAGTAGAAAAAACTATATCGTAACTCATACCAATCACCACGTCACTTTGTTTAATGGCCTCCTATTGGCCAAGATTGTAGACTCGGGCCTGCGCTTGGGATGTAGTTGACTCCGCTATCTTTCCCTTTTCAGCATATGACGCACTCGTCATTTTCTCACCCTTTGGATGACTACTCTAATAGTCTCAATCTATATGTCCCAACTTGCCACATGTATAATAAGTGAGCGGACCTCGCCATGTCATCACTTCAAACATAATAGAAAAAGCTGGTCCCATAGACTTAGCCTTCTTCCTCTACCTTCCTTATCCAGACCTCGCTGAACTCAAAACTTTAAACTATGGCCTCTTCACCACCAAGTCATTTTTACGTTGCAAGCTCTTCATATTTGGCTCTAGGGATCAGGCCGTATTGACCAAGGTTAGAAAACCTTGAGTCATCGGACATGTGAGAAGCAATCGCAGGTCATATCGTAGTCTTTCATAGAACTGAGTGGCATTTTGTTCCTCGTCTGCAAACATAAATCCTGCATACCGCCCCAACCTTGTAATCTCATGCAAGTAATCATCCACAGACCTCTCGACCTGAGTTAACCACTGGAACTGATTTTCCATTACAATCCGATGTGCATATGGAAGATATCTCGCTAGAAAAAGTCTTGAGAACTCCTCCATTGAGATCTAAATCAAGGGCCTACCAGCAAACTGGTGTAGCTCCAACTCATCCCACCATAGCCTCACCTCTCCCTCTAACAGGAAGGTAGCTACAGTGACTTTCTTCTACTCCTCCATTTCTATTGTCATCATGGATCTCTTTATTCTCGAGAGCCAGTCTTCGGCTTGTGTTAGGGTTCCAGTACCCGTGAATACAAGAGGGTTGAAACACATCACATATTTTAACTGCCTTTCTGTCGCCTGCCATGCAGCCACTAGCTCAATGACCACTTGTCTCTCTACCACATGCTCAACTATGCCCACCGGCTCCTGGGCCACCGTAGGGATATGAGGCTATACTTTCCCTCATGGTTGCGCATTGATTAATGTGAACACGACTTAAGTAACCAATCGTATCATTTCTGCAGAAGGAGGAGGTGTAGGCACCTCAATTAGTACATTACTATCTGCTGAGTGCTGGGGTTCATGGTGCCCCGCACCACTTCTAATCACCTATTGTCACGAAACACACAATCAACAACCAACAATATTGCAAAAAGCAATTATAGGAACATACGGCTTCCACAAACATGTGTATTGACATTCCTAAGAGGATATTCATGTGTTCGTTTATACTATAACAGTAGCACATATACACGTGCTCACCACCCCTTTAAAAGAATTTGACCACGAATTCGACAAAGGAAACCCGACACCAGAAGCAGATCCAAATTGTAACACCGCCATCCAATACAAAAAATATAATAGAACTCCGGCCGGGGGCCCACGCCATATTCCACGGATAGTCAGTGTAGTTATATCTTGAAACCATAATGTTCATGCATCCTAAGTCAGAGTGCATTCTAGTGGAAGTATTTAAATTTGTTTTGAGAACCCAACCTAAGGAATGTCCAATAACAACACCATAGGAATGACATTAATAATAAACAAATGTTTTTGCTTTAAGACCTTAAAACTGTTCTCTCCATGAATGTATATTGCATACATGGGCACGCAGGTCAGCCACACATGAAAATAGTAAAACATTTTCCCTTGGGCCTTCGAGGGCTAGCCAACGCAGTATAAGGGACTTCAGCCCGCTACTTTTCACTTAACTCTACAACACCTACACAAGAACGATCCACCAAAATGTTGCAAAATAAAGCAATGGTCATCATTAGCTGACCAAATTATAATGGCCACATCCCCTCACTCGGGGCAGCAATGCTCCTTCCTTGCAAACGGTAGTATATAACAATTTTCTCAATAGAACGTGCAATTTAAGCACCATTCGCCACATACGTTGAAACGATCGGTCACACGCGTAGTGCACTCAGGTCATATATTCAGTATACCGTACATTCCCAGGGTCCCACCACCATCCACAGTCCCAGACTTGATGGTCCAAACTTATGTATTTTTGGTCACGCATAAAGCCATGACCCTCTCCCATGCCCCTTACCGTACCAATTACTTTAGGTCGTCTAGTCAAGCGACATAGAGTGAGTACAGATCATCCCTTTCCCATTGCTCAAATCGCTATGCCACATGGCGGTCGACAAGATGCGGGTCAGCTTCTCCTTTCCCGTGTACATATACTTAACCGAGTTATGTCTAATACTGGCTCTCATGGCCACAACAGCTTGGCTCTTTAGGCTCAACTGCTTCAAATGCCACACACCTTGTCCCCTGGACATGGGATAGTAATCATCACAATACAGCTCTTTGGGAGCTAGTGCCACGCGATGGGGGACAGAATTCATTTCTTCCCCACTTTTGGGTGTTTTCCTAGAGACCAACTCCAGTAATTTCACTGTAGCATACTGCACACCCCATGACCCAAGAAAATACACGTTTATCCACGGAGCCTTCTCCAACATGCAAATCAATCATCATCAATCCAGACCAACCTGTCCGGATAGGCTTCACAAAACATGCTAATTTCGTACTTAAATTTCGGATTCTATATGCAAGTTTAATACCGGGGATATCAATGATCAACTGGTTGGAAATCTCTCATTCTTCACCAATTGGTGAGGATTTTATGGTCCATAATAAATAAGGACTTCACTTGTCGAAGGATAAAGGTTGTTACCATTGTGGATCATTTAGGAGCTATGATCTGGCACTTGATCCAGATAGAAATGATCACTACAATTTCCTCTCCACGAATCTGGCTTCGACTCGCAACTCTGACCACAAGAATGCCTTCACAAGAGGACTGAATCAGCCTTGCACTTGCCCTCCTAGCCTTCTTCTTCTTCCTCCTCAGGATCCAAGGGAGAGAGATATAAAAAGGGAGAAAATTAGAACTCTTTCTCAATTCAAGATTTTAATACAAAGTTGCACGATAACTAGCTACTGCCATACGATAGTTCAAGTGCTGGCCGCTTTGTCCAATCTACATTGTTCTGCCATTGAAAGCCCACCTCAATCTAATCCGACACGTGGCACCCTAACTCTAGCGGTACCTCTTCCTCCTTGAGGTACTGTCTCGATATAAAAGTTGAATAAATTGTCTACCACCATAGGGTAGAACAATACTGCCATGCGGTACATTCCTGAGACACTTCTCTTTTAATTCAGCTGGATACATCCAACGCTAGCTCTACCTCCTGGCAGTAACCTCCAATAACCAACTACTTGTTGTTTTTAGGAAATTTGTGGCATTACGACTTGTTTACCACGTCATGATGGTTTTTCATTATGTAGGTGCTAGAGAGCTGAGCGTGAATTAGAGGGTTCAATCTCTTTTTACTGTGTTGGCTACTCCACAAAGGCTCAAATGTTTATCACTGTTTTTATTATGTGGTCGGTCTGTGCCGATGTATGGAAAACACATTGTAAAGGAATCAGTTTGTAAGGCCTTAAGGCCAAAGACTTTGTGTATTATATATCGTTCATATTTTTTTTAGTGGACATTCCTATGTTGGATTCTAAACAATTATAATGCTTCTGCTAGAATGCAACTCTGAGTTAGGAGATATAAATGTTTTGGTTTCAATACATAACTTCACTGACTGTCTTTGGAATATGGCATGGGGCCCAGGTCATACCTTCTGTTATATTCTACTAGATGGATGGGGGTGTTACATAATGAACCAAATAGAGTGATCTAAAATTCCATGGAAGGTGCAGATAATGGGATATAAGTTTAATGTTCATCACTTGACCAAGATAAACCTCTAAGGGGCCTTAATTTATGCTTGAAAATGTCTATTTAAGTGTGATAGATTGTATAAATATTTAAATACAAACTATTGTATAAATCTATCATCCAGCAAGATCTTGATGAAGAATGTATGACATCGGCCTCAACCTCTAGACGACAGACCAGATTGTCATGGCCTAGGCCTATTGGGAAAACCCCTTATGATTTAACTTCACAAAATATATTTAAAGTAATTTTATATTCTAGGTTTAATACCCAAGTTGAATAGAAAGGGTAATATATTCATATAAGTCCTTGGAAGTTAGTAGAATCAAGGACATGAGCTAGACACTCTTATTTGTAGAAGAAAGTCAAAAAAAGAAAACTTACGTTGACTAGAAGTCGACACAACATCGACTTGAAGTCGACAATACAATTACTAGGACGTATAGCTACTACATAAGGCATTGTTGAAGCTACTTCAAAATAGAAGTGGATGCATACGATGATAAGATATCGACGCAACTTTGACTACAGGCTTATTCTTTATAGAAGCAAGATGTTGACATTACACATCCATAAAGTCGACATAGCATTGAGTATACACCCAAAAGGAAATTTTTAGAGAATTGTTTCAGGAATAATCGAAGGAACTTCCATAGTATTTAATCAACCAATTCTAACAGTTAGGAGATAGTATAAAGGAAAGATTCCTTTATCAGAGTCAGAGATAATTTTATAAAAAAAATTTGAAGAAGAAATCGAGATTGATGGAAGTATTTTTGGAAGAATATATCAGCATTCCTTCTGAAGTTTTCATGCTATGAAAGGGATAATTCAAAATCATTCAGTAATGATATAATCAAGAAAGAAAATTTAAAACATAAAGAATAGATAAAACTAATACATAGAACAAGAATCAATATAACTATCTTACTATTTTTTCATCTACTCAACTCTCATTCTTCTCTATTACTATTGAAAAACCTAATCTACTAGAACATTCAGAGAAGCTAACTTGATCAAAAGCTTATTACCCCTATAACTCATCTATCTAAAAGTGTTTCATCACATTCAAGGATAAAAAACACTTACTGCCATTTAGTCCTCAGATTCTTGATGAGAGGACAAATCTAGAAGTATTCTTCTTCTCAACCTTCTCTTAATCTCTTTCTATCTCTTTTGTATTAACCAAGTAAAGAGTTTTTAGAATCCCTATTCAAAGGATTTAGGTTATGGTTCTGGGAGTATTATTATTAAAAGACTCAGTTAGTAGTGGTAAATGATCTCTTCTTACCAAAATATCTAGTTTTTTGTTCTGAGAGTCTCATTATCAAAAGACTCAGGCAGTGGGAAAGTATATTCATACCAAGATGGTAGAAGAGTGGACATTCCCAGATTTTGGGGAATCGCAATAGCTTGGTGTCTTCTATGTTTTATGGTTTTCTTTCTTACTTTATTTATATATGGTCCTGTGAATAACATCTAGTCTGAATTCTTTATGTGCTTCAAATTCTAAGCTAACTGAAATTATTTAAGAGGAAATTTTAACTCTCTATTCACCCCCTCTAGAGGATTCTTAGAGGATTTCCACAACTGTTCACACTTTCAGTGCCATTTTGGGAAGTGGATTTCCGGTCATCCCTTGCTCTCCACGTCCGTACACTATCACCACCTCCATTGATGTGGTGGTCATCAAATGGCATCGATTTACCCGCCAGAAACTATCTTTAAAGGGAATGGGGGATAGAAAATTTTAGCCAAAAACATGCCTTTGATGAGAATAGATCCAAGCTTCGTTGATACTGGATCTATTCCTAAAGTAGCTAAGTGGTTAGAATAGAGGGAAGGGAGGAGATAGACACACTTAAATGAGCTCGGCCTTCGATTGTCCGGCGAAGTGCCATTGCATTTGCATTCTTCGACGAGCTTATTAAATCCAGCAATCCTGAGTCATATTTCTTAAAGTAAAGCCTCTGTTCGATAGCTTAGAAGAACATGAATGTGGTGGAAGAGTCAAATGGTGTTGTGGTTAGCTATTTTAAAGGAAGCCTTTAATGGGCTGTCGACATCCTCCTTGGATGCTCTTCCTTAGCTCTAACTTGTAACCCTCTAGCTGCGAGCTGTCTGGGATTACTGAGAGGAGAAATCCTCTCAACTCTATGGAAGGAATGGAGGAGCCACCTCTATTTTATGAATTTCTCTTGTCACATATGTGTTGTTGGCCAAAGGATCAAATTACCCCCATACATGTTATTGCATGTCCATTTTTATTACGCATATTGGGTCATTGACTCCTAATATCTAAAATGGGCCTTTGGAAAGGCCTTAGCCCATTTAGAATTGGTTTGAGGCTTTTAGGAATCTAAAAGTGGGCTTAATTTAACCATGGTTGACTTGAAGGTTAACTTGGTCATATATATGGGGTGGGTGTCTGCTCTTTATGGGCATGGGTCCCATGGAACCACCCAATGTATGTTGGGCCTTGGTGGGGCCTTGGTGGTCCTTGTTGGGATAATTGACCATATACATGTGATTTTGACCTAAGGTTACCTAAGTTTTACTTTGGTCAAATTAGGTGATTTGGTTGACCCCATGTTAAAGTCCATGGTCAACTAAATCACCAATAAGGTTCGAAGGGTGGGGTCTAGTCAATTTGACCAATTAAAGTCTAATGGAGCCATGCTATGATGAATTAGGCTATGTTAACCCATAGTTGACTTTGGTAAATTTAATGAAATGGATTGAGTTCAATGAATTATTATTTGCCAAATGGCCTCCCTTAGTGGTTAGGAGGATAATGGTCAGGACAGGTTGTTCTTGTGGCTTCAATTTGAGGTGAATTAACTGAGGTTAACTTATGTCCCTTTAGGAGCATTTGGTGAGGTCACCATGTCACATTGGGTCCTAGTGTCGCATCCTTTCCCTAACATACATGTCAGGCCACATGTCATGCCCTAACACACACTATAGGTCTACTAAGAATGCGGATGTTAAACCCACCCCTCAGTTTAAATCTGAAATGGCAGCCGTGGATGCCTGCACTTCTAATCTGGGCATGCTTGCCCCTTGCATCGAAAGGGAAAGAGGTTCATAGTTGATATAGACCCATATCCCACCTCCTCGACGAATAAGCAGAAATCCAAGAGGTAGAATAAGAAGGTCACAGAGTCAGGCGACCCGGAGGTCTCGGCTGACATGGGAACTGAGCTTAGCGACTCGGACATACTGACACCACACTCCAACTTTGCCTTAGGTAAGAGAGGACTAGGGATTGCGTAGGAGACCCCCTACTCGCCTTGGATTAGAGGGAGAATAGGGTCTCCGTGTTGCATAATGTCGTGGGCTTATCCTCTGCAATAAATACTTTCTTGAAGAGGCCGAGAGAAAGATCATTGAGGAGCAAGTCGAGGATGTTGCACGGTGAGTAAAGGATACTAAGAGGCTCCTTATAAAAGCTCGTAGCAGCTTGATGAGTCTTCCTCCTTTACTTAGGCGAGCACATGTATATTATTCCTTCCTTTTAGCTTTATTATGCGAGCTTGCTTCAGGACTCGGACACAAAAGAGCAGATGATAGGGAGGATAAAAGAGCTCGTACTGGAGGTTGGAAACCTAAAAGCGCAGCACACATAGGACTTGAAAAAAGTTCAAGCACTTGAGCATGGTGAGTCCTTTTCCAAGGACACAAAGTGTAACACCTCCCCTGTAAAGACCATATAGTATGGGTCCGGCCGGGGCCCCACAACATACGGACGCCACAGCTTTAGTATTAAAAGATGATATAAAATTACCCAATCTCAAAACTCCAGACAAACACAGCGGAAATAGAACACTAACAGACAGAAGTTAGCCACTAACAGAAGAGTATCAGATGGCCTTAAGGCCTTACACAATATAAGTCCGAATATAAAAGTGCCAAGTACCCCTAGGCTACCTCGACATGCAAGCCGGACATAGTCAAACAACAGCAGCAAAACAAGGAAAAGAAAATAGTCACGCACAACAACACTTCATGAGGCTTAGGGCTTTTCGCCCGGCGCGCTAGCTCCTGTATGCGATCCTTGCCCTGTAAGGATTTGAAGTAACGTGGGTCAGCGAAGGCTGACCTCTACTGTGTAACATACACATCTCCTCCCGGCCGTCCCTAACGGACCCCGGGGTACCACTCCACCTGCAAGTTAGCACTTCGAATACCAAAAGAGTATATATAATAAAGCGGTAAAGCAGGCTTGGATGTCTCATACAGCATACATATTCTCTATGTTTTGTACAAAGTGAGAGGGGCCTACTATGCAACATGAATGCAACCCGGGTTTCACCCATGGCACCCTAGCTCGTTTGCATCTAGCACAACATCAAACACTGGGTACTTCCGTTTCCCCATTGGCTTAAAGCCGTAAACACAAGGAAACCACCATGTCCCTAACGGCACACACGCCGTCACACGGAACCTTGCAAAGGCCCCACCCGCACAAGGGTCATATACCCCGGGGCTTGCCCGCACATTCTGACTTTGCACGTCAGGGTTCCGTCTCACACTGACCGATTCTAAGAAGCCTTGCTGGACCCCACCCGCTCATGGCCACATTGCCCGGGCTTGCCCTCCGCTCGACATTCTCGTCAGTCCCACACACAAGGGGCTAGTCTCGTCGGGACACTTCTCCCACATGACTTGCGCGTCACGGGATAGCCAGCCGACCACGGAGACATAGCCGCGCCTTTGCACAGCACAAACAAAGGTTTCCCCACCCCAATCACCATTCGCACCGCGTCTTTCCCGTGCTACAAGGAAACCATCTAGCGCACAACACGGAGCTAACCTTGTCCGGTTCCGACCACGAGTACTCACTCAAATATAAGGGGGAAAACGCATACATACAACGGCGTATTGCCTCAACGGATTTCTACCGAATCCCCGAAGCTCGCTATGCAACATCACCGGGTCGGACTAACGGTCGCGACCACGGCTTCACCCACAATGCCTAATCCGCTAACGGAGCGGATCTCTAATGCAAAGCATGCCGGGATGAACATACTCAACCCGGAGGTTCCTCTTGAACCTAGGCTACACGAATCCCTCTCATTTGAGAGATTCGGTGCTCAAAATACGAAAGGAAGGGGATGTTATTCATGCATCATAAATCCTAAAAACCGAGGGGAGAAGTGTCGTTACCTTCCGTCCCCTCTTCCTAGCCATGGAGAAGATTTGCTCGGTTGAAAACCACCGCAACGCTCCCATCTTCGCGGATCTGAACTCCGTTCGCGAAACGGACATCTGAAGCTTCGCCGGCGGCCGGAACTTGGCCTTCTTCCTCCTCCTTGCTCTCCCTTCTCTCTAGAATCAAGAGAGATAAAGCCAAATGGAAAATGAGGGTTTGAAACCCTATTCCCGGCCTTAAACCGCCCAGGGAGGCTCCCCACCAATGGATCTCATAACAAAGAAACGGACGGCCACGATCGGAACCCAAAATAACAAAATCTGGACCGAACACGGGTTGGCACACGGCCGTGTGCAAGGCCGTGTCAACCATTCGCCGTCTCGACCGATTCGAAAACCAGCACACGGCCATTGACACGGCCTCCGACACGCTCGTGTCGCCTTTGACACGCCCGTGTCGAGACCCGTGTCACGCCCCCCCACCGACCAACTTTCCCAGTCAGAGAAGGACACGGCCAAAGACATGGACAAATACACGGCCTTCGACACGCCCGTGTCAGACCCGACACGCCCGTGTCGTGACCTGTGTCACGCCTAGCAGAATAAATCCTGCAAACATCCCGAGAAGTACACGGCCAGGGACACGCCCATGTCCCAGACCGTGTTCCTGAGCTCGACGAACGTCGACCCTCAAAATGTCGACCACAAGCTCCGCGGTCGACCACGCCCTGACACGCCCGTGTAACGCCCTGACACGCCCGTATCACCTGCTCCAAAACCCAAACTTGGCTAAAACGACGCCGTCGTTTCCCCTTCCAAGTTTTTGGGTGTTACAATTCTCCCCCCTTACAAGAATTTTGTCCTGAAATTTAAAACATGGAATGTAAACAAAACTAAACGGTACCTGAGGAGAAAAGCTCGGGGTACTCCTCCAGCATGGCCTGCTCTCGCTCCCATGAGAGCTCCTCGCAGCCACAGTTGTCCCAACGGACCTTTACGAGTCTGACCTCCTTATTCCGCAATTGCCGAACCCCTGAGTCTTCTATCCCGATTGGACGAACTCGCGTCCTCAAGTCTTCCTCTACCGGCACCGCCGTCGGCTCAATCACCACACTGGCCTCTAACAAAGCTTTCCTCAGGACGGAGACGTGAAAAACGTCATGCAATCCACTTAGCTCTGTGGACAACGCCAACTGGTACGCTGCCTCTCCCACTCGCTCGATGACCTTGAATGGTCCCAAAAATCTCGGACTCAGCTTCTTGAGTCGGCGAATTCGCGAAACGCCTTTGAACGGCTTGATCTTAAGATACACCCAGTCACCCACAGCGAATTCCACATGCCTATGGCGAGCATTAAAATACTTCGACTGCCGATCTTGAGCTACCTTCATGCGCTCTTGGATGGTCCGCACTAGCTCACTAGCGTCGGCTACCACTTCTTTCCCCAAAAGCTTGGTGTCTCCCGCCTCTGTCCAAGACATCGGTGTTCGACACCGCCTCCCATACAGAGCTTCGTATGGCGCCATCTTGATACTAGCTTGGTAACTATTGTTATAATCAGACTCCACCATGAAGAGGTGATCCTCCCACTTCTTGCCGAATTCGAGAGTACACATCCTTAGCATATCTTCCAAAGTACGGTTTGTTCTCTCAGTTTGCCCATCGGTTTGAGGATGAAAGGCCGTACTGAACTTGAGTTTTGTGCCCAAGCTCTTCTGCACCAACCGCCAATCCTTAGATGTGAAACGTCCATCCCAGTCGCTGACTATACTCTTTGGAATCCCATGAAGTCGTACAATATTGCGGACGTACAACTCCACCAACTTTTCCACACTGTCCTCCTTCCGGTTTGGGATGAAATGTGCCACTTTGGTCAAGCGGTCCACAATCACCCAAATGGCATCATTACCCTGTTGCGATCTAGGCAACCCATGCACAAAATCCATGGAGATGTCATCAAATTTCCATTCGGGGATTGGAAGAGGCTTCAAGAACCCGCCCGACTTCTAACACTTGGCCTTCACCAAGGCACATGTTTGGCACTGACTCACACACAAAGCTACGTCCCGCTTCATCCCAGGCCACCAATAGGACTTCTTCAAATCCAAGTACATCTTTGTACTACCCGGGTGAATGGAGTACTTAGTGAAGTGGGCCTCAAACATCAACTTCTCGCGGAGCTTGCCGAACTGCGGTACACAAATCCTTCCGCCCTTCCTCAAAATCCCATCAACCATCTCCCAGGCGCTACCCTCGCCCTTTAGAGCTTCCTCCACGAAAGGTTAGAACTCCGCATCTACACGGGTCGCTTACCAAATACGATCGCATAAGTCACTCTGCATCTCAATCCAATTTAGTCGAGCCACGCTAGACTCGCCTCTTGCCACACACTCCAAACCAAGGGACTCCCAGTCCCGCCTTAACCGCTCATCGTGAGCTTCAATCCAATTTCCTTGCCCCGAGTATTTCCAACTCAAAGCATCTGCCACCACATTGGCTTTCCCTGGCGTGTACTGAATCGCCACCTCGTAGTCCCCAAGGAACTCGACCCACATGCACTGCCGCATATTTAGGTCCTTCTGATCTAGGAGATACTTCAGACTCTTGTTGTCCGTGAAGATCTCCACCTTTGCACCATAAACGTAGTGCCTCCACAACTTCAAAGCGAAAATTACCGCCGCCAACTCCAAATCATGGATGGGGTAATTTCTCTCATGAGGCTTCAGCTGCCTCGACCCAAAAGGTATCACACTACCATGCTGCACCAACACGCACCCTAAACCGCATCCGGATGCGTCGCTGAAAATCTGGAACCCTTCGGTCCCGTTTGGTAGACTTAGGATCGGCGCCGTCATTAGCCTTTCCTTCAGGGTTTCAAACGCCTGATTGCACTCTTGAGTCCATACAAACTTCTGATCCTTGCGAGTTAGTGAAGTGAGGGGTAGAGCTATCCGCGAAAAGTTTTCCACAAACCTTCGGTAGTACCCGGCTAGTCCAAGAAAACTTCGGACTTCTGCGACGGTCCTCAAAATTGGCCACTCTCTGATGACTTCTACTTTCGTTGGATCTACCACCACCCCATCCCCACTAATCACATGGCCTAGAAATGCCAGTTTCTCCAACCAGAACTCGCACTTGGAGAACTTCGCATAAAGCTGGTTCTCTCTCAATACTTGCAACACTATCCGCAAGTGCGACTGGTGCTCTGCTTCCGACTTGGAATACACCAATATGTCATCGATAAAGACGACTACGAACCGGTCCAAATATTCGCGAAACACTCGGTTCATCAAGTCCATGAACACGGACGGCGCGTTCGTCAGCCCGAACGGCATCACCGAGAACTCAAAATGATCATACCTCGTACCAAACGCGGTCTTGGGTATGTCTTCGTCACGAATCCGCAACTGATAATATCCGGACTTCAAGTCCAACTTGGAGTACACCACTGACCCCACCAACTGGTCGAAGAGATCGTCTATCCGAGGAATCGAATACTTATTCTTGACAGTCAATTTGTTCAACTCTCAGTAGTCTATGCACAGACGCATACTACCGTCCTTCTTCTTTACAAATACCACCGACGCACCCCACGGTGAAGAGCTGGGTCTGATATACCCTTGCTCCAAAAGCTCCTGCAACTAAACCTTGAGCTCGGCCAACTCCTTTGGTGCCATCCTAAAGGGTGGACGTGATACCGGTCTAGCCTCGGGCACTAACTCGATGGAGAAATCAATCTCCCGCCGAGGAGGTGCTCCCGGTAGCTCATCAGGAAAAACAACTCCAAACTCCGCCACCACGGGCACTTCTCCAAGAGACAGCCTGGAAAGGCTAACCTCCAACAATGCTACTAGAGCTACACCCCCCTGGTTAATAGCTCGCACTAGTTGAAGTGCCGAAACTAGGGAACAGGCCACTCCATGCAGGCCCTCAAACTTGACTTCCGCTTGCCCCATGCCCCTCAGGGTTACCACCTTGGACAAATAGTCGATACTGGCACGCTGCTCCGCTAGCCAATCCATCCCCAAAATCACATCGAACTCGAATAACGGCAAGATCGCCGCTACCAAAATGAAGTCGACTCCCTCAAGACTCCAACAAATCCGCCCTTTAGCCCTGGTTGTCATAGACGACCCATTGGGCATGCGCACTTTCAACTCTGAGTCCGTTGCGAAGGACTCAACTCCAATCCTCCGGGTGAAACTTTCCGCAAGGAAGGAGTGCGACGCTCCCGTATCAAAAAGTACTCTAGCGGGGTACCCAAATACCACTACAAAGCCTACACACATGCAACAAACATAAAAAGGCTTGAAAGGAAGAAATCTACGGTGCAGGTTGAACTCTCATACCTGTTACCACATCGATTTGGCGGATTGCTTCCTTCTGCCCAAGGTTGTAGGCCCTTGGCTGCATTGGTTGAAACTGGGAAGCACTCGACTCCGCCATCTTCCTCTTCTCTACTGCACTGGGTCCGGAGCGTACGGTCTGCTCTTGCCTTGGCTCTTGCTCAGCGCCCCCTTGGGTGCAAAATCTCGCTATGTGGCCTGGCTTACCACAACTGTAACACGTCTGCGGTCCCTTAGAGCATGACCCTCCGGACGTCCAATTACTTTTCTTGCCTGACTTATATGGGGGAGGCTTCTTCTTACATCGGCTCCCTTCCGCCTTTCCATGGGACTGAGCAGGCTTCTTCTCCTCCCCCTGTTTGGGTGTGAAACCCTTGCGACGCTGGGATCGCTCCATGTCACTCTCCAAAATTCGGGCCGCCTCCACCAATTCGTTGAAACCCGCACGTTTCATTGATATGAGGGGTTGTATTAGATTCTCCCTCAATCCATGATAGAAGAGATTGTCCCTCTCTTCATCGTCTGCCATGGTCGTCCCTGCATAACGACCCAAGCGAGTAAATTCCTGAACATACTCATCCACTGACTTGTCTCGCTGCACCAGATGTAGAAACTGCCTCTGGAGGGCTAACCTCGTTAAGGCGGGAATGTACTTCTTCAGGAAGGCATTCCCAAACTCCTCGATGGACGGTGTGCATCCTAGAAACTGCCGGCCACTATGGCTCACCCACCATAACTTGGCATCTCCCTCCAACATAAAGGCTGTGAACTCTGCCTTTTTCTCATCTGGCGCCTCTGCCTCCCTCAGAAGCTCCTGAATTCTAGCCCACCAATCCTCTGCATATGTGGGCGTGCCGATTCCCTTGAAGGTTGGAGGGTGGAAACTCAGAAAGTACTTCATTTGCCGGTCCCCATGCCCGACAACCACTCTCTCGGCATGCGGCTCTGCCCGCCTGGCTTCCTCAACCGGCACGGTCGCTGCCATGTCCGGGGTAGCGGGAGTTGCTACTTGAGCAACGGGAGCTGCTACCTGTGTTGTCGCTACAGCTTGGGCCGCAACCATCGCTTCTGCAAGCATACGGCAGAAGTTGGCCGGTGTGACCCCCATCCCTAGCGGACCTTGCACAGTCACACTACTTGCCGAGAGCTCTTCTCTTGGCCTCGAGGTCCCAGCCTCGTTGCTTGCACTCTAAACACAAGCAAGAAAATGCAAATCAGTCTCTAATCGCAAGACTCGAACTCAAGGACACTCATGGTCCTGCGATACTCCTATGTGGATAACTTCTTATACGCAACTTGACTTATACTTTCGACTGCGAAACTTCTCATTGGAACGCGAACCTCCCTCTGATACCAAATTGTAACACCTCCCCTGTAAAGACCATATAATATGGGTCCGGCCGGGGCCCCACAACATACGGACGCCACAGCTTTAGTATTAAAAGATGATATAAAATTACCCAATCTCAAAACTCCAGACAAACACAGCGGAAACAGAACACTAACAGACAGAAGTTATCCACTAACAAAAGAGTATCAGATGGCCTTAAGGCCTTACACAATATAAGTCCGAATATAAAAGTGCCAAGCACCCCTAGGCTACCTCGGCATGCAAGCCGGACATAGTCAAACAACAACAGCAAAACAAGGAAAAGAAAATAGTCACGCACATCAACACTTCATGAGGCTTAGGGCTTTTCGCCCGGCGCGCTAGCTCCTGCATGCGATCCTTGCCCTGTAAGGATTTGAAGTAACGTGGGTCAGCAAAGGCTGACCTCTACTGTGTAACATACACATCTCCTCCCGGCCGTACCTAACGGACCCCGGGGTACCACTCCACCTGCAAGTTAGCACTTCGAATACCAAAAGAGTATATATAATAAAGCGGTAAAGCAGGCTTAGATGTCTCATACAGCATACATGTTCTCTATGTTTTGTACAAAGTGAGAGGGGCCTACTATACAACATGAATGCAACCCGGGTTTCACCCAAGGCACCCTAGCTCCTATGCATCTAGTACAACATCAAACACTGGGTACTTCCGTTTCCCCATTGGCTTAAATCCGCAAACACAAGGGAACCACCATGTCCCTAACGGCACACACGCCGTCACACGGAACCTTGCAAAGTCCCCACCCGCACAAGGGTCATATACCCCGGGGCTTGCCCGCACATTCTGACTTCGCACGTCAGGGTTCCGTCTCACACTGACCGATTCTAAGAAGCCTTGTTGGACCCCACCCGCTCATGGCCACATTGCCCGGGCTTGCCCTCCGCTCGACATTCTCGTCAGTCCCACATACAAGGGGCTAGTCTCGCCGGGACACTTCCCCCACATGACTTGCGCGTCACGAGATAGCCAGCCGACCATGGAGACATAGCCGCGCCTTTGCACTGCACAAACAAAGGTTTCCCCACCCCAATCACCATTCGCACCGCGTCTTTCCCGTGCTCCAAGGAAACCATCTACCGTACAACACGGAGCTAACCTTGTCCGGTTCCGACCATGAGTACTCACTCATATATAAGGTGGAAAACGCATACATACTGTTGGGATTTGTCTCCACAATACCTCAGATTTGTAGGAGGTCAGACCTTGAACTAAGATGAATTAAGGTGTATTTGATGCTGTGTTTAGGTTGTATGTGTGCAGGTTCTAATTGCCAAGTGTAGACCAATGTCAGTCTATAATGGGTCACCAAACACAGGACCATACAATGTAATCCCTCATTGTGTGATCCAAAGTGTTGGCCCATGTATAGCCTCTCAATTGGGATACACTTCCTATATGCACTTGGATTGATGGACAGAAGCATTGGAACTAATTTCCTCAGAAAAATTTCTAAGTCCAAAATACTCGAGTAACCCCTTTGTTATACTCGAGTATCAGACTTAATACTCGTGTATATATTTCCATACTCGAGTAGTTAATTAGACTTACTCGAGGAATCAGTTAGACTTACTCGAGTAGGCTCTGAATACTCGTGTATATACTTCTATACTCGAGTAGTTAGTCAGTCACTCGGGTAAGGTGTTTTCATACTCGAGTAAGTAACTTAATCACTCGAGTAAATCATATATCATACTCGAGTAGATCCTTTTCCTTCTCTTTTCTGCAAGTTCAAGTATTGATACTCGAGTAATTGATTTTGATACTCGAGTAAATTATTCGATACTCGAGTAGTTATTTTTAATACTCGAGTAAGCAGTTGATACTCGAGTAATTGATTTTGATACTCGAGTAAATTATTCTATACTCGAGTAGTTGATTTTAATACTCGAGTAGGTGAATGTTTCCTGGATTCATATGCTGATACTCGAGTATATCTTTGCTGATACTCGAGTATATCTTTTCTGATACTCGAGTATATCTCTTCTAATACTCGAGTAGTTCATTTCTCTATCAAGTAAATTTCTATTCTCATACTCGAGTATATGTCTCTTTGTCACTCGAGTATCTAAATTCCCATACTCGAGTATATCTTCTCTTACTCGAGTATAGCTGTTCCCTATTCCAGAATTCTTCTAAGTTCGAATTCGCTAAGTATTTTGAATCCGTCATTTCTGATTGGTCCACGTGTCATCCTTAATTAAGATTATGACCGTTGGAGTCCACCTATAAATAGGTCAATTCAGAATTGACTAATAAACAAGATTACAGAGATATTCTTTTGAAGAAAAAGGAAATTCCGTGAACCCTAATTCTCACGCCGCCGCCGCCGCCATCGTTGTTCACGGAAGAAATTCTGGATCGTCGATCTTCGTCTTTAAGGACTATTTCTCCAGCGATCCAGACAAGAGTGAATCACTCGATCTCGCCGAGCCTCAAGGATTTCAGATCTATCTTCTCGATCGAGGTGGTTCTAGTTTTCAGATTTGTGGATCTTTCTCTCAAGTCATCTTCAACCTTTTCTGATCAAGTCAAAGCTCCTAAAGAAGAAGACTGTCAAAGATCCAGATATGAAATTTGTTGTGTTGATTTTTATTCTCAAACCTAAATTTCATTGTAGGAGTTTTTCTCCGAGATTTGTAGGAAGATCTTTCTTCCGAGTTTTGTAGATTCAGTTGGATCGAGATTTGTAGGAACGTGGTTCCGAGGTGTAGGATTGTTTTCAATCCGAGATAGTGGAGTAGCCGAGTCTAGTGATTTGCTAGATCGGTGAGGAAAGTGGACGTACCCAAGGTTGGGGAACCACTATAAATCTCTTGTCTTCTGTGATTGCTTGATGTGCGCTGCGTTAAATTTTAATTCCGCTTTTGACACGCATTTCACCTATTCACCCCCCCTCTAGGTGATTTAGGCTAACAACCTAGACCTCGCAATTGGTATCAGAGGGAGGTTGATCGTTAAAAGGTTAACACCTTGATCTTATCCATCTAAGTTGTTTCCTGAAAAGTATCAAGCATGAGTAAGACCAAGGATTTTGCTAAACTCCCTATCTGCACCAAGAACAACTTTCCTATGTGGAAGGAAAGAGTAAAGTTCTTCATGGAAGCAGTAGATCCCCGGATCTTCATGATTGTTGAAGAAGGTCCCCACATTCCTATGATTACCTCCACCATAGACCCTAACAAGCAAGTTCCCAAGAAGTTGATGGATCTAGACAAGGATGAGATTGCACTTGTCTCTCTGGACAAGAAGGCTAAAAACATTATAGCAAGTGCAGTCGATGACTCAATGCTGCAGAATCTAATTCATTGCCAGTCTGCCAAGGAGATGTGGAAATCCCTGGTGACTCTGATGGAAGGCACTGAAGAAGTGAGGGATGATCGGAGATCCCTTCTGAATCAAAAGTATGAAGCCTTCCGGCAAGGTCACAAGGAAGCCATAGCTGACACATTCGAGAACTTTTTCAAGATAGTGAACGGCCTAAGAGTTTATGGCCGAGTCTTCACCAACGGGGAACTCAATGACAAATTCTTAAGATCCCTAACCAAGGAATGGGACAATAAGGTATGTGCCATTCGGGAGTTTGGAAGGTTAGCTGAGACGGACCCGCAAAATCTGTTCGGAAAGCTTATGTCTTACGAGCTACAAATCAACTCAAGAAAAGCTGAAGAAGAGAGAAGCAGGTCTGCATCCAAGGAGAAATCTGTCGCTCTAAAGGCAGATAGCTCAAGAAAGATAAAGGCTAGCTCTCCTGCCCCAGTTCCTGAGGCTGATGAAGAAGAATCATCTGAGCCCAGCTCATCTGGCTCAGAACTATCTGATGGAGAGTTCTCCCTACTCTCAAGGCAGTTCAAGAAATTTTTGAACAAGAAGAAGCAATGGAGAGGCAAGGATGCCTCATATAGAAGATCACGACATGACAGTGATCATCGGAAGAAAGGCTCAAGTAGCCATGATAGGTATAATTCTAAACCGAACAAACAGATTTCTACTGACATCATTTGTTATTGTTGCAATAAGCCAGGTCACGTCATCGCCGATTGCCCTCACAAAAAGAAAGAGGGTGGAAGAAGAGAGGAAAAGAAATCCTCACACCACAAGAAGAGGACAGAGAAAAGCTTAGTAGCCAAGAAGAGCAAAACTTTCAGCGACTCTGACTCATCTGAGTCGAGTGAAGAAGAGGAAGCTTACTTTGGGCTCATGGCTCATTCGGATGATGAACAAGTTCCCCAGTTTACTGGGGAGGTAAAATCTCACACTCCTCTCTCTGATTCTGATGATGACAATGAGCAAGAGGGATATTCCTCTGAAGATGAATCTGAGCTCATGGGTCAGTATAAGGAGTTACTCACCGCTTACGAAAAATGTCGTAGATTAATGAAAACTCAAGCCAAAGAGATAAATTCTCTACGAGCTACTGAGAGCAGCTTGAGAGAAGAAGTCGATAAGACTAACTCTCTTCAAGAGAACCTCAATGCAGCTATGGAGGGATACAATAAAGCTCTCAAGCACATCGACCTTAAAGAGGAAATCATCAAAGAATTGGAACGACAACTCGAGGTTGAAAAGAAGCTTGTTGAGAGTTTTTCTAAGCCTAAGACAGTTCTTCCAATCGTTGCTGAATTCTCTGCTAAGGACAAGGGTGCTGGTTTAGGCCACATTGTCTCTTCTAGTAAATCCTCTAGGAGAAACAAGGCCAAGAGAAAGAATAAGGCTGCCCGGAAGGCTCTAGCTGAAGAAAAAGGGAAAGCTCCCTTGGAACCTGTTGTGTTCAAGAAAGTTATCTTTCCTACGAACGAACTCGATTATGAGTCCACCTACGGACACTTTTCTAGGCCGATCCCTGAGAAGCCTAAGTCAAGATACCAAGGTTGGACTCGTCCTCATAACTTTGGCGAGAGTGTCTTCAAGGCACCTTATGAGGAGATTCAGCTTCAAAGCTATGGACCTTATGCTCATGGTCATAATTTCAAAAAGACACCAAAAGTAAAACCCATTGTAGAAAAGCCTATGAAGGAGAAGACCTCATGTAACTGCCATCATCATGAAGCCTCCTCCTCCAAGAGTAAAGCTCCTGCCAGACCTTCATTCTAGAAAGTCAAGCAGGACTACACAAGGCAAAGATACAACAGGTTCAACTGTTGGTGCTGTGGCAGAATTGGTCATTTTGCCAGTGATTGTTGGTTCAATCCTGAAAATGCTGCAACCCCTAAGGTTAGCAACGTGAGAGTGACCACTCATGAGGCTAATACTCGTAGGGGGAGTATTCTAACTCGAGACCAAGGACCCAAACTTGTTTGGGTTCCTAAGGCTAAATGATTGTAATTGCAGGTATGTCCAAAGGCCACCAAAATGCCAATCTGGTACTTGGACAGTGGATGTTCTCGGCATATGACCGGGACAAGGAGCCTACTACAGAATTACACCTCAGTCTGCAACGGACCAAAGGTCATCTTTGGAGGTTCAGATCGAGGAATAACTAAAGGCTATGGTATAATCTCTAACGGTAGTGTATCCTTTTCGGATGTAGCCTATGTTGAAGGATTGGAACACAATCTCATTAGCATAAGCCAACTATGCGACAAAGGATACGTAGTTGAATTTCATGCTGACAAGTGTTTGATAAAATCGGTTAACAATATGGAAACTATTTTATCAGGCACTCGAAGCAGAAATATTTTCTTTCTGAATTTTATTTGTATAGACTCTTCGACACCAGTGTGTCTTTTGGCAAAAAGTAGTGCATCTCTTGCTGACCAATGGCACAAGGGACTAGCACATATTAATTTCAAAACTATTAATAAATTATTCTCTCAAAACATAGTGCGTGATGCACCTAATGTCAAGTGCGTTACGGACAGTCCTTGTCACGCTTGTATCAAAGGCAAGCAAACAAGAAGTTCGTTTAAAAGCATAATAGGCAAGGACTCCAATAGAAGTTTGCAGCTTCTCCATATGGACTTGTTTGGTCCACTGCAGGTTAGAAGTTTGGGAGGTAAGGAATATACGTTGGTTATTGTGGATGATTACTCGCGCTTTGCGTGGGTGTTCTTTCTGAAACACAAGTCAGATACCTTCGGTATTTTCACTAATTTTGTGAGACAGATCCAGAATGAATACAACTGTTCCGTAGTCAAAATCAGAAGTGACAATGGAACGGAATTCAAGTCTGGAGCCATGACAGAATTTTGTGAAAGTCAAGGTATCTTTCATGAGTTTTCCTCTCCTCGCACTCCACAGCAAAATGGAGTAGCTGAGAGAAGGAACAGAACACTCATAGAGGCTTGTCGGACTATGTTGAGTGATGCCTCACTTCCGGAGTATTTCTGGGCTGAAGCAGTCAACACCGCTTGTCACGTGCAAAATCAAGCACTCATCAACAAGAACCATGATAAGACTCCTTACGAACTTCTAAAAGGCAGGCAACCAACCATTTCATACTTTAGAATCTTTGGATGTAAGTGCTTCGTACTTAACAATGGCAAGTATCACTCTACCAAGTTTAGCGAGAAAAGCTTTGAAGGTATTTTCGTAGGATATAGTAGCCATAGTAAGGCTTATAGAGTATTCAATAGAAAAACTCTGGTGGTGGAAGAGTCGATACATCTTGTATTTGATGAGACGAGTCTGTTGCAAAGCAACTCGTCTAGTGTGCCTATTGTAGATGCAGGTACAAAGTTGAAAGAACTTAGCTTGGATGAACCTAGTGAAGATAAAAATGAGACATTCATCAAGGTCCCCTCTCCAACCACCATTGGAGAGGTGGATGATCAAGATGAAGAAGACATCCCAGCTGAAGATGCAACTCCAGTGGCGGAAGAGATCCCAGATGCAAGGACTCTAGAGTTCAGATACTTGACGGATCATCCTGTTGACCAAATAATAGGAGATCCTCGGGATGGCGTCAGAACTCGTCGAGGTACAACTAACGAGAATTTACACTTAAGCTTTCTCTCACAGGTTGAACCAAAGAAATTTGAGGAAGCCAACTCCGACGCATCCTGGATTCTAGCCAAGGAAGAAGAATTGAATCAGTTCAAACGATGCAAGGTTTGGACACTTGTTCCTAGACCCAAAGGTAAGAATGTCATTGGGACTAAATGGGTCTACCGGAACAAGATGGATGAAGACGGGATAATCGTAAAGAATAAAGCCAGACTTGTCGCCAAGGGATATCGTCAAGAAGAAGGAATCGACTTCGACCAGACTTATGCTCCAGTAGCGAGACTGGAAGCGATCAGGTTATTTCTTGCCTACACTGCACTTAAGGGCTTTACCGTCTATTAGATGGACGTAAAGTCCGCCTTCCTGAATGGTGACATAAAGGAAGAAGTGTACGTAGAGCAACCGCCAGGTTTTATTGATTCAACCTATCCTAATTATGTATATTTATTACAAAAAGCACTATGGTCTTAAACAAGCTCCTCGAGCTTGGTATGAGACTCTGTCTAGCTTCCTTCTTGAGAACAAGTTCACAAGAGGAAGGATAGACAAAACATTATTTCTTAGGGAAATAAAAGGCAAGATTTTGCTAGTGCAGATCTATGTCGACGATATTATTTTCGGCTCTACGGATAACAACCTCTGCAAGAAGTTTTCTAAACTTATGCAAGGGAAGTTTGAAATGAGTAGTATGGGAGAGCTAAAGTATTTCTTAGGGCTTCAGGTGAAACAATCTGAAGATGGGATTTTCATCTCACAGACCAAGTTCACCAAAGAGCTACTTAAGAAATTCGGAATGGAGAATGCAACCTCTATGAGGACTCCAATGGCCTCAGCTATGTCTCTGGACAAGGATGAGAAAGGGAAACCTTTTGATGAAACCAAGTACAGAAGCATAATTGGGTCCTTGCTCTATCTCACTGCAAGTAGACCAGATATAATGTTCTCAACATGTGTATGTGCTAGATTTCAGGTGAACTCTAAGGAATCTCACTACATCGCTGCAAAGCGAATCTTGAGATACCTCAAAGGTACACCAAATCTTGGCTTATGGTACCCAAGAAGTAATGATAGTGAACTAATTGGATTTTCAGATGCAGATTTTGCAGGTAGCAAAGATGACAGGAAAAGTACCTCCGGGACTTGCCAATTTCTCGGAAGGAGACTCATTTCCTGGAGCAGTAAGAAACAAAACTGTGTAGCCATCTCAACGGCTGAATCAGAGTACATCTCTGCAGGCAGCTGTTGTGCACAGCTCTTATGGATCAAGAATCAGTTTGAAGACTACAACATACAGTTCCAGAACATTCCCCTGTTCTGTGACTCTTCCAGCGCTATAGCAATAGCCAACAATCCAGTCTCCCACAGCCGGACCAAGCATATAGAGCTTCGCTATCATTTCATCCGGGAGCATGTGGAAAATGGAGATATAGATCTACAGTATGTCTCCACAGACAGGCAAGTTGCAGATATTTTTACAAAGCCGCTGGACGAGTCCAAGTTCTCGTTCTTCAAAACTGAGCTTGGACTGCTCAACAAAGAAGACAAGTGATGGACTCTCAAATTAAGAAGATATCAGTAATGTTGGCTGCTCAGAGGTATAGTTTCTCAGTGGAAATAGACATCTACCAGGGCAACTCTTTCAAGTATTAAAGACTCGAGCATCGCTACACTTACACGAGTAAACGGCTAATACTCGAGTAAAAAGGTTTATATACTCGAGTAATCCAAAAGATACTCATGTATGAACTTCTCATACTCGAGTATGAAAATTCGTTAAGAACTTAATACTCGTGTATGCTGATTACATACTCGAGTATGTATGATTGATCACTCGTGTATGCTGTGCCTACTCGAGTATACTAAACCTAATACACGTGTATGCTGTCATCTACTACTCGAGTATTCGGAAGTATTTTGGATTTTCAAAATCTCTACTCGCACCCAGCAAATTGCCGCCTTGTTCAGGTATGCCATTATACTTAATTCTCTTTAAACCTAATTAGGATTATTTATATATATATTCAAAACGAAAAAGTCCTTTCCACTTCTCATTCACTCGAGTAGCCGCCGACTTCTCGTATTCCCGACTACTGTTCTTCGTCTTCCTTCACCGCAAGATTTCCGAATTGCTGATGGCTCCTCCCTCCTCCAAGTTTGGAATCGGCTCTGAATTAGTGACAGATGGCATTGAAGATATTTCGGATGATTTCAAGAACCTACTGATTCTCCTGGACACGGCCGGATTGACCTTCGTTCTTCAAGAACCCTGCCGCCTCTTGCTTCCTGATGTTGAAGAGTTCTACAAAAATTTGAAGGTTAGACACAATGGTACAGTTCTGAAATCAAAGGTAAGGGGAGTTGAAATTCGGTTAGATAAAACCTCTGTCGCCACTCTGCTTCGGATGCCAGTGGTCGACGAAGAAGATGACTTAGACAAGGCAGATGCCGACCGCACCTCCTTATTCTGCGGTCGAGATCTAGAAGGTGGAGGTGAAACCCTGAATCGTTCTTTGTTCAATTCAGAAGGAAAGTTTCTCGTTGACATCATTGCCAAAATCCTATGGTGCAAGACTTACTCCATTAGAGATGTATCCCAAAATCTATTTGACGTTATGCAAGCTATTGTCTGCAGGAAGAAGTTCCAGTTTGGAATGATGATACTGGATAAGATCAGAGAAAGCGTCAAACATCCCAGTTTTGCCAGGATTATCTCCCTCCTCCTCCATGAGATCAATCCTACAGTGTTTGACTTCTCTAAAGGGACTCCTCTTCACCACATGAAGAAAGTTTCAATATCTTCCATTCAGAGGTATGACCTCAAGATCATGAACCCTGCCCAAGCCTCCAAGGCTGATGCCATCTCAGCACAACACCAAGACAGCAGTTTACCTGAAGTCAGGATCCCATCTCCTCCTCTACATCAAACTATTGCTACCTCTGGTGCTTTAGTTGAGGGGGAGCCTGCCTCTTCTCTTTCTCAGCTTCAAGTTACTTCTGAATCAGTAATTCCAGCACAAGAAGAAGTCAGAGTTGCTACTCCTCCAGTTTCTCCTACTCCAGCTCATCTTCAATCAGCAATTCCTGAATCTGAGATTCCAGATACAGCTTACCTACTGTCTACAGCTGAAGATATAGACAGATTCATTGATGAGCTAAGCTCAGATGCTCCTTCTTTTCAAAATGATTCAGCTGCCAAGTCTCCTGCTCAGTCTCCAGCTCTCTCCCCTTTGGGTGCCACAGATCTTCATGATGATATCATTCTGTCCGATGACGAGGAGGATTCCCCAGACCCTGTTGACCCTCCTCTGAGGACACTTGATTTCTCTCTCCCCTCCTTCACTGATCCCTGTGACTCCATTGAGTTAGTCCAAACCAAGAGAGCTGTAAGCTCAGTGGTTGTGGAAGAGATCGCCCCTTGGACTGCTACTGCTCTACCAGTCCCTGGATTAACCTCAGCTCCCTCTTCCTCCTCCTCTTCAGATCTAGTCAGCAAGATTGAGCTCATGCTCAAAGAACAGAGAGATTACTTTGATGTCTCTCTGCAGTCAGTCAACTCCAAGGTCTCTGCTCTTGAAAAGGAGATGAGCAGAGGCTTTGCTGAAATCCAGGCAAATACTGATGAACTGAAAAGATTGTTCCAGCTAGGTGGCAAGGCCATAGATCACACCATCACGAGCATAGGTGAGCTAAGAAACCAAGCAGAGACAGTAGCTCACAATCAGCTCAAGCTAGATGAGAGAGCTGAAACCAATATTGTGAAAGTATGTGATGAAGTGAGCACTTTCAGGGATGAAGCTATTGCCAAGCTATCCATAGATATCAGCAAGGGGGAGAAGATTGTAAAAGAACAAGTTGAAAAACTTTCTGAACAAGCTGAAGCCCATGTCAAACAACAGTCTACCCAATCTCAAGAGGCTATAAGTGATCTAGTAAAAGGATTGAAAGAATCCATTCTTTCCCAGCTCCAGTCAGTCAAATTCTATACCTATGACACTGCTGTCTGGCTGCATAATCAAAACTTTCCTGAGTTTCAACTGGACCCTACCATTATACCTCAGCATCTAAATCCTCTTGCAGAACAGCCTCCAGCAGATGTCTCAGCTCAAGCAACCCTTCAAGGAGGTGTGCCAGTTTTCTCACCTAGAGTAGAGGGTGATGTGACTGAGCCTCCCCTATCCTATACTGAAGCATGGCAAGATGATTTCCCTTCCAGTTCTCAAGGCCCCTCCAAGAAGAAAAGAAAATATGGTGACGGCACTTCTGCCAGCCGTTCTGCACCAAGGAAAGAGCCAGCTTCTGAAGGTAGACCACCTGTTGTTCATGCTGAAGTGTGGAGTCCTACCTCTAAGTCCCTAATTCTTGATACTCTGAGGTTAGTGACTGATCTTGGGGAGAACAGAGATAATTACTACAGTTATTCAGAGTGGAAAGCCTACGAAGCATCTCAGATAAAGATCAGGCTGCATGACAGAAATTGGGGGCATAACAACCCAGCTGCTCCTCCTAGGCCCAGGACTTACTTTCCAAAACCTTTCAGCTACCTAGAAAGGCAAGACTTGAAAAGAGAAAGGATGCACAAGGATGCCCCATCTTGAGTTGAACTAAGAATGTGGAATTGGACTTTTGTTTCTGTGCTTAAAACATTTCTATATATATATATTTAATTCTGGTTATGGCTATTTCATTAACTAACCTGTTTTAACTTATGTTTTGTTTTTCAAGTATATGTGCATTGTTCTTTTTACTCTGTATAATTCACCTTAGTATAGAGGATGCTGACATCTACAAATAGGGTGAGATTATTGGGATTTGTCTCCACAATACCTCAGATTTGTAGGAGGTCAGACCTTGAACTAAGATGAATTAAGGTGTATTTGATGCTGTGTTTAGGTTGTATATGTGCAGGTTCTAATTGCCAAGTGTAGACCAATGTCAGTCTATAATGGGTCACCAAACACAGGACCATACAATGTAATCCCTCATTGTGTGATCCAAAGTGTTGGCCCATGTATAGCCTCTCAATTGGGATACACTTCCTATATGCACTTGGATTGATGGACAGAAGCATTGGAACTAATTTCCTCAGAAAAATTTCTAAGTCCAAAATACTCGAGTAACCCCTTTGTTATACTCGAGTATCAGACTTAATACTCGTGTATATATTTCCATACTAGAGTAGTTAATTAGACTTACTCGAGTAATCAGTTAGACTTACTCGAGTAGGCTCTGAATACTCGTGTATATACTTCTATACTCGAGTAGTTAGTCAGTCACTCGGGTAAGGTGTTTTCATACTCGAGTAAGTAACTTAATCACTCGAGTAAATCATATATCATACTCGAGTAGATCCTTTTTCTTCTCTTTTCTGCAAGTTCAAGTATTGATACTCGAGTAATTGATTTTGATACTCGAGTAAATTATTCGATACTCGAGTAGTTGGTTTTAATACTCGAGTAAGCAGTTGATACTCGAGTAATTGATTTTGATACTCGAGTAAATTATTCTATACTCGAGTAGTTGATTTTAATACTCGAGTAGGTGAATGTTTCCTGGATTCATATGCTGATACTCGAGTATATCTTTGCTGATACTCGAGTATATCTTTTCTGATACTCGAGTATATCTCTTCTAATACTCGAGTAGTTCATTTCTCTATCAAGTAAATTTCTATTCTCATACTCGAGTATATGTCTCTTTGTCACTCGAGTATCTAAATTCCCATACTCGAGTATATCTTCTCTTACTCGAGTATAGCTGTTCCCTATTCCAGAATTCTTCTAAGTTCGAATTCGCTAAGTATTTTGAATCCATCATTTCTGATTGGTCCACGTGTCATCCTTAATTAAGATTATGACCGTTGGAGTCCACCTATAAATAGGTCAATTCAGAATTGACTAATAAACAAGATTACAGAGATATTCTTTTGAAGAAAAAGGAAATTCCGTGAACCCTAATTCTCACGCTGCCGCCGCCATCGTTGTTCACGGAAGAAATTCTGGATCGTCGATCTCCGTCTTCAAGGACTATTTCTCCAGCGATCCAGACAAGAGTGAATCACTCGATCTCGCCGAGCCTCAAGGATTTCAGATCTATCTTCTCGATCGAGGTGGTTCTAGTTTTCAGATTTGTGGATCTTTCTCTCAAGTCATATTCAACCTTTTCTGATCAAGTCAAAGCTCCTAAAGAAGAAGACTGTCAAAGATCCAGATCTGAAATTTGTTGTGTTGATTTTTATTCTCAAACCTAAATTTCATTGTAGGAGTTTTTCTCCGAGATTTGTAGGAAGATCTTTCTTCCGAGTTTTGTAGATCCAGTTGGATCGAGATTTGTAGGAACGTGGTTCCGAGGTGTAGGATTGTTTTCAATCCGAGATAGTGGAGTAGCCGAGTCTAGTGATTTGCTAGATCGGTGAGGAAAGTGGACGTACCCAAGGTTGGGGAACCACTATAAATCTCTTGTCTTCTGTGATTGCTTGATGTGCGCTGCGTTAAATTTTAATTCCGCTTTTGACACGCATTTCACCTATTCACCCCCCTCTAGGTGATTTAGGCTAACAACCTAGACCTCGCACATACAATGGCGTATTGCCACAACGGATTTATACCGAATCCCCAAAGCTTGCTATGCAACATCACCGGGTCGGACTAACGGTCACGACCACGGCTTCACCCACAATGCCTAATCCGCTAACGGAGCGGATCTCTAATGCAAAGCATGCCGGGATGAACATACTAAACCTGGAGGTTCCTCTTGAACCTAGGCTACACGAATCCCTCTCATTTGAGAGATTCGGTGCTCAAAATACGAAAGGAAGGGGATGCTATTCATGCATCCTAAATCCTAAAAACCGAGAGGAGAAGTGTCGTTACCTTCCGTCCCCTCTTCCTAGCCATGGAGAAGATTTACTCGGTTGAAAACCACCGCAACGCTCCAACCTTCGCGGATCTGAACTCCGCTCGCGAAATGGACCTCCGAAGCTTCGCCGGCGGCCGGAACTTGGCCTTCTTCCTCCTCCTTGCTCTCCCTACTCTCTAGAATCAAGAGAGATAAATCCAAATGGAAAATGAGGTTTTGAAACCCTATTCCCGGCCTTAAACCGCCCAGGGAGGCTCCCCACCATTGGATCTCATAACAAAGAAACGGACGGCCACGATCGGAACCCAAAATAACAAAATCTGGACCGAACACGGGTTGGCATACGGCCGTGTGTAGGGCCGTGTCAAACATTCGCCGTCTCGACCGATTCGAAAACCAGCAAACGGCCGTTGACACGGCCTCCGACACGCCCGTGTCGCCTTTGACACGCCTGTGTCGAGACCCGTGTCACGCCCCCCCACCGACCAACTTTCCCAGTCAGAGAAGGACACGGCCAAAGACACGGCCTTCGACACGCCCGTGTCAGACCCGACACGGCCGTGTCGTGACCCGTGTCACGCCTAGCAGAATAAATCCTGCAAACATCCCGAGAAGGACACGGCCAGGGACACGCCCGTGTCCCAGGCCGTGTTCCTGAGCTCGACGAACGTCGACCCTCAAAACGTCGACCACAAGCTCCGCGGTCGACCACTCCCTGACACGCCCGTGTCACGCCCTGACACGCCCGTGTCACCTGCTCCAAAACCCAAACTTGGCTAAAACGACGCCGTCATTTCCCCTTCCAAGTTTTGGGGTGTTACATAAAGCTCGTACACTTTACTTTCCGAAAGGTCGAGACAACCTGTTGGATTTTGGTCATCAAATCCACCGAGTTTGGGGTCAAAACTCTCCACGAACTAAGGGCCTTGCGGGAGGAATGGAGTGATATCATCGATGACTTGCTCATCCTAAAATTCTATCATCCGCAACCCTACGAGATCTTGCCCTCATCAGATCATGTGTACTCTCGTTGAAGATGATGAGGGCGAGTTGGGTAAGTCCACCAAGATTCCTCCAATCACCTTGTTTGAGAAGTATATCATCTTTTTTATGTAAGTCCAAGACCCATATTTTTAAAAGGACAACATTGACATCTATATAAATGAATTTTGTTCTTCTAGATTATTTTTTTCAATTTTTTGTTGTCTCGCTGCATGCTTCTTGATAGAATTGATTTCAAGATAACCCAAACACCTAGAGGGGGGTGAATAGGTTCTTTTTTTTTTCACTTAAGGCATAATAAGAATTCAGTTCTTTAAATAGAATTTAACTATTCTACAGCTAACACAGCAACCACAGCACAGAATACACACATCACAAATTGCACACAGGTTTATAGTGGTTCCTCAAGGTCTGGGTACATCCACTTTCCCTCTATGCCTATCCAGTAGTGTTGCTAGATTTGGACTAACTTCTTCCTTCTTCTCAGATCCATAGATCTTACAGCTCAGAACCCTGAAAGGTTCCTACAACTCAGAATGTATCCACACTCCTACAGCTAAGGCTAATAGCCCTACCTCATCCTTGACATAAGGCCTACAACTCAGAGATCTATATCTCCTACACTCAGCCTATATATTATAGGCGAACAACTCAGATCTTGAAAGATCCTACACTCAGCCTTTATATTATAGGCTTATAACTCAGATCTTGAAAGGTCTTACAGAATTTGAAAAATCTTATAAATTGACTCTTACCCTTGTTGAGAGAGAAAGGATAAAAGGTTTCTTGATTAGTTCTTAATAAAACAGATTGCTGAGTTCAACCTGTTCAAAGCTTTCTTCAAAGCTTCTTGAATCTAAACTCAGTAGGGTTGATCTCCTTTGAAGTTGACTGGCTGGCAGCTTCCTTCTTAGATTTCAGAAATAAATCTGAATTCTTCTTAGCAGAATTGTTCAGGATTTGCTACTTAAAAGACTTGTAAATGTCTCCTACTTTACTTCAAACAGCTGGAGCTTTCTCTCAATCTCCAAATCTTCTGAAGTTTCTTCTGAATTCTTGTTTGAATTCTCCTTAGACAAATTCTGAGTAGATTGCCACTTAAGACTGTCTTCTTAGATCTTCTCACGAAAATCTTCTTCCGTGTGACGTGCTCTTTCTTGATAAATGATCAATACATCATTAGTTGTTCGTTCGTGTATTGTTGATTTGACGGAATTCGTCTATATATAGACTTCATCCATGGTAACTGGCTGATCCGGTTTCTAACCAACTTCTGACAGTTCTGATGGCTTCAGCAAACTTGTTGAAATTCACAGCTGTCAAGTCTTCTGTCATTTCTTGAACCTTTGTCTTTGTCAGCAAAGCGTCGAGACTGATCTTCATTATGTGTCGACACAAGTAGATTAAGTGTCGACACAATATTTGGTGATGTCGACACAGCTCCTTTGGTGTCGACTCAGCTTCTTGACACTGCATCTGTAGAATGTGTTTATACTGCTTCTTTGTGTCGACATAGTCACTTATTCAGTTCATAGTAATCAACTATGTTGAAACTCTGCTGTGTGTCGACACAGTTGATATAGTCTAAGAATTCTGTGTGTCTACACTGCCTTCAGGTGTCGACACAGTTGATGTCGACTAAAACTTTTGTGTGTCGGCACTGCCTCCAGGTGTCGATACAGTTGATGTCGACTAAAATCTTTGTGTGTTGACACAGTTGCTTCTGCTGTCAACACTGCTTTTCTAAGTGTCGACACGGGATTTCTTAAGTGTCGACTCATGGACTTAGAAACTTTTTCCTACATTTTAGCAAATTCTTCACCTGCACATATAAACTCAAAATAACATCAAATACACCTTGATGTATATCATTGAGCTAAGTGAGGCTTTTTCAAATCAGGTACACATTTTTCTATTTACCAACAATCTCCCCCTATTTGGAGAAGTCATAACACTTTAGTCAATGATATACACCACTCATAATAAACAAAACATTATGATGTATATAAGCATTATATGACAGGATAAATTATAAACAAAACATATACCAAAATGACATTACAGAATAATGATGCAAACTTAATGAACATGAAACATTGTTTTGTTTATACTATCAAAAAGTTTCTTAACAATTGTTTACATAGATTTCTTTAATACTAAAGATTACATTGTTCTTGTAAAATCTAGAAAATTTATACTAAGGCTGATCAGGCTCCCTGATGAATATGCCTTTTCCTGGCTTAATCTGAGCCTACACAGTAGGTTCTGCATCATCAATGGGATTCTTTCCTTTTAACTCTGTCTTCTTCTGTGCTTCAGCCTTAATCCTCTTCCTTTCAAAATAATGAAAAGGCTTAGGGAAGTATTTGCTAGGCTCCTGAGCATTAGGAGGTAGCTTCCTATATTTAGCCTTTCTCCTATATTGTAGAATGGCTTCTTGCCTTGCTTCATATTTCTGCCATTCTTGTTAAAATACCATTTGCCCATTTCATGGATCTGATCTTTCACAGCTTTCCAGGCAGTCAAAATGATATTCCTGAAAGTGGGGCTCCACTGCTCAAAATCAGGCTTTAACTCAGTCTGTTCTCTGAACCTTTTCTATGATAGTTGAGTTTCCTACTGAGCTTTCAAGGCAGCTTCTGGCATCTCTACTTTCTCAATAATAACATTATCAACTTCCTATGGAGGACTGTACATTGACTGAATTTGTTGATGTATCATATCAAAATCTGCTGGAGGGTAGATGACCTGAGCAACTTCAGGTTGATCACCTTCAAAATAAGCAGGTTGCACACCTGACTCAGTAACATTATCATCATCACAAAGGGGTGGATATCCCAGAGTAGCTCTAATGATATTGGATATCCATTTGGCATGATCTGAGCCTGCTTTGACTAACACTCTCTCCCCCTTTATGACTTCTCTTTCAATATGGTCTCTTAAGTCATTTTTCTGAAATCTCACTTGTCCATCAAGAAAATTAACACCATCTTTATAAAAGGATGTTAACTTGAGAAACTTATTAGAGATTAAAATCTGAGAAGTAGTAATGGCTGTCTGAAATGAGTCTAATGCTCCCTATAGCTTCTTATCAAACTCCTCTTTCTCTGTAGCCCTTGCTTCAGTCATTACAGTGATTGTTTTCTTTATTTCAGTGACTATCTCATTGTGAGATTCAGTCAGATTGTCATTCATCTTAATCTGATTCTCAAGGACATAGCCTTATTTAATAGCAATGTCATCCACTTTTGCCTTTACTTCTGCTTGCTGCTTAGCTAGAAATACTACAGAATTGCCCCCTTTGTGGAAGCAATCTGTCATCACTTTCTTATGTAGATTCACTTCAAATCTGATGGATTTGAAATCCTGAGCCAGATCAAATTGAAGTGACTTTTGGCTTTCTTTCACATACTTTTCAAGAGCCACTCTTTGCTCATCTAATTTGACTTACAATGCCACCAATAAAGAGCTGTAATCAGCCTCTGGGGTAGGTTGTGGAGCAGCAGTTTGCAATGCTTTCTTGTAGCTTTGGCTCCTTCTTTTGAAAACCATCAATTTTCTCTTTTTGGCACTTGTAACTCTTCATCTGTTGAAGCAGATGTACTGACAATGTCTACACTTTCCTTAGGACTAGGAGGGAGCTCCTTTTCAGTCCTAATCTGCTCTCCCTCAAGGTCAGTCTGCTCCCCCTTATCAGTTGCTCCCTCAAGATCAGGAAATAACTCTTCAAGAGTAAACTCCTGGTGAGTGTGGACTGGTGGTACTTCTTTCTCAAGAGCATCAGTAATTAGAGATGTATACTTCATGATAACATCTTGTGCTAGAATGTTGACATGAGGTCTCTCAAGAATTGTTTATGAAGCCATTTCACTTGCCAAGTGTGTTGTCTTTTCCCCCTACACCTATGCATTATTTGGCTCCCCCTGCACATGTGCATGATCAGTAATGTCCTATGCCTGTGTATTATCTGGCTCCCCCTGCACCTGTGCATTATCAGTAATGTATTGTGCAGGTGATTTCTCAGCAGCTTCTTGTCTTTCTATATCAGGAATGTCCTTTGTTAGGACCCTATCCCATCTGGAGATAATCCTGATGTCCATTTTTATCATATGGTTGATTTTAGAACCAGGAATCTGGTGCATTTCTACTGGAATTGCTCCAGCCAAGTATAAGCCCATCAGTCTAGCTAAAATAGGCTTCTTTATACCTTCCTTAATCTTCTCAAAAATCACTATAGACCAATTTGTGTTTAGTCTAAAAATAACCCTTGTCATTAGGCTGAACATAAAGGCTGAAATCTTATCATGTCCACCTGGCTTACATAGAATTACCTTGCCAACCATTTCAGAGAGGAATTTCCCATGTTGATTCATCCCTTTCCTGTTTATAGTTGATCCAATATTGAAGGTGGGATCCAATCCACACCATTGTAGTGCTTCCCTTGTCTTAGATACGGGTACTTCTTCTTCATCCTGAGTCCTTGGAAGATTAAGAATTTTCCTCAAACTCTTCAATGTCAATTTGACTCTAGCCCAATGAACCGTTGATTTAATCTTAAGACCAGTTGAATCTACTGTAGCTGCGCCATAAAACTCAAGTATCTCTTTCTTCCATATCTTGGATGGTTCGGATACCAGAAACTCCAAACCATTTTCAGCAATTAGAGTAATTACCCCTTTAATCTCAGATTCTGCATCATCAAAGGCATGGCGAACCAACTCATATCCTTCGTTGATGTTATCTTCTACCTTTGGCGCCATTGGGTTGGTGATAAAGCTTGTATTGAGAGGAGAGATATTGTCGACACAAGGTTTTGGTCTCGAAAACCTGGAGAGTGTGTCGACAAAGATTGTTCTTGATCTATTTATACCCTTTTAAACAATGAAGGTCAAAGGGCGGGCAAAAATAGTCTAAATGAGTTGACACAGTTGAAATGTGTCGACACATACTTCTAATGTCTCGACAACGGCGTTGACTTCTATGTGTTGACACCAATTGATGATGTGCCGACACTAGACACACTTAGTAGTACAACAAAAATTCTGTGTCGACTCTTATTGTAAGTGTCGACACAATTTCTGGATGTGTCGACACCACTACTCTGGATGTGTCGACACCACTTCTCTGGATGTGTGGACACCACTTTCTGAAGTGCCGACATCACTTCTCTGGATGTGTCGACACAGATTTACTTAGCCAAAATTGTTAAACTAATCTATGTTCAACATACCTAATTAAATTTTAAATTTATTGAATTTAGTTTCATCTAGAGGCTTAGTAAACACATCTGCAATTTGATAATCTGTTTTGACAAATTCTAGTGAAATGTCGTTTTTCTCTACATGTTCTCTAAGAAAATTGTATCTAATTTCTATATGCTTAGTCCTACTATGTGAAACAGGATTATTAGCAATAAAAATAGCACTTTTAGAATCACAAAACAAAGGTGATCTACTTACCAGAATACCATAGTCTTCTAGCTAGTGCTGAATCCACAACAGCTGTGCACAACAACTTCCTGCTACCATATATTCAGACTCAGCTGTGGAAATTGCCACACTAGTATGCTTCTTACTGCTCCAAGACACCAATCTTCCTCCTAGAAATTGACAGGTGCCTGTTGTGATTTTTCTATCTTCTTTGCAACCTGCAAAGTATGCATCTGAATAGCCTGTCCGTAGAAAATCTCCATTCCTAAGGTACCAAAGGACTAGATTAGGTGTGCCCTTTAGATATCTCAAAATCCTTTTTACTGCAGTGTAATGAGATTCTTTAGGGCATGATTGGTACCTAGCAAAGACACATGTTGCATACATAATGTCTGGTCTACTAGCAGACAAATATAGAAGAGAGCCAATTATTCCTCTATACAAAGACTCATCTACAGGCTTACCTGCATCATCTTTGTATATAAGCATACTTGTTCCCATAGGAGTTCTCATGGTGGAGGATGATTCCATACTATACTTCTTAATTAACTCCTTGGTGAACTTAGACTGGGATATGGACAAGCCATCATCAGTCTGTCTTACTTGGAGTCCCAAGAAGAACTTAAGTTCTCCCATGCTGCTCATCTCAAACTTCTCTTGCATAAGTTTAGCAAACTTCTTGCAAAGGTTGTTTTCTATGACCCAAAATTTTATGTCATCAACATAAATCTGGACTAAGAATATCTTTCCTTTGGACTCCCTTAGGAATAGAGTATTGTCTATTTTCCCCCTTGAGAATTTGTTCTCAATAAGGAAAGTAGATAGGGTTTCATACTAAGCCCTTGGGGCTTGCTTTAACCTATACAAAGCTTTCTTAAGTCTATAAACATAATCAGGTTTGAGAGAATCAACAAAACCTGAGGGTTGCTCTACATAGACTTCTTCTTTTAGATTTCCATTTAGGAATGCTTATTTTACATCCATTTGGAATACCTTGAAGCCTTGATATGCTTCATAGGCAAGGAACATCCTAATTGCTTCCAGTCTTGCTACTGGGGCAAAGGTTTGATCAAAGTCAATACCCTCTTCATGCATGTATCTTTTTGCAACAAGTCTTGTTTTGTTCTTCACAATGATCCCACTCTCATCAAGATTGTTCCTAAAGATCCACTTTGTTCCAATGATGTTGTGGTCTTTTGGTTTAGGAACTAACTCCCAGACCTTGCACCTTTTGAACTGATTCAGCTCCTCTTGAATGACATCAATCCAATGTGGGTCTATAATAGCTTCTTCAAATCTCTTTGGCTATAGTTGAGATCGGAAGCTTGAGCAAAGAATTGTGTTCAAGTTCCTGCTTTTGGTTTGCACTCCATGTCTTGGATCACCAATTATCTGATTTGTTGGATGATCCTTTAAGTGTCTAACAGTTGGAGGTAGACTATCTTCAGGTTGAACACCTCCAGTCTCTTCAATATGCTGCACCTCTTGGTTTTCATCAGCATATAAAGAGTCATGTACTCCCCCTGGATAGTAGCCACCATTTTCCACTTCTTGCTCTGTAGTTGACTCTTCTGTAATGGTAAGCTTGTCCATTCTCTCATTTATACCTGTAGAACTGCATGAGCTACAAGGAAACTCACTATTAATCAGTCTTGTTTCATCAAAGACAACATGTACAGACTCTTCTACAACTTGAGTAATCAAGTTGTAGACTCTATAAGCCTTACTATTGTTGCTGTACCCAACAAATATCTCATCTTGGGATTTGGCAGCAAACTTAGTTAAATAAGACTTGCCATTGTTAAGGACATATCACTTGCAACCAAAGAGCCTAAAATAGGATAAGTTTGGTTTTCTACACTTCATGATCTCATAGGGAGTCTTTTTGTGGCTTTTGGTGATAGAAGCCCTATTGATCACATGACATGCAGTATTTACTGCCTCAGCCCAGAAATATTCTTGGAGAGAAGTGTCACTCAATAGAGTTCTACCAGCCTCAATCAGTGTTCTATTCTACCTTTCAGCAATACCATTCTGCTGAGGTGTTCTAGGTGAGGAGAATTCTTGAAAAATCCCAAATTCTTCACACAGTCTTGTCATACTGTCAGATTGAAATTCAGTGCCATGGTCACTTCTGATTTTGACAACTGTACTATCAAGTTCATTCTGGATTTGCTTGACAAAACTATGTAAAACACTTGGGGTTTCTGATTTTTGTCTCAGAAAGAACACCCAGGAATATCTAGAATAGTCATCTACCACCACAAAAGTGTAGACCATCCTACCTAGACTATGAACTGGCATAGGAACAAATAAATCCATATGCAAGAGGTATAGATACCTCACTGAATCCTTGTTTTCAAGGCTATGAAAGGAGGATTTTGTCTGCTTGCCTTTTTGACAAGCTGAGCATATCCCATCCTTTATACACTTAACATCAGGACCATTCCTCACTAACTCTTTGCTAAAGAGTTGGCCAATTATTTTGTAGTTTAGATGGGCCAGCCTCTTGTGCCATTTGACACAATGTGATTCTCTCTCATCAGCTACAAGACAAATAGGAGAATCTTTGTTCTCACACTCAAAGTTAAGACAGTACACATTTCTTTTTCTATATCCTGTCAATATGACCTTTTAATCGCTTGACCTTTTGATATGACATTCATTCTTAATAAATGAAATGTTATATCCTAAATCACTCAGCCGAGCTATACTTATAAGGTTGTGTTTCAAACCCTTCACATAGGCCACTTGAGTGATAGTAATCTGATTATTAGAAATGTTACCAAATCCTTTAATGATTCCTTTTTCAGAACCACCAAAGATTATTTTAGGCCCATTAATGATAGGTAAGAACTCCTTCAGCAATCCCCTTGTTCCAGTCATGTGCCTGGAACATCCACTATCCAAGTACCATATAGGGGCATGGTAACTTGGACTCACCTGCAATAAAGAATTACCCAACCTTAGAGCCTAAGTAAATCTTGGGTCCTTGGTTCAAGTTAGCTTCATACTTAACAAATCCACCTGCTGCTCTTCTAATAGGTAGACTGTTGTTCTTCCTAACACTAATGTTATGCCAGCAATCTAAGGCATAATGGCCTGTCTTGCCACAACACCAGCATTCATACTTATTGTATTTATTTTTAGATATATTCTTGGCAGTCTGGTTGTCAGCAAATCTTTTATTTTGTGCTGGTACTGCTGCAACTACACCCACTGTTTCCTTAAGAACATAGGGTTTATAGACATGGGCTGTCTTATTGACATAAACACCCTTATCATTCAGAACTTCAGTCTTACTATGACCATGAGTTTTCTCAAGGTCATACTTGTTAGAAGGTACTTGTACCTTTCTAAAAACTACAGGGACTTTAAAGTTCAGTGGCTGGACTGAGGTTTTGCCCTTTCTCTTAAATTGGACAGCCCTGGCATTACCTTTAAAGCCTATTTCAGCCTTACCCTTTTGAGCCACAAACTCATCTATTAAGGGTAAAACTGATTTTGTCTTGGAATAACTAGCCACCAAATCTTTTTCCTTTTGAAGTCTGGCTTCCAGAATTTAAATTAGATCATTTTTGTATGTGATTGTGCCCATCGGAATAATAGTTATAGTTTTCAGTTTGGCAATCTCATTCAATTTTTGATCCAACACTTTCTCTAAATCAGATGCAGCCTGCAACAAGTCCCCATATTCATCTATCAACTGATGAATATCACCTTCATACTTAGACCCATCCACATCACTTGATGTAGATGTAGCTTACTCTGAACCAGTACTACAATCTGAATTTCTAGAAAAACATTGTACCTTATTAGGACCAGGCTGATCCTGGCACTTATCTTCTTCTGACACAGCCATCATTCCCATGCACTGATGGTCTTCTTTTTCATAGATAGAGTTCAGCACTTGCATAAACTCATCTTCTACATCTGCTGCATATAGACCAATGTATGCCTCAGCTTCAGATTTAGACTCTGAAGATGATTGGTTTGTCAAGCTCTTCTCCTTCTTAGCAACAAAGGATTTCTCCTTCTTGCTCTTTTGTTGAGTCTTCCTTTTATCATCAGACTCCTTTCTTTTTTCTAGACACTCAGCCACAACATGTCAAGGCCTATTACAGCAGTAGCAAACTATCTTTGATGTTGTAGATTTGTTAGGCTTAGACCTGCTCCTGTCCTTCCTAGATGACTTCCTCTTTTGATAATAGTCCTCAACAAGCTGAGTTGTTGAGGGCCTAGACTTCCACTGCTTCTTCTTTAGAAATCTCTGAAACTGCCTTTTGAAGGAAGCAAAGTCTTTATCTGAGTCACTGTTGTCTGAACTTTGGTTGTCTGAATTATCTGAAGTATTTTCTGCAACTATCTTAGGAGGTGATGGAGATATCTTCTGATTCTTACTAGTGGCTTCCACCTTGAAGGCCACAGAATTTTCTCTATGCTCCCCTTTTGCACTTTTCTCTTCCTCTTTCCTAGCCATGGACTGCATCTCATATGACAGCAATTTTTCAAACAAAGTTTGAGGAGAGATATCTGCAAGTTTGGCCACTTCCTTAATGGCACAAATCTTAGTGTCCCAATCCTTTGTCAAGGATCTTAGGAATTTATCATTCAGTTCATATATACTGAAGATCCTTCCATAGGACATCAGCTCATTTACTATTCTATAGAACTTTTTATAACACTCAGTTATACCATCTGACTTTCCTTATCTAAAACTCTCATATTCCTGGTTAAGCATAGATTTTCTATCTTGTTTGACTTCTTCAGAACCCTCCATATAGACTATCAAAGTGTCCCACATTTCCTTGGAGGTCTTGCAATGAATCAAATTTTGAAAGGTTGAATTATCTATGGCACTTACTATAATATTCTGGGCTCTTTTATCCATAGTTGCCAGGATGATCTCTTCCTTAGTCATCTCTGAAAAATCCTTGGGAATTCTTTGATTTGCTTCAAGAACTGACAATTTCATTGTATTAAAAGGACCTTCCTTTACTGTAATGTAGATCCTTGGATCAGAAGCCTCCATAAAAAGCCTGACCCTTTCTTTCCATATTCCAAATATCTCTTTCCTACATATGGGAAATTTCATAGAACCTAGTTCCTTATGATTTTCTCCTGAACCCATTTTCTTGATCTTGAATCTGCCTTATGGATCTAACTCAGACTGTTAAGTCCTTCTCTGAGCAACCTCCCTCTGATACCACTTGATAGAATTGATTTCAAGATAACCCAAACACCTAGAGGGGTGGGGTGAATAGGTTCTTTCTTTTATTTCACTTAAGGCAGAATAAGAATTAAGTTCTTTAAATATAATTTAACTATTCTATAGCTAACACAACAACCACAGCACAGAATACACACATCACAGATTGCACACTGGTTTATAGTGGTTCCCCAAGGTCTGGGTACATCAACTTTCCCCTTATGCCTATCTAGCAGTGTGCTAGATTCGGCCTAACTTCTTCCTTCTTCTCAGATCCACGGATCTTACAGCTACCTCAGCCTTGACACAAGGCCTACAACTCAGAGATCTATATCTCCTACACTGAGCCTTTATATTATAGGCTTACCACTCAGATCTTGAAAGATCCTACACTCAGCCTTTATATTATAGGCTTACAACTCAGATCTTGAAAGATCCTACAGAATTTGAAAAATCTTATAGATTAACTCTTACCCTTGTTGAGGGAGAAGGGATAAAAGGTTTCTTGATCAGTTCTTGATAAAACTGATTGCTGAGATCAACCTATTCTTAGCTTTCTTCAAAGCTTCTTGAATCTGAACTCAGTAGGGTTGATCTCCTTTGAAGTTGACTGGTTGGCAGCTTTCTTCTTAGATTTCAGAAATAAATCTGAATTCTTCTTAGCAGAATTGTTCAGGATCTGCTTCTTAAGAAACTTGTAAATGTCTCATACTTTACTTCAAACAGCTGGAGCTCTCTCTCAATCTCCAAATCTTCTGAAGTTTTTTCTGAATTCTTATTTGAATTCTCCTTAGACAAATTCTGAGTAGATTGCCACTTCAGACTGTCTTCTTAGATCTTCTCACGAAAATCTTCTTCTGTGTGACGTGCTCTTTCTTGATCAATGATTAATACTTCATTAGTTGTTCGTTCGTGTGTTGTTGATTTGACAGAATCCGTCTATATATAGACTTCATCCATGGTAACCGGCTGATCCGGTTTCTAACCAACATCTGACAGTTCTGATGGCTTCAGCAAACTTGTTGGAATTCACAGCTGTCAAGTCTTCTGTCATTTCTTGAACCTTTGTCTTTGTCAGCAAAGCGTCGAGACTGATCTTCATTATGTGTCGACACAAGTAGATTTAGTGTCGACACAAGATTTGGTGTTGTTGACACAGCTCCTTTGGTGTCGACTCAGCTTCTTGACACTGCATCTGTAGAATGTGTCGACACTGCTTCTTTGTGTCGACACAGTCACTTCTTCACTTCACAGCAATCAACTCTGTTGAAAATCTGCTATGTGTCGACACAAGTCCTGTGTGTCGACATGGTTGATATAGTCTAAGAATTCTGTGTGTCGAAACTGCCTTCAGGTGTCGACACAGTTGATGTCGACTAAAACTTCTGTATGTCAACACTGCCTCCTGGTGTCGATAGAGTTGATGTCGACTAAAATCTCTGTGTGTTGACACAGTTGCTTCTGGTGTCGACATTACTTTTCCAAGTGTCGAGGCTTTCTTAAGTGTCGACTCATGGACTTAGAAACTTTTTCCTACATTTTTGCAAATTCTTAACCTGCACATATAAACTCAAAATAACATCAAATACTTCTTGATGTATATCAATGAGCTTAGTGAGTCTTCTTCAAATCAGGTACACATTTTCCTATGTACCCAACACTTTTTTTGTGCTTAATTGGTTACTCATCTTGGCCCCTTTCGAGTGTCGAATCTAGGAGATAAATGACATCTTGTAGATAAGATAATTTTGCACTAAGTAAACTCTTGGCATGGACTTAGCACCACCAGCATAATCACAACCCTTTGAAAATGTTGTTTATAAGTTGTAAATAGTTCACAATCCAAGAGTGTGCCAGCATGCTTTAGTACTTAGCCCATGAGGTTTGGTGATACATGCACACTCTCTCTGTCCACAATGAGTTTTCTTTATTTAGGATATGATATTCATCATTACCTATAACCTAGTGAGTGCTCTAGTTAAGGTGTTAGTTTTCCCAGAAGAATCGAACTCTCATTTACAAGATAATATAGTGCTTGCCGAATAGGATGAGGGATTTATCACACTCCCCCCACTTACCACATGATGTTTAATTCACACAAATTATAATGTCCTAAAGTGGGTGAGCGGAAGGCGTGCTTAGCTGGAGCAAAAATAAACTGAGCTTGCCCATGACCTCGCCTCTACTACTATTCCTAAAGAACATTTACCTCGTTACTTTTGTTCATTCATCCATTATTTTAACAATGGTTCCTATCTGATTTCTACTTCCTCGCATTAGCTTGCATACATCTCCCTAGTAAGGGAGCATGCCCTGCTGTCTTTTGAGAGCCTGGATAGTGTTTTCCTTCTCAAGGGTCTTTACGAAGATATTTTCCAATCCTGCCACCCTAGTGAGGGAGCCTGTCCTGTTGGCTTAGGAGATCCCAAACATCAGTTTTCTTTTTTTCGGGGGGGGGGGGGGGTAATCAAAAGTGTTTTTGTTTCCCGTCACCCGAGTGAGGGAGATTGCCATGTAGGATTAAAAGATCCTAGACAACGGTTTTCTTCTTGGGGGACCTTAACTAAAGTATTTTTTTCTTCCTGTCACCCAAGTGAGGAAGCCTTCCCTACCAGTTTAGGAGTTCTTGCCTGAATAACAGTTTGCTGGATTGTGCAGTGCCTTTAGAGGGGGGTGAATAAGAGTTTTTATATCTTTAGAGTGTTGAGCGATTAAACCAAAGATTACAGATTTCTATTGCAACCGTCGGCAATAGTGATACCACCCAGCGCTATTAACTACAATCTAGATTTTACAATTAATGATCAAATAAAGAAGTTTTGATGAAAGCAGTAATTTTATTACAGCAAGAAACTTGATTACAAAAACTTGATCCCATTAACGCTTGGGGTTGAGGCAATGCTATAATTTTTTTCATTTTCATTACTAACCCTTATCCCCAAGGACCGAATAGTTCTAGCCTCTCTATCCTATATATGACCTTGAACTGCCTCTAGACTAACCCATGATCTAGTAGCCAACATACGTGGAAATGTCACGAAATCCTTCAAGAAAACCGATTTCTGCACCAGACAGTTTTCCCCCTAAGTCTCGCAAGACCTTGTCGCCCCTCCTTGCAACAAATTAGCACTTTGTTAATGATAAATAAAAATGAATATACAATAAGGAAGAACTCCCTCAAATATTAGACTCGATGATGATGAAGCGTAAGAGATCTTATTTTCTAGTCCGTCTTCTTCAAGTATTCGGATGGAGTTCTTTTGTACAAGTGGAAGCCTTGAAAATTGCAAAAGTTTTGGTACTGTTGTGGCCTCAAGATGGTGTCCTCAGGTTCTCGTTCTTTTGCCTCCCTCATTGCCTAGAAGATGGCTCCTTTTATAGGTTCGGGAGCTAGCCCCTGCGGTATTGGTACTGCCTAATGATAGTTACTTTAGGCAGCTTTTTATTCCTTTGCCAATCTTTAACAGTGGCAACCTCTAATTTAGGAAACTTTTGATCTTTGGGAATTGGCTTTTTTGCTTCCTAATATTAAAATAATTGACCTTACATAGGGCTATCGCTTGGCGGTAGCAGTATCGTCCCGCAATAGGACTTTCAATTTTTACTAGTTTCCTCCTACAGATTCTGTCATGCAGTCGATCCTCTATCTCCTGCAGTAGTGATATTGCCTAGTGGTAGTGATGCAGTCGATGCTATCGAAAAGCTATCGCCAGTGGTAGCGATATTGCCTAGAGTTAGCAATGTAGTGGAAGAACTGATGTAGTCAAATGCACTATCAACAGTGATAACGCTATCGTCTAGAGTTAGCGACAGAACTTTGGCATTTAAACTTGTAGTTCCTTCCACTATAAACACACAACAAACATGATCAAATACAAATTGGGATTTGTTATTCTCAATCCAAGAGATGTAGAATGCATGTTCCAACAAACTCCCACTTTTGATAATAATAAATCCATTATGAAGAAATAATGCATAAGAGAGAAAAAAATGTTTGTGTTTATATGTGGATGGTAAGCATTTAAGAACATACTCGCCCTATATAGAGACTCCCCTACTTAGATGCTTTCTAAGTTGTACTCCCCTTAAATTTTCTAAGTTGTATTTCCCCTAAATGTTATATTTCTTCAAATTCATTCTCCCCCTTTTGGTTTTATCAAAAGAGGGTGGGTTAAGTGTTTTGTCAATGATATTCTTCCCTTTTGTAGAGATGATGTAGAGGGTATCTTATCATTTTGTACCATTATATGTGTGATATTGTGATCGAGCTTAGAGGAGTATTGCAGCAAAGAGAACCTATGTTGAATCAGTTTATATTGGGAACCTCATTGATCAATCTTTAGGTAAAAGTTTTATAGGTAGCATTATAGATTTTTCAAATGACGTTCAAAGCATGATGATGTTCTTATTTTAGATGATACCACAATTAGTTAGAAACATAGAGATGTTATTTAACACCAATATTTCAAAGAGTGAATTCCATTATCTAGGAAAGATAGTATAAGCAATGTTAGAAAATTTGCAAGTCAAGCATACTAAATAAATTGCAGAGATCATGGATATTTAAAGTTGTTACTAACCATTATAGATAACATATATAGGTGAGCGTTAGAGTCCCATTCTCATGAGTTGAAGTGTTATACAAGATATTGATGTGTACAAAAGTATTTTTAGTATTCATACCGATGAATAAATTGAAAGGGCAAGACATGTATAACACAATATGCTTAATATTACAATAAATAAATAAAAGTTACTCCACCAGAATTCAATGCACATAAGAGAAACATACAACTCCAAAAGTGTTATACACACAATGCTTATTAAGACTTTTCAGAGAGCAGGGTAGTGCTTGGGCGATCACCTATTTACCCAGAAAGACCACTCTTTTGGATTTTCCCAAGTCTTGGCGGTTAGATAAACTCTAGCCACCTATCCGCCAAGCCGCGGATCTCCTCTTCACAGAAGCCTCCATGGAGAAGCCGATCAAACTAAGAGCTGACCGCCAAGCCTCATGTTCAGCTCACCACTCTCCTTTTTGTTCTCCCTATATCTAGTCATTGCTGCTTGTTTCTCTTATGCCCGGGTAGCAGGTAATCTTAGCCTTGCCCGCTTGGGCAGTTCCCCGAGCCTATAAATAGGTGTGAACAGTACTGTCTAGGGGGAAGAGTTAGAATCCCCAAGCTTGTTGTCAATGGCAGCAGTCTCGAACTTAGTATCTAGTAGTCAACTATTCGCTTGGGTTCTTTGCCCTTAACTGATGTAACCCTCTTTTCTTAATCGAAGGAAAGCCCGCCACAGGAGTGGCATTTGTTGCGGCGGGCAAACTATGGTGTTGGCGCTATTAGGAGCCTCTCTAACTCTCTCCCTACCTTTTCACTAAGCTGCACTCTATAATTGCTAGTAACTGATAGCTCGGAGTCTCTTTCCCCATCCCTTAGTGCTTGGTTGTGGAGGTGCACTTTTGGCATCAACAAAACGAACACGCAACCTTCAGGTTTTCTGTTGTCGCTGAATAATACGGTTAAGCAATGTCAAAATGCAAAGTTGTCCAAGACTCTAATCGCTCAAGTTCTGAGGAGGATGCTCTCTGGGAGGCCTTTGAGCATGTTCGTAAAGAAACCGCTCAGCGGTTTGATTCTTTTTACCATACATTAGTCGTAATCTCCTAACGACTAGTCTCTCAACCCGCAGCAGCACTGGTTAACCCAGTTAACTTGACACCAGCCGTGGAGACTTCACTCTATCCACATGCCAATCTATCGGCATGTCTGCATACTTATCTGTTAGCCTACATGCAGGTTAACCTTCCTGCAACTCCGCCAGCTCATGCCGCAACTTCTCTGCAGCTTAAAGATGAAGAGTTTGCTAGAAGGAACTTTTTTGGGAAGCTAAGCGAGGAAGCAAGTCTAGAGTTCTGGACTTCCAGAGAGGTTACTTCAATCTTCCTGCTACTCTAGTTACTCCACCCGCAGCTTACAATCCATATCCTACTGCACCAGCAATAGTTTTTTATCCTTATCCTCTTCCTCCTTATCCTACTTATCCTTATGCTTTTGAGGAGCCAAAGAAGCCATCTCCATTCACCGATGTTGTGTGGTGGGAGCCAAATCCCAATTACTTCAGGGAGCCATGTTTGCCGATTTATACTAGAAAGACGGATCCAATTTGGCATCTGCGGGGTTTTAAGTCTGTCTTCGCACTGAAAACTCTGTCAGATGCGATGATGTGCAAGCTCATCGTAATGTCATTCGATGGTCAAGCACGAAAATGGTTTTATGGGCTTTACTATCAATCCATAGCTTGCTTTGCTGAGCTTTGAAGGGAGCTCTTGCTGAGGTTCTCGACCTCAAAGAAAAGGAAAAGAGGCCCAACTTCTCTCTTTAAAATGAAACAGTGAGAAGGCTAGACCAGGGCTCATTTCATTGAATGCCTCTAGAAGGAAGTGATGGAGGTCAGAAATGTAGATCCTGAGCTATAGAGGGTTGCCCTCATCAAAAGCTTGCGAGAAGGACCGTTGAAATTTGAAGCCAACGTTGGAGAGACAATAAGTTATCAAGAAATGAATAAATTGGCAAATATATACATCCAAGGTGATAGATAAAATCCTAACTACGTCTCCAAGATCATTTACTCAAAGGACACTTCTAGACCTTCTCCTACAGCATTTGACCATCTAGCGAGGCCTCCTCAGCCTGATTTCCAGCCTTAGCCCCGAAAGGAAAAGAAGTTCCATCACTGGCATCATCCTTTCCAAGGGCAGCAGCAATTCCAGAATCAAAGTCAACCACTAGCTTTTCCTGATCCAGCTCCGCAAGTTGCTCCTATTTATCATTATGACGACTCGAATGAGTCGTATACTCAGTCAAACATGCACATGAACAAAGTTATTCAGATTCTGAATAATAGGTTAGATTATAGGAGGCCTCCATCTCAACCCTCAGATTTAAAGTTCCGTGAGCATGAACTATACTGCGAGAATTATAGAGAGAAGGGGCATGTGATAGATAACTGCAGAGCTCTTCATCAATTGGTGGAGAAGTTATTAAAGCAAGGGAAGCTCCAAGACCTACTTTAAAAAGGAGATCCAGCCAAGCCATCCACCTCCAAAGGCAAGGAGGTGGTTGGATTTCATCTAGAGCCAGTGGAGGTAAAAGACATCAGACGTCATAGAAACGTAAATATCATAAACGAACGCATCGACCCCGATGATGAAGGCTCTCTCGACAGGTTGTTCTAAATTCAAGGAAAGCCTTCAATGGCGATGACACAACTGGTTTTATGTTTCTTTAAACAAACATTTATCTTTATTTTGTTCTGAGCAATTCCATTTAATGATTACCTTTCTTCAAGGACTTTATATTGACACATTTACTTGAGAGGTTATCCCATCATTACCTTTTCATAAAAAGGGATCACTGGACCAGGGAGATATCGTCGTGTCCTGCTTAAACCCCCACGAATTGTAGTCTTCTCTTAATACCACCAGTACCACATATGATGGGGTGTTTTCACACACGTGTAGTGGGAGTAGGCCAATTCCTGTGTGGAGGAATTCAGGATCTCGGATCCCTCCGGTATGTAACACACCTTCATCATTATTGGAGGATTTGGTGAATGTTAGCACTATCATTCTGCGATAAGGATATTGTTACAGGTTTGATGATCTTTCTCAGAAAGCAATGTGTATCGCTCACACCTACCTTATTGATCATCTTAGGCTGTAACACTCAAATACTCCTAGGTACTCTCAAAGCGATGCCTAGAGGCCCTATAATAATGCTAATCTTTCTCAGAAAGTAATGTCACCTGCTCACACCTGCCTTATTGATCATCTTAGCTTATAACCCTCGGTGGGAGAGCAGTGGATCCATCTCACATTTGGAGATGTTATAGTTTTAATGTTCTTTCTCAAAAAGAAATGCGAGCTGCTCGCACCTGTGTTATCTTCTTAGGCTATACATCTCTCCCTTCGTCCCCAATGACTTTGGTCGTGTGCTTTTGGGGATCAGTTTTTCCTCTTTATATTGGGCTGTTAAGTTTTTAACCTCACGGTTAGTGTTCTTTATACGCTTTTTCGAGGCTACATTTCTAGTGATCTTTATCGGAAAGCAATGCGACCAGTTCGAACCTGCCTAATTGATCGCCTTAGTCTTTTGTGCTCGCAAGCGGACTTGTTTTTTCTGTCCACGCTAGCCACATAAGTGTGGGTAGGGGACAAACAACCTTGATGATTTTTCTCAGAAAACAATGCAACCCTGCGAGCACCTGCCTTATTGATCATCCCGCATTATCTGCGCGGCTTGAATCTAACCTATCTGGCTTATATTGTAATCTTTAGCCGATCTAGTTTTCTTCTCATATTGCGACTAACATTTGACCGCTCGAGAAGTGTATTGAGATGGCTTTATCTAACTTATCTGACTTTATTACTGAATTAATTGCTAATAAGTTAGTTAGATTTACCTAAACAGGCATGGCCTTTCATATATTGCGACTAGTGGTTAGCCAGCCAGGAAACATTATCTATCTAATCGCTCATCTTTAGTAGATTTATAGTTGATTGAATTATATCTAACTACATTGAGTGTTGCAATATTGCTTGTTTATTCAGGTTATTCAAACCATAGTGGTCATAATTACCTTTCCACCTTAATCTCCTCATTCTGTCATGTATTAAACCCCTCAAATAAGCCGGATAGTGTCGTCAGCACTGCAGTTATAGTCCAGTTGGGTTTTTATCATCGCAGGTTGATTTTGTAATGGATATTGGCAGATAGTGCGGCTAGCAATTTTTGTTTGTCTCTCCACGCACTAAGTTGTATGGATATTTTCTTAGCCAGACTTGAATCGCCAATACTATCCTCTTGTATCAGTCACTTTATTTGAACTGCGAACAAATATCATGTTCAGTTAGTGGGTTAATAAGTTATTTATGACAAGCAATCTATTGATGAATTTTTGTCAAAGCTACTACATTCTCATGCGACCTCAACTATTCGCAGGCAAGTGAAGGAAATAGGTAACTGCTTGGATTCAAATACATATATCGGTTAGCATAAAAAAGATAGAAATAGGTAACATGAAATTTCATTTCTATTAACTGAAAGTGTTACATATGTTATACCCGCGGGGTTTACAAAATATCAAGACTGTCGGATCTGAAAAAAAAAATTACACAAATTTTGTCTTTTTCTTCTTCTTTTTTGGTGATGAGTCTGTCGAGTTGGACGAACTCAATGAGTTACTCAACCTGGTGGATCTTGAGCTCAAAGAATCCTCCATGCTTGAGTCATTCCTACTAGTAATCTTATTCTCAGTGATCTATACGGGAAGGTTAACTTGTTCGCCCAGATTTTCTTTATTTCAATCATCGTCAAGGATCTCTTCTTATGCATCATCCTTAGGTGCATCATCTCTTGTGGCCTCCACCTATTTGAAAGCAAGGAAGATCTCATCAAAGGAAATATTTTCATATTCCGCTTTGAAGGCCTGCCATTCCCGGAGAAGATCAAGAAAATATTCACCGCCTTCTCGTAGATGGACAGCGACTTCATTCAAGAAAGTCGAGTTCTCGACATCATACACTTTCTGCAAAGGAAAAAAGATAAGGTAAATTTGGGGATAAACTTAAGCAACCCGCAAAGACTGCCAGGTAAAATCTTACATCATTGACTCATTCAGTTATCTTAACCTCTTCCTTCAATTTCTCATTCTCTTCCTCTAGCTGCTCATTTTTTGTAAGAAACTTGCCGAGAGCTTTATCCACAAAGTGGTCTGTTATATAGCATCTCGAACAAACTTGAGTGGCTAGAGTGGTATGCTTCTCTGTTGGTATTGATCACAGGTCATTTAGGTTCTCCTTTCAGAATAATGCCTAACCAATTGTGTGGGCCTGCTTCGTTATCTTCTCATTCTTCCATAGGGGAAGAGGAGTAGACACTTGGACATGCTTGCCGCAGCGATGACATTTCATGATCACTTTGTCGCGGTGGTCTTTCTGCACCTTGCCAATGTAGATGGTAGTGAAGGATTCTTCGGAGTCGTAACCCGTGGAGACATCCTTCTCATCCTTGCAGTCAAATTTTCTTTTCTTCTTTACCTCACTTTGAGTGAGTATGGGGCCTTTAGGGGTTTCCGGCTTGTTCAATGGAACCTTTAGTGTGACTACAAAAGGAAATCTTTTAGTCACCCGGTAAGACAGTTAAGAAATTATAAATAGTATAATTCTTCTTACTCTCTTCAAAAGGCCATTCAGCCACCACCGAAAGAATCTCGATACACCACCTTATATCAAGCCGCTTCTCAGCTAGAAACTCAGTAATATTTTTTTCGATCCCTTCCACCTAAAATTTCTCGAAGAGGTTAGCTGCCCGGACTTGCGGGCGGACAGGCAAAAGACCTAGGTTCCCCTCAAACACAAGGAACCTAGTCGACCAGTTTGGGAACTAATTCGATAAGTTCACCGCCTTCATCCCCGTGCAGCTGAAGTATACCTCACCGTTGAAGACTTTATTGTGTTTCTGTCAGAAGTGATCGAGCAAATAACAAAGTATTGGCGGAAAAGGTCTATTATAAACCTTACCCGCTCGGTCCGCATATAGACAATGAAGCTCATCACAACAGCGACGGTGTTTGGCGAGAGTTTTCCAGGAACCACGCCGAAGAAGTCAAGAATCTCAAAAAACTCTATCAGCAGTGGCAAAGAAAAGTCATAGTAAAAATGATCTAAGGGGATGGCGATCAAGTTCTTGGCTGCGTGTTTATTCGCTCATCATCCCTATGTAGTCGTGCGACTACCCCAGGGGCTACCATGTGATTAGCGATTAAGCTGTCAATTTTGTCCTCAGTGATCTCTTATTTCTTATGTTCGTCATCAAGGAAATAAGAAGCAGCAAATACTCGCACATGCGCATTAACCTTAGTTGCTTGAATCATTGATTTGAAGTTCTTCTGAAGAATGCAAAGTCAAGCTCTATTTATAGGGATTCACGAACCTGCAAGTAAATAGTTAATCATAACAATTAACTCGCAAACCCAGGTGGTTAATTTTTTTGCACCTGTAATTCTCCAAGTTCTTATACGAACAAAAAAATTTAACTATTCTAGTCGTATGAAATGGTTTTATACAAGCAGTTTAAGCATCAACATAAAAAATTATGAGGACAAGATAAATAAAATCGCAAGTAGTCTCCAGGTATGAAAGAATAATGTCACGACAATTAAAAAGTTTGTCAGCTAGAACATATAGTTTACAGTTCTCTCAATCCCTCTCTTATCACCGCTCTTTGTTGTGGTCTATGGGTTCCCTGCCAAGATGAACCACTTGGTCTTCTACTTGCATAAGAAGGGTTGGCGCGGCTACCAAGTGGTGATTCAAAGCATTCTGAGTCTGGTGGATCAAGGAAGTTTCCCAAAGTATACGGATAATCGGAACAGAAGGCTCGTTAGGAGCTTCCTTTTTGCGAGGCCATACGTGTAGGGCTGCCTGCCCGGCCACCGGAGCAGAACTCTCATCCCTAACTGAGCCGTGATCTGACGGTCGCAATCTCTCCAGATTCGCGACATCTATTCACCGACTCTTCTCTCTCTCAATTGCCTCATAGTATTTTCTTATAGTGTGCAACATCTTCCTCAGACTTTTGAAGCCGCTTAGCTTGGGTCGCGACCTGGTCTTGAGAAATCGTCTCCCTCTCGTGTCTTCCCTCTAGTTTGGCGGTTAATATCCTTATCCTCGCCGTCATAGCCTTTCTTGACTCTTCCTCGACCACGAGCTTTGCCCTTAATCGCTTAAAATCCACGAATAGCTGAGAGAATGCGTTTTGACCCTCATCATCCCGAAGTAACCATTCGGTCTCTTCAAGGACGGCCGAAAAGTTCAAATCGCAAAAATCTACAGCAAAAGGCGTGCAAGCAGTCAGAATAGAGTTTGTCAAATCAGCTAAAGCGACAAGAACAATAGTACTTTGAGACAAGCCACCCGAGCCGAGGATCTCATCTTCTCTAGTCGCCACTAAGACAAGGTGGCTAGGAAATATTGGTTGCCTCAACCTCTCGGGGTCAATCTTCTTCAGTTGTTGATCCCTCTGAAGTTGCTCGGACTGCCTTTTCTTATCAGGCACCTCACGTGATAAGAGGATTTAATCTGTCTCGATAATTATGCGGATTGATCGCTTTATTTGTAGGGATTCCTTGTAAGGTGGAGGAATTTTATAACCTTCGGGGATGGTTTGATCATACCTGTCCGCAGAAGTTTGGTAGCTCGCTGGAGGTCAGCCTGAGCCTCTTCTTTAGTAGAGCGATCCATGAGACTGCTCGATCCTTATCCTGTTGCCAGCAGAACCATATCGGCAAGTAGCTTTTCTTGTAGATTCTTCAAATCTCCTTCATAAGGCACTGTAACTTCATCTCCAAGCTTCACCGACAGAATTTCCAGGTCGAAGTCGTCCCAGGGGATCTACTGGCGATTAACGATGTCCTCCATCTCTTTCAAGAAATCTTAGTTAATGAGAAGGATAGTGTTAACCGTAAAGCTATCCTCATCTGCTTTAAGGAATTATTCATGCTCAATCAACTCGGTTACCTCTTAAGATAACTTGGTTACATCAATATGGCTGGTTACCACCTTAAGGGTAGAAGATCTCTTGTTCTCCCTCTTCTTTTGTCGAAGAGTATCCTCTACCCTCTACTCCGTTATAGATGTTAACTTGTGTTTTCGCTTCTTCAAAGGGACCACAACCATCTTTGTATCCATGTTCTCCCTAAGCTTATCTATATTGCTCTTAGCCGCCTTCTTTCCCTTGCCAAAGACGACGTTCTTTTATTCTGATCCCCGATCGGCTACTCATGAAGAGTCAGCCTTGTCGTTAGCATCGCTAGAGGAGGTAGTTGTGATATAAACATCAGGAGTACTCGCGGGCTGGGGAGTCGACGCCGAAATTTTTTCCCGGATCTTCTTTTTCGCCAACTCCTCAAGAAGTTCTTCTGCAGGCTTCTCGGAAAGTTTGCTCAAAGGTTTCCCAACAATAGTAGACTTATTCTCCATTTTCTCTACCAGCTCCTCGCTTAGCCGCTGCAACTTAAGCGACACTATTAAGGCCATCTTAGTCTTCAGAGATATCTCATCAATTGAGTGGCTGATGGATCTTCTCTTGGAGAGTTGCATCTTTTTCGACGAGAGGATTCTCCAATAGAGAAAGTCTTCCAATCAAAAATGACTTTCAACAATAAAACTGGGAAGAAGTTGCACCACCATAAAATTTTCAAAAATCAAAAACCAGAGAAAGAAGAAAAAGGAGCTTATAAATAGAAGGACATCTCCACCGCTGGCTCCTCTTGTAGCATCTATAAGAAGCAAAACCACCTCACAAAGGACTGCTACTTCAGATGCAAAACATGTAAAATCCAGAACCACTCAGAGAAGAACTGCTAGTTCAAGCAAAAACAGGAGGCCAAGTTCACAGAAACCGAATCTGACCAATTTCTGTTCACATGTAAAAGCTCCAAAGATAAAAACTCTCCCTATCTCTGGTTTGTGGACAGCGGCTGCTCTAGCCACATGGTAAATAAGAGAGAAGCTCCATCAGCCACTCAATTGATGAGATATCTCACCTGCTCTAGCATTTACTGTGCTTGCGGCTCGTCGAGTAAAGTCTATATTCTCGAAATTCCTTCATAATTTTGAAATGTTTGGGGATCATGTTTACCCAAAAAGATCGCTCTATTGAATTTTTTAACGTTTCGAGGGCTAGACAAGCTCTCGCCCCTATCTACCTAGTTGTTGATCTCCTCATCACAAATGCCATCGGGGAGAAGCCGATCAGACTAAGAGTAGACCGCCTAGCCACGCGGTTAGGTCGCAACTCTCATTTTGTTCTTCATGTATCTGGTCGCCGCTGCCCATTTCTCTTTTACCCCAGCAGTCGGTAATCTTAGCCTTGCCCGCTTGAGTAGGCACCCAAGCCTATAAATAGGCGTGAACAGTATTGTATAATGGAGGAGTTCGAATCCCCAAGCTTGCTTCCTATGGCAACGGTCTTGAACTTAGTCTCTAGTGTTCACCTGTTCACTCGGGTTCTTTTCCCCTAACCGATGTAACCCTCTTTTCTTAATCAAAGGAAAGCCCTCCGCATGAGTGGCATTTGTCGCGGCGGGCGAACTCTTGTATTGTTACTGCTAGCGGCCTCTCTTCCTCTCTCCTTCTCTCTTAGCTGCCCTCTTTAATCGCTAGTAACCGACAACTCGCAATCTCTTTCCCGTCCCTTAGTGCTTGGTTGCGGAGGTGTACTTTTGGCATGAACAATAAGCCCTTATTCCAGATTATCCTTTACACTTCACTGAATCTGATACAGGTATGGATAAGCCCTTAAGAAGAAGAATAACTGGTTCTCTTTTCAGAGTTAGGAACAAAGATGATGATCGACTGATTCAAGCAAGAACTTTAATTGCAGATTATAATCTTCCTACCCTTCTCTATCAAAATCAATCTTCCAAAACACGATCTAATTTGTATGTAATTATCATTAGAATAATTATTGTTGTTATTCAATCTCTCTGCTATATATATATATATATATATATATATATATATATATATATATATATATATATATATATATATATATATATATATATATATATATATATATATATATATATATATATATATATATATATATATATATATATATATATATATATATATATATATGACAGATAATCTAACATCTCCAATAATTCATTATTTAATTCAAACCATTCCTAATGTAATTCTGAATTAATCTTCAATACTGTTTTCATTCAAAAATCTTTTCGACATAGCGTCGAGTTCATATAGGGGTAGCATCGAGATCTGAATTCATTCAGACAATCTGTCAATTTAGTTTTGTAAACAATGTTGTGTCGCCATCATATCAAAGTATGTGTTGATTTAAACATTTAATTAACGTTGACTTATCATGTTCTATTACTCTGACTTGTACTCGAAGTAGCATCAATATAATGTCAAAGTTGCGTCAACTTCTATTCAACACATGTTGGCATTTCCTGACATTCCTCTTAAATTTAGCGTGTCTTTCTCATGTTCTTGATGTAAAATCACATAAAGTTATTTGTTAAGATAAATCATAATGGTTTTTACCAGTAATCTCCCCCTATTTACCTTAACAAATTTTACAAAATTTTAAAGGTGATTTTACAAAGACAAATCAGTAGGATTACAAAAAAAATTGACTTACATACAATATATAATGGACACAGATTAAATTAAAAATGATAGAAGCAAGAGAGACAACTGAATATATCATAAAACTTTTATGTCAAAAGCAGTGTTACTTTTTATTCTTATCAGTAAGACATTTTGTAAATGCAGTGTACAATTTATTTGACATCTTTTCAACAAATTCAAAATGAAAGGTTTTTCCTTATCTGGATTACTCTGTACATCCTGATAAATATTAAAAATCTTTTGAACTTCTGCCTCTACATTATGTGATATAGAGTTGAGTGTATATCTAATGCTTAATGTTTTTGCAGATAGTTCTTTGATAAACTCCAATAGATTATCAGGAAAATTATCTTTCTATTTTTCTTCAGTTATTGGTAATTCAGTAGTTGAGGCCGTTACAAAGCTTATAATTCTTTGTTTACCAATTTCATAGGGAATATATTTATCCTGATTATAACACAAACCTACAATCCTTTTATGATATTGTCAAGTAGTGTCCATAATCTGAGCAGCTGGATGCTTCTTGGCATATTTATTATGATCAAAGATTGTTTTTGGAAGAGTAATTGATAATTTAGAAATATTTCTATTCCCTGATTCCTTAGCTTGTAATTTTGCTAAAAAAAATCCATTTTTTATATGTTAAATCTTCTTCAGAGGCTTTAAATTTAGCTTCCTCTCTTTAACTTATTAAATTAAAAGATTTCTCTAGTTCAATGTTTTCTGACATATTCTGCCCTTGAATATATGGAATTAAGACTAATGGAGTCTCCCCCTGTGTAATAGACATCTGAATCATTTTAAAATCCTCCCCCTTTATAGCAGGTATCTAAATCATTTCTTATTCTGGGACTAAGGAAATATTATCTAGTATTTTTATATCTTTAACCATGCCTACACTCAATTTTTCTAAAGTTTCTTCATTTACATCATCACAAACCATATCTGAAACTATATCCTCATTCAGACTTTTTGAAATTTCTTAGATATCTTTTTTATATGTTCAAAATTAGTTTTGAATCCTGTCATCCCTTTCATGACTTTTCTCCCCCTACTTAAAATCTCAAAAATGATTTAAATAGTTCGGCAGGGAGTATCCTTTGATCACCTTGTTGATCCAGAAGTTTTACGGAGCTTGATTGTTCATTTATTCAATTTTTAAGAATCATAAGTTTACCATTGCACTTATCATTGAAAATCAAGAATTCCTTGGTGAATTCAGTAACTAGTACAGTTAGAGTAGAGCAGGGAAGCTAAATAGTTTGGAGAAAATATGAAGTCTAAATAAATAGACGAAATGTTGAGAAATTAGGGCCTAAATATTTCCTTAATTGACATGATGTCGATTTCCTTTCGACGTTTGCAAAAATATTATAGTTGATGCATGTTGGCATTTCCTGACTTTCTTCTTAAATTCAGTGTTTCTTTCTCATATCCTTTATTGCAAAGACATCCTAGGACTTCTAAGACCATATCACCCTCTCTATATATCATGGGTAATAAATCTAGGAAGTAAAATCACATAAAGTAATTTGTTAAGTTAAATCATAAGAGTTTTTCCAACGCATGCATTTGTGGATACTCTCTTATCAAAACAAGAGATTTATAAGACCTCCAAGTCACGAATTAGACGGTCATCATGCATGTGAATCCAGTTTTCCTGCTAGAGCCCAGCGACTTAACGCATTAGCGATAACATTTCCCTTCCCAGGAGTGTAATAAAACTCAAAGGTGTAGTGCCTAAGGAACTTCATCCATATCCTCTGTCACATATTCAGATCTTTTTGATTCATAGGGTATTTCTAGCTCTTATTGTCAGTAAAGATATCAATCTTCATGCCATATAAGTAATGCCTCCAATTCTTAAGAGTGAATATCATGGCCACCAATTCTAAGTCATGAACCAAAACAATTACTCTCATGCACCTTCAACTGGCTAGAGTTATATGTTATAACCTTTCCAAACTGAATAAGAATGTAGCATAAGCTGCTACCTAAGGCGTTACTGTATATCTCAGAGACTTCTGCACCAAATAGCAAAAACAATTTTGGCGTTATGGTCAGACGACTCTTCAAAAGCTCATGCGCACTTCGATGTCCAAATGAAATTTTTGATCTTTCCTTATCAAGGTTGTGAAAGGTAAAGCTATCCACAAGAAGTTCTCTACTAAACCTCTATAGTAGGAGATAAGTCCTAGGAAATTCCTGACTTCCGCCATAGTAGTCAAAATAGATCTCTCTCGTATCACCACAATCTTCACTGGATCTAAAGCAATACCCTCTCTACTAACCACATGACCAAAGGATGCCACCATTGTTATCCAAAACTCACACTTAGAAAACTTGGCATAGAGCTAACTCCTACTTAGGGTATCCAAAATAATACGCAAATGGTCTGCATGTTTCTCTTCTAACTGAGAGCATACTAGTATATCATCAATAAAGACTATAATAAATCTGTCCAAATACCGATGGCGCATTTGTTATACCAAACGACATCACGGTTAAATCATAATACTTGTATCGCATACTAAATGCTATCTTGGGAATATCACTTTCCTTAATTCTTAACTAGTAATAATCGGAATTCAAATCTAGCTTTGAATACATAGTTGACCCTACTAATTGATCAAACAAATCATTGATTCTTAAAATTGGATTCTTATTCTTCTTTGTCAGCTTATTCAATTCATGGTAATCTATATATAGACGCGAGCTTTCATCCTTCTTCTTTACAAAAAGGACCGGTGCACTCCATAAAGATGAACTCTAATGTATTTAGCCATGCTCCAGTAACTCCTGTAACTGAACCTTCAATTCCTTCATCTCTTTTATCATTATATGGAATAATGAGCATTACATAAGTTTTGCACCTAACACCAACTCAGTGGTGAAATCAATCTCTTGCTGAGGTGGAACTCCAGGACATCTTTCGGAAACACATCTACATACTCCAATACTAAAGGAACATTACTCAAACTACGCTTGGGCTCTAAATCCTCCAATAGTTTGAAGAATAACTCCACGCCTTTCCAAACCGCCTTGACTACTTAGAGAGCAGACATCAATATCTTACTTAATCCTCGCATACCAACAAAATTAGTCCCGCATTCGGTCTTTTGTCCTATTGTGATTTCCTTCAAAATGTAGATATTAATGCATTTGCACTACTCTGGAAGCCATTCCATTCGAAAGATTACGTCAAATGCTGATATCGGCAGTATTGACACTACCATTAATCCAAACTCATGACTTCATATCTCTACCGTCACACAACAAACTCTATTTCCATGTATCATGCACCCATAAGACAACAATGCTTCCAATATATCTTTCAATATGAATTAAGGCACTTAGGCACGCAATGCAAAGTCCTCAGATAGGAAGAAGTGAGAAGCCCCTATATCAAACAATGCTCTTGCTGGATAGTCTAGAATTTGGATAAAGCCTAATACAAACACGTTATACAAGCAATGCACAAGGTATCAAGTATATAAAGTAGTAAAAGTTGAACACTAAATCATACCTGTCACAACATCGATCAGTTTGATTGTAACATCCCACAAACAACCATACCCCTAGGAAGGTTTTGTCATGACTAAGTCATGACAAAGCTCTAAGAAGACCAAGAGGACCATGGGTGCCTAGGTAAATAGGTGAAGGCACCTTGGTCTGTAAATAGTAATTTTTGGGCACCTAAGCTAGGGTTTGTCCTTTGGCTCCTAGCATGAATACATGACCCCACCATATCACTCTCAACCTCATAGGTACCCTTTAAAGCCCATACAACCCATTTGGGGTCAACCTAAGGGGTCAAGTTAACTAGGGCCAATCCTAACACTAGTTAGGTCAAATTTCCCTAGACCTAAGATGATTACACTAAGGCACAAATGGGCTTGGGAGGTGGTAAGGGACTCAAGACACTCAGTTGACCAGTCAACCCTTTCCTTTGACCAAGTCAATACCCCTAAGTCAACCCTGGTCAAACCAAGCTCAAAAGCGGAGGAAAAGCTAAGCCTAACTTCAATCCAATTAGGCTAGGCCCAATTGTGATGGCCCACTAGCTACAACAAGTGGAAATTACCTAAAGAGCCATTCAGATTATGGAGGTGGTGACTAGGTGAGAGAAAGTGGAGATTTCATTTGAGGGAGGAGAGAGAAAGAGGGGGAAATAATGGAGAATGCAAAGAGGCTCCCCCATTCCCCTTCCCTAAGCTTTCATTCATCTCCCCTAACCTTTGGGAGGAGTTTGTCATCAATTTCAGTCAGCCCAGCATAGGAGAGGGCACCAATCCACCATGGTTAACACCTACTTCATGGCCATTAAAGGCCATTCAAGGAATTCCTCTCCCACTCCCAAAAATAACCCCTCCATCAGCTTTAAAAGCTTCCAAGTAAACAAAATGAATGGTTACATTACTGGTTTTGGTGGAGGATTGAGAATTCGAGAAGAAAAAGATTTAAGATCATCGGCCATGGCACATCCCCACCACACACGCCGCCAAGCCCGCCTGTAGGTCTAATCTTCTTCCTTCTCCTCTATGTTAGATCTGTAGATCTTTAGGCGGAGAAATCGGGCTCAATAGAGCCCAATTAGTGAGGAGAAAACTAGTAAATTTACATGAAAACTCAACGCCTCGGTTCGCAGGAAACGGCCCCTCCGGCGGCCGTGCCGCCGTGAGGCGACAGCCACCACCTCAACGAAGGTGGTGGTGGCGGTGGCCGACCAGTGAAGTGGTCGGGTGGCCAGGAATTGGAGCTTAAAAGTGCTCCAGTAAGAAACAATCCTGGCCCTTTGCTCATCTAAGATGATGACCGGGAGCCGTTGCATTGAGATTGATCTGATAAGCGCAGGCCAAACTTTTTAATTTTAAAAATATTTACATTATGTCACACTTTTACAGTCACATTGTTTTAATTATTAAAAATAGCTAGATGTATTTTCTTTAAATATTTCAAACATAAAAAACCTAGCCCTGGGTGTCTATTATAATACAAAATTTGAATCAACCCATTTGGACCACTGGATTTCCCTCAGCACATTTTTTGGTGCAAGGTGTCCAAAGGCTAACTAGAAATTAAAATGAGTGTCCCTAGTGGCCCACTCAGTCAAATGGCCTGAAATTTTGACCAGAGGCTATTCTGTCCATGTCCCACAATATATCCAAAAATCAGAATCTTTGGAGATGATTTTACTATAGTTATTGTAAAAAAATTAAAAATCTATACATTTGATTAAATTAGGGTCTATGGGCCTCAAATTTCCTCCAAACTCCGGCGGATGACCAAAGGGGTCATCCTAGGCCTATTAAAAAAAGTATAAGCCAATTTGGATTTGATTTAATAGGGTATATTGGTGGGTAAAGTTGGTCTTTTAAAGGTAATCGGTCTAGTTCTTCAATAATGCACTTAGAGTGGTTGAGTAATCAACCCTCCAACTAAATAAGGTAAAACCTTGGCCCCTGACATATTATCACTTGAAACATCTCTTGGAATAATTTTAGGAGGATTTAGGGTTGGAATACCATGAAACCATAGTTCAAACCTTAGGGCTGCCTTATAGGGTTAGTGAAGGTTATAGGGTCATATCTTCAAGTCTTGGCTCAAGACTTTATAGGTAGTTTCATAGGGTGTAGAAACACCATGAACAATTTAATTAGAATTTTTATCAGTATTTCTTCCTCTTAAATCACATATTAGTTAAAGTATGTACATTCCTATCAAGTATTGATACATGTCATAGCAGTATTGAATGATTATGAAACTTTAGTAAAGGGCATAAATTTATTTTATTTATGTTTGTAAAGTTTATTGTTATTTTTGGATGAAAAATGTAAGTATCTTATTTATAATTTAAGAAATTGTGATTAGGAAAATAATTTGTTTCAAAACAAACTAAGTACTGGAAAATTAAGAGAACTTGACAAGTAAACTTTTTTGCCACAATAATGTCTTGTTAAATTTATTGTATTTTTTGGAAGTAATTAAGTAGTGTTTCCTTCACAAAGTTCCCAAGGAGATGTTTTACTCATTAATTTATTTATGTGGCAAGAAGAATTAGATGATAATGAAATTTTGGCCTTGACACTTTTTTATCATTAGTGACCTATGGTAATTTTATTATAATTTTTGGATGATAAAATCTTGTAGTTCCTTTGTTAATTATAATTTTAATCAAAAAATTTATATTTTGGTTTATGATAGAAATCATTTCTGGAAAATTAGGAAAATCATATCTTATTGTTATTTAGTCAATAAGAGTGTGTGGAAATTATGGTGTGATCATTGCATGTCCGAAACTTATACTTCATGTTCAAAGTCTTAGGATTCTTGATTTAGGGAAAATTATTTAAAGGCAGATTTGATTAGGAAAAATGCCAAATTCTGGATTTGGGCACAGCATGTCATGTTAGACACCTAGAAATAATCCTAAGGTTGTTGACAAAGTAATTTGGGGTATTCACTTTCATACACTTAAGTTAGTTCATTTGTTCTGCATACAACGGAATGAAGTATTTAGGGTAAAATTGTAGGCCTCACATGGGTGGAATTATAGTAGGTGCACCTAGTTGGGTGGAGTCTTGATATGGTCACCCTTAGGGCCAAATTTTAGGTAGTTAGGGTGTCAAAGAGATAGAGTTGTGCTCGGGGCTGACGAAGTAAAATCTTTGCCCTAAGGATGGTAATCCACTTAGAGTTAGCTAAAGAGCAATGTGGGATAGGGTTGGTAAAAATTAGTTACCCATAAAAATAAGTTCCTTGAGAAAGGGATATTTGGGCTTCATCCCATCATAGTTCGTAGTGCCCTCGAGAGCCCTACACCGGTCATGCCCTGGGCAGTCCAAGGTTAACCCTTAACTATAATAATACGCAGACTAAAAGAGTAATCAATAATAAACCACCATCACTTGCACTCATCCCATCATTACGGGAGAATAGTTGGTTTAGATTCACGAGCGGAGGACTCAGTGTTTGATTGAATTGGTGGCTTTGATTGGTGAGATGATGTCTTAGAAGCTCCTTATAACATGTGTGCATGTGCATTAAGTGGTGGGTCCTCGTTATTGGGCGATCGTTCACACTGATGTTGATATGTTGAATAGGCATGTGTAAGTATTCACTTAGCCCATAAAAGACTGGAGGATTGGCCAGCACTAGTACAAGAGACTCCATAACACCTAATTGTGGGTGTACCGAGTTATACGCAAGGTCTAGGTTAGGTAGTGTGAATACTGGCCTAGGAGTGGGGAGGCCCAACCCACTACTTCAATTTTCCACAACGAGAGGTACCTGAGAGTTTTGCTAACCCCAAACAAGGGAACTTAAGGTCTATGTGCATAAAGTTGGGTGGGTGCGTTGCACTTGTGTGAAACATATTATCTAGCATGCATAACATTTCATGTCATACATAACTTGCGTAAAACCACTACCCCTAACGTATAAATTATTATGGGATCTTTTATACGTTAGGACTTGCAAAATGACCCCTTAACTATAAGTCTGCATTGTCATTCTTATAAGCAAAGGTTACTTTCTCTGTGATGATAGATAGTTGTTCTACCTTTACTTTGATCTGTTGTTTTCATTATGCTGCTACTTTTACTACCTGTTTATTTATATACCTGTCATTACTATGATAGATACTTTTAGCATATAATAGATAGTCCACATCCAATTGCTCTTGCTTACTCTCCACTGTTGGTACTTCCCTTTCCTCCTCTCCCGCACAGTACCTAGGTGTCACAGTGGAGTGGAGGGGATCAATACTTAGTTTAATCTAATAGCCTGATGGGCATAACACCAGGGACTCCACCATCCGGGGAACCAGTACATCTAGGAGGAGGTGAACTAGCTTAGTCTAGGTGTGGCAGCAGCAGCAACAGTCATGGGATCAGTGAGTGACTTGTAGCTTTATTTCCGCGAGCGTTATGTAGTGAGGACTATATGTACTGGGCAGGAGACCTTTTTATCTTTCCTATCAGACTTATTATTTCATGTTGATCTGCTTTTGAATTTGTGGATATATATATATTGCATGTGATGGTGGATCTGTTTATCTCAATGGATTCCACTCCTTTTCTTTTGTGTATACACTCGAGTGTTTGTCGGCAGAATCGGAGAATTATGGCAATGACCTCCTCGGGAGTTTGTATCACCACAAAGCGGCGTTTCTAGCCATAAGACCCTGTGCAAAAATGAAATGGGGTCTTACAACTAGTATTAGAGGGAAACCTCAACCCAAAGAAAAGAAGTCCACAAATGTTGGGACAGCTCCGCTCGAGTTTAGTTTGGGACAAACTAAGCAGCGGAAGCTATGGTGTGCTTATAAATGGAATCACAAGCAACAGTCCACTCTTAACTAGATTTTAGTCAATCACCTTATCAAAATACCCTTCCTTTTAGAACTTATAACGAACCCTAACCTTTGAACAGGAAACACCTCTGGTTCAGAATATTGTTCCACCCCCGCCATTTCCCACTCTATTCCATCAATTGGAGATGGGACAGACACTGACTGTTATCAGCGAGGCTTTTAAGGCACAACAGGCTCCAACTTCTCAACCAAATCCGAGGGCAAATTAGTTGAGTGCCTTTTGAGGCCTCTCCCCTCCATCATATCTGGGGACGGAGTATGTCGTATGGATAGAGGAATGGTTGGACATCATCCACAAGATGTTGGCTGGGATACGACGCCTGGCTGATATGGTTGTATCCTTAGTTGTTTCATGCTTGGAGTCCCATGCTAAGAGGTGGTGAAATTACCTTCTAGACACCACCTATGCAGGATTTGAGGGAACATACATCACTTGGGATGAGTTCAAGACAGGGTTCTTGGAGCACTTTATGACATAGTCTGCGAGAGAAGAGCTAAAGGACAGATTCCTTCAGTTAAGGCAGGGCAGCAGGCCAGTTTTGGAGTACTACTGGGAGTTTACTCACCTGGCTTACTTTGTAGATTCATACCAGCTGGATTATGTTGGCTACGCAAAGAGGTTCTACAAGGGCCTTCAGGACGACTTGAGACATGCCCTCCTTTTTATTTCTTATGGTAGCCTGGCCCGGATCCTTGAGATGGCAAAGAATTTGTAGGCGGACCAGCTTATGGTTCGCGGTAGGGGAAAAAGACCGACAGACGACACGATTATTGGTGGCAGGAGGGAATAATAGAGGAATCAGAGAAATGGAGATCAACCCCGCCCTAAGCATAGAGATGAGCAGAGGGATCCAGAAGTATTAGCCCCTCCAGTCATTACAAATGCGGGAGATTCAAAGGCAAGATGATAGGGCACCTCCCCCGCCAATGTGCTACCACTGCCACCAGCCTGGACACATTTAGATTAACTACCCCAAAAGATAGGCACCACTAACAGCACCTCAAGCTGCTCCACCTGCTCTACAGCTCGAGGGCCAGAGATGTGGTGGAGGACGTAGTTTCCAAGGCGGTGACCGTCGGCCGGATAGAGATCAGATGTATAATTTGGATCTTGCTCAACCCCGGTACCCGGATAGGGTTATAGCAGGTAATCTAACAATTTAATTTCCTATCCTTCATTTCCCCTAAATAATAGAACTGGTATTAAAATGGTAGAACTAAGGAAGAATACTATACAACTAACCACCAAGATTGTTTATCAAATTAAGGAATAGTAACGGTATGTGGCAAGCCATCCCATACCTTATTCGACACGGGAGCATCTCACAACTTCATCGTGGAGGATTTTGTCAAGGACTTGGACTAGGTCCAACATTTTACGGGAGTCACCAGGAGGGGTGCGTCTTCCCAATGGGACAGAGACCCTATCATCTACAAAATGCCTTCTAGAGGTTATAATCGACGACCTAATATTCGAGTCTCCGGCGACGATCTTGAACATGCGGAATTTGATCTTGTCTTGGGAATGACATGGCTCACCTGGAACCATGAACAGATTAATTTCCTAGCAAGGAAGGCCGTGCTGAGATATGGTGACACCCACGTGACCTTTAAAGGTACTATCCCGGTCTCCCACTGTCTGCTTTCTTCTATCCAGACCGTCAAGGCCCACCTGTAGGGGGTGAGGTTTATCAGGTGTGGTTTTAGATGATCGAGGAAGATACTTCTATCTCCAACATTTCAGTGGTATGGGATTTCGTTGATGTCTTCCCAGAGAAGCTGTCAGGACTGCCACCGCACCGTATGAAGGACTTTTGGATCCAGCTAGTGCTGGGAGCTAAGACCGTATATAGGGCTCTATATCGGATGGCCCCAAAGGAGCTAGTGGAATTTTGGAGCCAGCTGCAGGAGTTGGTTGAAGCCAAGTTTGCCAGACCAAGCTCCTCGCCGTGGGGGAGCCCCAGTATTGTTTGTAAAGAAGATGGATGGGACTCTCAGACTATGCATAGACTACATAGGACTGAACAGGCTGACGGTACGAAACACGTACCCATTACCGAGAATAGACGAGCTTTTTGACCAGCTAGAGGGAGATCACTAGTTCTCGAATCTAGATTTGAGTCGGGATATTATCAGCTCCAGATCCAGGAGGAGGACATTCTAAAGACCGTATTCAGTAGCCGGTATGGTAATTATGAGTTAACGGTAATGCCATTTGACCTCATAAATTCACCTTCCACATTTATAAGTCTGATTAACAAAGTATTCGAGGCCTACCTTGATGTCTTCGTCATCATGTTTATAGAAGAAATCCTAATCTTCTCGAAGACAGAGGAGGAGCATGCATGATACTTGGCATTAACTCTGGAGAAACTCTGGGAGCACAGTCTATATGTAAATTTCAGTAAATGCCAGTTCTGGTTGAGGTGGCCTTTCTAGGTCACATTATCATTAGAGCAGGGTAAGCAGTAGATCCGGTAAAGTTCCAAGTAGTGTGAGATTGGCCGCCACTAAAGCCGGCATCCAACATATGAAGTTTCCTAGGACTTGTCGGATACTACCAGAAGTTCATAGAGGAATTTTCTCGAATTTCCCTACCACTTACATCCCTGACGAAGAAGAATACACCATTTGTATGGACGCTGTAGTGCGAGTCTGCCTTCTAGGTGCTGAAGCGTCGGCTTGCCTTGGATCCTATCCTTGCCCACCCCTCTGGGAAGGAAGGATTCCAAGTTTAAATCGACGCATCCTACCAAGGAATGGGTGATGTCTTGATGTAGTACGGACACATGATAGCCTATGCTTATCGCTAGCTGAAGAAGAGTGAACAAAACTACCCTGTACATGATCTGGAGATGGGGGCAGTAATTTTTTCGTTGAAGATCTTGCAACATTACCTCTATGGAGTACATTGTGAAATCTTCTCCGATCATAAAAATCTTAAGTACGTGGACATGCAGAAGGAGTTAAACATGTACTAGAGACGATGGGTGGAGTTCATTTTCGATTATCAGTACCTGATGCACTACCGCTGAGGGAAGGCAAACGTAGTAGCAGATGAGCTTAGCAGGAGATCTACCACAGCAGGAGCTGAACCCAAGATGATGGCCATGGAGCTAGTTTGGATGTTGGAGGATACAGATAACTTTGGTGTCCACGATAGATCCCAAACGATATGAGGAGTACTTAGCATCGATGAGCGTTACCAGGGACACATAGGATCACATCAGAGATGGGTAAAGGCAGGATGTTAAACTAAAGCCAATATTCAAGGATTTGGAGGCTGGAACAGCTGGAAATTATGCATTGAAGGAGGGCCTAGTGTGCTTCAGAGGCAGAGTATATATACCAGTAGGAGGTCAGATATGTGAAGGTATTTTAAATGAAGCACACACTAGTAGGTACTCAGTGCATCCCGAGATCACAAAGATGACGACAGATCTGAAGAGGACCATGTACTGGCCGAGTTTGAAGAAGGAGATCACCTACTACGTGATTCATTGCGATACTTGTCAACTCGTAAAGGCTGAACGTAAAATCCCGGTGGGATTTCTGCAGCCACTACAGTTGCTAGAGTGGAAGTTCGATTACATCGCGATGGAGTTTATACATGGACTCCCTCGTTCCCATACAAATGATTCGGTATGGGTGATTTTTTACAGACTGACTAATGTTGCCCGATTTATCCTAGTAAAGAAGGACACTCTCGTCAAAGTTCTAGTACGGAGATTTCTTGAGTACTTCGTCCGATTTTAAGGTGTACCAAGGACAATCGTATCAAATCGAGATGGATGATTTATGTCTAAGGAGTGGAGAGAAGTTCAGGCTTACTTGAGCTCTCGACTGACTTTTAGCACCGCATTCCACCACCAGACGGATGGGCAAACGGAGCATACAAACCGGACGTTAGAGTATCTCTTATGTCTATGTATCCTGGATTGTGAGGAACCATAGTAAAGACTGTTGCCGTTTATCGAGTTTTCTTATAACAACAGTCATCAGTATAGTATAGGCATGGCTCCCTATGAGGCACTATATGGACGGATATGCGGGACTCCACTATCCTGGATCTAGGATAAGGATCCGGATGTGTTTTTCTCGGAGTTTATGGAGGACCTAGATGCTCAGATACGACTGATTCAAGATAGAATGTTGGAGTCCCAGAGTAGACAGGACAAATACTATGATGTGCGGCATTGTTAGGTGGAGTTTTGGGTTAGTGACCGAGTATTCTTGAATATACGGCCGATGCATGGAGTCTCGCGGGTGCACAAGCGAAAGTAGATCAGTCCAAGATACATGGGGCCTTATAGGATTCTGGAGAGAATCAACCCCTTGGCCTATAGACTAGAGCTACCACCCGAGTTGGCAGGATTGCATGACGTCTTCTACGTCTCTTATCTTAGAAGGGCTCTCCTACGGACAGATCATCAAATTTCCACTACGGCTGGCCTGGTAGCATCTGACCGATCAGTCTACTTGAAGCTAGTCAGAATAGATGATACAGAGGAATGAGTCCTTTGGCGGAAGAAGGTTCCGTTGGTATAGGTCCTGTGGTCAAATCATAGACATGAGGATCACACTTGGGAGCCTTTGGACCTTATATAGTAGAATTATCCGGAATTCTTCCCGGTAGGTACAACCTTAACTACTTAAGAATTTTGTATTCTTTAAATTTTAGTGCAAACCCCATAGGCCTAACCTTAATTTTAGGGACAAAATTTTGTTTTGATGTATTGGGATTTGTAACATCCCACAAACAACCAGACCCCTAGGAAGTTTTTGTCATAACTAAGTCATGACAAAGCTTTAAGAAGACCAAGAGAATCATGGGTGACTAGGTAAATATGTGAAAGCACCTTGTTCTGCAAATAGTAATTTCTGGACACCTAAGCTAGGGTTTGGCCTTGGGCTCCTAATATGACTACATGACTCCACCATACCACTCTCAACCTCATAGGTACCCTTTAGAGCCCATACAACCCATTTGGGGTCAACCTACGGTGTCAAGTTAACCAGGGCAAAACCAAACCCTAGTTAGGTCAAATTACCCTAATTTGACCTAAGATGATTACCCCAAGGCACAAATGGGCTTGGGAGGTGTCAAGGGACTCAAGACACTCAATTAACCAATCAACCCACTCCTTTGACCAAGTCAACACCCCTAAGTCAACCCTGGTCAATCCAAGCTCAAAAGTGGAGGAAAAGCTAAGCCTAACTTCAATCCAATTTGGCTAGGCCCAATTATGATAGCCCACTAGCTACAATAATTGGAAATTACCTAAAGAGCCACTCAAATTGCGGAGATGGTGACTTGGAGAGAGAATGTTGAGATTTCATTTAAGGGAGGAGAGAGAAAGACGGGGATAATGGAGAATTCAAAGAGGCTCCCCCATTCCCCTTCCCTAAGCCTCCATTCATCTCCCCTGACCTTCAGGAGGAGATTGCCATCAGTTTCAGCCAGCCAATCATAGGAGAGGGAACCAATCCACCATGGTTGAACACCTCCTTCATAGCCATTAATGGTCATTCATGGAATGCCTCTCCCACTCCCCAAAACAACCCCTCCATCAGCTTTAAAAGCTTCCAAGCAATCAAAACGAATGGTTACATAACTGGTTTAGGTGGAGGATAAAGAATTCAGGAAGGAATAGAATTGAGTTCGTCGGCTATGGGACATCACCACCACACATGTCGTCATGCCCACCTGTAGGTTGAATCCTCTTCCTTCTCCTCTGTGTTAGATCTGTAGATCTTTAGGTGGAGTAATTGGGCTCAATCTAGTCAGATCAGTGAGGAGAAAACGAGTAAATTTCCATGAAAACACAACCCCTCTAGTTCGTAAGAAACGGCCCCTCCGGCGGTCGTACCACCGTCAGGTGATAGCCACCATTTCAGTGAAGGTGGTTGTGGCAGTGGGCGACCAGGGAGGTGGCCGTGTGGCCGGGAATTGGAACTTAAAAGTGCTCCAGGCAGAAGAAATTCTGGCCCTTATCTAATCGGGGATGATAACTAGGAGCTGTCGGATTGAGCTTGATATGATAAGCACATGCCAAATGTTTAAATTTTAATAATATTTACATTCTGTCACACTTTATCAGTCACTTTATTTTAATTATTAAAACTAGCTATAGGTATTTTTTGTAAATATGCCCAACATAGAAAACCTAGTTATGGGTGTCTAGTTTAATAGAAAATTTAAATCAACCCATTTTGACTATTGGATTTTACTCAGCACACTTTTAGATGCAAGGTGTCCAAAGGCTAACCAAAAATTGAAATGAGTGCCCCTAGTGGCCCATTCAATCAAATGGCCTGAATTTTCGACCATAGGCTGGTCTGGCCATGACCCACAACATATCCAAAAATCAGAGTTTTTGGAGAAGATTTTTTTTATAGTTTTTGTAAAAATTTAATAATCCATACATTTGATTAAATTAGGTTCTATGGGCCTCAAATTTCCCCCAAACTCTGGTGGATGACCAGAGGGGTCTTCCTATGCCTATGAAAAAAATATCAGCCCATTTGGAGTTGACTTGATTGGGTATATTGGTGGGTAAAGTTTGCCATTAAAAGGTAATAGGCCTAGTTCTTCAATAGTAGAGCGGTTGAGTGATCAACCCTCCAACTAAACAAGGTAAAACCTTAACCCCTGACATATTTCACTTGAAATATCCCTTGGAATAATTTTAGAAGTATTTATGGTTGGAATACTATGAAATCCTAGTTCAAACCTTGGGGATGCCTTTTAGGGTTAGTTAAGGTTATTGGGTCATATCTTTAAGTCTTGGCTCACGACTTTGCAAGTAGTTTCATAGGGTGTCAAAACACCATGGACAATTTAATTAGAATTTTTATGAGTATTTATTCCCCTTAAATCACTTATTAGTTAAAGTATGTACATTCCTCTCAAGTACAGATACATGTCATTGCAGTATTGAATGGTCATGAAACTTGGGTAAATGGCCTAAATTGATGTTATTTATGTTTGCAAAGTTGATTGTAATTTTTGGATGAAGAATTTTGTTACCTTCTTTATAATTCTAGAAATTTTAATTATGGAAATAATTGGTTTCAGGACAAACTGAGTACTGGAAAATTATGAAACTTGGCCAGTAAATTTTTTAGACCACAATAATGCCTTGTTAATTTTATTGTAATTTTTGGAAGTAATTAAGTAGAGTTTCCTTCACAAATTGTCCTAGGAGATGTTTTACTCATTAATTTATTTATGTGGCAAGAAAAATAGATAATGATGAAATTTAGGCTGTGACACTTTCTGATCATTAGTGACCTATGGTAATTTTATTATAATTTTTGGATGAAGAAATCTTGTAGTCCCTTTGTTAATTATCATTTTAATCAAAAAGACTATAATTTTGTGTATGATAGAAATCATTTCTGGAAAATTAGGAAACTCATACCTTGATGTTATTTAGTCAATAAGAGGCTGTGGAAATTATGGTCTGATCATTGCATGTCAGAAACTTATACTTCATGTTCAAAGTCTTAGTATTCATGATTTAGGGAAAATTATTTAAAGGCTGATTTGATTAGGAAAAATGCCAAATTCTGGATTTGGGATCAACATTTCATGGTTGACCCCTAGAAACAATCGTAAGGTTGTTGACAAAGTAAATATGGGTATTCACTTTCATACACTTAAGCTACTTCATTTGGTATGACACAGCGAAATGAAGTGTTCAGGGTAAAATTATAGGCCTCACATGGGTAGAAATATAGTGGGTGCACATAGTTGGGTGGAGTCTTGATAAGGCCACCCTTAGGTCCAAATATCAGGGAGTTGGGTGTCAAAGAGATAAAGTTGTGCTCGGGGAAGATGAAGTATCATCTTCGCCCTGAGGATGGTAATCCACTTAGAGTTAGCTAAAGAACAATGTGGGATAGGGTTGGTAAAAAGTAGTTACCCATAAAAATAAGTGCCTTGAGAAAGGGAGCTTTGGGCTTCAGCCCATCGTAGTTCCTAGTGCTCTCGAGAGCCCTTCACTGGGCATGCCCTGGGCAGTCCAAGGTTAACCCTAAACTGTAAGAATAAGCAGACTAAAAGAGTAACCAATAATAAACCACCATCACTTGAACTCATCCCATTATTTTAGGAGGATAGTTGGTTTAGATTCATGAGTGGAGGACTCGGTGTTTGATAGAATTGATGGCTTTGATTTGTGAGCCAATGGCTCGGAAGCTCCTTATAACATGTGTGCATTTGCATTAAGTGGTGGGTTCTCGATATTGGACAATCATTCACACCGACGTCGATATGTTGACTCGATAAGTATAAGAGACTTTGTAGCACCTAATTGTGGGTGTACCGAGTTGTACGCAAGGTCTAGTTTGGGTAGTGTTAGGTACTTGAGAGTTTAGCTAACTCCAAACGAGGGAACTAAAGCTTAGTGTGTATAGAGTTGGGTGGGTGCGTTGCACTTGTGTGAAATATATTATCTAGCATGCATAACATTTCATGTCATACATAACTTGCGTAAAACCTCTACCCCTAACGTATAAATTATTATGTGATCTTTTATACATTACGGCTTACAAAATGGCCCATTAACTTATAAGTCTGTATGGACATTCTTATAAGCTAAGATTACTTTCTCTGTGATGATAGTTAGTTGTTCTACCTTTACTTTAAACTGCCATTTTTATTATGTTGCTACTTTTACTACCTATTCATTTATATACTTTTCATTACTTTGATAGATACTTTTAGGATATAATAGATAGGGTCACTGTCACCTACTCTCCTTACCCTCCACTTTTGGTACTTCCCTTTCCTCCTCTCCCGCACAGTTCCTAGGTTTCGCAAGGGAGTGGAGGGGGATCAAAACTTAATTTAATCTAACGACCTGATGGGAATAACACAAGGGGCTCCAGCACCCGGGGAACCAGCACATCTAAGCGGAGGTGAACCATCCTAGTTCGGGTGTGGCAGCAGCAGCAGTTATGGGATTAGTGAGTGACTTGTAGCTTTACTTCCGCGAGCGTTATGTAGTGAGGACTATATGTACTGGTAGGAGCCCCTTTTATCTTTCCTATCAGACTTGTTATTTCATGTTGATCGGATTTTTAATTTATGTGGACTTATATATATTGCATGTGATGGTGGATTGGTTTATCTATATGGATACCGCTCCTTTTCTTCTATGTATAAACTCGAGTGTTTGCCGTTAGAATCGGAGATTTGTGGCGTGACCTCCTCGAGAGTTAGTGTCACAACAAAGCAGCGTTTCTGGGCATAAGACTTGTTGCAAAAAATGGGGTCTTACATTGATAGCCTATTGCCGGCCAAGATTGTACACTCGGGGCTGAGCTAGATTATCATGGAATGTAGTTGACTCCACCACCTTCCCTTTCTCCACGTACGACACACCCATTGTTTTCCCCGTCTTTGGAGGACCAACATTACCATCACGAGCAAAATTTGCCACCTGGCGCAAGTATAACAATAGAGCGGACATCGTCTAGTAATTGCTTAAGAAATAATAGAAGAAGCTGGTTCCAAAAACCTCGACTTCTTCCTCTACCAGTTGTACCCAGTCTTTGCAGAGCTCTGTACCTTGTGTAAGACCCCCCTCCCGGAAGACAAAACACGGCACGAGAGGGGTCTTATACCTAGAATAGCCGCCTTGCGGTAACACTAACACTCAGGTCAGCCTGTACTACAAGATGCCTATCCTGTCGGCTACAACCAATATCAACACGTAAATGCCAACCCAACCATAATAATATAAAGAAGTCAATCCACACTAAGCATGAGTCCATAAGTACAGAAAAAGAGAAGCTAAACAAGCTTCTACATAATCAGAGTACGTAAATAGAATTGCCCCGAAAGGCTACAACAAAATCTCTCTCACTCACATCTGTAACCGACGGTAGCGACGGTACCGTCCCCTCAGGCCCTATAGTCCTAGCCTGGCTGTCCAGCTGCATAGTCTGCTGCTCCACCTGCGGGGTTTCTTCCTAAAAAGGAAGACGTAGCAACCGTTAGTCATAAAGACTAAATGGCTTCACATCCGCTCCCCCGGCGACTCCTCGGCACCAGGCGGAGAATGGAACAGGTACAATTTATAAAACAGTAGTACAAGCAGGTGAAGTAAGTATACAAGTCATAAGTAGCAATATAAGTAGTGTATAAATGAACAACCTCTTAATCTATAGCAGTAAAAGAGTATCATGTTATAACAGTAAGTAACTCAACTTATATTGATGCCCATACAAGCATATAAGTTGAGGGTCGTTCAGTAGTAAGTAACTCATCGTATAGGAGTGCCCATACAAACTTATACGATGAGGGTCTTGTATATGTAATGAAGTGCAATGCTATGTATGCAATGCAATGACACACCCATGATCAAGCACATGCAACCGCTATGTCGACACAGACTTATAGTTCCCACTATTCAAGCATGTAGCTAACCTCTCAGGCGTCATCCGTCGTGGCCAAACGGTGATAGTAGAGCGGGCATCTCCACTACTAGGCTGGTCTCCACACTACCTGGCCTAGGCCTCCGTACGCCTCAATGCTAAGAACACAACAGCGGAGCTCACATGTGTACTACGGCTCTGCGGGTTCTCTTGGGTAAATGTGCACCAAGATCCTAGCCCCGAACTGGCCTAAGGTATGACACGGAAGGAGCCCCGGAAATGAGCACGAGGACAAAGCCGAACCCTTCACTTGGCACAGAAGGAGCCTCGGTACGTGAACACCGAGGACCAAGCCCAACCGCCCAAGGTCTAACTGTCAACTCCCATCGGTGTGATGATTGGCGAGCCCATAGACCTGCCACACTATCCTTAAACCGGGATTACGACACCGCGTGTCGACTCACACCACATGCAATTCCACAATATCGTGGCATGGAAGGAGCCTCGGGACATGAACACCGAGGACCAAGCCCAACCATCCATCAAATACGGAAGGAGCCTCGGGACCTGAACACCGAGGACCAAGCCCAACCGTCCAACTTTTCTCATCTCAACCTCATTCCAACTAGTGACGGTCAGCACCGCACTTGTTAACTTCCACAATGCTACCCGTAGGGAGATGACACTCTAAGCATTGGATTACTAATTCCCTTTTATCCATTCAACATACATCATGGTCATATTTAAATCATTTATACGCCCTTCCAAATGAATTCAACATGATATAGATAATGAGCATCAATATACATCTACCAATTTATATCAGGCTCTTTCCTTAAATTAATCTTGTCCACAAGTCATTATACGAATTCAGATTTATAGCATCAACTTATCATATCACTATGATTATTATGTCAAAAGAGTTCACCCAAACCTCGAGTTGGATCGCAACATTAAATTCCACCGAATCGAATTCCACATTACACAGCCCAGAATTTAGGTGCAGGCTTAATCCGGGCAGCAACTTCTACCAAGGATTCCCGTGGCTACAGAAATCCGACGAGTGCGTGTAATAACTCGTTGGAAAGATAATTTCAAGGGCTACAACTTTCGGGTTTAGTCAAAAGCCCAGATTTTATCGCATCACACCAGAAATTCACTCGAAGCCTGCTGCGTACAGGATAAAGATTTCCTGGGTGGAATTTCCCCCAATCGCAGCAGATTCGAACTGACTTTCCTGTGGCTATAGGTATCGCCTGGAAATGTGCAACCACTCGTTGGAAAGATAATTTTGAGGGATATGACTTTTAGGTTGAGCTGAAAACCCAGATATGACCAGAACCTCTCAGAAACTGGCCACGAAGATCGCTGCGTGCAGAAATCAGATTTCTGCACGCATCTTAAGATGAGATGAACGGCATCCGTTCATCTTCCTCCTTGCACCAATCTCCCAAAAACTCCTCCAGAAATTTGTCCACCCTTATTCACCCTCACGAAGCCATATTTCTCCACGAATCCCTCTCTCATCTTCACTTGAATGATAAGGAGGATGAAGACACCTAAACCTAGATTAACAAATCTAGGCATGGCTTTCCCTAGGAAATCATATCCTCACCATCAAGACTCTATGGAGTCGATATCTCTCCTAGAATATAACTACGGATCTAGCACCAAGGGAGAGGGGAGGAAGCTCACCTCATTTCCGGCCATTGATCTAGTCATCCTCCTCCGCGGCATCAGTTGATGTTGTTCTTCACGGCAAAGGAAGGAGAGAGAGAGAGAGAGAGAGAAAAGGCCGCCTCCACGAGCTTCGACAGATTCCCTTGGCTCTGTCAGTTTCGCGAGGTCCGCGATGACGGCAAGGTCAACCGGCAAAAATGGTTAGGGTTCGGCTTTATCTTCCCTTATAAACCGATGTATTAGGTTAAATCCCTTCTGCCACGTGTCACCCTCTGATTGGACCGCCCAAATTAGGTCTTACTTGAAATGACCGGTCCAAGGAATCATCCAGCACGAGTCCAGAAGTCCGGTTCAGTCAGCCTGTACAAGCCGGCGAATCTGCTTGGCGAAGAAAACGCACAAGTCAAATTCGACGGGAATCAACTGTCATTTTTGACGATCGGTGAGAATCGTCGGGCATTCTCGACGAATTCGCCGTGTATCATCAATGATACCCGGCGAATTTCACTTAGCCAACTAATCGGAAATCTTGGCATTGAGTGCGTTGAGTATCAGTCAGTGATACTCAACGATCGATGGGTATCACCGGGCATTCTCGACGATCGGTGAGAATCGTCGGGCATTCTCGACGAATTCGTCGGGTATCAACAATGATACCCGGCGAATTTCCCTTAGGCGATTTCCTTTCGATCCGTTGGATATCACTCAACCCTATACTCCATTCAACGCACTTGACACCTTTTGCCAGTGCACCCCAAGCCCGAGTCAAGTCTCTTGACTCAGAACTCGTGCGAGGGGCCTAGCGCGAATTGGGACGTTACACCCTGAACTCTGGATTTTTCACCACCAAGTCCTTCTTATATTGGACCCACTTCATATACTGCTCCAAGGATCAGACAGTATTCACCATGGTCAGAAATCCAAGCATCATTTGACCTAATATAAGTAACCTCAGATCATCCCGCAAATCTTCATAAAACTCGTTGGTCTTTCGCTACTCATCAAAAAATGTGGAGCCTGTATTTCTCCCAAGTTTTTCAAACTAATGCAAATAGTCATCCACCAAACTTTCACCTTGAGTCAACCTATAAAACTTGTTCTCCATCGTAATCTTTTGCACAGAAGGGAGATACCTTGCTAGAAATAGTCTAAAGAACTCCTCCATTGAGACCTTAGTCAGTTTCCTGCCCACTAACTTATGTAACTCTAGCTCATCCCATTAAAGCCTCGCCTCTCCATCCAACAAGAAAGTAGCTAAGTTGAATTTCTGTCCTTCCTCCGTCTGTGTTGCCTCCAATTTTCTCTTTATCCTCAAGAGCCAATCTTTAGCTTGAGTTGGGGATCCAGTACCCACAAACATAGGAGAATTGAAGCTTAGAAAGTGCTTTAGTTTCTTATTCGTCGCTCGTATTATCATTAATGGTTTTTTAACCACTTGCCTCACCACCACTGGCTCAACAACGACAACTGGCTCTAAGGCCACTATTGGAGTAGGAGGTTGTATCAGCCTTCCTGGTTGCGCATTGATCATCGCTAAGATGATTTCAACAATTAATCAAACAGTCTCCATAGAAGAAGGAGGAGTAGGCACATCAGCTGGTGCACTACTCACCGTATAGTGCTAGGGTTGAGATTGCACCACACCACTGCTAGTCACCTATAATCATGAAACACACAATTAAGCGACGATTAACATTTGCAAATAGCAATCATAAAAACACACAGGTTCATCAAACAAGTGTATTTTTCATTCAGAAGTGCAACATTTATGTGTTATTTCAAGTTATAATGGCGACATACACACACACACATGCTCACCGCCCCGAAAAATAATTTGACCATGAAATTGAAAAGGAAGGGATCTACACCAGGAACTGATACCAAATTATAACACCAAGCCTGTCACGAAGAATATAACATAAGGTCTGATTGGAGTTCCACACCATATTAATCGAACAGACAATGGGGTTATAAAATGAAACCAAGAATCCATGTAACCTAACACAGAGTTACATTCTTGCAGAAGAAATTTAAAATAAAAAGAACCCACCATTGGGAATGTCCATTATATATAAATATTAGGGAATGATAGTACATATAAGTTTGGCCTTAAGGCCTTACAAACTTCTTTAATTTTTACACTACAATGATTTACATACATTGGCACGCAGGCCAGTAATACATAAAAGCCATAAACAAGCACTTGGTCCTTCGAGGGCAAGCACAACATTAGGGATTCAGCTTGCTATTTCCCATTTGGCTCACCAACACCTAAAGAAGTACATTTAACAAAGATGTGTCAAAACAAAACATCAGCCAATATTAGCTGACCACAATTATAACAACCACACCCTATTCCTGGTATGGTGGGACTCCTTCCCTGCAAGCAAGCAATATATCAGTATATAATTGCACAATCATCACAAATGTTGGCATGCACAGCCTAACGCTTCGTGAACTCAACACATATATTCGATGTAATAAATTTCAAGTCCCGCCTCCATCCTAAGTATCAACTACTTAGATGGTCATTTAACTTTTACTATCAAGGCCACCTTTCCTTACAGACTCTCCCAAGATCAGAATGTACACTGAGGAGCAACCACTTCACCTACCAGTATGGGATGGGTTTGGATCAGCTTTACCCGTACTAAATTTATCGGAACCACATTATCACGGTGCGTGTATAACTTCACCTCGACCCATTAACACCATAACAAATGTTATCTTATGGTCGGCACATGATAAGTAAAATATGTGGAGATAGTTTTAATTGAAAATTAAGTTGGATTTGTAAATAAGGCGTCTGTGTGTTCTATCTCTTTTTTACTTATATACTGTGAATAAGGCAAGCGTACCTATCGTGTAATAGTATATTATTTTAAAATATGAAGGTCATATTTTTCACGGATCTGTGTCGAGTAGTCTACTTTAAGGACTGGAACTATTATTTTAACAAAAAGAGTTGAAGATTTTTAAAAGTTAAAATAAAAGTAATATTTAGGGTTTTGAAAATAGATGAGGTTAAGAGCCCTCGATTTTGACTTTGAAAAATAATTTTTAAACAAAAAAACTCTACTTTTCTTTATTATTTAAAATACTTGACCGTGGATGTTCCATAAATATGAGTGCACCTCTATCGAGGATACATCCACCTGAGATTACATACTTTGATTGAACTTTCGTATCCAAACAAAAATATAATAAATATTCTTTATGTGGTGAACCTCGTTATTGACCTCCTACTATGATTTGAAGGTTTAACCCGGGAGGCTTACATTCTTCTCTTTCGAGAGTGAGACATAGTTTTTCTTTACCTGTGAGAGATCAATTCGTGGTAAATCTTAAGTTTTTATTAATTTAGAAAATAGTATTTGAATTTGCAGAATTAATATCTATCCCAAAGCTCATCTCAACCGAGTGCTAAAAGGTTCTTAGCCTCTCATCGGGATGTGGGTGGTAGTAGGAAATTAAAAGACATGTAAAAGTGCAGAAATAATATCCGTCCCAACAATCTTAATTAAGCGCTAAAAGTTCTTAGCCTCTCATCCGGAATGGGGGTAGTTGTAAAAGAATTACGAAAAAAGGAATTACGAAAAAGGAAATACGCACACACCATGTCTCAACAGAAATGAAAACTAAGTTAAAAAGTAATGAGAGTTGAAAAATTACTGAAAGATGAAAATTTATTACTTAAAAAGTGTTACACACTAGGAAACTCAAACTAGGGTTTTGAAAATATCACTCAAAAACTACTCCTAAATACTATGTACAACTATGTAGAACTCTACAAGTTCTTCTCTAAACCTCAGCCCTGGCCAACTATTTATAGCAAAAATTTTGGAGGTACATGCTCCCCCCCCCCCGGGGGCATGTCGCCTGGGTGTGTCGCTGACTGGCATCTCTTTAGAGAATTTCGAAAGGCTTCTGGATTAGATTGAACATGTACACGAGCGTGACTTGATGTTAATGGGCGTGTTAGCTGGGCATGTCTACAAGGCGTAGCAAATTGGCTTCTTCGGGGAATGACAGCTAAACTTCTTCTTAGTCACGGCTGAGATCACGGGCATAACAGCTAGCACACATGTGTGTTGTAGGGCGTGACTCGAGTTTACTAGCTTCAAGACTTCGACATGGCATGACAGCGGGTTCATTGCTTGGTCACGGGTGACGTCACGGGCATGCCAGTTGGCAAACGTGCATGTCACACGGACATGACTTGAGTTCGATGGCAGAAATCTATCAAGCTGCTGGAATTGATGGTTTTAAAGTTACACGTCCTAGGTCACGGGCGTGACCTAGGAGCGTCATTTAGGAAATTTTCCCGAATTGCCCAAAAGGTTAAGAAATACCTATAGGGCACAAAAATGGGTTAAGTTAGAACTGAAAATAAAAATAAAATTATTTATTTAGGTATCTATATAATTTAATTGCATTATTAATTAAATCAAACAAAAATATAACCTAAAAATATGTATATTTTGCTACTCATCAAATACCCCCATACTTAAGCTTTGATATTCTAGAGCAAAAGTATGAGTGGACTATACGAACAGTTATAAATTTCTAATTCAACTATCAATTTATTAAATCAAGGGGCGATAGACATAAAAATCCAGAGTAATAAGAGTTAAGTCCTGCATTATGCAAATGATTTAGGCAGAAATAAATGTTCGTAGCTATAAGACTTCTTGAGAAAACCAAATAGCAAGCAATATTGGAATCATTAGTAACAAGTTCGATTGGAATTATAAAAACCGTACTTTGAAAGAGATTTGATGCAAAATAGACAACATATTAAATATGTTCTCTCAAAATTTTAAGTAAAATTAGATCAATTTGTAGTGGTTTTATGAGGTACAAACTTGGCGTTTGCCTATATAGTAGGCTTTGATATAGAAGGTGATGAATTTTATCCTCTCACCTTATTATTGCTTTGTTACAACTGCTTAAGAAAATATTTTCCGAGGTAGAAAAAATAACATAACAGAATTAAATTTTATTTTAATCCAATGTGTTGGTACCCTAGTTTGTTTTGAGTTTAGTCCTCTCCTTTTGTCCCTTGACCCAAGAAATATCTATGGTCATTGGTTAGTGGTCTAGCTGTAGAGTCCTCACTTTTCCAGATGAAGAATTTGGTTAAGTTGTTTGTTCGTTCGACTATCGTCGAACGCCGCTCGTCTATCGTCGACTGACTGTTCGACGATCGTCTATCAGTTGTTCGACTTTCAGTCTGCGAGGATAGTTCGACTATCGGCTGATAGTTCGACTATCTGTGTGCTTTGATAGTTCGACTATCTGCTTGGATAGGTCGACTATCTGATAGCTCGACTATCTGTTGATAGTTCGACTATCTGTTCTGCGTTGATAGTTCGACTATCTGTTGATAGGTCGACTATCTGTTCTCGCTTGGTAGTTCGACTATCTGCTTTGATAGTTCGACTATCTGATAGTTCGACTATCTGTTGATAGGTCGACTATCTGTTTGTTTTTGATAGTTCGACTATCTGTTGATAGTTCGACTATCTGTTTCGCTTTGATAGTTCGACTATCTGTTGATAGGTCGACTATCTGATAGCTCGACTATCTGTTGATATTTCGACTATCTGTTTTGCCTTGATAGTTCGACTATCTGTTGATAGGTCGACTATCTGATAGCTCGACTATCTTCTGATAGTTCGACTATCTGCTGTGATAGTTCGACTATCTCCTGTCATAGTTCGACTATCTGGATCGTTCGACTATCTGTCCGATAGTTCGACGATCTCCGTGCGTCGGTCGACGATCTCCGAGGGTCGTTCGACGTTTTCTGTCTGCCTTTATATTTTGTATTTATTTATTATATTTAATTAATTAATACATTATCTGGCATATCTTTTCAGTTGTTTTATGATAATATTTCCAGGCAATATTTGTTCCATCCCTTATGCCAGAGTAAAATCTTTTCAGATAAAGTTGTTTGTCTTATTAGCTGACATTGTATTTTACTTTATCTAATGTCAGTCCTTTATAGCCGTTAGACTGAAAAGTCTTTCTTCTGCTATAAAGAGTTTGTTTCTGATGTGACTTTATTTAGTACTTTATTATCAGATTGCTTCCTGCAGCTTCCTAGAAAGAGGTTTATCCCTTTTATAGAATGTTTCTGCTGCAGAGATTGTCTTGTCTTCTTGATATTTACAGCCCAGGTCTCAAGTTTCAGAAGAAGACAAATAATTCAAATTGAAGAGAGCCGTTGCTTGTTGCTGCTATAAAAAGGACCCTTTGAAGAAGGATTCAAGCTAGCTAATAGCTAACCAGTTGTTCACTTAAGCATTCAAGTCTTCATCAAGATCAAGTCTTCTGCTCTCAGCAATACTCATCCAACTGAGAAGTGTTAAGATCTTCTACTCTTCTTCAACCTGAGTTCTCCTGCTTTCAGGAAGTTCAAACTCAGAGTTCTTTTGAAGAAAAAGAAGAAGAAGATAGCTGCTTGAATATCTTTAATTTAATTATTTATTATCTTCTTGTAGTTTTCCCTTCAGATCTTTCTGAAGAGTTTTCTGCACTGAAGCAAGACTTCACCTGGACATCTTTGAGCCAGGGGGAGCATTGATTCTTTAGAGCCTTCTAGCTCAGTGCAAGTTCTTGTGCTTCTCTAATCTTTTGTAAAATAGAGAAGACATCTTAACCTTCTTCCCCCTCCTGTACAGGGTTATTACTCCCTTCAAAAGTATCCCTTGGTGGCAGGGCACCTGATCAAAAACCTGTGCTTGGTTTTTAGACACCTGATCAAAAGTCTAAAGGGTTTCTGGATCTACCTGAAGCAGATCTTGTTGGTGGCAGGGCACCTGATCAAAAACCTGAGTGGATTCCTACCTTGTTGGTAGAAGAGTGGACGTACCCAAGTTGTTTGGGGAACCACTATAAATTCCTTGTGTCGTCTGGATTGCCTTGTTTATTTCCTGTATTGTGGCTGTGAATAGATATAACTAGGTTGCTAGTTGCTGATTAGGATTTCCAAGCCTTAACTGTAATTACAGTTAGCTTGAGTTTGTGCACAACACTTGTGTTAGGCTATAGGGTTAATTCCATATCTATAATCTTTTAATTCCGCAATTCACTCCAAGGGAGTTGGGTAGACCATTAAGTTTTGTCTAGTGCAAAATTTGATAACTCTATTCACCCCCCCCCCTCTAGAGTAGTATCTATCCCTTCACATTCAATTGGTATCAGAGCGAGGTTTACTGACTGAATAGGCTAACACCTAAGTCACAAGATCCTGATAGATACCAAAGCTTATAGATATTCACTATCATGGCCCAGTCCAAGGATTATTCTAGCACCAGACCTCCAGCATGCAACTTAGCTAAGTTTGGCATCTGGAAGGCAAGGATAAAACTATATATGAATTCTATTGATGAAAGCATCATTGCTTCTATTTTGTCAGGTCCCCCAAGAGCACCTACTGCTGCCACTGCCTCATCATCAACTGATATGAGTGTAGTGCCTTCTCCAGATTATAATGATGAGTACAAGAAGGCCAAGATAGCAGATGCCAAGGCAATAAATATACTGGCTCAGACAATGTCTGATGAGGTATTCCAGAAGGTTGCTGACTGCTCTTCAGCAAAAGCCATGGGGGATAGACTGAACCAGATTGTAGCTGGTTCAGTTGATGAAAGGAAGGACAGAAGGTCCAACCTTATCTCACAATATGAGAACTTCAAGAAAACTGATGCTGAATCAGTTGAAGCCATGTACACCAGGCTCAGCTCAATCATCAATGAGCTGAGGACCCTTGACAAGGACATATCATTGACAGAGGTCAATGATAAGATTCTTATGTGCTTCCCTAGCACATGGGATCTAAGGATCTGGCCCATCAAGGAAGCCAGAAGTACAAATGAGATCTCCACTGAAGCCCTTCTCGGCAAGCTCAAGTCTTTTGAGCAAGTGCTGAAGACAAGGGAAGTAGAAGCAGAAGCAAAGACCCCTACTCCAACAAGAAAAGAGCAATCTCTAGCTCTTAAGGCTGCTGATGCTTCTGAAGGCAGCCAATCAAATGAGGAATTAATGGCATTGTTTGCCAAGAGGTTTCTCAAGATGGGGAGAAAGGAATTCAGAAAGAAGTCTTTACGCTATGAAGACAAACCAAGGTATGATCGTTCACCTGCTAAAGAAATTATATGTTATGGTTGCAGGAAGCCTGGACACATCTTACCAGAGTGTCCAGAGGAGAAGAACAAAGACAAGAGGAAAGAAAAGGAACAGCACAGGAAGCACTCCAAGCCATCCTCCTACAAAAACAAGAAGAAGGAGAGAGGTTTCATTGCTGAAACCTGGAGTGATTCTGATGAAGAATCCTCCTCCTCAAGCTCCAGTGAGGATGAGGAAGAGAAGAAGGCAAAAGAAGTTTGCCTGATGGCAATAGATGCCTGCAGCAATCACTCAGCTGCAGAGAGTTCAAATTCAGATGAAGAGATGCCAACAGAAGATGAGGTACTATCTTCTTATGACTTCACTTCTGAAGAATTTAAATTAGATTTTAAATCATTATGCTTAGACTTAATTAGTTCAGAAAAGGAGATAAAAGAACTTAGAAATAAGTTAGCTGACTCAGAATCAATTGCTACATAAAATATTAGGTTAAAGGAAGATCTCACTACTTGTAGTGAAGAAATTAAATTTCTTAAAATGGAGTTAGCTAAGTCTAAGAGGTTAGAAGAATCACTTAATGGTAGAATCCTTAAGTTGTTAGAGATAACCAGCATGTCTAACACTAGGTCAGGTAATGACAAACTAGGCTTAGGAGCTTCTCCAAGTGAACCCCCAGTCATTCTTAAAAATAATCTTTCAACTCCAGTGAACTTCATTTCAGCTAGTGGAATAAAGAACACTGAGCAAGTAAACCTAGTTAACAAAACTTTAAATAAGGCTAAGAGAGAGAAAAGAAAGAAATTTTTTAAAGAAATGCAAAGAGCGTCGAACGCCGCTCGACGATCGGAAGCTCAATGGTCGAACGAAGCTCGACGATCTGAGCACCCATCGTCGAACGCCGATCGACGTTTTCAACATGATTTTCAAAATCATCATCAGTACCATAGAAACCTAAATGAAAATAGAAACCCTAGGTTTCTTGACCCATCATCTGCATGGAGAATCCCACCTAGGAGATCTCACCCATTAGGTTATCACCCTCAGCCTGCATTTTCATTTATTTCCAGTTTTTCTTATGTGAAAAACAAGGGACCCAAGGTTACCTGGGTCCACACTGTCTAAATAAATGTCTTGCAGGTGAAGGCCTATCCAATCACTCAAAATAAGTGGTATTTGGATAGTGGATGTTCTAAGCATATGACAGGAAATAAAGATCATCTGTCAAAATTCAAAGCTAAGCTCGGCCCAAAGGTTATCTTTGGAGATTCCAGCTGTGGTCAGGCAGAAGGCTATGACAGGATTACAATTGGAGATGTTACTTTCAAGAGAGTTACATATGTGACAGGACTGAAGCACAATTTGATTTCAGTCAGCCAGCTATGTGATGCTGGCTACCAGGTTTCATTTTCTAACTCCTCTTGCAATATTACTTTAAACAATAATATTGTTTTAGTAGGCATTAGAATAGGTAATATTTATTTAGTAGATTTCAATTCATCTCATTCTGAAATCTGTCTATTCAATGAAGTAATAATTAATAATAATTCTTTGTGGCATAAGAGGCTTAGTCATGTTAACCTTAAAAATATATCTAGGTTATCTAAACACAACTTTGTTAGAGGTTTACCTTCTTTCCCCTACAAGAAGGAGAGCCTATGCAAGGCTTGTCAGCTAGGCAAGCAAACCAAAAACTCTTTTAAATCTGTAAATAAGAGTGATTCTCCTAGAATCCTGTACCTATTACATTTGGACCTAATTGGCCCAATAAATGTACAGAGTTTAGGAGGGAAGTATTACACCTTAGTAATTATAGATGACTTCTCTAGGTTTAGTTGGGTTTTTTTTTGAGAACTAAGGCTGATAACTTCAAAGCCCTTACAGACTTTCTACTATGTGTGCAGACTGAGTACTCTACTCATGTGGCCTTGATCAGAAGTGATCATGGTATTGAGTTTGACTCTCTTCTCATGCAAGAATTCTGTGAGAGAGAAGGTATCAAACATAGTTTCTCAGCTCCTAGAACTCCCCAACAAAATGGGGTAGTTGAAAGGAAGAACAGAACACTCATTGAAGCTGCTAGTACATTGTTGGCAGATGCTAACACGCCTCTCTCCTATTGGGCAGAAGCTGTTAGTACAACCAATTATGTCTTGAATAGAAGTTTGATACACAAACTTAAGTGTAAAACTCCTTATGAGTTGCTTAAAGGAAAGAAACCTAAAATTAATTATTTTAGAGTATTTGGTTGTATTGTTCATATTCATAATAACAATAAAGAATATCTTAGAAAATTTGAAGCAAAAGCTTCAATGGGAATCATGCTTGGATATTCCCAAATAAGCAAAGCTTATAGGGTTTATAACAAATCAACCTGTAAAATTGAAGAATCTGTGCATGTATCTTTTGATGAGTCTCAGATGTTTTACAAGGAGAAAGAAAACTCTCCTTCCTCTAGTTCATTGCAGGTACTTGATGCCCCTCAAGAAATTCTTCAACTATCAACTCTTCAGATCACTGAATCAGACAGTGATGAAGACATTGCAGAAGCTGTTGTTGTACCACCAATAGTAGATCAAATTCCTCCTGAGGAATTAATCCCAACTGTTGCTGAAGATCACATCCCACCTGCTGATATTGTCGCACTTAGAGATCACCCCACATCTCAAGTGATTGGAGACATATCAGCTAGTGTGCAAACAAGACACCAATTAAGACAGGATGTGATGCATGCTTGTTTCCTCTCATAGGTTGAGCCCCTCACCTTTAAAGATGCAGAGCTAGATCCCCACTGGATCATTGTTATGCAAGAGGAACTCAATCAGTTTGAGAGATGTAAAGTTTGGACTTTGGTTCCAAGACCTAAAGGCCAACTGATCATAGGCACCAAGTGGGTGTATAGAAACAAGTTGGATGCAAATGGAATTATTGTAAGGAATTAAGCAAGGCTTGTAGCTCAGGGCTACAGACAGGAGGAAGGTATAGATTATGACCAAACCTTTGCTCCTGTTGCAAGGCTAGAAGCAATAAGGATCTTCTTGGCCTATGCAGCCTATATGAAGTTTAAGGTGTTCCAAATGGATGTCAAAAGTGCATTCCTGAATGGTGAGCTTAAGGAAGAGGTGTTTGTTGAACAACCACCAGGGTTTGTTTCTTCAACTCAGCCCTTACATGTATTTAAGTTGCAGAAAGCTCTATATGGACTTAAGCAAGCTCCCAGAGCCTGGTATGAGACTCTAGCTAGTTTCCTTTTAGAGCACAACTTAACTAGGGGGGTAATTGATAGAACCCTTTTCGTCAAGCATCACAAGGACACAATCCTATTAGTTCAGGTGTATGTAGATGATATTATATTTGGCTCAACTGATCCCAAACTTTACAAAAGGTTCTCTGACCTGATGCACTCTAAGTTTGAGATGAGTAGTATGGGTGTGCTGTCTTACTTTCTTGGTCTCCAAGTTAAGCAAGATGTTGATGGTATCTTCATCTCCCAATCCAAATATGCCAAGGAATTGGTAAAGAAATTTGGGATGGCTGATGCTTCAGCAATGCCTACACCTATGACTACTAATGTAGGTATTGATTCTGATGATCACGGCAAGCCAGTTGATCAAAAGAATTATAGGGCCATTGTTGGTTCCCTATTATATCTAACTGCAAGTAGGCCTGATATAATGTTTGCTACATGCCTTTGTGCTAGATTCCAGGTCAACCCCAAGGAATCTCATCTGATTCTTCTAAAGAGAATCCTGAGATACCTGAAGGGATGTCCAGATCTAGGACTTTGGTACCCAGCTGAGTCAGAGTTTGAATTAATTGGATATTCTGATTCTGATTATGCTGGCTGCAGAGTTGATAGGAAGAGCACCTCAGGAACTTGCCAGTTCCTGGGAGAGAGATTGGTCTCTTGGTTCTGTAAGAAGCAGGCATCTGTCTCAACTTCAACTGCAGAGGCTGAATATATAGCAGCTGCTAGTTGTTGTTCACAGATCCTGTGGATTCAAAACCAGCTTGTGGATTATGGTTACTCACACAAGAATACCAAAATCATGTGTGACAGTACCAGTGCTATCTCAATTGCACAAAATCCAGTGCACCACTCTAGAACGAAGCACATTGAGATTCGGCACCATTTCCTGAGAGATTGTGTGGAAAAGAACAAGATTTGTCTTGAGTTCATATCCACTGAGTTTCAGAGAGGTGATATATTCACCAAGCCTTTAGATGAACAGAAGCATCTGTTCTTTTTAGTTCAACTAGGCATGATCAATGGACGAGACTAAGTGTGACTATATCTGCCTATGTTGAAACCTGCTTGAAGATCGTCGAACGATGATCGAAGATCGTCGAACGGATCAAGCCTATCGTCGACCTCTAGTTAATGATAGCTTATCTATTTGAAGATCGTCGACCGGCGTTCGAAGATCGTCGAACAGGTCGAGCTTATCGTCGATCTCTGGATGACGACAGCTTGTTGTTTGAGAAGCCAGGAATAGTCGAACGATGGCTCGACTACTCTGCTTCTGGGCCGATCGTCGAACGGCCGTTCGACTATCGGGTCTAGTATCTTTTTAATAGATTGACTATCTCCGGTCTAATATAAAGCCAATAGTCGAACTAGGTTAAAAGATCTTTTGTTTTATCGTCGACGGAGCGTGACTTTTCGCATTCTGTCTTCCCGATTGCGATTTTATGCCGCTTCGTCCCCTTCGTCTTCGCCATCCTTCTCGCGCATTCTCCAGCAATTCAATGGTGATTTCTCCCGCAGTGTTAGCCATTGTAAAGTTCGATGCAGGCTTCAGCGTCGATTTTGACGCGTTCAGTTGCTGTGAAGCAGGAATTGTAGAAGTTCTTCAGCTGTGCCGGGATCAAGGTCTAGAAAGATTAATGTCGACAAGGATAAAGTTAAATATTCCCGAGATCAAGGAATGGGCTTTCACTTCGTCCTCCACCGACGATTCGATGACTGGCACCATCGGCAGAGAAGAGGTAATTTTAACTCCGGTCGTCCTGACTGATGTTTTTGGTTTGATAAATGGTGAAGATGATTATGAGCAAGATGCTCAAGAGTTTGGAAGGATGCTGACTGAGCTGGGACATGCAGAGGGCATTCTCACGAAGCTGCTCAAGGTCAATTTTCCCTTTAAGATTAAATTTCTCACTGAGTTAGTTGGAAAAGTGCTCCTCGGAAAGCACTCTGGTCATGACAATATAACAAGGCAACAATTTGCACTGATGTGTGCAATTGTTAATCAGAAAAAGATTGATTGGGCAGGAGTAATGTTTGATTTGATAAGGAAAAAGAATAATAAGAAAGAGGTTACCCTAGGAAGGGTTATTGGAATTTTCTTGAAGGAAAAGTATCCTCAGCTGCTGGTCTCCGTCGCAACAACAATAAATGCAAGCAAGAAGATGGACCCAAATCTGTTCTCCAAGTGGAAGAGGACTTTTGTGAAACCCGCTCTCACAGGGGTTGCTCCAGCGACATTAGAGAGCACCAGGACTGATTCGGTCGCTCCTCACCCGGTTGAAGCTGGCACAGCTCTTTCCCTTCCCTCATCTTCCTCTACTATGCAGTCTGCTTCAGTTGAAGTCCCATCAACTTCAGCTGAAGTACGACTTTCTCCTTCTCCTGTTCGAGAAACAACCACGGTTGTTCTTCCTTCCCCTCCAGCATCTCCTCTTCCTTCTCATCTGGCTAGGATATCTGCTCCTAGTTTTGATCTGTTAGGATCTGAGAGGATTCCAACACCTCCTCAGTCTCCTATTCATTCTCCAGTTAACACTCCTGTTAACTCTCCAGCTCCATCTCCTATTCAATCTCCAGTCCACATCACTTCTCATCCTAACACTACAACCATCTCTGCTGCATCTCCATCCACTGCAATTCCATCATCTTTTGAGATCACCCCTCAATTCATTTCTAGCATTTTGGAGTTGATTACCCCTTCAATCAAAATTATGATTGAAGAGGCAATTGCTCCACTTGCCTCCTCCATTGCCACCTTGACTGCTTCCATCCAATCACTTTATAAATCTGCTGAGCCCTCTTCTTCAAGGGGCCTGGTTTCAATTTCCACTGAAATCAGGCAGGGGGAGATGTTCTGTGAAGATGCCTCAGAGCCTCCAGCCTCCCTTCCAGCAGTTCAAGAAAAGACTGATGCAGATCAAGCTCAAGATGAATCAGTTTCAGTGCAATCTGACAAAGAAATATCTGACGCTATTATGTTATCTGAATTTGCGGTGAAAGTTTGCTTAGAAGATCTCACCACTCCCGTGGTTGCCCATTTCCTAGAAGGGATTATTACATCCTACCAAGATGAGTCTTGGGAGTTGGTAAAATATGAAGGTAATTCACTCATTCGCTTTATTGACGAGTCAATTAATTTGATAGCTTGTGAATACCTAGAAGGAATGATTTTAGCTTATTTAGCAGATTTGTATTCATAAATCTACAGATTATATTAAAGAAGATTTAGCTGCTCAGGTTATAGCAGTTGTTTCAGAAGCTGATCCAGTTGTTCCTGATGCTCAAGTAGATCCAGAATTGGATTCATTTTTAGATGACATGGAAGATGTATCTGAAAATCAAGAAGAGAAAGCAAGAGTTGCTTGGAATCAAAGAGTTCAATCTTTGTTAGAGGAAAAAGAAAAAGATTTGCAAGTTGAAAAGTCAAGTGTGTGGGATGATTCCCCAGGATTAGATTTGGATTTCCTTCTGGCTCATGATGCCATTGAAGAGGAAAAAGAGAAAGCTGCTGTAAAGGAAAAGGCTGTTTCTGAAGCCTATGATCCATATGATAATCCTCCTTCATCTCACTCTGAAGATGAAGAGGATTTTGATTTATCTGAAAATTCAAAGAAAAAGAAAGCTGCTCAAAAGAAAAGGAAAGCAATTGCTCCTCCTCCTCCCAGCCGTGATAATGATACTCCATACTATATTCTGAAAGGAATAGATCCCAAATCAAAAGAGTTTCAGCATTGGATGTGGTTCTCCAAGAACTGGCAGAAAGAGAGAAAGAAAGCTAAGAAATATGATAGTCCTACCCCTAGATGGACACCCAGAGGTCCTCCCCCACCTCCTGGTGCAGGAGCCTCTGGGAATTTATCTGCCAATCCGTCTGCTCCATCAGGAAAATCTGCTCCTTCCCAGTCTTCTTCAAGAAAAAGCTCTCAAGGTTTTCATGGAAAATCATATTCTGGCCATCAAAGATCTGATACAGTAAGAGAACAAGTGAAGGAGGTTGTGTTTCAAAGACCAACTTTTTCCCCTCCTCCTTCTCCAAAGAAAAGAGTTTCATCTCCTATGCCAGAGCATTCTGAAAAAGATGTTTCAAAAGGTAAGTAGTTTATTTTGTTTAAAAATTCTAGCAAGAACTTTGCTTAGTCTGCTCCCCTGTCTTTTCTAGTTAATCAAGATAAAGAACCAGATGATACCTCTTCTGAGACTGTGTATGAAAGTCCTGAGCTTGATCCTAACTTTAGGATGGCTCGTTTTCACGAATTGGTTGGAGCAGCTCAAATCAGGAAAGCAAAAGCTGAAGGAAAAGATACTACTGGTTTAACCACTATGTCTTCATTCAGAAAGAAGGAGTTTGAAAAGTTCCAGGTTAATCCTAAGGTCTTTGACCCTTCAAAATATATGGAAAAGCACCCGGAAGCCGTTGTTCCAAGGGCTGCAGAATTAAAAATTATTGGCGCGCAAGACTTGAAGATGTCTAAGAAAGAGGCAATTGATCCTTTACGGTAAGTTTCCTTTGTTCCTAGTTCGTCTAATCCTAAGCCAGACTCTGCAGATCCTTAATTTTGTTTGACTGCTGTTATATATATTTGACTGTTATTTATCTGTTTGATAACTGCTAGTTAATTGTTATCTGTTTCCTGTATTAATTTTTATTGCTCTTTAGCTAGTTCCTTATTTTAGTTTTTGAGAGACTTAACTCAAATAGGGGGAGATTGTTGGTACCCTAGTTTGTTTTGAGTTTAGTCCTCTCCTTTTGTCCCTTGACCCAAGAAATATCTATGGTCATTGGTTAGTGGTCTAGCTGTAGAGTCCTCACTTTTCCAGATGAAGAATTTGGTTAAGTTGTTTGTTCGTTCGACTATCGTCGAACGCCGCTCGACTATCGTCGACTGACTGTTCGACGATCGTCTATCAGTTGTTCGACTTTCAGTCTGCGAGGATAGTTCGACTATCGGCTGATAGTTCGACTATCTGTGTGCTTTGATAGTTCGACTATCTGCTTGGATAGGTCGACTATCTGATAGCTCGACTATCTGTTGATAGTTCGACTATCTGTTCTGCGTTGATAGTTCGACTATCTGTTGATAGGTCGACTATCTGTTCTCGCTTGGTAGTTCGACTATCTGCTTTGATAGTTCGACTATCTGATAGTTCGACTATCTGTTGATAGGTCGACTATCTGTTTGTTTTTGATAGTTCGACTATCTGTTGATAGTTCGACTATCTGTTTCGCTTTGATAGTTCGACTATCTGTTGATAGGACGACTATCTGATAGCTCGACTATCTGTTGATAGTTCGACTATCTATTTTGCCTTGATAGTTCGACTATCTGTTGATAGGTCGACTATCTGATAGCTCGACTATCTTCTGATAGTTCGACTATCTACTGTGATAGTTCGACTATCTCCTGTGATAGTTCGACTATCTGGATCGTTCGACTATCTGTCCGATAGTTCGACGATCTCCGTGCGTCGGTCGACGATCTCCGAGGGTCGTTCGACGTTTTCTATCTGCCTTTATATTTTGTATTTATTTATAATATTTAATTAATTAATACATTATCTGGCATATCTTTTCAGTTGTTTTATGATAATATTTCCAGGCAATATTTGCTCCATCCCTTATGCCTGAGTAAAATCTTTTCAGATAAAGTTGTTTGTCTTATTAGCTGACATTGTATTTTACTTTATCTAATGTCAGTCCTTTATAGCCGTTAGACTGAAAAGTCTTTCTTCTGCTATAAAGAGTTTGTTTCTGATGTGACTTTATTTAGTACTTTATTATCAGATTGCTTCCTGCAGCTTCCTAGAAAGAGGTTTATCCCTTTTATAGAATGTTTCTGCTGCAGAGATTGTCTTGTCTTCTTGATATTTACAGCCCAGGTCTCAAGTTTCAGAAGAAGACAAATAATTCAAATTGAAGAGAGCCGTTGCTTGTTGCTGCTATAAAAAGGACCCTTTGAAGAAGGATTCAAGCTAGCTAATAGCTAACCAGTTGTTCACTTAAGGATTCAAGTCTTCATCAAGATCAAGTCTTCTGCTCTCAACAATACTCATCCAACTGAAAAGTGTTAAGATCTTCTACTCTTCTTCAACCTGAGTTCTCCTGCTTTCAGGAAGTTCAAACTCAGAGTTCTTTTGAAGAAAAAGAAGAAAAAGATAGCTGCTTGAAGATCTTTAATTTAATTATTTATTATCTTCTTGTAGTTTTCCCTTCAGATCTTTCTGAAGAGTTTTCTGCACTGAAGCAAGACTTCACCTGGACATCTTTGAGCCAGGGGGAGCCTTGATTCTTTAGAGCCTTCTAGCTCAGTGCAAGTTCTTGTGCTTCTCTAATCTTTTGTAAAATAGAGAAGACATCTTAACCTTCTTCCCCCTCCTGTACAGGGTTATTACTCCCTTCAAAAGTATCCCTTCGTGGCAGGGCACCTGATCAAAAACCTGTGCTTGGTTTTTAGACACCTGATCAAAAGTCTAAAGTGTTTCTGGATCTACCTGAAGCAGATCTTGTTGGTGGCAGGGCACCTGATCAAAAACCTGAGTGGATTCCTACCTTGTTGGTAGAAGAGTGGACGTACCCAAGTTGTTTGGGGAACCACTATAAATTCCTTGTGTCGTCTGGATTGCCTTGTTTATTTCCTGCATTGTGGCTGTGAATAGATATAACTAGGTTGCTAGTTGCTGATAAGGATTTCCAAGCCTTAACTGTAATTACAGTTAGCTTGAGTTTGTGCACAACACTTGTGTTAGGCTATAGGGTTAATTCCATATCTATAATCTTTTAATTCCGCAATTCACTCCAAGGGAGTTGGGTAGACCATTAAGTTTTCTCTAATGCAAAATTTGATAACTCTATTCACCCCCCCCCCCTCTAGAGTAGTATCTATCCCTTCACTTTCACAATGTATATGTTTAGAAGCACATACTCCATTTCATATAGTATTTTAATAATTATTGGATGCTTATGTTTACAGAATGAAATCTTATTCCAATTGACATAAGATCTTTTCTTTTTTAGGATCAGGCACTCCTAGATGCTTGCCTGCGTAAGAAAACATGCCAAGCAAAAAGTAAATTGGTAGGGGTTTAAAATAATATTCGAATTTTGATAAAAGATTTTGAGAGCAACTATAATAGTTTGAAAATTCCTATATTTCAATAAGAGTGGTGTTTAGATAATTACAGTCTACAGATGTTTAGCTAACATAATACACATGCCTCTATTTATCGTAAACCAGAATTAGATCTCAAAATAAATCTTCTAACGTTTAAATTAAAAACATAAGATATTCTTTAAAACTTAACCTCTGATATTTAGATCTATCTATTTATGATAAATAAACGACTAGTAAATTGAAAAACTGGATAACTATTTATACATCCACTAAAAAAAGTTATTTTGGAAAATCGATAAAAGAAGTAGGGGTTTTAAATTTATTTTCATATTATTGATCAAGCAAACTATATACACAAGAAAATTTTTATTTTTATTTATATATATAACAAATATATACATAAATATTTATAAGAAAACATTATATATTTATAAATAAAAAGAAACTGAATTTTTAAAGAAAATTTTGAAAAATATTTATGCGTATAAATGCGATTTTTAGAAAGAAGATTTTGGGAAATAGTTATACGTATAAATCAGTTTTTTTAGAACGAAAATATACCCCCATACTTATGTTGTGCATAAGTATGAAGAAAAAAATAATATATACAAAAGTTAAAATAAAGAGGCTTTCCTGATTTTGTTTTCTTAAAATAATAAAGAGGCTTTTCACAACCTATATATATAAGCAAAACCTATATATATAAAAAAAACAGACAAGTAAACAAAAAAAGATAACTATGGGGTGTCTCGCACAAGCACTTTATTTACAGTATTTCTTGGTAAAGCTCCAGAATCCGATAACATCTTTGAAATCTATACAATTTGAGTTTCCAGATTTTTAATTGATCCTGTCAGATTCCGGATATTGGACACATTTGTGAAGACATATGTTGTGAAGATGTCTTCTATCGGGGCAGGTCGTAGTGGTTGTGATTGTGGTGGTCGTGGTTGTGGTGCAAGTCCAATTGGATTTAAATTAGGCGGGCACTGAGCATTATTGCGGTTGCTCCATGATAAATTTGGATGGTTCCTAAACCTTGGATTGTATGTATTATTAGTAATATTTAAGTTATAGGAGGGAGGTTAATATGGATTCCCCATATAATCAACGCGCACTTCTATTATATAATTATTAGTTGTATTCCAAGTTGGGTTGGCGGAGGAAGTCGACATCTCAGTTGCTTTCCTAGTAAGATATTCTACTTGTTGGGTCCATTGCTCCCAATATCCCTGATTTGTAAGAAGTCAAACAAGTCAATGATATACACCAAGTTGTATTTGATGTATGGTTAAGTTTTATGTGCAGGGTGAAAACTTGAAGAAATGACTAAGTACAAAAGTGTCGACATACTTCACAACTATGCGGACACCTTTGTAGGAGAAGTGTTGAGATCAGAAAGATACAAGACAACAGTGTCAAGACAGTCGGGTCAAGATACAAAAGTGTCGATACACTTCATAAATATGTTGAAACCTTTGTAGGAGAAGTGTCGAGATTATTAAGATATAAGACAACAGTGTCAAGACAGTTGTGTCGAGACAATTCAGTTATCTCGACACCTTGAAGATCAACTCAGTAGTGTCGAGATAAGTCAGATATCTCAACACCTTAAAGCTCAGGACAATAGTGTCAAGACAATACAACTTTCTCAACACAATGAAGAACTATATTGCATACTTAAAGATGTCGACACTCAATAGTCTGTAGTGTCGAGACAATTCAACTATCTCGACACAGTGAAGATTGAAGGCAAATCTGTCACTGAAATATATCTAAGTCCATAGGAGTTGAGTGATGTCAACTCTCTCCGTGTCATGCGGCTTAATTCGTCTAGTATTGCTGCCTAAGTCAAAGCCGCAGAGTTTCTGTCAAAGAAAAATAAGCTAAGTCTAGAAGCGTTGAGTGAAGCCAGTTCACTCAATGTCATACTGATTCTATCAACACTATAGAAGATATACTGAAAAATTCGTCAAAGTCCACACGCATTGAGTGAAGCCAGTTCACTCAACGCTAGATGACAGAAGGCTTTGAGTCAAGCTTTAGCAGTCAAAGCCAAGGGGAAAGAGTGACAGAAAATGGACAAGTACAAAAGCATTGAGTGATAAAGCTACACTCAACGCTCTCAATGCCAAGGAAGCAGTGAAAATGACAAAGTCCAGAATCCTTGAGTGAAGCTCATTCACTCAACGTTCTCAATGCCTGAAGCGATTCTGAGAATTTGGCTAAGTCCAGAATGGCTGATGTCAGCATGAGTCAGCAAAAGTCAACAAAGTCAACGCAGTTTAAAATAGACGCGGGAAAGCTGCAGAATAACATTAATGGCGCTGATAGCCAGCTGGTTGTCTTCTTATGTAAAATGAAGGTGATATTCCAACAATTAAGTCTAGGCTTACACTTAAAAGAGTCATTGATCAGCGAACAATAAAAGGGAAAGATTGGTTGAGTCGACAACATCAATTAGGGTTTTCTGTATATGCAAAGTGGCGGAACTTTGTATTCTTCCTTGCCATTAATGTCTAGCCTAAAGCACAAGTTCTGATCAGAGAACCTGAAAGCAAAAAGTGATAGCTGCTGCGATATTCATCTATGAAAGAAAGGTCAGGACTTATTCCTAAAAGAGAAGAGGCAGAGATTTCTACAAGTTACATCCAGAACAAGGTTTGATTCATCTAAAGATATCTGTCAACTTGTAATTATGAAGAAGAGGTTAGGGGAGACTAAGTTTCTACCCAATAAGAGGACACAGAGATTTTTTCTCTGGTGTCTAATTGTTTTAAATCACTGTTATTTTATGTAGGATCAAATCTTGGATCTGAGTGTAAGATTCTTGAGTGAATCCGAGTATAGGCCTGTGTTATAAAGGCTAAGGTAAGATCTGTTGTTGATCTAAGTGTAGGATTCTTGTATGAATCTGAGTGGTAGGCCTGTGTTATAAAGGCTGAGGTAGGATCCAGTTGGGATCTGAGTGGTAGGGCATATTGCCTGAGCTTTAAGTCTTATTGAAGACTAAGTGGTCCTGCAGGATCGTGTTGTAAGCTCCTTGGAGCCAAGTATTGGGGGAAGAGCCCTGTCTAACACAATGTTAGAAGGGCACAGAAGGACAGTAGATGTACCCAAAAACTGGGGAACCACTATAAGATTACCGTGTCTTTTGGGTAATTATCTTGAAAGCTTAATTAACTAATCACCAAGTCCAGCAAAGCAAGGTATAGGTCTAGAAAATTTTAAAAGAGACCTAAAACCTATTCATCCCCCCTGTAGGTGTTAGATAACCTTGAAAACAAAGTCTTTCAAGTGGTATCAGAGGGAGGTTGCTCTTTAAGTACTCAACAGTCTTAGTAGATCTCCAAGGTCAGCAAGAAAATCTGTCCATATGGGTTTATGAGTGAACTATAAGGAGATTGGTGCCATAAAGCTTCCCATCTGCAGGAAGGAAGGGTTTTGCATCTGGAAGGAGAGGGTTATGTTGTTCATGGAGGCAGTTGACCCTAGGATCTTCATCACTGTCAAGGAAGGGCCTTTCATCCCTATGAAAGTGTCTGCTCTGTATGCAAATGTCCAGACCCCCAAGACCTACTATGAGATGATAAAGGATGAAGTTATTCTGGCGATAATAGATAAGAGGGCACAAAATATAATTGTCAGTGCCATAGACAACTCCACCATCAAAAATCGGGTACACTACAAGACTACAAAAGAGATGTGGGACACACTAATGGTCTATATGGAGGGTACAGAGGAAGTAAGAGATGACATAAAGTCTATACTCAACCAAGAGTATGAATCTATCAGGCAGAGCAAGACTGATAGCATAACTGAGTGTTATAAAAGATTTTTCAGGATTGTCAATGAGTTGAGGACATATGGCAGAGTTTTCAGAAACTATTAACTGAATGACACGTTTCTCAAATCTCTAACTAGAGACATGGATACTAAGATTTGTTTCATCAGAGAGGTTTACAAGTTAGCTAACACTCCACTACCAACCTTGTTCGGGAAGCTATTGTCTAATAAAATACAGCTGATTGCCAGAAAGGAGGAGGAGAAAAATAACAAGTATGTGGCCAAAGAAAAATTTGTGGTCTTCAAAGCTGAAGCCATAAGGAGGAGCAGAAGGAAGACACCTTCACCACCAAGGAGGGATGTTGAATCTGACACAAAGATCAGAGACCAGTACATCAGACTGCCAAATATCTGATGAAGACTTTGTCTCCTTCTCCAGGCAGTTCCAGAAGTTTATGAAGAAGAAACACTGGAAAAGCAGACCCTCCTCCTCCTCTCATCCCAAAGAAGACTACTACAAGGGCAAGAAGAAATCCTCTAAGGAGGACAGGTATGGTTCTAAACCCAGCAAACATGTTTCATATAAAGTGGTTTGCTATTATTGCAGCAAGCCAAGGAATGTAATAGTCGACTGCCTTGTCAAAAGAAAGGAATTGGTGAGAAAAAGGGCCACAAGCAAAAAGGCAAGAAAGAGAAATCCTTCATTTCTAAGAAGAAGAAGAGTAGGACTGACTCTTCCTCTTTAGAGTCGGAAAGAGAAGAGGATGATGAAGCCTACATTGGGCTTGTTGCTGGTATGCTGGAAGAAGTAAAAGACAACTGCTTCCATGGACTAATGGATCTGACTGATGATGAATCCAGCCAGGAATAGCCTGGTCAACTAAAGGTAAATTCTCTGTCCAAGTCTTCTTCTGAGTCAGGCTATGAGACCAGCCCAGATTCTGAAGCTTATTCATCAAGAGATAATTGAGATTCTGAGTCTGAGGAAGATGTCAATTCTATAATTGACAAATATGGTATCCTTCTGAATTCTTTCAAGGAAAGCAAGATGCTGGCTAAGAAGCAAGCAATGGAAATTTCCTCCCTTCAGCTTGCTGCTTCCCAGTATGCTGATTCAACTTCACTGCTTGATCAGAAAATGAAAGAGATCAGTGTAATGGAAACTATTTCCTTCATTCAGATAGGTACCATAGAGTACCAGGAAAATAGAATAAGGGACCTAGAAGTGCTGTTTGAGAGAGAGAAGAGAATAGTGGATGGCTATTCAATGCCCAGTTCAGTGCTTCCCTTGATAGACACCTTCACTTCCCAGAAGGGTAAGAAGGTTTTGGGATTCAAGGGATCCACATGAGTTGTCAATCCTAAAGGAAAGGGCAAAGCTCCAGCACAGCCACTGTCCTCATAGCCTCCAGGTCATTCAAGTGAATGGTTCTACCTTCTAACAGGTATGACCAAGAGAGCACCTATGGTCACTTGAAGAATGGTATTTCCACTAGTGTGAGCAAAGATGCTCCACACTATGGTGGTAGATATAGTAAGGGTGTAAGTGCTTTCAATACAACCCATGAGGAAATTCAAATGGTCGACCCTGAACCATTTGTTTTTAGTGCACCAGCCCCTTCACTCAAGGGTAAAGCTGCAGACTGTTCTCAGAATAATCTAACCCACTCTAAGAATGAGGGCAAGTCTATCAATAGACCTTATTTGGGCATCTCAGAGGCCATCAAGAGCATGCTTTCTGAAAAAAGGCAGCTATTGGTAGGGCTCAAGATATCCCAAGCACTTCTACTACTAGACCCACCACTAGTCAGACTAGGGTTGTGAAACAAAAGAATAGGACTGCTGTTGTACCTTCTGGACTGAGAGCTGTTAACAACACTGTTATAAGACCAGCCCTTAAAAGAAGGTATAATATTTATGAGTGTTGGTGCTGTGGCAAAGTGGGCCACTACTCTATAGATTTCTAGCATAATATAAGTGTGCTAAGAGTAAGAGAGAGCTTACCTATCAGAAGAGCTATAAGTAGGCATGGTTATTAATTATCAGACTAACATGCACCTAGGACCTAATAAGAATTGGGGTCCTAAGGTTAACTGATTTATTCCTTGCAGGTTAGTCCAAGTGGTCATACCCCTATATGGTACTTGGACAGTGGGTGTTCCAGGAACATGACTAGAACAAGGATCATGCTGAAGGAGTACACTCCGGTAAAGAATGGACTTAAAGTCATCTTTGGTGGTTCAAAAAGGGGAGGAACAAAAGGGTATGGTAAGATATCAAATGACATAATCACTATCTCACAAGTAGCTTATGTGAAAGGGTTGTAACACAACCTCATAAGCATAAGCCCACTATGTGATCTTGGATATGGCATTTCTTTCCTAAAGGATGAGTGCCAAATTTGGAGGTCAAGTGACCAAGGGGTCATCTTGACAGGCACTTGGAAAAGAAATATCTATTGTCTTAATTTTGTTTATGAAATTAAGGACTCTCCCATATTCTTAGTTGCAGAAGAGAAAGCCTCATATTATGTCCAATGACACAACAGGCTGGCTCATCTGAACTACAAGACCATGGACAAACTCTTTAGTGAAGAGTTAGTCTGAAATGACCCAAAGTTGATATGCACTAAGGAGGGTATCTGCTCTACATGCCAAAAGGGCAAACAGACCAAGACCTCCTTCAAGAGCATTGGGGTCAAAGACTTAGTGAGGTGGATATACCTCCAGTATATGGACATGTTTGGTCTTATGCCAATTCAAAGTCTAGGTAGGATAGTCTACACCCTTGTGGTCGTTGATGAATTTTCTAGGTTTTCTTGGGTGTTCTTACTTAAGAGAAAGGATGAAACCCTTAAAGTCTTCAAAGCTTTTGTCAAGTAGATACAGAATGAACTAGATAGTACTTTGGTCAAAATCAAAAGTGACCATGAGACTGAATTTCAGTATGCAAGCATGACAAGGTTCTGTGAAGTGCAAGGGATTCACTAGGAATTCTCCTCTCCTAGAACACCCCAGCAAAATTAAATTACTGAGAGGAAAAATAGAACCCTCATAGAGGCTGGTAAGACCTTGTTAAGTGACAAATCTCTCCCAGAATATTTCTGGGCTGAGGCAGTAAACACTGCATGTTATGTCGTTAACAGGGCTTCTATCACCAAAATCTACAAGAAGACTCCCTATGAGATCTTGAAAGGCAGAAAACCATACTTATCCTACTTCAGTATTTTTTGTAGCAAGTGCTATGTACTGAACAATGGAAAGTCCTATGCGACTAAGTTTCCTGCTAAGTCCCATAAAGGGATCTTTGTTGGGTACAGTAACAACAGTAGGGCATATAGGATCTATAACTTGACAAGTCAAGTTGTAGAAGAGTTAGTTCATGTTGTCTTTGATGAATCAAACATGATTAACTGTGAGTTGCCTAGCTCCTCTTCTAGTTCTGCAGGCATAGAGGAGGTGACGAACAAGCTTACCATTAAGGAAGATGCTCCAGTAGTTCAAGATAAGAGAAAAGATGTGTGCTGTCCAGAGGGAGCTCAAGACTCACAAAGTTGAGGATGAAGAACAGCAAACTGAAGATAATGAAGAACACTTAACTGAATTTAGATTACCTCAAGCTAAAAGGCATTTAAGGCATCATCCATCAGCACACCAAATTATTAGTGAGGCAAGCCAAGGAGTACTAACCAGAAGTAAGAGTATCAACACGGCACTCTACTCAAGTTTCCTGTCACAACTAGAGCCCAAGAAGTTTGAAGAGGCAATCAAAGATAGATTTTAGATTGGAGCACTACAGGAAGAACTGAACCAGTTCAAGAGATGTAAAGTATAGAAGCTGGTTCCTAGACCTAAGGGACATAATGTCATAGGAACTAAGTGGATCTATAAGAACAAGTTCGATGAGAATGGTATTATTGTCAAGAACAAGGCTATACTGGTTGCTAAAGGATACAGGAAAGAAGAAGGGATGAATTTTGACCCGACATTGGCCTCAGTATCCAGATTGGAAGCAATAAGACTCTTCGTTGCATTTGCTTTCTATCAAGGATTCAAAGTCTCTTAGATGTGAAGTCAGCCTTCCTGAATGGGGACTTAAAAGAGGAAGTATATATAGAACAACCATCAGGTTTTGTTGACTCTAACTCTCCTCATTTTGTTTATAGGCTCAGGAAAGCTCTATCTGTGTTGAAACAAGCCCATAGAGCATGGTATGAGACCATGTCTAGTTTTCTCATTCAGAACAAATTATTAAAGGGAAAATAGACATGACCCTATTCCTAAGGGAATCTAAGGGCAAGATCATCCTAGTCTAGATATATGTTGATGACATTATCTTTGGATCTACTGATGACAACCTTTGCAGGAAGTTTGCTAAACTTATGCAAGGGAAGTTTGAGATGAGTAGTATGGGTGAGCTCAAGTTCTTCTTGGGTCTCCAAGTTAGACAGACTGATGAGGCCTTATCCATATCCCAGTCCAAGTTCACCAAGGAGTTGATTAAGAAATATGGAATGGAGAATGCCTCCACCATGAAAACTCTCATGGGGACATGTATGCCTTAAACAAAGATAAAGAATGGAAACCTATTGATGAAACTTTGTATAGAGGGATAATTGGCTCCCTTCTATAATGCACTGCTAGTAGGCCTGACATCATGTATGATATATGTGTCTGTGCTAGGTATCAGGCCTGCCCTAAAGAATCTCATTACTCTACTACAAAGAGAATTTTGAGGTATCTTAAGGGAACAATAGATCTTGTCCTATGGTACCCTAGCAATAGGGATTTTGATCTAGCAGGTTTTTCAGATACATATTTTGCAGGCTACAAAGAAGACACGAGAAGTACTTCTGATACCTGTCAGTTCTTAGATGGAAGACTGGTATCATTGATCAGCAAGAAGCAAACAAGTGTGGTAATCTCAAATGCAGAGTCAGAGTACATTTCAGTAGGAAGCTGCTATGCTTAGTTGCTGTGGATTCAGCATCATCTTTCAGACTACAACATTGAGATAAGTAGAACTCCTCTTTATTGTGATTCTACTAGTGCCATTTCTATTACTAGGAATCCTGTCTCACACAGTATGACTAAGCACATAAAAATTAGTTATCACTTCATTAGGGAACATGTGAAAAAGGAAGACATCAACCTTGATTTTGTCCCCACTGACAAGCAAGTGGTTGACATCTTAACTAAGCCACTAGATGAAGCAAAGTTCAACACCTTCAAATTTGAATTGGGTATATTGAACTTAGCTTAGCTTCAGTTGCTCCCTATAGTATTTCTTTTGGTGAAGGTTTGTTCTTTTTTCTTGTATGCTGAGAAGATCTTTAGTGGTATAAAGATTGTGGAGATCAAAGTGTCTATCAGGAAGAAGTGATAGAAGATGCTCCTATTGAGGGGGAGAAAATTTAACCAGCTATAAAAGCAGGTTTAGCCTTGTCGAGAGAGGAAGCTAGCAGATATATCAGTTGATCTCCTACACACAGCTAGGGGGAGAAGAAGATCAAAGGAAGCCAGACCTCCGTGACTATTCTATAGAAGTCAAAATGGGGGAGAGAAGGTGTTGATCAAGTCGTAGATCAAGTGGTATCAAGGCTAAAATAATTACTCAACATTAACTATGGTAGTAAGGGAGGGGGAGTAGGGATGCTTCTAAATAGGGGGAGTAGGTAACCTTCCTGTAACTGTAATGGGGGAGTAGGTAACATTACTGTAACTGTCTTGTTATAATGTTTATTGCTGCAAATATGGTGTGTATATCATTGACTAAGAAATGGAAGTCAGGTTTTGACTTCTTCAAATATGGGGAGATTGTTGGGTCCATTGCTCCCAATGTCCCTGATTTGTAAGAAATCAAACAAGTCAATGATATACACCAAGTTGAATTTGATGTATGGTTAGGTTTCATGTGCAGGGTGAAATGACTAAGTATAAAAGTATAGACATACTTCACAACTATGTCGACACCTTTGTAGGAGAAGTGTCGAGATCAGAAAGATACAAGACAACAGTGTCAACACAGCAGCGTCAATATACAAAAGTGTTGACACACTAAACAACTATGTCGACACCTTTGTAGGAGAAGTATCAAGATCAGTAAGTTACAAGACAGCAGTGTCAAGACATTTGTGTCGAGACAATTCAGTTATCTCGACACCTTGAAGATCAAGTCAACAGTGTCGAGACAAGTCAGATATCTCGACACCTTAAAGCTACGGACAGTAGTGTCGAGACAATACAACTTTCTCGACATAATGAAGAATTGAAGTGCAGACTTAAAGATGCCAACACTCAGCAGACTGTAGTGTCGAGACAATTCAACTATCCCGACACAGTGAAGATTTAAAGCAAATTTGTCACAAAAAATAGCTAAGTCCAAAAACGTTGAGTGATGTCAACTCTCTCAATGTCATGCGGCCTAATTTGTCGAGTATTGCTGCCTAAGTCAAAGCCACAGAGTTTCTGTTAAAGAAAAATTAGCTCAGTCTAGAAGCGTTGAGTGAAGCCAGTTCACTCAACGCCATACTGACTCTGTCAATGCCATAGAAGATAGACTGGAAAATTTTTCTACGTCCACAGTCATTGAATGAAGCCAGTTCACTCAACGCCAGATAACAGATGGCTTTGAGTCAAGCTATAGCAGTCAAAGCCAAGGGGAAAGAGTGATAGAAAAATGGTCATGTACAAAAGTACTGAGTGATGAAGTTACACTCAACGCTCTCAATGCCAATGAAGCTGCAAAAATGACTAATTCCAGAATCGTTGAGTGAAGCTCATTCACTCAACGTTCTCAACGCCTGATGCGATTCTGAGAATTTGGTTAAGTCTAGAATGGCTGACGTCAGCATGAGTCAACAAAGTCACCCAGTTCAAAATAGTTGCGGGAAAGCTGCAGAATAGCGTTAATAGCGCTGATAGCCAGCTGATTGTCTTCTTGTGTAAAAGGAAGGTGATATTCCATTAATTAAGGTAGGGCCCACACAGAAAAGAGCTGTTGATCAGCATACAATAAAAGGGAAAGATTGGATGAGTCGACAACAACAATTAGGGTCCGTTCATTTCAACGACATTGATATTAAAGTATTGACTTTAAGAAAATGAAAGTCATTTCCGCTGTTCGTATCAACAATTGTAGAATAGAATTTGGTTTCTGATGGAAAGTCGTAGATAGTCACACAAAACTAAAAACTCATTGGTTCAACGTCTATCTCCATGTGCGGATATTGAGATTGTCAACATTGATTTTTCAAATGAAAAGTAATTTTTTCTGAATGAATGCAATTTTTTTGGACCAGACACGATTTTTTCTCCCGAATGCGACTTTTTTGCACGGACCGGATTTCTGGCCAATATGCTATTTTTTCGCCAGGACACTATTTTTTTTGCCCGGAAGCACTTTTTTTAACCCGGACGCATTTTTTTTCTCCCGGACGTGTTTTTTTTTGCCCGGGCGCGATTTTTTTGCCCGAGCGCGATTTTTTCGGCCAAACGCGATTTTTTCGCTCGTGGGTGTATTCTTCGCTCGTGGCGTTTTTTTCGCTCGGACGTGATTTTTTCGCCCGGATGCGATTTTTTCGCCCGGACGCAATTTTTTTCGCCCCGAGGTGTTTTTTTCGCACATGGGCGTTTTTTCGTGTGGAAGCGATTTTTTCGCCCGGGCATGATTTTTTCGCCCGGGCGCGATTTTTTTGCCCGGACGCAATTTTTTCACCCTGACGAGTTTTTTTGCCAGTGGACGTTTTTTTCGCCCGAAAGCGATTTTTCCGCCCGGAAGTGATTTTTCCGCCCGGAAGTGAATTTTTCGCTCGGGCGCGAAATTTCCGCCCGGGCGCATTTTTTCCGCCCGGGCGCCATTTTTCCGCCCGGGCGCCATTTTTTCGCCCGGACGCCATTTTTACGCACGGACGCCATTTTTCGGCCCGGGCGCAAATTTTCTGCCCGGGCGCGATTTTTCCGCCCGTGCGCGATTTTTCGGCACCGACGCAATTTGTTGGCACCGACGCGAAATTTCGGCGCGGGCGCGATTTTTCGGCCCGCGCGCGATTTTTCGGCCCGGGCGCGATTTTTCGGCCCGGATGCGAATTTTTGGCCGTACGAGACTTTTTCGGCCGTACGCGACTTTTTTGGCCGTACGCGACTTTTTCGCCACGACCCGATTTTTCAGCCCGGGCGCGATTTTTCGGCCCCGACGCGAATTTTCGGCCCGGGCGCGAATTTTCATCCCGGGCGCAAATTTTCAGCCCGGGCGAGATTTTTCTGCCCGTACGCAATTTTTTGCCCGTACGTGACTTTTTCGGCCGGGCGCGACTTTTTCCCCCCGACACGATTTTTTTTCCCCGACGCGAAATTTTCGCTTCAGGGCGAAAAAATCGCGTCCGGGCCAAAAAGTTGCGTCTGGTGGAAAGAAATCGCGTCCGGGCAATAATGTCGCGCCCGAGCGAAAGAGTAGCTCCCTGGCAAAAAATTGCTTTCGGCCGAAAAAATTGCGTCCGGCGGAAAAAAATCGCGTCCAAGCGATTTTTTTCGCGTCCGGGCACAAAGTCACGTCGGGTACATTGAAATTGCTTGATATGAATATTTCATAGAAAAAAGGGAAGAAGAAAAACTCGTTCAAAAATTGCGTCGGGGCGAAAAAATCGCGTCGGGGAAAAAAATCGCGTCAGGTCGAAAAAAATCGCGTCCGGGCAAAAAAGTCGCATCCGGACGAAAAAATCACGTCCGGGATTAAAAGTCGCATCTGGGCGAAAATGTAGTGTCAGAGCGAAAAATTTGAGTTTAGGCTGAAAAATCGCGTCCGTGCGAAAAAATTGCGTCCCTGCGAAAAAATCGCATTCGGCCGAAAAATTTCGCGTTCGGGCCGAAAAATTTAAGCCCAGGCAAAAACATCGCATCAAGACGAAAAATCGTGTCCGGGCGAAAAATCCGCATTCGTTATTTTTAATTGAGAGTATTGATCAATACCAATTCCTATGATTGAAAATCTTTCTGCAAACGAACAATAAAAAGTGATTAATGTCAATTCCTAGGACAAAAAGTCATCATGCGGCCGAACAAAAGAATTGGATTTAAACTCAATGTCATTTCCCCTGTATATTGATATTGGATTAAAAGCCAATACTTCAATATCAATGTCGTTGAAACGAACAGACCCTTAGGGTTTTCTGAATACGCAAAGCGGCGGAACTTCGTCTTCTTCCTCGTCATTAACGTCGAGCTTGAAGCACAAGTTCTGATCAGAGAACCTGAAAGAGAAAAGTGATAGCTACTGCAATATTCATCTGCGACAACAAGGTCAGGACTAATTCCTGAAAGTGAAGAGGCAGAGATTTCTACAAGCTACTTCCAGAACAAGCCGTGATTGATCTGAAGATATCTGTCAACTTATTGTTGTGAAGAAGAGGTTAGGGGAGACTTAGTTTCTGCCTAGGAAGGGGACATAGAGATTTTTCTCTGGTATCTAATTGTTTCAAAACACTGTTATTTTCTGTAGGACCCAATCTTGGATCCGAGTGTAAGATTATTAAGTGAATCTGAGTGTAGGCCTGTGTTATAAAGGCTAAGGTAAGATCTGTTGGTTATCTAAGTGTAGGATTCTTGTGTAAATCTGAGTGGTACGCCTGTGTTATAAAGACTGAGGTAGGATCTAGTTGGGATCTGAGTGGTTGGGCATATTGCTTGAGCTGTAGGTCTTGTAGAAGACTAAGTGGTCCTGCAAGATCGTTTTATAAGCTCCTTGGAGCCGTGTATTAGGGGAAGAGCCTTAACTAACACATTGTTAGAAGGGCGCATAGGGACACTGGATGTACCCCTAAACTGGGGAACCACTATAAGATTACTGTGTCGTCTAGTTGATTATCTTGAAGCTTAACTAACTAATCACCAAGTCCAGCAAAGCAAGGTATAGGTCTAGATAATTTTAAAAGAGACCTAAAACCTATTCACCCCTCTAGGTATTAGCTGACCTTGAAAACAAAGTCTTTCACTACTTGTAGTGCTAAATTAGAAGAAGCATCGAGCTCATAAAGCACAGCTGGTTTTTTAGGGTGTGACCTAGGCACATTCTATTGGTAGGCATTCATGGCCATTTCCTCAAACAAAGCTTGAGCGGCCTCCAGAGTTTTATTATTTAGCATTCCCTCTACGGCAGCATCAATCATTTGTCTGGTTTGGAAATTCAAACCATTATAAAATGTCGATACTTAGAGCCAAGCCGGCAGTGCATGATGCGGAAACCAACGTAAAAAGTCTTTAAAGCATTCCCAAGTCTCATAGAGTGACCCAGACTCGCTTTGAACAAAAGAAGAAATATCCGCACGTAATTTAGCGGTTTTAGCAGGCGGAAAATACTTAGTTAAATTTTTTCTATCATATCAGCCCAAGTAGTGATGGATCCTCTAGATAGAGAACCCAACCACTACTTGGCTTTCATCCATAAAAAAAATTAGAAATAAGCGCAAACGAATTACATCATTATTGACACAATTTATTTTAAATGTATCTCATATTTCTAGAAAATTTGACAAATGAGTGTTAGGATCTTCATCTGGCACTCAATTGAATTATACTGAGTTTTGAATCATTTGGATTATTCTATATTTGATTTAAAAATTATTATTAGCAATCGTGAGACGGACGATACTTGACCCGGTGTCGTCCAAGTTTGGTCGCGCATAATAAGACATAGTCCTTTGCAGGGCCACGACTGGAATTTGTTTTGCAATTGTTTCTGCGTGCGTGGTTCTGATAGACTCTTCCAGATATAATGCTTGGTCTTAGTCATGAGATCGAAGAGCGATAGGTACGGTCGATTTTTGGATCAAAGTCAAGATTAGGATCAATTGAATAGTTTCTTTGGGTCATGCACAAAAAAACTATTATATAAAAACAACATTTTTGTTTTTTTTTTATTTTTTTGTGGTTTGTTTTTGGAAAATAAAATGACAAAAATAAAAGTGGTGTTAAAAAAATAGTTTTTATAAAAACAAAGGTTCTGTAATTAATAGAGATTTCGTGGTTTGTTTATTTTTATAAAAATAATGTTTTTTACTAACAACTAAGATAAAAGTAATAGTAATTCCTTTTTATTTCAAATATCAACACAAAATGATCCCCGACAAGGGCGCCAAAAACTTGATAAGTAAAATGTGTGGAGATAGTTTTAATTGAAAATTAAGTTGGATTTGTAAATAAGGCATTTGTGTGTTCTATCTCTCTTTACTTATATACTGTGAATAAGGCAAGCGTACCTATCGCGTAATAGTATATTATTTTAAAATATCAAGGTCGTATTTTCCACAGATCTATGTCGAGTACTCTACTTTAAGGACTAGAACTATTATTTAATCGAAAAGAGTTAGAGATTTTTAAAAGTTAAAAAAGTAATATTTAGGGTTTTGAAAATAGATGAGATAGAGAGCCCTCGATTTTGACTTACTTTGAGAAATAATTTTAAACAAGAAAAACTCTGCTTTTCTTTATTAATTAAAATACTTGACTGTGGAGGTTCCATAAATATGAGTGCACCTCTGCCGAGGATACATCCACCTGAGATTAAGTACTTTGACTAAACTTTCGTATCTAATCAAAAATACCTTTAAAATGTTTTACATGGTGAACCCCGCTATTGACTACCTACATCGATTCGAAGGTTCAACCCGGGAGGCTTGCTTTTATCTCTTTTGAGAGTGAGGCGTAGTTTCTCTTTACCTGTGAGAGATCAATTCGTGGTAAATCTTAAGTTTTTATAAATTTAGAAAATAGGATTTGAAATTGCAGAATTAATATCATTCCCAAAGCTCATCTCAATTGAGTGCTAAAAGGTACTAAGCCTCTCATCGGGATGAGGGTAGTAGTAGAGAATTGAAATACATATAAAAAGTAATTACAAATAAGGAAATATGCACACACCCTGTCTCAACAAAAATGGAAACTAAGTTAAAAAGCAATAAGAGTTGAAAAATTACAGAAAGCTAAAAATTTATTACCTAAAAAGTGTTACACACTAGAATACCCAAACTAGGGTTAGGAAAATATCACTCAAAAACTACTCTTAACTACTATGTACAATTATGTGGAACTCTACAAGTTTTTATCTAAACCTCAGCCCTTGCCATCTATTTATAGCCAAAAATTTTGAGGTACATGCCCCTTACACGCCCCACTCCCCCCCCCCCCCCCCGCCTCCCTGAGAGCGTATCAGCTAGGTGTGTCTACAACGTGTGGCAGATTTGCTTCTTTGGGGCGTGATAGCTGGACTTCTGCTTGGTCACAGCTGAGGTCACGGGCGTGACAACTGTCATATGAGCGTATTGTAGGGCATGACTCGAGTTTGCTGTCTTCAAGACTTCAGCATGGCGCGATAGCGGGTTCTTTGCTTGGTCACAAGTGACATTACGGGTGTGCCAGCTAGCACGAGGGCATGCCAGCTGGCACACGGGCGTGTCACACAGGCATGAATAGAGTTCGATGACTGAAATCTTTCGAGCTGCTAGAATTGCTGGTTTTAAGGTTACATGCCCTAGGTCACGGGCACTACCTAGGGGCGTGACTTAGATAATTTTCCTGAATTGCCGAAAAGTTGCAGAAATACCTATAGGGCACAAAAATAGGTGAAGTTAGAACTTAAAATAAAAAAGAAATGATTTATTTTGGTATATACATAAAATAATTACATTTTTTATTAAATCAAAACAAAAATATAACCTAAAAATATATATATTTTGCTACTCATCAGCACACAAGGCCATTAAGCGAGGCATAGCAGGCCCTTAGCTTAACATGCTACACACCTAGTCTCTAGGTGATAAGCTTCACAACCATTACATCAGCTCAGTGGGAGCTATCGCTAGTGATAACCACTATCACCAGACGGTATCAACAGAACCACAAATTTGTCACAATCTTGGGCAGTTCACACCCAACACATACATATGATCACTGGTTATGACTATGGGCTATTTCTAGTGATATCACTATCGTAGGGCGATAGTAATAGAACTTCATTTTTGTTGCAACCTTGGGTGTTTCTTGGAGAGCATCTGCAGTACTTAATGCAGCAACCTACACACCCCATTTTCACGAAAACTACTTATTTTTCCATGGAGTCTTCTCTGACACACAAATCAAACATAACCAATCCAAACCAACTTGTCACAGATGGGCTTCACAGTGCATGCCTATGTCCTTATAATAATCTGGACTTTATATGCAATTTCTACTGGGGATAAACCGTATCAACTGTTGGAAGTCTCTTCCTCCACCAATTGGTGGGAACCTCCACACAAATTTGCCAAATAAAAGGACTTAACATGTCCTAGTATTTAGAAGGAGAATTGTTACCATTGAAGATCGTTTTGGTGTCATGACTTCGCAGTTGTTCTAGATAGAAAGGCTAGCAGTGTGTTCCTCTCCATGGATCTACCATTGGCTCACAATTCCAAATTCAAACACTCCTCCAATGACAGAGTTCAGGATTCTTCCTAATCTTCCTCTCCTTTCCTTTTTCTTTACATCTTCCCTTAGTTAGGAGAGAGTGTCTGAAAGAGAGAAATGAAAAGAGATAACTCTCTTCAGCTACTTAACATCCATGGGATAAAAACTAGCATGTAGATCTCAAAACCAAAAAGGAATGGATGGCCCAAATTTAATCTGAGAATTTTGATTTAGCGTTATTGTCCAGCGATATCGTAATCGCCAGGCGATATCTCAGGCAGTGGTCGCTTGACCAATTCAGCGCCGCTCATCAACTGTAGCAAAACCAACTGATGCATGGTTTTATGCCATGTGGTACACTGCTATCTAGAAATATCATTATCGTCGACGATAGATCCAAAAATCCAAATATGATATTTTTCAATTGTAGGAAAATTGGAGTGTTACAATGGGTACTTATGATTGACTTAGGAGAGTATTATGATCATCCTCTACCACTGTTCTATGACAACAAAGCCATTTTATACATATCGAAGAATCCAGTTTTTCATGAGAGGATAAAGCACATTGAAATTGACTGCCACTTTATCAGAGAAGAAATATTGAAGAATCAAATCTGCACTCTGTTTGTTACTCTAACAAAGAACTAGAAGATATTTTTACCAAACTAGTATCCACTTCTTTTTCAAATGTCTGTAACAAGCTGGGCATGAATAACATATATGCTCAAGATTGAGGGGGAGTGTTAGAACATGTCTTGGCAGTATTCTTTGGCGGTTTGGTCCTGGCGATCTACTCTGGCAGTCTCGTCCTGGCAGTTTGGGAGAATGCTCTGGCAGTTTGTAGCGGTTTGGCTATCTTGAGGATGATTAGTTTAACCATACATTTGTTAGAGCAAGAGAAGCCTGATGATGGTTAACTACTATTGTGGTCTAGCGATTAAGAGACTAAAGTTATTGTGGTTGGTGGTTAGAGTCTGTATAACCACTTTTGCTGTACTAGTGGTTAACTATGATCCATAGATTATAGATCAGCAGATAATTAGTAGATACGATCGTTGTATATTGTTCTACACTTAGATTGTCTAACTACACAGCTCGTCGTAGTCTATAAATATCAATTCGCATGTTATAATTAGTCCCTTATATTCTTTCTCTATCCCCTCTCCCATATAAATAGAGGGTCATACCTGTGTAATATTAAATTTTTGGGGTAATAAAATTTAGTTGTTCTTGTAATTCTCACATAAAAAAACAGGTCGGTCTGATGCCACTGGGCCTGAAGTTGAAATATGTGCCGCTCAAAATGAAGTAGAGCTCTTTGTAGTGAAGAGACAAAAAAGCTCGTGTTGTTTTTCGAACTTTGGAAGTAGCTCCAGCCAGTTTGCCAAGGGACCGATCCTATAGAGACCCCATAAATCATGGGATTAACATCTTCTTTCTCTGCAACCACTACACACCATACATTAGGCGAATCTTCAAGAATACTCTGTCTCATAATTGGAACTCTACCTTCTGGTGCCTCGCATCATAATACTTTGCCTGCCTGCTTTGGGTCTCTAGCATCTGGTCTCGAATCATCCAAATAAGAGCATATGTATCCTCTATATAGTCTGATCAGCCTTCAGGTCCTCATCCTGGATCCAAGACAGTGGTGTTCGACACTTCCTCTCGTATAAAGTCTCATAATGTTGGATCCCTAGTTGGATTTGGGCTAGGTTCACTAAGTTAGGATATGACCCAACATGTATAGCTAGGGTCATGGTTGTGTCCTAGTGTCTAGGTCTAGTCCTTAGTGTCAACAATGCCAGGGACCAGCCTCCAACACTGCCAGAGACTTAAGACTTAGAGAAAATTCAAGATTTAGAAAAAGAGCTCTATGTTCGTCGATCTCTAGTCGACGAAAGTCGTGCTACGCTCGACGAACTCAGAGAACAATTCTCTGAGCTGAGCTCAACAAACTTGGTTCTCAGATCGACAAACACTGGACAAAGTGACAACACTTCTAAGTCAAACTTCGGTCGACAAACTTAGAACATCAGCTAGACGAACTCTATTCTCTGGTCCCAGAATGACTAATTTTGGATCAGATGTTTCATCACTCAACGCCCGAGGACATCACACTCAATGCCAGAATGATGATTCAACACTCAATAACAGAGAACATCACACTCAACTCCAAAATGATGTTTCAACACTCAGGACTAAAAAACAGTCTAAGTCTAGAATCAAAACTCAGGTCAACGATCTTGGACCTCAGCTAGACGAACTGTGGAATCAGGTCGACGAATCCAGACTTGGTTGTTTCCCTCTTCTGTTCCTATTATATTGCAATGATTCCTGAGTAATTAATGCTCTAATATTCTATGAATATTACCGTTATACAAGAGCATTAATTATGGTCTTCATCAGGATTATTGCCTGCCGTTTTCCAAAGGGACAGTTGGGGAAACTAATCAATGCAAATTTTCTAAGGCCGTTAGCATTGAATGCAGAAGGGATTTAGAAATTCAAAAGGACGTTTAAATGGAAAATATAAAAGATGGATTTTTCCTCTTCTAGAACACACAACTGATACAGATACACAAAAAACTAGTCAAGGAAGAGTTGAACACCATCATATCGCAACAATGATTCTCTCTACTCTTGCTCTCTCTTAACAACAAAGTGCTAGAAAAAAAAGAACTGCTAGATCAGAAGAAGAACAGAGTTCAGAAGAAGAAGAACAATTATTCAAATCAAGAGTCTTCTTCTTCTGTCATCCTCTCAGGAACTTTCAAAGGACAATAACTACTGCATCTGTCAAAGAGTTCCTAAAGTTCTTCTGGTTGAAGTTGAAAGCTTGAAGGTCTATCACCCTGAAGAAAAGTTCCTTTCACCCTGAATAAATTCAGTATTTCAGGGGGAGCTTTTGCCACCATCAAATCCATAGAGTCTTCTCAGTTGAATACTTGAGAAAGCGAAGACATCATCACTCTCTCACCCCCTCTATAAAAAGGTTTCTCTACTCCCTTCAAAAGTGATTTCTGGTTGAAAGTCTCCTAACCAAAAGACTTGACGTTTGGTTTTTTAGCACCTTACCAAAAGCTCATTGGTGGCAGTCACATGAACAAAAACCTGAGTGGATTCCTACAAGGGTGGTATAAGAGTTGATTTACCCAGATTGGGGAACCACTATAAAATTCTTGTGTTGTCTAGTTGCCTTTTTCTTTTGTTCTTACTTTGGCTGTGATAGTTAGGATTCTGTGATTTTTATTAGTTTAATCTGTTGTGCTGTGATATAGCATCTAAGTTTAGGAACAAGTTATATTATTCAGCAAAAGATTTTAATTACTCACAAATACTCTATTCACCCCCCCCCCCCCCTCTAGAGTATATTAGATCTAACCATTACTTTCAATTGGAATCAGACGGAAGTTCATTTGGTTGTACAAGTTAACCCTTGAACCAAAGATCCTAAGTTAAATTTCTTTTTATTTCTATTAGATTCACATTGACAGCATGGCCCAGAACAAAGATTATGCATGCATCAGACCTCTAGTGTGCAACCTGAACAAGTTTGCCATCTAGAAGGAAAGAATAAAGCTATATATGAATTCTATTGATGAAGATATTTTTAACTCTATCTTAACAGGACCACCAACTCCAGTATTTTTAACTCCATCTACATCAACTGACATGAGTGCAGTCCCACCCCCTAGATGGATAGATGCACAGAAAAAGGCAAAGGTAGCTGATGCCAGAGCAATGAACATATTGGCTTAAACTATGTCTAATGAAATATTTCAAAAGGTTGCTGAGTGCTCATCAACTAAGGCCATTTGGGACTCCTTGAACCAAATGGTGGCTGGATCAGCAAATGAGAGGAAAGATAAAAGATCAAACCTCATTACTCAGTATGAAAATTTAAAGAAGGATGAAGTAGAGACAGTTGAAGCAATGTACAATAGTATCAGTTCCATCATCAGTGAACTAAGATCCTTAGATAAGGAGATTACTCTGACAGAGGTCAATGACAAAATTCTGATGTGCTTCCGCATCACATGGGATTCCATAATATGGCCCATCAGAGAAGTAAGGAGCATGGCAGAGATATCATTTGAATCTCTTTTGGGTAAGCTCAAGTACTATGAGCTGTTGGTGAAATCAAGAGAAGCAGCTGAAGAACCAAAAGCTCCAACACCAACAAGATAGGAACATATCCTAGCATTCAAAGCTGCAGAAGAATCACCAAGTCTACTAGTGAATGATGAAATTATGAGTCTCTTTGCAAAGAGATTCTACAAGATGGCTAGAAAGGATTTCAGGAAAAGGCCATCTAGAAGTGAAGACAAGCCCAGGTATGACAAGACCCCTACTAAAGAGGTTGTTTGCTTTGCTTGCAGGAAACCAAAAAACCTCATCTCTGAATGTCTAGAAGTACAAAACAAAGATAGGAGAAAATAAAAGGACTCCAGAAGAAGTCATCACAGCAAAGCCTCCTCCAGCAAATATAATTACAAGAAGAAAGAAAAGGGCATTATTGCTGAAACATGGAGTGACACTGAAGAGGAATCATCTTACTTCAGCTCTAGTGAAGATGAAGAGGAAAAGAAGGCAAAGAAAGTTTGCCTCATGGTTATGGAAGATGGAAGCAGTAGATCTGACTCAAAAGAATCAGATGATGAGGAACTCCTCTCTGAAGAGGATCAGGTAATTGCTTCTTATAATTTTCAATCCGAAGAATTTAAAGTAGAATTCAAAAGCTTGTGTTTAGACCTAATAGGATCTGAGAAGGAAATCAAACTCCTCAGGGAAAAGCTGTTAGAGCAAGATAAAATCATTGCTGAAAATATCAAACTATCTGAAGAACTAAAATCTGTTAACCATCAAATAACCTTTCTAAAATCTGAATTAAGTAAGGCTAAAGAATTAGAAGAAACACTTAGAGGAAGAAGCTTAAAACTGTTAGACATAACTAGCACTGTAAATGCAAGAATTAACAATAGCAAACTAGGATTAGGTGCTTCCCCCAGTGAACCAATTCTAATTCTGAAGAATCACCTGTCAAAACTAGTAAATTTTATATCTGATAAAGGCAAGAAAAATATTGAATAGGTTAACAAGGTTAATGAAATTCTTAAGCAACTAGAACTTAAGAAAACCTAACAAGCAGAGAAAGCGAAATCATGGAAAAAAACTATGTTCAGAGATTTTCGTCGAACTTAGAATGACGAAATGGGCACGGTTCGTCGAACTCAGAACGACAAACTCTTAACGCAAATAATATCCCAAAATATTCTACGAACAACGATCGACGAAATCAGTTTGGGTCGTCCACTAGAGATCGACGTTTCAGGGGCTCTGAGAATGGATACTTCCATTATTCGAGCAGAGATCGAAGAACTCAACCCAGATCGTCGAACTTAGCTCGACAAACTCACTTAACTTCATCGAACCTAGTTTATAATTAGAGAAACATAAAAGCTGATAAAAATTCTAATCCTTTTAGTCAGTGGATTATACCCCCTAGAAGCTATCATCCCCTAGGATATAAAGATCAGCATGAATGTTCCTTTATTTCAAGTTATGATTTTGTCAAACAACAAGGACTCAAGATATCCTGGGTCAGAAACCTCTAATCTCTTTCTTTGCAGGTAGAAGAGAACCATGTCATTCAAATCAAGTGGTACCTGGACAGTTGTTGCTCTAAAAATATGACAAGTTGCAAGGAATGTCTTATCAACTATAAAGCCAAGGCTATGGAGATTTCAGTTATGGAGATGTTACATTCAAAAAGGTGACCTATGTAAATGGTCTCAAACATAACCTGATATCAGTAAGCCAACTGTGTGATACAGGTTATCAAGTAAGCTTCACTAACTCCTTATGCACTATCTCCTTAAACAACAAAACTGTTTTAACAGGAATTAGATAAGGCAACATTTATTTAGTCAATTTTGAATCTGCTATTTCTGAAATTTGTTTATTTAATTCTGTTAGTAGTCAAACCAGCTTATGGCATATAAAATTAGGTCATGTAAACCATAAGAATATAGCTAGGTTATTTAAGGACAACCATGTTAGTGGTTTACCTTCTGGCCCATACAAGAAGGAAGGCCTCTACAGGGCTTGTCAACTAGGCAAGCAAACTAAATCTAGTTTCAAATCTATTAATAAGAGTGATTCACCTAGGATATTTTACTTGCTACATATAGACCTTTTTGCCACATTGATGTATAAAGCCTAAGAGGGAAATCATATACCTTAGTGGTTATAGATGACTTATCCAGATTCACTTGGGTATTCTTTTTGAGATCTAAGTCAGATACCTTTAAGGTTCTTACAGATTTTCTCAAGACCATACAGATTGAGTACTCTACTCAAGTTGCATTGATCAAAAGTGATCATGGCACTGAGTTTGAATATCTTCTTATGCATGAGTTCTGTGAGAAGGAAGGTATCAGACACTGTTTCTCAGCTCCTAGAACTCCTCATCAAAATGGGGGTAGTTGAAAGGAAAAATAGAACACTCATTGAAGTTGTAGGTACATTGCTTGTAGATGCTTACATGTCTCTATCCTATTGGGCAGGGGCAGTAAGCACAGCAAACTATGTCCTGAACAAGAGTTTAATACATAAACTGAAACTTAAGACTCCATATGAACTACTCAAAGCGAAGAAACCAATAATCACCTATTTTAAAGTATTTGGACGTGTATGCTATATTCATAACAATGATAAGAAGTATCTTAGAAAATTTGAAGCAAAGGCTGAAATGGGAATTTTTCTAGAATATTCCCAAGTTAGCAAAGCTTATATGGTGTTTAATAAATCATCTTTGGAGATTGAAGAGTCTATGCATGTAACCTTTGATGAGACTAACATGTTTTACAAGGAGAAAAACATTTTTACCAATAGTGCTTTGCAGGTATCAAATTTGTGTGAGAATTTGGATTTTCTAGACCTTACCCCAAAGGCTGAATCACATCCTCCTCCACAATCAGTAGCAGAAGCTGATAGTGATGAAGAAACTGTGGAAGCAGTTCAACTTCCTTCAACAGTTGATGTAATTCCATAAGAGGAATTAAATCCAATAACTATTGTTGAACTAACTCCACCTAATGATCTTATCACACTTAAAGATCACCCTAGATCCCAAGTGATTGGAGACATAACAGCAGGTGTACAAACACGGCATTAAATCAACCAAAACTAGATGCATGCTTGTTTTCTCTCTCAAGTTGAACCTCAAACCATAAAAGATGCTGAGCAAGATCCCCACTGGATCATTGCTATGTAAGAAGAACTCAACAAGTTTGAGAGATGTAAAGTTTGGGATGTGGTTCTAAGACCCCAAGACTACCCAATTATTGGAACCAAATGGGTATACAGAAATAAACTGGATGCCCAAGGTGTAATTGTGAGAAACAAGGTTAGGCTTGTTGCTCAAAGTTATAGGCAAGAAGAGGGAATAGACTATGACCAAACATTTGCACCAGGTTAAAGATTGGAGGCAATCAGAATATTTCTTGCCTATGTTGCCTACAAGAAGTTCAAAGTCTATCAGATGGATGTGAAGAGTGCCTTTATGAATGGAGTGCTAAAGGAAGAGGTTTATGTTGAACAACCTCCAGGTTTCATCTCTCCAACTCATCCTTATCATGTTTTTAAATTGCATAAAGCCCTCTATGGTCTAAAGCAAGCTCCAAGAGCTTGGTATGAGACTTTAGCTAGCTTTTTGATAGAGCACAAATTCATTAGAGGCATTGTAGATAAAACATTATTCACTAGACATCATAAGGATCAAACCTTGTTAGTACAAATATATGTGGATAATATTATATTTGGGTCTACTGATCCCAAATTATGCAAGAGGTTCTCTGACCTCATGCATTCAAAATTTGAGATGAGAAGCATGGGTGAGCTCTCCTACTTCCTTGGTCTCCAAGTGAAGCAGCTCCATGATGGCATCTTCATTTCCCAGGCTAAATATGTTAAAGAGCTTATTAAGAAGTTTGGGATGGCTGATGCCTCAGCAAAGAAAATACATATGGCTATAAATGCTATAATAGACTCTGATGCACATGGGAAACCTGTGGATTAGAAATTATATAGGGGTATTGTTGGATCCTACTATACCTTACAACTAGCAGACCTGATATCATGTTTGCCACATGCCTTTGTGCTAGGTTCTAGGTGAACCCTAAAGAATCTCATCTAATTTTTCTAAAAAGGATTTTAGGATATATAAAGGGTTGTCCTAGTCTAGGTCTCTTGTATCCTACTGAGTCAGAGTTTGAGTTAACTGGATAGTCAGATGCTAACTTTGCTGGATGCAAAGTGGACAAAAAGAGTACCTCAGGAACTTGCCTGTAACGCCCCCAATTTTTCTGCGATTATTTTAATTCTCGTTTGGCATTACATTGAAGCATTTTCGTGGCTCGTGCCATTTGTGGAGTGTGGTCTTAACTCCTTAGAACTGGGTGCCCTATTTTGTAGCCTGTTGACAAGATCTCCCTAGCAAGCCGAGTCGTTTTGGGTGACCCAGTGTGGCCTCTCGGGGGATGCTTGTGTTTTGTCTTCGGGAGGGTATAACTCGAGTTTTGTTCGTCGAAAGTTAATTTCGACTTCGCCGTTGTGTTTGTAGCGTGGATATTTAGCTACAGTGCGAATTTCGTCGAATTCCGAGATAGTTTGGTTTTCGCGTCACTTTGGGTGTGCCATTAGTAAAGCCTATTAGAGTATTCTCTTAATTTAATAAGGGAGCCGGCGGTTAGGATTCGGTTTTGCTGAACCGATGCGTTTAAAGCTTATAAAAAGGCTTTATTAATAAGTGACGGGCCACTCTCTTCTTTCTTCCCAAGACCGAAACCGTCGCCTGCTCCTGTTCGCGGAAAACAGAGGAAACCGCCGGACCTGCTTCTCCTTCGGACGGCGATTCTGGGAGTGTTCGTGGACGGATTTCGATTCCGAAAGTGGCATTGCCTTGCTCTCGCTCAGATCTACGTTTCGACGGTAAGAGGTTTGTTTTTCGTGGAGTTTTAGGAGACTTAGATTTTCGGTTTCTTGTGGTTTTTCGCCATTAATGTGCGGGTTTGCTTGTTAGGTGCTTCTCCTTCTAGTGCAGAACGAAGAGGTGGGAAAGCCGACCAAGCTTCGCCGGAAATCGAGGCAAGTGGTATTCTTGCCCTTGCCATTGTTGTTCTTTTGAATTTTGGAATGTTTCCCGGTTAGCCCTAGGGTAGAAACCAAACATATTCTCTTTTATCTTGCTAATTTTAGGGCTTAGATTCTCCTATCATCCCCCTCCTTGGGCTGTTTGCTCAACCCGATGGTTGTTTTAACCATTTGGACTCCAGATTTGTAGTTCTAGTTGGGTGCTTTTGCGAGTGGAGCTGAGAGAGAGAGTGAGGGAGGTTGTTGTGGTAGGGCTCTGGTTAGAACCAGTCTTGGTAGACTCTCGGGTTTTGGTGTCGAGTGTGGTGCACACACTCAAAGCCAAAAGCCGCCCGGACTTGGCGTTGAGTGTGGTGGACACACTCAAAGCCATAATTCGGTTTGTTCTTTGCGGCTGAGTGGTGGGGTGATTGAGTGAAAAATTTTCGTCTAAGTCAAAATCGACGAGAATCATCCTTGATTCCCGCCGATTTCGATGTGATTCCCACCGATCGGCGAGAATCATCCTTGAATCTCGCCGATTCGGCGAGAATCATCCTTGATTCTTGCCGATTATCGAGAATCCTTCTGGATTCTCGCCAATTCGGCGAGAATCATCCTGCATTCCCGCCGATTCGGCAAGAATCAGTCGGCATTCCCGCCGATCTCCTCTTATTGGCGTTGGCTTAGGGTTTTCCTGCGGAAGTGAACTTTGGCGTAGAGTTAGTTGACCTCACTCAACGCCAAAGCTGCTTTGGCGTTGAGGGAGGTAGACTCACTCAACGCCACTGTTGGAATTTGTGGTTCTTGCTGAAGGCATTGAGGGAGTGGACCTCACTCAACGCCATAGCTGTTTTGGCATTGAGTGAGGTTAGCTCACTCAACGCCGCTGCCTATTTTGCTGAAGGCGTTGAGGGAGTGGATCTCACTCAACGCCATGGCTGTTTTAGCGTTGAGTGAGGATAGCTCACTCAACGCCAGAGCTATTCTTGCGGAAGGCATTGAGGGAGTGGACCTCACTCAACGCCATGGCTATTCTGGCGCTGAGTGAGGCTAACTGACTCAATGTTAAGGTCTGGTTAGGCACTGAGTGGATTCCACTCAACGCCGAGCCATGTTGAGTAACTTCAACACTGTTTCTCTTTCCTCGATTTATGTTCCCGAGTGAATTCCCTGATTATATTTGTAATTTCCTTGTCGGCCATGTTTCTCTTTCCTAATGGCCGAATCGTGGGTCGTGGTTAGTAGTGGTGGTTTGAAGCTCTTCATGGGGGAGGTGTTGTGTAATTTAGCCAAGGCCACCCTTATTCTTCTATCTTGCTCCAGGTACGGGCTGGGCAAGGGGGTGGAAGGTCCCTTGTGCTTTCACATGTAGACCCCATAGCTTGTTGGCTTGGAAATGGTGGTTGGGGGACTGAGTTTGCCTCCAACCCGGATCCATGCTGTTTGTTTTAGCTACTACCATCTCCCACAGCTTAGGGTGTTAGAAGTTTCTTCATTGGTAGATTGCAGCACCTTGGGCTCTTGGTAGCCTAGTAGACCCTGCAGGATGTAGTTTCTGGGCAGGGTTGGTGTTGTTTCCTTGCACATAGTGCATTCCTTGTTGTCTTGCCTTGGGCAGTTGTGACTTTTTCTACTGTGTGTTTTCCTCTTTTATTCATTCCCTTGTTGACACTTACTTGCCGTTTTTTTCCTTGTTTTGCTTGCTGAGGTATTCTTTCTTCTTTTGAATGCCTCAGGTTCTGAGCAGTAGCCAGTTTTTTGGCTAGGTTGCGGTGGTGTTGCTGGTGGTCTCTTGGACTTTGGAGATCTTGTTGCTTTGTTGGTGAGGTAGTTTTTCAGTATTTTCTTACAAACATACATATTTGCCAGTGGGTTCGTGTCAGTTTGTTGGCGCCCACTGGTAGTTTTTACCTTTGTACTAGATATATTACTTTTGCTGCTACCATTTTCTGGAGATAGTCTACTTGCTCTGGGGAGGATTTATGCTAGGTTGCTAGTTATTTTAAAACTACATTTATTATTATTGTAAATATATTACATGATCAGCATGATTTATAAAAGTAAATCACTATTTTCCAAGCAACGTATAAAGATCGTTTTCTTATATATAATATAAATTAAATGTAGAGTCTTGCATGGCATAAGTGGTCCTCTTAAGGCTCTTATGCACTTCTTAGGATGTCAAACCTGAATAAAGTATTTTTCCGTAGCGCTTAAGTATAATTTTTAACTGTGGACTAGGTGGTCCACTGAGCCGAGGGATACGGCCTCTTTTATATAACTGATTTTCTAATCATTAAACTCATAAATTTCTTTCATTAAGTGTAATAGATGGTTTTGCCTGAGCGTCAGCAGTTATCCCCTGCTTGACGCGGCATCATGACACGCGTTTTCTCATACTCTGATAATTCTTTAATTCAGAGAAAATGCGGGTTGTGACAGTTGGTATCAGAGGGAGGTTGCTTGACAAGTTAGTCGGGCAACCTTCCTTTGGTTGCTTTAGTAGTTCAGCATCATGTCATTCACACACCAATATGTCATCAGCACGTCTTGGCAAAAGCACAAACACTACACTCATAGCATAACATAAAATATACGGGGCATATTATGTAGTATGGGATGCATAATATGTGTTCGTATATGGATCCACCATAGGGGCAACATGTGAGGGTTATGTAGTATGGGATGCATAACCTCACCACATGGCTGCGACTAGCACGTTTTCTTTTCTTCGTTGCATGCGAATGTTATGTAGTATGGGATGCATAACATTTTCATGCGTACGCCGCTCATAACATGCATTAGGGCCTTTTTAGAATGCATAGCACAAACATGCATATCATAACATTGCATAAGCACAACGTGCCAAACTAAAGACTGGCAGGATGACATATGCCGGAAATCGAGGCAAGTGGTATTCTTGCCCTTGCCATTGTTGTTCTTTTGAATTTTGGAATGTTTCCCGGTTAGCCCTAGGGTAGAAACCAAACATATTCTCCTTTATCTTGCTAATTTTAGGGCTTAGATTCTCCTATGAGCCCCCTCCTTGGGTTGTTTGCTCAACCCGATGGTTGTTTTAACCATTTAGACTCCAGATTTGTAGTTCTAGTTGGGTGCTTTTGCGGGTGGAGCCGAGAGAGAGAGAGTGAGGGAGGTTGTTGTGGTAGGGCTCTGGTTAGAACCAGTCTTGGTAGACTCTCGGGTTTTGGTGTCGAGTGTGGTGCACACACTCAAAGCCAAAAGCCGCCCGGACTTGGCGTTGAGTGTGGTGGACACACTCAAAGCCATAGTTCGGTTTGTTCTTTGCGGCTGAGTGGTGGGGTGATTTAGTGAAAAATTTTCGTCTAAGTCAAAATCGACGAGAATCATCCTTGATTCCCGCCGATTTCGACGTGATTCCCACCGATTGGGGAGAATCATCCTTGATTTCCGCCGATTCGGCGAGAATCCTTCTGGATTCCCGCCGATCGTCGAGAATCCTTCTGGATTCCCGCCGATCGTCGAGAATCCTTCTGGATTCTCGCCGATTCGGCGAGAATCATCCTGCATTCCCGCCGATTCGGCAAGAATCAGTCGGCATTCCCGCCGATCTCCTCTTGTTAGCGTTGGCTTAGGGTTTTCCTGCGGAAGTGAACTTTGGCGTAGAGTGAGTTGACCTCACTCAACGCCAAAGCTGCTTTGGCGTTGAGGGAGGTAGACTCACTCAACGCCACTGTTGGGATTTGTGGTTCTGGCTGAAGGCGTTGAGGGAGTGGACCTCACTCAATGCCATAGCTGTTTTGGCGTTGAGTGAGGTTAGCTCACTCAACGTCGCTGCCTCTTTTGCTGAAGTCGTTGAGGGAGTGGATCTCACTCAACACCATGGCTGTTTTGGCATTGAGTGAGGATAGCTCACTCAATTCCAGAGCTGTTCTTGCGGAAGGCGTTGAGGGAGTGGACCTCACTCAACGCCATGGCTATTCTGGTGATGAGTGAGGCTAACTCACTCAACGCCAAGGTCTGGTTAGGCACTGAGTGGATTCCAATCAACGTCGAGCCGTGTTGAGTAACTTCAACACTGTTTCTCTTTCCTCGATTTACGTTCCCGAGTGAATTCCCTGATTATATTTGTAATTTCCTTGCCGGTTATGTTTCTCTTTCCTAATGGCCGAATCGTGGGTCGTGGTTAGTAGTGGTGGTTTGAAGATCTTCATGGGGGAGGTGTTGTGTAATTTAGCCAAGGCCACCCTTTTTCTTCTATCTTGCTCCAGGTACGGGCTGGGCAAGGGGGTGGAAGGTCCCTTGTGCTTTCATATGTAGATCCTTGAGCTTGTTGGCTTGGAAATGGTGGTTGGGGGACTGAGTTTGCCTCTAACCCGGATCCATGCTGTTTGTTTTAGCTACTACCATCTCCCACAGCTTAGGGTGTTAGAAGTTTCTTCATTGGTAGATTGCAGCACCTTGGGCTCTTGGTAGCCTTGTAGACCCTGCAGGATGTAGTTTCTGGGTAGGGTTGGTGCTGTTTCCTCGCACGTAGTGCATTCCTTGTTGTCTTGCCTTGGGCAGTTGTGACTTTTTCTACTGTGTGTTTTCCTCTTTTATTCATTCCCTAGTTGACACTTCCTTGCAGTTTTTTTTTCCTTGTTTTGCTTGCTGAGGTATTCTTTCTTCTTTTGAATGCCTCAAGTTCTGAGCAGTAGCCAGTTTGGTGGCTAGGTTGCGGTGGTGTTGCTGGTGGTCTCTTGGACTTTTGAGATCTTGTTGCTTTGTTAGTGAGGTAGTTTTTCAGTATTTTCTTACAGACATACATATTTGCCAGTGGGTTCGTGTCAGGTTGTTGGCTCCCACTGGTAGTTTTTACCTTTGTACTAGATATATTACTTTTGCTGCTACCATTTTCTGAAGATAGTCTACTTGCTCTGGGGAGGATTTATGCTTGGTTGCTAGTTATTTTAAAACTACATTTATTATTATTATAAATATATTGCATGATCAGCATGATTTATAAAAGTAAATCACTATTTTCCAAGCAACGTATAAAGATCGTTTTCTTATATATAATATAAAATAAATGTAGAGTCTTGCATGGCATAAGTGGTCCTCTTAGGGCTCTTATGCACTTCTTAGGATGTCAAACCTGAATAAAGTATTTTCCTGCAACGCTTAAGTATAATTTTTAACTGTGGACTAGGTGGTCCACTAAGCTGAGGGATACGGCCTCTTTTATATAACTGATTTTCTAATCATTTAACTCATAAATTTCATTCATTAAGTGTAATAGATGGTTTTGCCTGAGCGTCAGCAGTTATCCCCTGCTTGACGTGGCATCATGACGCGCATTTTCTCATACTCTAATAATTCTTTAATTCGGAGAAAATGCGGGTTGTGACATTGCCAGTTCCTTGGTATGAGATTAGTGTCCTGGTTTTGCAAGAAGCAATCATCTGTGTCCACATCAACTGCTGAAATAGAATATATTGCAGTTGGCAGTTGTTGTTCCCAGATGCTGTGGATTCAAAACCAACTCCTGTACTATGGGTTCAACTTAAATAATTCAACTCTCATATGTGATAACACAAGTGCTATAGCAATAGCACAAAATCCAGTCCATCATAGTAGGACTTAACATATAGACATTAGGCATCATTTCATTAGAGAGTGTGTAGACAAAAACAAAATTAAACTTGTCTATATCTACACTGATTTACAAAATCCTGATATTTTCACCAAGCCCTTGGATGAAAGAAATTTCTTATTCTTTATAAATCAGCATAGAATGATCAATGGAGAAGACTTAGTTTAGTTTATGTCTGCACTCAAAGAACTCTTCAGATTTCGTCGACCTAACATCGACGAACTCCCTGTTAGTAAAGTTAGTTTTGTAGACCTGAGATCGACGAACCTACTTCAGAAAACTTTCGTCGAACGGAGCTCGATGAAATGTATTCAACCCTTCAGACTGAGATCAACGAATTATTTAACTACAAATTATTTTGTCGACCTCAGATCGAAGAACTATTTCTTTTAGTGGAACGGAGTTTGTCGTTTCATATTCCGGAAAACCTCATATTTAGGTTTTCCTCGACCTCCATCCCGCGCTTTCAGTTCTCTTACTGAAAGTGCAGGATAAGATCACTCCTAACTCTAGAGGGGGGTGAATAGAGTTATTTGAAATAATTTTCCAAATAAAAACTTGTGTGTAGAGAAGGTTTGAATTTACTTAGTGTAAGGTGCTAGAGTAAATAATCAGAGTAAAAAGGTATTCACAGCACAAAGCAAAACACAAGGAGCATAAGCAATCCAGACGACACAAGGGGCTATAGTGGTTCCCCAAATCTGGGTACATCCACTCTTCTATCACCCTTGATAGGAATCCACTTCAAGATGAGTTGATCAGGTGTCTTGAGCACCAGAGAGTTTTTGATCAGGTTCTCACAAACCAACAGAGCTGATTTTGACCAGGTTTCAGCAAAACCAAAAGTAACTTTTGAAGGGAGTTAAAACCCTGTACAGAAAGAAAAAGAAAAAGAGATGATGTTGTCTTCTCTATTCAACAAGCAAAGAGAAGCAGAAGTGGATCTGAAGTTGTTGTCAAAGCTCCCCCTGAGATCAAGATGAGGTTCAGGAAGGAGAGCTCTGCACAAGGGTGACAGGTCTTCAAAGATCTGATTTGCTCTAGCAAAGGATGATCCAAGAGAGTTGGATGGAGGTGTCTGAAGCAATCAGATTTTCTGTGAGTTAGCTTTTCAACACAATGTCACAGAGAGCAACTAAAGTCCTGTATTGTTATTCTGTATTCTGTATGCTGTTCTTGTTTTTAAATAAAAAAAAATGAATATCTGAGTCTTCTTCTTCCTTTTACTTTGATAGCCGTTGGAAGACAGCTTTAATTGCTTTCCTTAACTGTCCATGCCTCAAAGGAAATGACAGGCAGACATTCCTTAGAAAATTCCTTGAGCCATGCACCAGATATACTGTAACGGCCAATAAATCTTCAGCATTAATTGTCTGTCAGAAGGAGTTTGAATTCCTATCCAAAATCGACGGAAGTCTGGAAGGCGTCGAGCTCACAGAAAAACGTCGATCTGAGCACGACACACGTCGGCCAGAGAGTGTTATCTGTAAGCAGAACTGGGTTCGACGGAACGTCAAGCAGAGGTCGACTGTGCGTCGAGCTGAGGTCGACTCTGCGTCGAGCTGAGGTCGACTCTGCGTCGAGCAGAGGTCGACTCTGCGTCGAGCTGAGATCGACTCTGCGTCGAGCTGAAGTCGACTATGCGTCGAGCTGAAGACTACTCTAACTAGCCTATGTGACCTTTATAACAACATGGAGGTCACAGCACACAATCCCTATAGAAATATAGTCATCCTGGTCCAAATAGTAATAGGGTGTTCCAACAATCTCCCCCTATTTGGATTAGGATTACTATTTACATGAATTTTAGGGATTCAAAGAAAAAAATAAAGCAGATACAACACAATATAATACAGCCAGACATGACAGAATAATAAGCAGCATATATAAAACACTATATAGCAGCAGAATTGTTCAAATGTCCTGAGTCCAGTATATAGAAAGTGTTAGAGTACCTTACTTTACTTGTCCTTTGATGCTTTGTCTTGATCACTCTTTTTGAAGATGATTTCTCTGTTTGGATTGGAAGCTTCCTTTTTGGATCTGTAGTCATCAGCTGCACCTAAAGACTTTTGATCTCTAGCACTGGGTGGTACAGCTGCAGGGTGGAGTTCCATATATCTGTCTGAATCAAAAAATTTCTTTGAGCTATACTTTTCCAATTCCTCTCTTCTTTGTTCTGACATAGTACTGATATGAGAGGTGTCCAGTCCTCTTTCTCTGGCTTTGTTAATTTCATTTAGAGCAGCCATCTCTGTCATCCTAGCTTTCCAGTAAGCAGGAGTTTTGGTGGGATCTTCAAAAGGTACTGCAGGTTCAAATTTGTTAGAGGATGTTTCTTGAGAAGTTCTTGGGGTGAGGTCAACTCTAGGCCTGTAAGGATAGGGCCCAGAGGTTGGATCAATGGCTCCTCCCCTTTGATAAGGTTGAGAGCCTGATCTTCCTCTGGACTGCCTGCCTCTATAATTTCCTCTTTGTTGACCTCCCCTTTGCTGGCTATCTCCTTGATGTCTTCTGGCTTGATAAGTCTTTCCATGTAGAGCTGAAAGTGCTGAAGAGGAAGATAGACCAGTACCTGCACCTGCATCTGGAGGAGGTGGAGGTGGAGGCTGATGGACTGGTTTAGTTGGTCCCTCATTGAATTTTCTCTTCTGTTTCATAGCTTTTCTCTGATTCTGAGAGTACTGCATCCATGGCTCTGTGATTTCACAATTATATTTGATGTAATAGGGAATGTCATGATCTGTAGCTCTGGCAGGAGGTACTCTTTTCATGGCTTTTGATCTGGCTTTCCTCTTCCTTGCAATAGTTGCAGAGGAGTCATCAGAATCTGTAGCAAACTCATCTTCAGAACTTTGTGATTCTTCATATGGATCTATATACTTTCTTTTGGAGATGGGAAAGCTGATGGAGGCTGGAGCTGCTGAGGAGGAGACTGAAGGAAGCTCTGCTGTCAGTGGGGAGGAGGAAGCAACCACTTCAGGAGAGGGCACAGCCTCAGGAGCCATAGAGGCTGAAGAGGCTGGTTCCTGAAGGGCTTGGGAGATATGGGCCTCTGCAGCATCAGGTGTCTCAATCACTTCACCTGAAGTCTCAACAGGAGCTAACAAATCAATTTCAACACTAGCAGGAGCCACTGCTACCACTGCTATATCAGAAGTCAAGGCCTTCTGAAAAGGGACAATAGCCCTGGACAGATCTTCTTGAAGCTGTTCTTCTATTTGAGGAGGAGCCTCAGGTGCCATGGGTAGGTCTTCTTGAATTGAAGCTGGAGGAGAGAAGCTCTGAACAGAAGCTGCCAAAGACTGAATGTCTAAGGCACTGCTGATTTGCTGAGCTGAAACTATTTGATCTTCTGCAACAGACACTGTCTCTGAACAAGCAACTGATACTGTCTCTGAATAAGTCTGAGCAAGCTGAACTGAAGAAGGAGGCAGCTCTTCTTCTGCTGACATCTCCCCCTGCCTAGAATCAGTGGTAGCTGACTCTAGGCCCCCAGAAGAAGGGCATGCCAACTGAGAGGAAAGGGAGGAGATAGAGGCAGAAAGAGTTCTCAAGGAAAGAAGGAGAGGAGCCAGCTTGGCATCCAAAAGGGAGGAGAGCCTAGGGGTCAAGAGATCAAAGATCTGATTGGCCAAGGGCAAGAGAGCTACTTGCTCAAGTGGAACTTGAGTAGAGGTAGAGGGAGTAGCAGAAACTGAGAATGTAGAGGAGGTGGAGGGTGGTGTAGACAGTGGAGGTGTAACTGGTTCCTGAATGGAGGAGAAGAGTAAGTCTGAAAAAGTAGAGGGATGGAGGAAGTCATGAGGAGAGGAGGTAGAGGCATCCATGAAGGAGTCTTCATGCATGTCAAAAGAAAAGAGATCCTCATGAGGGGTGGAATCCAAGTTTATGGGGAGGAAAGTAGTGTGAGGTGGAAGAGAGGAGGCAATGATAGATATGGAGGAGGGGAGAGTTTGAGTGGATGAGATAATTGTGGTTGAGGGGATGAAGGTGGATGGAAGGGTGAGAGAGGGGGCTGGCATGGTCCCTACTTCTGGACCAGTGGACTGAGGGTGAGAGACCTCTACAGTCCTGGTGTCTGCAGAGGATTTCATTGCTGCAGCAGCCCTGGGATTCACAATTCTCCTGTCCCATTTGCCAATTAGAGCACATGTGAGCCTCTTGGAAGCATTGATGTGCTTCTTTGAGGACACAAGCAGTTAGGGGCAGCAGTGGTTGAGAATCAACCCAAGAACTCTTCCAAAATGGACAGAGTTTTTATCCAACTTTTTCTTAAGCATTTCAAACACAATTAATCCCCAGTTGGGATGTTTCTTATCCATTAGTGCAGCCATAAGGCAAAACTGATGCCTTGTTATTGCATCATGTGCAGTCCTCTTTGCACAGATCACTTTTCCAGTTATATCTGCTAATAACCTATACTCAATTGCTAGGTTAATTTTAAGGAGTTTAGAGGGGTTACCAGCAGCATGCCCCATCCTGTCCAGCATCAAAGTATACTCTTCCACTGATAGTTCTATGTCATCATCTCCAGCAGCAAAGTTGAAAGCTTCTGTAATGACTTGAGGTGAGATGGCTACCTCATTTCCTGAAATCTTCCCAGTCAAAGAGTTGTTATCTGAAACGATTGCTGTAAGACACCATTCTTTAATTTCTGATTCTGGAAGGGGTATCCTGGTAGACATAAAGTGGACTAGTTGCTGCTCCTTGAAAAGATTCAGTATATCCAGAAAGTGTTGTGGAGATCCATCAAAAGAATCGAAGTCAATGTCGAAACCAGAGTCGAACTTCATGGCCGCCAGAGCTCCTGCTGTGATTGCCATTGTCCTGCAAAAGAAAGAATACCTTCCAAGATCAAAAGTATAGTATTTGGAGGGAGAAAGCTTGAGCAGAGAAATATGAATGCGCAACTGCGAACGACGGAGAAAAAATGATTTTATACTTAGGGTTCGACGCAGAAAAGGAAAGAACGTCGAGCTCAGTTCGACGCTCAAGGGCTCTAGGAGAACTGAAACGACTCAACAGCGTCCAGCTTAGGTCGACGTTCGACGCTTGGGCTGATGCTATACGTCAAGCTCAGGTCGACGTTGAACGAAGACGTCGACCGGGGAGAGAGAAACTCAAGAAGCCAGGGAGCTGTGAACTTAGTTCGACGCTAGAAGTTGAGTTCGACGTTCGACGCTTTGGAGTTCGACGGACCGTCGATCGTAGTTCGACGCAGCGTCGAGCTTAGTTCAGAGCTCAGAACAACCACTCAGACAGGAAATTTTGAAATGAAATTTTTCCTATTCCTGTTTGTTATGGGTTTCAAAATCTTGGAGTTTTATTTTAAGCTGTCTCCATCTAGCATTCCCAACTGATTGAGGAAAAAGAAGTGCTTCTTTTCATCCAAGGGTTTGGTGAAAATATCTCCTCTCTGTAATTCAGTGGAAATGTATTCTAGTGCAATTTTCTTCTTTTCTACATTATCCCTTAAGAAGTGATGTCTGATTTCTATGTGCTTAGTCCTACTATGGAGAACTGGATTTTGTGCAATTGATATTGCACTGGTATTATCACAAAAGATTTTAGACATCTCTAAGTTGTAGCCATAGTCTAGGAGCTGGTTTTGAATCCTCAAAATCTGTGAGCAACAACTGCCTGCAGCCATATACTCAGCTTCAGCAGTTGATGTGGACACAGAGGTTTGTTTCTTACAGAACCAGGAGACAAGTCTATCACCAAGGAATTGACAAGTTCCACTGGTGCTTTTCCTGTCTACTCTACATCCAGCATAATCAGAATCTGAAAATCCAGTTAGATCAAATCCTGAGTCATGTGAATACCAGAGACCTAGATTAGGACAACTTTTTACATACCTAAGAATCCTCTTAACTAATGTGAGGTGGGACTCTCTAGGGCTTACTTGGAATCTAGCACAAATGCATGTAGCAAACATTATATCTGGTCTAGTAGCTGTTAGATAAAGTAATGAGCCAATGATTGCTCTATAGTTTGTCTGATCAACTGGTTTTCCAGATTCATCAGCATCTAAAACAGCATTTGTAGGCATAGGTGTTTTCATGGAGGATGCTTCAGACATTCCAAATTTCTTAACCAGTTCTCTTGCATACTTGGTTTGAGAAATGAAAATGTCATCCACATGTTGTTTAACTTGCAATCCAAGAAAGAAAGCAAGCTCACCCATGCTACTCATTTCAAACTTTGAGTGCATAAGTTGTGAGAACTTTTTGCATAAGTTTGAATCAGTAGACCCAAATATGATGTCGTCTACATAAACTTGTACTAGTAGGGTGTGGGACCTATGGGTTCTAACAAAAAGAGTTTGGTCTACTCTACCCCTTTTAAAATCATTTTCCAACAGAAAACAAGCTAAGGTCTCATACCATGCTCTAGGAGCTTGCTTGAGACCATATAAAGCTTTATGCAGTTTGAATACAAGATCAGGAAAAGTTGGAGAGAAAAAACCTGGAGGTTGCTTTACATAGACTTCTTCCTTGATGTCTCCATTGAGGAATGCACTCTTGACATCCATCTGATATACCTTGAATCTCTTGTGAGCTGCATATGCAAGGAAGATTCTTATGGCCTCCAACCTTGCAACTGGTGCAAAGGTTTGGTCATAATCAATTCCTTCTTCTTGGCAATATCCTTGTGCAACAAGTCTTGCCTTGTTTCTCACCATTATTCCTTGATCATCCAATTTGTTCCTGAATACCCATTTTGTTCCAACAATTTGCTGGTTCCTTGGTCTTGGTACTAATTCCCAAACTTTATTCCTCTCAAATTGATTCAACTCTTCTTGCATTGCAATGATCCAGTTTGGATCTTGCTCTGCATCTTGTATGGTTTGAGGCTCAATTTGAGAAAGAAAGCAGGTGTGCATAATATTTTGATTGACTTGATTCCTTGTTTGCACACCCACTGAGATATCTCCAATTACTTGTGAGATTGGGTGATCTCTTGTTGTTGCTAGATCAACAAGGGGTGTTGATGATGCACCAACCTGTGTTGTTGTTTCCTCTTGTGGAACAACAACTGGTTCTTCACTCTGTTGGCCCTTTGAACTTTCCAGAACTTGAAATTCCTCTTCATTGTCACTAAGTTCAGTGACTTGTTGAATTGGTGAAGGTGATGACCCTTTGTCTGTGATGGTAAGCTGCCTCAGATTCTCTGAAATTGAGTGTTCCTGCAAATTGCTTATGGTAGAAGTCTCCTTCTCCTTATAAAACATATTAGTTTCATCAAATGTAACATGCATGGATTCTTCAATTTTATTTGTGCACTTGTTAAAAACCCTATAAGCCTTGCTAGTCAAGGAGTACCCCAGAAACACTCCTTCATAAGCTTTGGCTTCAAATTTAGCTAGGTATTTCTTGTCATTATTATGAATGAAACAAATGCAACCAAAAATTTTGAAGTAGTTTACTTTAGGTTTCTTCCCTTTGAGTAACTCATAGGGAGTCTTACCCTTTAGCTTATGTATCAGGCTTCTATTCAGAACATAGTTGGAGGTGTTCACAGCCTCTGCCCAAAAGGTTAGAGGAAGGTGAGCATCTGTCAACAATGTTGTGGCAGATTCAATAAGGGTTCTGTTTTTCCTTTCAACTACCCCATTTTGTTGAGGAGTTCTGGGAGCTGAGAAAGTATGCCTGATACCTTCATTCTGGCAGAACTCTAGCATAAGAAGAGAATCAAACTCTGTCCCATGATCACTTCTGATCAGGGCAATGTGAGTATTGAACTCAATCTGTATGCCTTTGAGAAAATCTGTCAAAATCTTGAAGTTATCAGACTTCTTCCTCAGAAAGAACACCCAAGTGAATCTTGAGAAGTCATCTACAATTACTAAAGCATATGATTTCCCTCCTAGGCTTTGTACATTAATTGGTCCAAAAAGGTCCATGTGCAGTAAGTACAAAATTCTAGGTGAGTCACTCTTATTAAGTGACTTGAAACTGTTTTTAGTTTGCTTGCCTAATTGACATGCCTTGCAAAGTCCCTCCTTCTTGTAGGGACCAGAAGGTAGTCCTCTAACAAGGTTGTCTTGGGATAACTTAGCAATGGTTCTAAGGTTCACATGTCCTAATCTTTTATGCCACAAGATGTTTGGTTTTGAAATGGAGTTAAACAGGCAAATATCTATTACAGGTGAATGAAAATCCACTAAGTAAATGTTACCTCTTCTGTTACCTGTCAACACAGTTGTGTTTTCCACTGACTGGACTTTGCATATGGCTTTGTTAAAGGTTACTTGATATCCTTCATCACACAATTGACTGATACTTATCAGGTTGTGTTTGAGTCCTTCAACATATGCCACCTTTTTGAAAGTGACTGAGCCAATTTGGACTGCCCCATATCCTTTTGTAGTTCCAAAGCTTGAGTCTCCAAAAATTACTTTGGGTCCAAGCTTGGCTTTGAAGGAAGTGAGGTTGTCCTTGTCCCATGTCATGTGCTTTGAGCACCCACTATCCAGATACCATTGATGGTTTGATGCTGGATAGGTCTTCACCTGCACAAAAACAGCTTATTTGTTTTTGACCCAGTTAACCTTGGGCCTAGGTTGATATCCCTTAAATTCTGAAATGAAGGACATCTCAGGTTGACTCTTATAGCCTACAGGATGATATCTCCTAGGACGTATGATCCATTCAGCATAAGGGTTAAAGTAATGAGATGTGGAGCTAGAATTGAAATTTGAATTAACCCTTGAGAACTGGGTTTTGCTCTGAACTCGGCTCGACGCACGTCGAGCTTCGGTCGACGGACTCAAGTGAGTGCGTCGAGCTCCGTTCGACGGCAAGGTCTTGCTTTGTTCAGAGGGTAGAGGGCGTCGACCTGAGTTCGACGTTTTCTTGCGATTACGTCGAGCTCTGGTCGACGTCCGTCGAGCTTCGTTCGACGCTTTTTGTCCAGTTTCCTGGGTTAAGTCAGCATTCTTCCTAGCCACTATCAAGACTCCATTACCTTTCTCACTGGTAAATTTGATTGGAGTTGTCAGCACTATGGGTTGGCTGGATGAAGCACCCAAGCCCAGTGAACCATTCAATCTTGAGTTCACTGTACTTGTGATGTCCATCAATTTGATACTTCTCCCATTAAGGGTTTCTTCAAATTGTTTGGCCTTAGATAGCTCACCTTTCAGTGAAGCTATCTCCTCCCCACACTGCTTCAACTCTTCTAAGAGTCTAAGATTATCTGAGTTAATGGATTTGCATTCAATTAATTGTTCTCTGAGAGTTTTAATCAACTTTTGAGATTCAATCAAGTCAATGCACATAGATTTGAACTCAGATTTAAATTCATCAGAAGTAAAATCAAATGAATCTATTAACTGATCCTCAGTAAGTTCCTGATCAGATAGGTAGTCGGCATCAGGCTCTGAATTAGTGTTCTTTTGAGATGCACTGATGGCCATCATGCAGAATCCTTTTTCTTCTGCATCATCCTCATCATCACTAGAGCTGGATGATGAATCAGACTCATCTGAGTCACTCCAGGATTCAGCCACAAATCCTTTTCTGGTGTGCTTGCTGTTGCTGGAGGAAGGCTTGTCATGGTGCTTCCTTGACTCCTTATCCTTCCTTTTATCTTTTCTTTCCTTCTTGTCCCTTCTGTCCTTATCTTGATTTTCTGGACAGTTGGGGAAAATGTGTCCTGGTTTCCTGCAGCCAAAGCAGATAATATCTTTATTAGTAGATATGTCATACCTTGGCTTGTCTTTGTCTTTGGATGACCATCTTCTGAAGTTCCTTTTATTCAGCTTATTGAACCTTTTGACCAGTAGGCTCATAAGCTCTTCATTTCCCAACACCTTTTCTTTAGGTTCTTCTTCCTGTGCTTTGAAGGCAATGGTTTTCTCAACCTTTTCTGTTGGTGTGGATGTCTTCTGCTCTTCTTCTCTCTTCTTAATGAATTGCTCATAACTCTTGAGCTTCCCTAGAAGAGCTTCTGTGGATAACTCACAGACATTTCTTCCATCTTTAATTGACCATATTCTTGAGTCCCAAGAGCTAGGGAAACAAGTCAGTATTTTGTCATTTATCTCAGTGAGAGATATGTCCTTCTCTAGTGATCTAAGCTCACTTATGATCAGACTCAGTCTGTTGTACATGTCAGCAACTGACTCAGACTCTGCCTTCTTGAAATTCTCATACTGGGTGATCAGGTAGGATCTCCTATCCTTTCTTTCATCTGCAGAACCTGATACAATTTCTGACAGCTTTTCCCAGATTGCTTTGGCAGTAGTGCATTCAACTACCTTCTGAAAAATGTCATCTGACATGGTTTGAGCCAAGATGTTCATGGCTTTAGCATCTGCTGCCTTCCACTTCTTTATGTCAGCATCAGTTCCTGAAGGAGGAGGAACAGCTGATGTGCTTGTTCCTGTGGGAGGTCTTGGACAATCTGTCAACACAGAGTTAAAAATGTCTTCATCAAAAGAGTTCATGTAAAGCCTAATCCTTGCCTTCCATAGTGCAAACTTAGATAGATTGCACATAGGAGGTCTGGTGCTAGCAAGGTCCTTGTTTTGTGCCATGAGTTTTAAAGAGAAGTAAAACTAAGGAAAATAATCCTTTGAGAGAAATGATCTTATCAGGGATCTTTTGATCCAGGGGTTAGCCTGTATAAATGATCAACCTCCCTCTGATACCAATTGAAAGTGCAGGATAAGATCACTCCTAACTCTAGAGGGGGTGAATAAAGTTATTTAAAATAATTTTCCAAATAAAAACTTGTGTGTAGAGAAGGTTTGAATTTACTTAGTGTAAGGTGCTAGAGTAAATAATCAGAGTAAAAAGGTATTCACAGCACAAAGCAAAACACAAGGAGCATAAGCAATCCAGACGACACAAGGAGCTATAGTGGTTCCCCAAATCTGGGTACATCCACTCTTCTATCACCCTTGATAGGAATCCACTTCAAGATGAGTTGATCAGGTGTCTTGAGCACCAGAGAGTTTTTGATCAGGTTCTCACAAACCAACAGAGCTGATTTTGACCAGGTTTCAGCAAAACCAAAAGTAACTTTTGAAGGGAGTTAAAACCCTGTACAGAAAGAAAAAGAAAAAGAGATGATGTTGTCTTCTCTATTCAACAAGCAAAGAGAAGCAGAAGTGGATCTGAAGTTGTTGTCAAAGATCCCCCTGAGATCAAGATGAGGTTCAGGAAGGAGAGCTCTGCACAAGGGTGACAGGTCTTCAAAGATCTGATTTGCTCCAGCAAAGGATGATCCAAGAGAGTTGGATGGAGGTGTCTGAAGCAATCAGATTTTCTGTGAGTTAGCTTTTCAACACAATGTCACAGAGAGCAACTAAAGTCCTGTATTGTTATTCTGTATTCTGTATGCTGTTCTTGTTTTTAAATAAAAAAAAATGAATATCTGAGTCTTCTTCTTCCTTTTACTTTGATAGCCGTTGGAAGACAGCTTTAATTGCTTTCCTTAACTGTCCATGCCTCAAAGGAAATGACAGGCAGACATTCCTTAGAAAATTCCTTGAGCCATGCACCAGATATGCTGTAACGGCCAATAAATCTTCAGCATTAATTGTCTGTCAGAAGGAGTTTGAATTCCTATCCAAAATCGACGGAAGTCTGGAAGGCGTCGAGCTCACAGAAAAACATCGATCTGAGCACGACACACGTCGGCCAGAGAGTGTTATCTGTAAGCAGAACTGGGTTCGACGGAACGTCAAGCTGAGGTCGACTCCACGTCGAGCTGAGGTCGACTCTGCGTCGAGCTGAGGTCGACTCTGCGTCGAGCTGAGGTCGACTCTGCGTCGAGCTGAGGTCGACTCTGCGTCGAGCTGAGATCTACTCTGCGTCGAGCTGAAGTCGACTATGCGTCGAGCTGAAGACTACTCTAACTAGCCTATGTGACCTTTATAACAACATGGAGGTCACAGCACACAATCCCTATAGAAATATAGTCATCCTGGTCCAAATAGTAATAGGGTGTTCCAACACTTACACTTGATCCTCATTTTCTCTTGCAGGTGCTCTCATGGCGATTCCCGCAGGAACTATAGCGGCGATAAAGTTTGATAATGGATTCGATTTGGACTTCGAATCTTTCCAGTACTCCGATCCAATCTTCCTGAGTATTCTACAATTGCTCAAAGACCAACAGCTGAAGACTCTGCTTTCTACTTGCATCAAAATATCAGGAACCGAGATCAGGGAGAGGGTTAATAGAGCAGCTATAGAGGATAAGACGATGACTGGAATAATCGCGGGTAACGCTGTCTCTCTTACCCCCGATACTTTATCTGCAATTTTTGGATTAAGTAATGGTGATGAAGAAATAGAGATAGATTCGAAGGAGTTCGATATGATTCTTAACATGATGGGGTATTCGGGACAAACCCCCAATAAGTTGCTCAAGAAACATCTGTCTGCTGAGTATAAATTTCTCGCAGATATTGTTGGGAAGGTGTTGCTAGGGAAGCACATCGTACATGACTACATAACCAGGCATCATTTTCTGGTCATGTGCGCCATAGTCAATAAAAAGACAGTGAACTGGGCACAAATATTATTTGATCTGATTAAAAATAAAAATAACAAAAAGGAGGTTTGTTTTGGAAGGGTCCTAGGGATCTTCCTTAAGGAAAAGGCTGTTGAATCACTAGTCTCCCCGACCATATTCATTAATGCTAGTAAGAGACTCACTTGTGCTCTGTTTAGTAAGTGGGAGAGGACAATCACTAATCCAACCAAGGCTCCTTCCTCTTCTTCCAGAACTTCTGAGAGTACAAGGGCTGCACTAGCCACTTCCTACCCTTCAGAAGAGCTTCCATCCAACAATATTCCATCCACCAATACTCCAGCCCATCCACAGTATCCAGCTCTCTAAACTCCAACTCAGCTAGTAACTCAACAAACCCCAACTTCTCAAGAATGCTCAAATATGGTCTGTAACTAAGTACGGTTGTGGGGCTTGAATCTCAGCACACTGATAATGTTCCCTGAGTGCACGGGGCGTATAGCCGTATGTGCCAATGTCTATAGTGAATGGTGCTTAAATTGCATGTTCTGATGCCATTATGTATACATGTTGTGTACCTGCAGGGAAGGAGCACTTCTACCCCGAGTGTGGGGTGTGGTCATTATAATTTGGTCGGCTAATGCTGACCATGGACTTGTTTTACCACTTCTTGGTGGATTGTCCCTATGCAGGTACTGGAGAGCCGAGCGGGAAGTAGCGGGCTGAAGTATTTTTGAGCTATGGCAGCCCTCAAAGGCCAAGTGAGGCGAGTTTTACTATTTTCATGTGTGTCCGGCCTGTGAGCCAATGCTTGTAAACCACTTTTGATGAGAAAATAGTTTGTAAGGCTAAGACCAAAAGACTTTTTGTATTTTTGATATCATTCGTATTGTGCATTAGTGGACATTCTTGTATTTGGGTTATAATTTAATATTAATGCTTTTGCTAGAATGTAACTCTGAGTTAGGACATGTATATATCTAGGTTTCAATGCTTAACTCCACGTGCTGCCTATGGAATATGGCATGGGGCCCTGACCAAACCTTCTGTTATATTCAAGATGGATGGGGGTGTTATATCACGCCTGTGACCTGGGCATGACAACTCGAAACAGTCGTCATTGATAACTGACTATCATAACATTGGATGCCTGTGGTGTAGATGGCACACCCTCACTATCAGGCCCATGACATGGGCATGTAACTTTAAACTAACATGGCAACTTATTATGAATAGCAGACATGCCCTCCTAGACATGCCCTCCTAGTCACGCCCGTGACTAGGGCGTGTAATATTTATTTGATATGTAAATAGATTTCTAGAAGCGGAGGCAGGACATAGTCCGTAAGTGAAGTCACACCCCTAATCACACATGTGACTAGGGTGTGTAAAATTTGAGTTCTCATTAAACCTTTAGAATTTTACCCTGTTTACATCAGTGAGCTCCAAATTTATATTAGCAGCCCAAAATTTCCTAAATTTAAAAAAGAAGACAATTAGGTACACAAATTAGAAAAAGATAAATAAAATTCGATCAATTATTAAATAAAAACTAAAGTAAAAATAAGATAAAATAAGAGTTATCAGTTGTATTCTCTTTGCTTTAGTGAATGATACAGGATTTTTCAAAGCAGATGTATTATTAATTGTTACTATCCTGTGTGGATTGGCACCTAATACTAAATGATTAAATATTCTCTTAAGGTTTTCTATAATATTCTTAAGTTGTTGACTCCTTCCATTTAAAGAATCTTCAAAGACTTTTGCCTTTGATAACTCTTCCTTCAATAAGGTGTTTTATTTTGTTAAATCTGCAACCTGATTCCTTAGTTTTTCTACTTCAATTTCTAATAATTTATCTTGTCAGCTTGTTCTTTATCACATGAATAATTCTTAATTGACTCTATTTGTTTACTCAAACTTTTGATTTCTTTTTCAGCATCTAACTAATCCTTACAATATTAGTTAAAGCATAATTTAAATTCTTCTGATCAAAAATCAATATTATCAAAATAATTTTCCTCATTTTCTTCATTGTTTGAGTTAGTTTCTCATACCATCAAGCATGTTTCTTCTTCATCAGCTTATTCTTCACAACCTAATGAAGAGCTTGACTCAGAACTAGTATCACTCCAGGTTTCTGCTATAAAACCTTTCCCCTTTTTTATATCCATTATCTTCAGATATTTCTTTTGATCATTTTTATTTTGTTTATCCTTTTGTTGATCTAGATATTCAGTTGCAATATGTCCAAGCTTTCTACATGAAAAGCAAATTATATCCTTATTAGGAGTTTTATCAAACTTTGGCTTATTTACTATCTCTTCTTCTGGTGCTTTCAGTCTTGATCCACTTTCTGAATCTCTTGCAAGAAAATTGAACATCTCTTGTTCTAAAATAGATGCTTCATCATCAACGATATTAAAAGTAATTGATTTGTCTTTAGGTGTAATGATATTCTCCTTTGCTTCAATTTCAGCTCTACTTTTCAGAAGTTGCTCATATTCTTTGAGCTTTCCTAACAGGGCATCTATTGTAATCTCTCTATGATACCTTGCTTCTCTAACAGCCCAAATCCTTGGATCCTATATACTTGGAAAACACATTAGTAATTTATCATTTATCTTAGTAAGATATATACCCTTATTCAAACCTTTTAGCCCATTTATAATTATGTTGAATCTATCAAACATTTCAGCTATATATTCACCAACTTTCTTTTAGAAATTTTCATACTAAGAAATCAAGAGTGATCTTCTATCCTTTCACTCATCATAACTTTCATCAACAATCCTGGACAGTGATTCCCAGATTTCTTTAGTTGATTGACATTCTATAACCTTTTAAAACACATCATCTGATATTGTTGAGACTAGTATGTTTATTGCTTTAGCATCCTAGCCTTTTATTCTCTTTTCTTTATCTATCCAGTAATATCTTTGTCAGCATTAGCGTGTTCAGTGCACTCACTGGACCAATAATATCCTACTGGTGTTCTAATGGTCAGCATTAGCCCATGCACTCACCCATGCTACTTCCTGCTCGGCTCTACAACACCTGCATAGGGACAATCCACCAAGAAGTGGTAAAACAAGTCCACGGTCAGCATTAGCCAACCAAATTATAATGACCACACCCCACACTCGGGGTAGCACTGCTCCTTCCCTGCAAGTATACAACATGTATACATAATGGCATCAGAACATGCAATTTAAGCACCATTCACTATAGACATTGGCACATACGGCTATACGCCCCGTGCACTCAGGGCACATTATCGATGTGCTGAGATTTAAGCCCCACCTCTTTGAGCATTTCCAGTCTTTCTAGACTGAAGCCTAAGACTTTCCCCTATGCTCCGACAAAATCAAAGACACTCTATTACCTTGTGATACAATCTAATGACTCACTCCAAGTCGATCTCCAAAGGGTGGGTAATGTTCAACAACAGCCCATTGCTCAAGTCATCAGGCTCACAAGTCACGATGCAGGTCGGCCACCCCTTGCTCATTCATGCATACATAACTACGTTATGTTCTAAGGTTGGCACTCATGACCACCAAAGATGGGAACTTTAAGCTCACAGCTAAATATATTAGACCCTTAGTCTCCAAGAGATAGGACATACAAACATAGCTCTCTCAAAGTTACCACCAGTAGTAGCACTACCACTGTGCGATAGGGGACAGAACACCATTTCTTCGCCAAATCTTGGGTTTTTTCCTGGAGACCAACTCCAATACTTCACTATAGTAACATGCACACCCCCATTACTCCGTAAACTACACATTTAACCACAAAGTCTTCTCTAGCATGCAAATCAATAAGATAACCATCATCAATCAAGACAACCCTGTCTGATTGTGCTTCTCACAACATGCCTATTATATACTTTGATTTCGGATTTTATCTGCAAGTTTATTATCGAGGCAACACTAATCAACCCATTGGAAACTCAGTGTTCTCCAACAATTGGTGGGGGTTTCCATGCATATGCCAAAATAAAGACTTCACATGTCCAAGAGGAAAGATCGTTACCCTTGTAGATCTCCTTGGAGTCATAAACACAAACTTGATCCAGATGGAAATGAAAGAAGCACTTTCCTCTTCGTGGATCGGATCGACATTGACAAAACGCGGTTATATAAATCATAGAACAACACATTGAAAATGTGCACTTGAAAGTTGTTCTAATTTGGTGGTCAACCAAACTTCTCAATTGAATGCACTAAACCATGCTGCGAGAAGTTCTTTAGTGTTCAAAAGAACAAGTATGTTTAACCTCAAGGTTTTGTATTGATGTGTCAAAAACATATCATAGGCTATAATTCAAATGTAATGCCCTAGCCTTATGCTCCGAATGACACAAGTCATGAGACTTTGTATGAAGTGTGACGTGTCACAGAAATTCAATGAATATCGTAACTTAATGATATTTCCTAATGAATGTTCTTAATTATTAACAAATTAAATAAAGTGTAATTTAAATGACAGAAAACTAAATTAGAGCAGCATGTAGCCTCCCACTAATCAAGCACATCGATTGACTCTTTAAGCCCTATATTAATAACATGTTTTTGAAACACGTTAGGGCGAAGTCCTTTAGTTAGTGGATCAGCCAACATGTCATCTGTCCCTAAATGATCCACTAAAATGTCACCCATCTTGACCAATTCTTTAACAGTCAAGAATTTAATTTCCATATGCTTGGACCCTGTGATACTCTTATTGTTCATCGCGAACATAACTGCAGAGATGTTATCACTGTACATCCGGATGGGTCCAGCTATAGAATCAACAACCTTTAACTCTGTAATGAAATTCTTAAGCCACACTGTGTGAGTGGAAGCTCCAAAGAGAGCGACGAACTCTGCATGCATTGTGGATGAAGTGATGAGTGTCTGCTTGACACTCTTCCACGAAACGGCCCCACCAACAAACTTAAAAATATAACAAGAAGTAGACTTTCTATCATCCTCACACCCGGCAAAATTAGAATCTGTATACCCCACTAACTCAAGGTTTTGAACTCTATGGTAGACTAACTTAACATCCTTAGTTCCCTTCAAATACCTTAAGACTTTCTTGGCAGCCACCCAATGATCAGGTCCTGGGTTCGACTGATATCTGCCTAAAAGTCCTACTGCGAAAGCAATGTCCGGTCTGGTATAGACTTGGGTATACATTAAACTGCCTATCGCACTAGCATAAGGTATATCCTTCATGCGCTCTCTCTATATCGTTCTTGGGGCATAATGATGAGCTGAGCTTATCACCTTTAAGTACAGGTACGTCACCAAGCTTACAACCGAGCATGCTAAATCTCTCAAGTATACGCTCGATGTAAGCTTTCTGAGAGAGTGACAATGTATAGTGAGATCGGTCCCTAATGATCTATATTCCTAGAACGAATGACGCTTCTCCAAGATCTTTCATATCAAAGTGCTTTAACAAAAATTGCTTAGATTCATGCAATAACGCCAAATCACTGCTCGCAAGCAAGATATCATCTACATAAAGAATTAAGAAGATAAATCTGCTCACACTGATCTTGAGATATACGCAACGGTCTACCTTATTTTCTACAAAATAAAAAGAAGTAACTACCTCATCAAATTTCAAATACCACTGTATAGAAGCTTGCTTCAGACCATATAGGGACTGGTTAAGTTTACATACAAGTTGGTCGGAATGACCAGACTTAAATCCCTCAGGCTGCATCATTTAGACCTCTTCGTCAAGATCGCCATTCAAGAATGCGGTCTTTACATCCATCTGGTGTAGCTCCAAATCATAATGAGCTACTAGTGCCATTATTACTCTGAAAGAGTCTTTAGAGGACACAGGAGAAAAGGTCTCGTGATAATCGATTCCTTCTCTCTGCGTAAATCCATTTGCTACCAGTCTGGCCTTAAACCGCTCGACCTTTCCCTTATAGTCTTTCTTGGTCTTAAACACCCATTTAGAACCAATGGACTTACAACCTTTGGGTAACTCAACCAACTCCCAAACATTATTCAGCTTCATAGACTCCATCTCGTCTTTCATCGCATCCCACCGCAGATCAACTTGAGGTCCAGACACAACTTCATTAAATATCACTGGGTCAACTACTTGATCAATGTCATAATCACTCTTTTCTAAATAGACTTCATAGTCTGAGGAAATTGCAGACCTTCTCTGCCTAACGGATCTCCTAGCGGGTGGATGAACCTCCTGAACATGAGGTGGAACCTCAACTGGAATCAGTGGTAAGGCCGCTTCCACATCCTCCACTTGTTCTGTCACAGGTTCAGGCACCACAGGATCTCCTATCAAGAGCACAGATAAATTAATGGGCACAACTTATTCGACTTCACTAATAGGATGAGAGCAACTAGGTTCGTCAGCGACATCCCATTCTAAAAATTTAGCTGTTTGAGACTCCACAATTTTGGGTCCTCCTAAAGGGGAATAAAACTTAAATCCCTTAGAGTGATCTGGGTAGCCTATAAAATAGTAACGACAAGACCTGGGGGCTATCTTACTCTCTGATGGGTTATACAAACGGACTTCTGTAGGACAACCCCAGACACGCAAATGATTAAGGCTGGGTCGTCTACCAGTCCATAACTCAAAAGGGGTTTTAGATACTGACTTAGACGGGACTCTATTAAGAATATACACTGCAGTCTTAAGTGCCTCTCCCCATAAAAATTGAGGAAGATTCATTCTGCTCATCATGCTCCTCATCATTTCCTTAAGGGTGTGATTTCGTCGTTCGGCCACACCATTCTGCTCAGGACTACCCGACATGGAGTATTGGGCAACAATGCCACAACTCTCCAAGTATCTGGCAAACGGACCCTTATGTTGCCCGGAGGCATCATGTCTACCAAAATACTCGTCACCTCTGTCGGACCTAACTATCTTGATGTCTTTCCCTATTTGTTTCTCAACTTCAGTCTTGAAAATCTTGAATTTTTCAAGAGATTCAGATTTTTCCTTAATTAAGTACAAATAACCAAAACGGGAGTAGTCATCAATGAAGGTAATGAAGTAGGTATTCTGGCAGAGGGTAGTAGAATAAGGACCACTAATATCAGTATGAATAACCTCTAATACATTTGAACTACGAGTAGAGCCTTTCTTTTTAATCTTGGTCATCTTACCTCTACAGCAATTGACACATGTCTCTAGGTTACTGAAGTCAAGAACAGGAAGAATATTATCCTTAATTAATCTCTCTACTCTTTCCCTAGAGATATGACCTAATCTCTTATGCCATAGCATGGATGACTGTTCCTTAATTAGAGATCTTTTACTAGCAACATTCTCTACATTATTTGAGGTGACATAAAAAATAACAGGTGCAAGACATATTTTATATAAACCATTAGATAGTGAGCATTGGCCAATAAACTGTGATTCATGAAATAATTTAATTAAACCACCAGAAATATTAAAACCATAATTAAGTCTATCTAATGTAGAAACAGAAATCAAGTTCCTTCTAAACGAAGAAATATAAAATATGTCTTTTAAATTAAGTTCATATCCTGAATCAAGGACTAAACAAATGTCCCCGATGAACTCCACCTCCATCTCAGCATTGTTGCCAACTGTGAGTCTGCACTCACCCTTGCTTGGCCTCCTCCTTTTGATGAACCCCTGCAGTGTGTAAGCAACATGATTAGTTGCTCCACTATCGAGCCACCAAGAACTTGATGGGGCTTCAATTAAATTGGCTTCACAAAGGACTAGAGCTAAAGTATTACCTTTAAGTGCAAATCCACGCTTCTCCATCCAAGACTTAAACTTTAGGCACTCTTGCTTTACGTGCCCATTCTTCTTCCAAAAGAAGCAGCTAAGAGGCTTCTTTCCACCAGTGTCCTTGCTCCCGAAAGCTTGTCCATCCTGAGCTTTAATCGGAGCTTTGAACTTCTTCTTCTTAAATGGGGATTTGACTACGAGCAACGCAGTGTTCCTCTTTTCCTTCTTCAGTTTCTCCTCCTCAGCAACGCATCGAGTGATAATATCATTTATCTTCCATGCTTCATCCTGGGAATTGTAGGTGGTCTTCAAAATGCTGAACTCCGCAGGAAGTGTATTTAGTGCATGATGCACTATTAAGGCTTCAGGGAGAGTAATCTCCATCTACTGCAGTTTGGTCTGGAAGTAGACCATCTTCAGTATGTAATCGCGGACTCTGCCTCCTCCCGAATACCTCATGGAGAAGAGGTCCTGAATCAGAGTCCCAATCTCAGCATTGGAAGACACCTTATACCTCTGCCCAACGACAGTCAGAAAATCCCTGGTGACGGTCGTGTCTGGAAGACCACTCAGCAGGTGCTCCAGAATGGAACACTTCATAGTCAACAAGCAGATTTTGTTCGACTTGTTCTATGTACCGTAATGATCCTTCTAACCTTGAGTGTTGGTCGCTGTGAGAGCCGCAGGCTGGTCGGTACTCATGGTCATTTCTATATCCGCCATTGCTAGAGAAAACATGATGTCGGACTTCCACTTCTTAAAATTTGATCCAGTGAGTTTTTCAATGGTCACCATATTATTGTGAATAGTAAAGGTGACTGAAAAGAGAGAAAATGAAAATCAGTGACTAATAGAGCAATTGTGGCTATAAAACCCTAAATAACACACTAGGCGGAGAATCCAGGCGCGTTAACTCGCAACACCTTTGGGCAGACTACGAGCCACACAATTAGTAATTCTCCACACAAGAACGAACAACAGTTATGCTTGAGCTTTTTGTAGATCTACCACCTTTGGGTGAATAGATTACTAGAGCCCCGCACTACCGTCCAAATGTTCTTGTGTAACCCTCTGAACCTATTGCGCAAGCACCACCTTTGGGTGAATGATTGCGCACTAGTCTTAGAGAACTCCCTAAAACATGTGAAACCGTAATCTCACAAACCGACTCGAAAAGGCCACTTTGGCGGCTACAGTTCTTATCAATTCACGAGACCCTTTCACACCGGGATATCTGAATATTATCCTAAATTAATATCGTGTTTCTTTTACTTAATGACGTGTGGGCTCTTAATCGTCTGAAGAAAACATGAGACTTTTGTCAGGGATTAATGAATGAAAGGCACTTTGAATTTTAATCTCAAATTATTTTTCTCTCTCAAAATCTTTAATGGGTTTTGATAGTGTTCTTAATCAAATTAATTAGACAAATAAATTACTCCAAATTATGAAAAAGACAAATAGGTTTGAGTTAAATCCCTCTGATACCAACTGCTATAAAATTTATGGCTCAGTGTCGCTACGACAAAATAATATTATCAAAATATTAGAGATTAATGAACCGACACTTGAACCAAAGGATCGTTTTTTTAATCAAATGCTATGAGTCTCTAATTAGAGTTCATATAAAATTTATTTTACTAAATTGAGAACACACAAAAAAAACGTGCTAGAACGAATGGTAAATGAAGTGCGGAATTAATTTATACCATTCCTTAATTCTTGTTCGTGCTTCATGGTCGCGGCCATTGCCAATAACTTAGACGTGTTCTTTCTTATGAATTCTGCGGCACTAGTGGATCCCGCTTTCATACAACACGTGTGTCTAAATGGATTTCTTAAATCAAGAAAAGGATTAGCATAAAATTTATCTAGTCATAATGAACACACCCAATAGGGATTCATCATGATAATCTTCGGTCAAATAATATTACTGAATGTGCTAATAAATCACAAGCATGTAAAGATACATATAAATAAATAAATAAATATATATATATACCTTTTGGAGAAGAAGGACTGACAGTGAAAATCTATATGGCTAGATCTGAATACCAGCGAACTGGTAGGAGAAAAATGAAGGCCCAATTTTCACTTCTCCTTGTCAACGATGGTGGTCAGGTAGAGAGCCAGCCGTGAATTTCCTTGACCTCCGACAGCTGCTTCGACCTACTCTCCAAAGCTCCGAACGAGAAGAAAAAGATCCACTAATAGGTTGTCTTGGAAACCTTAACTGGTCTCTTCCTTTTGCCGATGAAGATCCAAACCAAAAGGGCACTGAATAAGGGCCGGCGGAGCAACAGGTTTCTATACCTGGACACCGGCAAACGGGGAGGAGGAAGATGGAGGCCGGTTACCGATCTTCAGGGATTTCCAGCATTAGAGATCGGGTGAAGCCCTGCAGATTTCAGCGATGAAGATGGAGTGCAGCGGTTTCACAAGAGGAGCGGGCAGCCATTTCTGAAATAGGGATCAGGTTTTTCAACCTAGTTCACCGAATGAAGATGAAGGAATGAGAATCACATTTGGCCTTTAATAGGGAGAGCCAATGTATGAAGTTATTAAATGAGAAATCAATTGACATTAATTTCTCAATCCCCCCCAAAAAACTCCTCAAATTAATTTATTATCATAACCAGCAAGTTTTGTGCCTAGGATGAGACCGAGTACGCGCCTTGAAATTACGAGACGGTCGGGCCCACCTATCACAGGCTTCGACCATTCGCGCGACTAAATTAACGCGCGTTCGTAGGAGTCTGAATAGACCTAACATACGCGTACGACTTTAACGGGTCACCTCGATGAATCGAGTCCATCTAATGGAAAATTTCCAACAGTTTTTTGTTTTTTAATGTTAATACGAAGATCACGACGATCAAGGAGGACAAAATTAATGACTTTTGTGTACAACAAGTTGCCTTTTTGTTGTTGACATTTATGATGTAGTTTCATGATTTTCTTTATTGAAATTCAATTTGGCGTGCCTTTAATACTACTGCGGCGCAATTAATAATTTTAGATGCCTTTAACAATTCTCTTAAATTACTTCTCAAAAAGTATCAGTCGTGCCGCACTAACACGCATCACAATTTCTTCTAATTTATGATGCTGAGCTTCCAATGACAGCAACACCAATGGAGCCTTCTGCTCCCTCGGTACCGACTCAAGTGAAGGTGTTTCACCACAATCGACGAGTAGAGAGCGATGACGTAAGAACTTGCGAAGATGTCTAGGATGCTTCCCGAGTAGGTGCTTTGGCATTTTTATCCACCATTGATGCTTCTATCCGGCTTTTTCTGTTTCAATTTCTAAAATTCATGATAAATTCCACTCCTCTCGATGTATTTTCCGAAACCATCTATTGGCTTTTGATTCGATAAATCCATGTTGTTTTGTTTATGTAGGCAAACAATCGAAACTACACTTGTTGTTTTTCTATGTTTCCCATAATTGAGCAGGCAAATGATCCATACAATTTTGTTTGCCAAACTGCCTATCATGTTTTTCAGGTCGACATCTTATCTATGCGAAATTTTTTCTAGTTGCTCCGCTATTAACAAAAATGCAGTGCTTATAATATTTTTGCGTGTCCATAGCATAATGGGTTGCTTTTAACAAAAATGTGCATATACCCTAAAATGGGGCGCGTTTAACAACACCCATAAAAATAGCAATTAATTTAGAGTGTTCTTATATGTTGAATATTTCTGATTATGTGTTATTCAAGGATAAATGGAGGATAATGTAAAAAAAATCTTAGAAAGTTGTAAATCAATAAAACTTTCGCTGCACATAACGAATATAAACTTGCTACACATAACAAAAGTTGACCTAATTTATGAACTAATTTTGGATTTTGGGGGGTGTGTGCTGTACTTTACGGTGCAGTGCACAATCCAATGGCTGTGAGTGCATCACACCCGATTTGAGATGTGCACGTATCTCTCCACGAGATATAATGCACTCGCAGCCATTGAATGACTGTACTGTACCGTAAAGTGCAGAAACACATCCATTTCCCCTAAAGTGCAAGACACGAAGTGGGCCCCACATAAACTCAGGCGACGTCCCATGCTGCTCCGGCGGCGACTAAAACCGCTATCGGTCTCTCTGGTTACCGCTTCCATTGCTTCTCGGCTGCCACCTCATGGATTTGTTCATCCTTAACGTTCACCGGCGGCTCACCGGACCGCTCCGGCTACGCGGAAGTTGAACCGAGCGGTAAGTTAACCCGCGTGATGTTTTATGTGCTCGTCAAATTTTCTTCCCGAAACATCTCAATCGCACCTGGGCCCCACCTGGTTTCCCGAGAAATGGCGTCTAATTTTATTTATTTTATTTTTTAAAACCGAGTTTTCGTATGTAGCCGTGTTGCGGTGTACGTATAAATACGTGTCGTTCGTCTCCACGGCATCTCTTTAGGCTCTGTTTGGCGTGGCGTTTTCCAAGCGGCACCCTGCTCTTTCTGCCACCGCCGCGCCAAACATTAAAATCAGGTCCAACAGTGGCTGACGCCACCGCTATTTATAGCGGTGGCCCGCTATTCCCGAGTCGCGGAAAATTTCCGCGACTCGGGACAGCAGCAGCGCTGCAGCCAATGGCTGCAGCGCTGCTACCGTATTATATATATATAAATTAATATATTAACTTAATTAATAATATTTAATAATTATAATATTAAGTTATTATTTTAAATTAATATAATATAAGTATTATAATGAAATGCAAAGTCGCCCGGACAATCATTTTAATATTTAAAAATTATAATATTAACTTATTATTAATTAATATATTATAAACTAATATAATATAAGTATATAAGTTATATATTCTTAATAAATACAATATTATTTATATAATATTTATAAAATAAAATTATTAACAGTACTGCAAACGCTGTTCTTCCAAACAGATTCGTAGATTCTGGCACCACTCTGCAAAACAGCTGATTATTCCACCACTGCTTCCCACCACTGCTTCTACAGTCGTTGCAGCTGAGCCAAATAGAGCCGATGGAGGTGGAAGAGACCAAATCCCCGACGCTCCTCCGGGGATCACCGAGAAAATAAAAGAGGGCGGCGATCCTTTCCGGTAGAATCTCTGTTCTTCTTGTATAGTTCTTCGATTAGTATTTTGAATCATGATTTGATTTTTGTATTCTCGACCCTTCTGTTTGTTCTGCTTGGATCTTTGTTAGATCTTGATTTCGTGCTTTTGCTGTACCCGAAGTTGTCGGCTCGATCGTATCAATAACGTTGGGTGTTTATTTTTGGTATTTTTGATTGGTTTACTTCATTCTGATGTAGAGGTTTTGGGTATATTGCTAGGGCTGATACTGTTTTTTTTATTCTGTGATTGTTGATTGATGGTTGGATTCTGTTTAAATTAAATGGGAACCGCATAGTATTTGTTTGCTAGTTTGTCTATCCTTGTTGAGTTTCATTTGGAATTTCCCTTGAAGTGGAATATGTAGTCCTTGAGCTTATACATATCCCCTTGAAGCGGGGCCTTTAGATTTTGAATTGGTTGTCTGTTAATTATGCATCCTATTTTTGTTGATATTGGATCTAGGCTGTCAAAGATGTAGAGTGTTGATGAATTCCTACTATGCAACCTCTAAGGGCCTATTTCAGAATCATAATTTCAGATTCATTTGATAATGGTTTGAATTGTACAACATTGTATGATTGCTGTAGCGGAAACGAGCTAGAGATTAAAGATAACAACAACACTCAAGTATTTATCCCACCATAGAGGGGTCGGCTATATGGATCCTCTGTCGTCATTGTGGCCTATCATTAGTCATAATCTCACTAATGCCTATGCCTAAGTACATCATGTCTCTCCTTGATAGTTTCATTCCAAATATTTTTTGGTCTACCCCTAACCAGTTTAACATGCCTAGTAGCTAAACTCTCACAACACCTAATAAGTGCCTCTAATGGTATTCTTTGTATGTGTCGGGGCCATCTTAATCGAGCTTATCGCATCTTCTCTATAGTTGGTGCCACTCCCGTCTTGTTGAAACCGGGCGGTCTGGCGGGTTGAGACCGGGCGGTCTGGCGGTCTGGCATTCTGGCGGCTTGTCCCAGTGGTTTGGTAGCCGGGTTGGTGTCTGGCGGTCTGGCCATCTGCCGGCTTGTCCCAGCGGTTTGATAGCCGGGTTGGTGTCTGGCAGTCTGGTGTAGCGGGAGTCGGCGATGGTCGGGAAGAACAGCGGGCTGCCGGAGACGAGAGAGAGAGTGAATAGGGCGGAGGAGAGAGAGAGTGAATAGGGCGGAGGAGAGAGAGAGAAGTTAAAAAGAGAGAGACGACAAAAGAGGGAAGATCCATTAACAATAACGATGGTTTAATTACAGCGTTTGATTGTATATTTATAGCTAATCCTACTAAAATAGCCGTTAAGGCCTGACACATATGACCGCCAACTCATAACATTCATGTACCCTATTCTCTAGCCTAATAATATAAAGAGATTCCATATAGACGACTACAATCCCTGCCCTTCCCGAGACCGTTGCTCGGGTCGTCCTTTGCTGCCCCGAACATCCCCCTTTTTAGTCTGTGATGGGTCGAAGGTTCGATCGTCGACGGCGAGGAACTGGGGGTAGTAGTCGCAGCAGCCGTGAGGCTCGTCGGAGGGACCAGCGTGGAGTACTGGAGGAGGCCGTCCCTGAAGCAGGTAAATTGGTGGGATGCTGGATAACTTCCTGGTTGAGGTGCGAACCCTGCAGAGATATCAAGGTATGATCAGAATTTGGAAGTTGTGTTTGAGAGCGGATGACCCCATTAGGCTTAGGACGAGAGACATCCTTGTTATCAATTTCTGGTACTGCTTGATTGTTTTGTCCCTCCTGCTCCCTTCCCGGCGGGTTTTTGTTCTGCATTGAAGGAGTAAAATTAGGGTAGAGTATTGAATCCCGTGGGTGGATGACGTGAAAGTGTGGAAGGAGGAGGTCTTCCCTGTTTGTCCGATCTGTGATTGCCTTTTGTTTTCCGAGCTGTGCTTGGTCAAGTGGGATTCCCCCCTACATCACCGGTTTAGTATTAGTAGCAAAATGAGTATGTGATGGGGGGATGATAGTTTTGTTGGTGAGGAGATTAACTTCCCTGTTAGTATTTTGATCAGGGCCAGAGGATAGGTCTTGTTGGTGTGAATTTTCGTCCTGGAGGATTGGTACCGCTGCTATCTCATCTATCTGCCGATTATTCTCCTGTTGCACAGAAACAGGGTGAGGCATAACATTGTTGGAAGTATTAGGGATGACAAGAGGGGAGTGTAAGTCGATCTCTTCCCTGTTATCCCCCCTTCTGATGGGGTAGCTGCACATGTACATTGCTGCTCCAAATGATGAAGTGTGGCTTTGTCTATGTTGGATAAAGGTTCCCATGTTGATTCCTCTGGCAGCTGGCCTTCCCAATGAATTCGACCTTGTGTGATTGACTGTCCCTCGTTCTAGACTACTCGTCTTGCCAATATAGCTATTGGACGCCGCCTTGTGTGGCTTGCTAAATCCATATCCGGAAGTTCATGAGTTGGATAGGATGCGCTTGGATGGTTTTGTTTTAATAAGGATACATGAAAAATCGGGTGTATCCTACTTGACGGTGGTAAATCTAATTTATATGCTACTAATCCGATACGTTGTGAAATTTTATATAGTCTGAAATACCAGAGGAGGAATCGTTTGCATGTTTTTTTATGCATGGAAGATTGGCGATAGGGGTGAAGTCGAAGCAACACTAGGTCGCCTTCTTGGAAGGAAATCTCCTGTCTATTGCGATCGGCATTTTTTTTCATTTTGTTTTGAGTTTGTTGTAGATGTTGTTGCAGTTGTATTATTAATGTATCTCTGCTGGTGTTCTCGGGCATGAGGTGGGTGGAAGCCTCTCCCGCTGTGTGTGCCAGAAAGTTTGGTGGTGGTCGGCCAAACATGGCTTCAAAGGGTGACATTCCAGCTGAGGCATGGTAGCTAGTATTGTAGTGGTATTCTGCCCAGCTTAATGTTTTGGCCCATTGTGTCGGATGTTGATGGGTAAATAAGCGTAAGTATTGATTAAGACAACGATTAACGCGCTCGGTTTGGCCATCCGTTTGGGGATGGTAAGCCATACTAAAACGTAATTTTGTGCCGTTATTTTTAAAAAAAGTTAGCCAAAATGTGCTTAAAAAAATCGTATCCCTATCCGACACTATGGATTCAGGCAACCCATGCAACTTACCGCAATACTCCCAGAAGGTTTGTGCTACTATTTGGGCCATGTAGTGAGGGGGTAGGGCTGCAAAATGTGCCCCTTTTGTAAGCCTATCGACCATAACTAAAATTGTAGTAAAAGATTGTGATTTAGGTAGGTGTGTAATGAAATCGATAGAGATGTCAGCCCATATTTGGGCCGGAATGGGGAGAGGTTGCAAGGTGCCGTAAGGCAAGGCGTTGCGATCTTTCCCTTTTTGGCAGTGGTCACAGTGTTGAACGACCCGGGCAGCGGTCTCGGGCAGAGCAGGGATTGTAGCCGTCTATATGGCATCTCTTTATATTATTCGGCTACAGAATAGGCTACATGAATGTTATGAGCTGGCGGTCATATGTGTTGAACGTAGACCTGCACTTCCTTTTGTAGTCCGAGCCAATAATAATATTGCGCCAACCCTTTAACGGTTGCCGTTATACCGGAATGCCCCCCGATTTTAGTGTCATGGGCCTCACTGATGAGTATTGTGCGTAAGAGGGAGTCTGGTATATATAATTTCTTATCATAAAAAAGTTTTTGGCCCACTAATTCCCACTCTGGTGCGATGTCCAGGTGACTTTTTAATGTTGCAAGTATTTCCTGGGCTTTGGCATCTGATAGGTAATTGGTGTCCAAATCCTCAAACAAATTGGAATATGAAAATGAAACATTCTGGTAACTATGAATCGCAACATCCTCGGGTGGCTCATATACGCGTGAGAGTGCATCTGCCGTGGTATTCTGGTGACCGGGCCGATATTGTATGAGATAATTGAAACCTAGCATCTTGGAAAGGAATTTCTGTTGCTCGGGCATGGTCATTACTTGAGAGTTGAGATTGTGAAGCGTTTGATGGTCTGTTAAAATTGTGATTGTCGAACCAATTAAATATTGTCGCCATTTACTTACCGCTGTTGTGATAGCTAACATTTCCCGGATATATGTTGATTTAGCCTGATCTTGTCTGGACAGTTTTTTTACTAAAATAGGCTATAGGATGTCCTTGCTGGCTCAGTACCGCTCCTATACCGACTTTTGATGCATCACATTCAATGGTGAATGGGATGGCAAAGTTCGGTAATCCCAATACTGGGGCGGAGGATAATAATTCCTTAATTTTCTGAAAAGACTCCTGACTTTGAGGTGTCCATACGATACCATTTTTGACTAATAAGTCTCTGAGGGGGGCGATAATGGTGGCGTACTGACGGATAAAACGTCGATAGTAGACGGCTATGCCTAAAAACGAGCGCAATTGCTTTTGATTTTGAGGAACTGTCCATTCTGCTATTGCGGTTAATTTACTTGGATTTGGACATACACCATCTGGTGTTATGACATGGCCGAGGAATTCTATGTTGGCAACGACAATAATGCATTTAGTCGGTTTTAAAGATAGGTGATGTGATGACAAAAGTTGGAAAACTTGACGTAAATGATGTGCATGTAGCGCCACGGAGGGGCTATAGATTAAGATGTCATCGAAGAAAATGACAACGAATCGATGTAGGTGAGGTTTAAAAATGGTATTCATTAAGGCCTGAAATGTGGTCGGGGCATTTGTAAGGCCAAATGGCATTACAAGGAATTCGTATAATCCATTATGTGTCCTAAATGCTGTTTTGTGTATATCTTGTGAGTGCATTCGAACTTGGTGATATCCCGAGTGTAAATCGAGTTTGGAAAATATGGTTGCCTCATGGAGTTTGTCTAAAAGTTCGTCTATTGTAGGCATCGGGAAACTATCCTTCACGGTAAGAGAATTTAATGCGTGATAATCGACACAAAAACGCCAAGTGCCATCTTTTTTTTAATGAGGAGGACTGGGGAACTAAAAGTGGAATGACTTGGTCGTATAAGGCCTTGGGGATAACATTTCCGCTATTACTCATTCAATTTCGTTTTTCTGAACGTAAGGATACCTATATGGTTTTACTTTGGCGACCTTGGACACATCAGTCAACAGGATCTTATGATCTAAGGGTCTAGCTGGAGGTAAACCCGTAGGTTTCCTAAACAATGTGGAAAAATTATTGAGAATGTGATGTATAGCCGAATGTGATGTAGTTGGGAGGTCCTGGGAATTTTGGAAGTTTGGGTCTGAGTCTGTTTGGAAACACAATGACATGGATTCAATGGAATCCTGCACAATGAGTTTATGTATTTGGGATGATTTAGCGGAACCCGCAGTAAGCGATGTGTCTCCTATGATTACACAGGCTGCCCCTTGATAGTTGAATGACATTGTCCGTGTCGTATAATCTATGGTTATGGGACCTAAAGTCTCTAACCAATTAAAACCCAGAATAATGTCAGCCCCATGCAAATCTGTTATAAATAGGTCCAGGATGAACTGTATTTTTTGTATTGTTATGGGTACTTGTGGACATCGTTTTTTACAAAACATATTACTCCCGTTGTCGACATGGACTTTAAATGGGGGAAATTGAAACTGTTGGTAATTTGAGAAATGATGCAACTCGATTAGTAATAAAACTCTTTGTACTGCCGTTGTCGAGAAATATGTGAACGGTGGAATGTCTGATCCTACCAAGTACCCGAAGGGACTTGGATGGGAATGTGCCCATGAAAGCATTGACACTAATTTCTGGATTAGTGGGCTCATCCGGGTCTGGTGGTTCATCAGGCGCCGGTGATGGCTCGTCGTCCTCCTGGTCCTGTTCCCCGTCAAAAAAATACAGAGTTGATCGGTTTTTACATTTGTGGCCTGGGGTATAGTGTTCGTCACACGTAAAACATTGTCCGCGTTCGCGGAGAGACTGTAGTTCTGTTGGGGTCAATCGTTTAACGGCAAATCGATCGTTTCTGTTCTGCTGGGTGTGGAAATTATTGTTTGGTGGATGGGGTCGGTTGTGCCATTGTTTGGTAACCTGGTGTTTGTGTTCGTCGGGGCCCTGATCTTCAAAAAGTCGGGGTAGACGGAACATGTCGTATAGTGAAACCGGTTGTTGGGCTACTACAACCCGTTTTATGTGTGGTTTAAGACCAGAAATAAAATTTCGGCGCAACACATCTTGGGAAAAACCATCTACTTGACAAGCTAATAATTCAAAGCATCTTGATAATGAGCTACGATAGATACTTGTGTTAATTTCATGAGCTTACCGAGCGGGTCTTCGTAATCGGTTGGGCCAAATCTGCCGAGAATAACTGTTTTAAATGTTGACCAATCTGAACAGAGGCCGTTGCGCAATAGTCCTTGAAACCACTGGGAGGCTGGCCTGTCCAAGTGCATAGAGGCTATAAAGACAAAATCTAAGGGGTTTATGTTATTATACCTGAAATACATCTCAATTTTGTATAGCCATTCCATGGGATCCCCGCTAGAGAACATTGGGCAGTCCATTTTTACGGGTGCTGAGCAGAATCCTTTTGTCCGGGAACTTGTGGTGCCGAAATCATGTGGATGGCTCAAAAATGTGGGCAAAGTTGCGGATAAAGAATTATTAAAGTTGGTGCAGATGTTGTCCCTATTGGTATGGGGCATGGCCCCATTATGCCTGGCTGTGATGAAGTAGCCCCATTAAAGGTCAAGATCGGAGCTCAGACCCGAGAACTTTCCGTCGTCGTGCCCAATGGTAATGGTGGTATGCGTGACGGAGGGTTGCCAAGGATGCCGAGCGAGGATGATGCGGAACCGCTGGAATCACCATTCTGAGCCGGCAAGATCCCCGCAGCAGCGCTGGGTTGGGCTGGTGTCAATATCCGCATGAACTGTTGTAATTCTTCCCGCAGATTATGAAAATCTTTGGAAAGAATTTGGTGGGACTCCTGCATCTCTTGTTGATTGTGCTGAAAACCAACGTTGTTAAGATCTCGATTTAGATCGTACGATCTTATGATCTTACGAGTTTTACGGGAAAAACGAGTCACGAGTTAGGCAGGATCGGGTTCCCTGCAAAATCGCCAGGATCGGCGCTTAAGATCGTATGATCGTGCGACAGTAAAGAACATGTCGGCGGTCGAAATCGGTCCAGGTTATGATGGACGGGTGGGCGGAGGGTTCAGGAGGGTGGTTCGTCGGATAAGATGGCGGGGGCGCCTCCATGGGGAAAGCGCGAGCCTCTCAACGAGAGCACCAAATATAACGGGAGTCGGCGATGGTCGAGAAGAACGACGGGCTGCCGGAGACGAGAGAGAGTGAATAGGGCGGAGGAGAGAGAGAGCAGTTAAAAGGAGAGAGACGACAAAAGAGGGAAGATCCATTAATAATAACGATGGATTAATTACAGCGTTTGATTGTATATTTATAGCTAATCCTACTAAAATAGTCGTTAAGGCCTGGCACATATGACCGCCAACTTATAACATTCATGTAGCCTATTCTGTAGCCGAATAATATAAAGAGATGCCATATAGACGGCTACATCTGGCCATCTGGCGGCTTGTCTATGGCGGCTTGAAGATATTGACAGCTTGTCCTCCACATTGTAGTGGCCGTGCGGTTAGTCTAACCGCGCGGCCTATGCGGCTTGTATAGATGTGTGTTCATGTAATTATTAGTCCCACATTGCTTATTTGTAATCTCTCTTCTCTCCTCCATTCTATAAAAGGAAGGTCATACCTTTGTAATAGTTACCTTTTTGGATAATAAAAATTTTGTTACTCCAATTTTTCGGTCTCTTGTTTTCTGTTCGCACACGTCTTATGCCAGATACGCTCATTCCTAATTTTATCTAGTCTCGTGTGTCCACGCATCTACCTAAGCATTCTCATCTCCGATTACAGTACGATAAAACTAGCCTTTAAGTTTTAATGGTACTTTATTATCACATAAGATCTCAGATGTGCCTCTCCACTTCAACCAATCTGCTTGGATTTTATGTATCACATCTCTATCCACACCTCCATCGTTTTGAACTATCGATCTCAGGTATTTAAAACCCTCATTGTGAGAGACATCTTGGCCACCCAACTTAATGATAGAGTTATTCGGCCTTCTTACACTAAATTTATACGCCATATACTCCGTATTTGTTTGGTACAACCTAAAACCCTTCTTTTATAAAGAGAAGAAAGATAAAACAGACAAAAAATCACAATACAGAAGACTCTAGTGTAGGATAAGGAGAAGTCCGTGGAGTGAGTATGCACTAACAATACTCGAATATATGGATGCGATTGTTGTATTGAGTGAGGTTCTAAAATGATGCAATGATCATAGAAAGTCAGCACAGGAAATTATAATAAAATTTTAAATTAGGTTATGTACAACCCCGTATTCACCGAGTGGGTCCCTCAGAACAAGATCAAAGTTGGGGTTCGGGCTTGTCAGGCGGGCGAGTGGGGTAGGACCCTTCCCCGGCTCGCGTGGGCCAATATGACCAGGGGTGCGGGGGGGGGGGGGGGGGGGGGGGGCAAGTGGGTTACGTGTGTCCGCACTCGGCCCAAGATTAGGTCGAGGGAGTGGCGAGTGCATCCACCACGCCAGCACTCGCACAACGCCCTCAGTCGGTAGCGATTGCTAACCTCGACAGAGGCATTCGCAGGCCCGGACGAGTGGAAATAGCGAGTGCAATCCTCTTAGCATTATTTTTACCAGAATTCCCTCGCTGGCCTGCTAATAGTCCCTCAAAATAACGGAGTTTGGCTGTTGGCAGATCCATTTGCTCTGCGTATAGCATTTACAAAAGGTGGGATTGCGCTATTTACAGACCAAGTCAGAAAAACTATAAATAGACCCTTAAGGGCACCTTTGGAGGGAACCTTTTTCTTGGCTTCTTCCTTTGATTTGTTGTTCCAACATTTTGGTGCAATAAGCGTGGAAGTAGTCTGTTCAAGAAAATCCAGGACAAAGTCTCATGGCTGGAGGCGAAGGGGAAGGAGCCGGCTCGGTCAACCCGCCACCACCAGCGAGTGGTGTCACGATCGAAATGTTGGAAGAATTCAAGAGGGAGGTTCTGCAAACCACACATCTAGCATTCATCGCGAGAAATGAGTGTGTGACACCTTCTGTTCCTGTGGTCGCGACCCCATCTCTAGGCAAGAACTCCCCAGTCAGCGAACCAGGAAGGAAGTGCCTGCCGAGAGCGGCGAAAGGGATTTCGCCGGGCGAGAGCTGTTCCCCGGTCAGGGGAGTTTTGACAGGATTAGCGAGCCAGTGGTGCGAGATGGGTCGACTTGCCCAGTAGGAGGAGGGTGCCCTTTCAATGAGTTGATCGTCTTGGCCCCAGTCCCAGAGGGGTTCATGGAGCTAGATATGTCTTACTACACAAGCAGTGATGATCCAGTGCAACATGTCCAATGGTTTGAGAATGTTGTTTCCATTAGGCAGATGTCAAACACTTTCAAGTGTCGGCTCTTTGCCATCACCCTAAAGAAGAAGGCTAGGGACTGGTTCCACCAGCTCCCCCACGAGTTCGATTTATTGCTTTGAGGACCTATGCCGTGGGTTTCTCTTGAGGTTCTCGACATCGAAAAAGAGGAAGAAGTGAACAGAGTTTCTTTTCGTAATCAAGAATGGCCCGGAGGAGACGCTGGGAAGTTATGTTGACAGGTTCCAGGAGGAGATCCTTTGGTCCAAGAGGTATCAGAGTATACCCTGATGCTTTCCTTTATGCTGGGGTTGCGACAAGAATACTTTAGTATGGAGTTAAAGATGGAGCCTTCTCTATCCTTCGAGAAACTGATGGAGAAGGTGACAAAGGAGATAGAGGGAGAATCGGCGAATCTGGCGTTCGCCAAAAAATTGGCTAAGTTGGCGGACGAAGAGCTGAAGGAGCAGGGAGGAAGCATGCAATAAGAAGTTAGGAGGAGAGAAGAGCCCATGAGTCAGGGGTTTCAGGGACAGTAACAAGGTTGGGGGTACCAGGAGCCAAACAACCGGTTGGCCTGGAGACCTCAGGGGGGGACCCATTCAGGGGTAAGGGAGAGGATTCCAAGGCGGGGAGAACTACCGCGGTGGTCAGGGGCGGTTCAACCTCCTAGGGTGGAGACAGGGATAAAGAGAGTCCCTCCCTCTGCAGCAGCAAGCGATGGAGATTTCCCGAGGAATGGGAAAGAAGAGAGAATGGAAGGGGAGGAAGAGGAGGAGGTAGGGTGGCGTTGCTCTATTGTGATTTCCACCAGGAGGAAGGCGACACAACGGTCACCTGCCCGGAATTTCTGGAGATGAGAAGAGCTAGGGGTCCGGCACCGCAGTAGCAACCAGTGCAGATTGAGGAAGTCTTTCCTGGAGAAGGGGAAGAGGTTAGATGCGAGGACCAGACTGAGGTGGGCGCCAGAGGAGAGATCAGGGTGATCCACGACGGGGTAGGGATCGAAGCCACCTACAAGGGTAGCTTCCAAACAATGTTCAGAAGGAGCATCGCTTCGACCTCCCAGAACCCGCCCCCGGAGGAGAAAATTACTTTTTCATCAAAAGATATGCTAGACTATGAAGACCCATTCTGCGACGCCCTGGTGATCCAGACAGTGATCGAGAATTTCACAGTTTCTAGGATTTTGGTCTACAATGAAAGCTCCGTGAATGTGATTTTCAAGAAGGTCTTCAAGGCGATGAAGGTAGAGGCAAGGAGGGTGTTGGCCTCAGACGAGCCGTTGTTCGGATTTTCGGGAGAGATGAATGAATTCGAGGGTGGAGTTGGGCTTCAAGTAACACTGGGGGGGGGGGGTGTCGAGGAACTTCCGGTTCGTCGTCGTTGACACTCCGAGCAGCTATAACGCCATTTTTGTGTGCCCCTTCATCAGTTTTTCCACTGCGTTCCGTCATCGTTCCATCAATGTCTCAAATTCAACAGCAGGGGAATTTAGGTACAGATCAGAGGAGATTCTAACGTGGCGAGGCAGTGCTACGTGACTGCCGTCAACACCATTTCTTGGATGACGGAAGCTGAATAGATGGGAAGGAAGATGGAAGAGCAAACAAGGCCAGAGGGAGATGTTGAGGAGGTTGGGGAAGAGGCGATGAGGGAGTCGGCGATGCTTGAAGAGGATAGGGAGAGAGAGGAGAAAGTGGAAGAAGTGGAGATCCGCGCCCAGGAGGGAAGAGCAGAAGGGTTACTGAAGAGTCAAGCCAGGGCGATGGAAGTGGAAGAGGCGGAGGAAGATGAGGCACTCGTCCAGGGGGAGAGCGCAGGAGGTGAGTGGAAGGAGTTGTCTAAGCTGGAAGCAGTAGAAGAGGTGGTAGAGATGGAGGTCCTCACCAGGGCAGGGAAGATAGATAAGGTGCGGGTCAGCGGAGGGCTGAGGCCGGGAGACCAGGAGAATATACTAGAGTGTATCCAGAGGAATGCCGACATCTTCGCGTGGAGCGTGACTGACATGTCAGGCATCGATGCAGATGTGGCATGCCACCGTCTGAAGCTCGACCCAAAAACACTTCCTATCCACCAGAAGAGGAGGACCGTCGCCCCCAAGCTGGAGGAGCCCATCTGGGAGGAGGTGGAGAAGCTCCTCAAAGCAGGTTTTGTATCGGAGATCTAGTATCCAGACTGGGTCTCCAATGTGGTAGTAGTTAAAAAAGGTGACGGGAGGTGGAGGACGCGTGTCGATTTTTCTCTTTTAAACAAATCATTCCCTAAGGATTGTTATCCCCTGCCTCGAATCGACACGCTGGTTGACTCAACCGTCGGTTTTTCTGTGATGAGTTTTTTGTATGCTTTTTGAGGTTATTATCAAATTAGGACACACCCACACTATCTCAAGGATGTCTCCTTCATCACGAGTGAGGGATGCTACTGTTACAAGATGATTCTCTCCGGGCTGAAAAATGCAGGAGCGACATATCAAAGGATGATGGACTGGGTTTTTCGGGGGCAGAGGGGGAGAAACCTTGAGGTGTATGTGGATGACCTCATGGTAAAGAGCAGGGATGTAAGTTCCCATCTTCGGGACTTGGAGGAAACATTCGCCACCCTATGAAAGTTCAAGATGCGGCTGGACCCTTGAAGTGTGTCTTCGGAGCCAGCAGAGGGAAGTTTCTTGGTCATCTCCTCACCCCAGCAGGGGTGGAATCTAACCCTGATAAGGTGAAGGCTATAATGGAGCTGGAGTCGCCGCGAAACACCAAAGAAGTATAATGCTTGACAGGGAAGTTTCTTGGTTTTCTTTGATGACATCCTTGTTTAAAACTCTTGGCAGGATCACCTCCTTCATGTGCGGACGACACTCGCCAACCTGTAGGAGTAACATTTCTTGGTGAACCCCAAGAAGTGCGCTTTTGGTCAGACCAAAATTATCTACTTGGGTCACAATCTCTGTGCAGGGAATCACAATGGATCTGGACAAAGTTCGGTCCATCCTACAGTGCCCCCTCTCTCCACGACATTGATGCTTTCTGGGTCTCACTGGGTACTACCAACGGTTCATCCGGGATTATGACAAAATTGTCAAAAACCCTCTCCAGCGCCAAAGAAATCTGAAATTGGCGCATTTCAGTGAATCTCAAAGGCGATCACAGCCTTCTAGGCCCTCTAGCGAGACCTCAACACCGCTCTAGTTTTGACCTGTGTGGATTTCTCCCAAACGTTTGTGATAGAGTGTGATGCAGGACATCCCATTGCCTACTTCGGTCGTATGTTTGCATCCATTGTTCGTCCTCGCTCCGCTTATGAGTCAGAGTTAATGGCGTTGGTCCTTGATGTGCATCACTGGTGCCCCTACCTGTTTGACTGACGATTCACGGTCCGAACAGATCGTCATCCTCTGGTACCTCCTGAATAAGAAGATTGCCACATCGGCGCAAAAGTTTATGGTTGCCAAACTACTGGTGTACAATTTTTCGATCGAATTACGCACCGGCTCCTCCAACCGCGTGGTCGACTCTTTTTCATGTAGTCAGAGATTGCTCGTTTAACGACTATTTTGAGATTCGTCTAAGAGGACGCCATCGTTGTACAGCGCAAGGTTGACTCCGACCCACTCCTTTGATGCATTGTTGCAGCCTTACAAGTAGATCCACAATCCAACCGCCTCATAGCCTCGCAGTGGATCCACCACTGAGGACTTCTAGTGCTCTCAGCTTTGTCACTGCTGATCCAATCAATGCTTACTCGCAGAGTTTAACCCGACCCCGGAGGGGGCCCACGCCGAAGCCTTCCAGATGTACCTCCGCCTCGCGACATCTTTGTATTCACGACATGTTCCAACAAGTCAATACATTTATGACAACCTGCTTGCCATGTCAGCGTGCAAAGTATGCGGCCACTTTTCTTAGGGGTCTGCCTCGGCCCCTCCCCATCTCGGTCTGGATCTAGATGGATATCTCTATGGACTTTATCTCAAAGCTCTCTTGTTCCAAGATGTGTCATTGCATTTTAGTGGCTGTGGATCATCTATCCAAATACACCCACTTCCTTCCCCTGCGACGCCTGTTTACTGCACTAGTGGTTGCTACCGTTTTCACTGATGGGGTGGTCCGTTTGCATGGATTTCCTCGCTCCATTTTGAGTGATCGTGACCTTTTATTTTTGAGCTCTTTTTGGCATTCGATGCTCAAGATGCAGGGCACCCAATTTTGGCTGCGTTTGGCGCAGCTTATCGCGACTTAATTGCTCCAGTGAGGTTGGACAAAAATGTCATTGTCATACCAAAATCTTATGCCCCAAGCTAGTTTTTTTGTAATGGTAGTAACATTTGTAATACCAAACATATATTCTATGATAATGACGTTTTTGTCCAACCTCACTGGAGCAAATAAGTTGCGATAAGCCGCGCCAAACACAGCCTTTGTATAGCACAACTTACCACCCCCTGACGAATGGACAGTCCTAGGCGATGAATCGTTACTTGGAGATCTATCTGCGATGTTTTATGTGCGATCATCTGTGAGCATGGACGAATTGGCTTTCTCGGGCAGAGTACTCGTACAACACCTCTTTCCACACTAGTTTCAGCATCACTCCATTCGAGGTATCTTATGGACGACCCCCACCATCCATCATGCGCACTCTTCCTTGTTAATGCGTCGTAGCCTCTGTTTGATCTGCTACGCGATTGAGATTCTATACTACTCCAGTTGCGCTAGGACCTTCAGCGTGCGCAGGACCAGAAGGTTGTTTTTACCAACCTCCACCGCCGCGACATCTAATATATTGAAGGTGATTCCGTGTTCACCAAGCTTCGGCTGCACCGTCAGGTTTTGATCACATCGCGGACCCACTCCAAGCTAGCGACCAAGTTTTACAACCTGTTTGAGATTGTTGCATGGGCGGGCCCTTAGGCATATCGCCTCCGCTTCCTCCCCACATCAGCATCCACCCAGCGTGTCACGTCTCTCAACTCAAAAAGGTTATTGGAGACCATCTGGTCGAGGCTTCTCTATCCCCGCTAGCTGTCGGTCTCACCATGTCAGACTACCTCCCCTAGCTCGTCATGGACACACACACCATCAGTCGAGAGGAGTCTTCAGTCGAGCAGGTCTTGGTGCATTGACGTGATCGTCCACCATCGGAAGCCATATTGGTGGACCGATCTATTTTTCGCGCTCAGTTTCTGGTTTTTTGCCTTGAGGACCAGATGGAGATATTGTTACGGACACGGAAGAGGGAGAGGATCATCCAGTGTGGAGGGTATACAAGCGCCGCGAGAGGCCCGCTAGCGACATGCCAGCAGAAAATAATTAAGATGCATGTATCTTTTGGAATTGAATGTATCTTTTCGTATTTGGTATTTCGACCGAGGGTGTTATATAAATTCCATGGGGCTATGTATATTCTTAGAGTATTATGAAATTGTGAGAACAAGTACCAATATTCATTGTCTCCATGTCAACCCCGACGAACTCTACAGGATTGCTTCTTTCACTATAACTGCCCAGCAGATACTGCATCCCACAATTCGATATCCAACAACCCTAGCTTCCCTCCTTACAATTTCTTCTGCACCCTATCAGAGACTTACCACACAACCAACTGAGCCCGAGCCACCTGCCTCACCCCTTCTCTCCACACTAGCGAAGTGTCTTCTGAAAGCTATCTGAGCTGATTACTTAAAGTTGTTTGGCCGATATCATAACAAATACTATGCTGGAGTGTTCTGATAATAAATCTGAGACTGTTTTTTTCCAAGAAGTTGAATGTGGAGATAATATGATTATGCTCATTTAGAAATCTAGATTGCACGGGATTTACAGTTTTTTTTGTTTCTTTTTTAATTATTAAAAGTTGATTTGCCATCGATCGCAACAAATATTATTATGAAATGTTCTAGTGGTCAATCTGAGTAATTGATTTTTTATTTTTTTTGCAAGAAGATGAATGTGGAGATAATATGATTAAGCTACTTTTGAAATCAGGATTGCATGAGATTTACAATTTTTTGTTTTTTTTGCTTCTTTTCTATTGTTGATAAGAAAATGACCGATATCACATTCAAATAACGATAACTTGGGTGATGGGACTATTCTTGAGATGGAGCATTTATAGGAGCTTCTTTTATAATATGTAACTCTTAATGTAATGTGAACCAGTAATTGGATACTTTTCTTGTGATCAGCAGCTGCATTTGAAATATATGACAACAATTTCTATAATGTTAAGAATCAAAATTTTTATTTTATTGTCTAACCTTGATTCTTTCCTTTTTCATGTCAGGAGTTGGCGCAGTATATCTGGTAATCCTATTCTTGCCCATCTTTATTTATACAGTTTGGAGAAGATATTGGTGGGTGCTGCTGTTGTTCAGCCAGAAGGACTGCATCAAATGGACTGTCTGTGCACTACTATGTAACTAATTTTCTAATCTTTTGTAATTGTTCTAGCTAGAAACATTTTAAGAGTGCCCACTCGTCTGATCTGCCTGCTTTCTTGATAGCAAATGATACATTAGAATCATATCTCTGTCATACAAGGCATTTGTTTGGTTTCAATGTTTGTGACCTAGATACAGATCTCGTGACGGGGCAGTGGAGGATAGGATCAAATGAATAAGCTTCTCTTTCTCTTTCCTTGGTTGGAGATCTTGTGATTTCCTATGGTGGAGATTGAAAAGAGAATAGAAGAAGGAAGATACATGATAGAGAGCTAGAGATTGGAAGAGGAAATAGAGAAGAACTAAAGCAGAACCCATGAGGTGCTGTTGTTTGATCATGCAAGAACGCGTGAGTTGTTTCAGGGGAGTTTTAGAAGAAGATTTAGGGAAAAGCTTTGTCATACTTTTTTTCATTACCTCAAACAAGTTGAAATACATTCCCCTTTGCAAAAGGCCCCCTACTAATCGAGAATTATAAAAATAAAATTCTTCACAATTAAAGTTACATGAAACTTTTAGAAGATCTCCCCTTTGGCTCTTATGCTTTCATTTAACGTGTGTCCTCAAGCTTAAAGGAGGCATGTGTTGCTGTTAATGCATAGAATGATTCCAGGATGGCTTCCAATTCAAATGAATTTGTCCACTGTATCAGAATCTCCTTTGTGTCTTTCTTTGTTCAATCATATATAGATTGCCTTGATCAGTGTATGAAATATCCATTCCTCAACCTCCATAGGAATAGTAGTGAACTAATGCGGTGGTTCACCCTTGTGGTGATTTGTTATGGATTTCCTTCATGCCCAGAGAATGTCAGCGAGCCTTGGCAACATCCTTACGTTATCGTGATAAAGCACTGCGACAACTCAAGCATCACCTTCTTCAAGTTTAATAACACATGGGCTGACAAGCCAACAAGCACCACTGCAATCTTTATTTCACCCTAGGGGATCTATTGTTCATCATGTTGCTCCGTCTTCTCCAAACCTTGGTGGTTGTCTGATCCGTCATCTCTAATCTTCATTTCTACGACCCTTTTGTTGCCCTGGATCTCGATGTAGTTGTGGCTTGCCATTTCCACTTACCCCTTGCAACAACTGCATTCATCCAGTGTTTGATATATTTCGACTCAAACGGAAGGTGGGGTGCGCATCCGGTGGATGACACTCTACCTGCTAAAATGGACTCAGACTTTGTGGTCCTCTTCTTGCTTGAGGCCTTCTTGGATCCCAGTCTTATCACCTACGATCTCCAGGAGTCCTGAGTGTTAGTCCAATAATGAACATGCATACTTTCAACACCACTTGGAAGAACAAAGGTGACATCTACGATTAAATTCACTAGTTAGCCTTATGGAGAAGACCAATTTCCCTACGGGGATTATCGTTATTGTTGAACCGGGTAAAAATGTTGGGATGAATCTATTACAAGAAACCCATCTCTATATATAGAGGTGAATACAATCATAGGCAACAAAATTAAAACATAAAGGATAATCTAACACTCCCCCTCAAGTTGGGCGTGTGATGTTAATCATGCCCAACTTGTCCACAATATTGCTAAATACGTTCCCACTCAATCCTTTGGTGAGAATGTCAGCTAGTTGCCGGTCGGAGGGCACAAAAGGTGTGCACATGATTCCTCTCTCAATGTTCTCCTTGATAAAGTGTCGATCCACCTCAATGTGTTTAGTCCGGTTATGTTGCATAGGGTTGTACGCAATACTGATGGATGACTTATTATCACATTACAGTCCAATGGGTCCTGCTTTAATAAGACCAAGGTCACTCATCACAGATCGAAGCCATAACCCTTCACAGACCCCATGAGCCATAGCTCTAAACTCTGCCTCAGCACTAGATCTTGCAACAACTTGTTCCTTCTTACTCCTCCAAGTAACAAGATTATCCCCAACTAGGGTACAATATCCTGAGGTTGATCTCCTATCATCAACAGATTCGGCCCAATCAGCGTCAGTATAGACTTCAATATTTAGACCGGTATTGGGAGCAAACAGGATACCCCTTCCTGGTGTAGACTTGAGGTACCGGAGGATTCTGTGAGCAACATCCACATGATGAGTTTTAGGAGCATGCATGAACTGGCTAACGACGCTCACCGCATAGGAGATATCTGGACGAGTGTGGGACAGGTATATCAATCTCCCCACTAATCTTTGGTACTCAGAGATATCAACAATTTCCTCTCCATCATCGCGCCCCAATCGGTGGTTTGCTTCAATCGGGTTGTCAGTTGGTCTACATCCACTCATCCCCACCTTCTCAAGGAGATCTAAAGTGTATTTACATTGGGAGATGAAATCCCCTGCTTGGATCGAGCAACTTCAATACCCAAGAAATACCTGAGTTTACCCAGATCTTTGACCGTAAATTCTCTAGCCAATTTCTGTTTCAACCTCTGGATTTCTTAGATATCATCCCCTATTATGACTATATCATCAACATACACAATAAGTGCAGTGAGTTTTCCAATACTTCGTTTAATAAATAGAGTATGATCATCATTGCTTTGATGGAAACCAAAAGATAGCATGACCTTGAGAAACCGCCCAAACCACGCTCTTTGAGACTGCTTCAGCCCATATAAAGCCTTTCTCAATCTGCAGACTTTCCCTGCAGCACCTGTAGGAATGAGGCCCGGAGGAATAGACATATAAACCTCCTCATCTAGATCACCGTGGAGGAAGACATTTTTCACATCAAGTTGCAAGAGCTCCCAGCCTTTGCAAGCAGCACAGGATAACAAGACCCTGATAGTATTCATCTTTGCAACCGGGGCAAACGTCTCCAGATAGTCAATACCAAGGGTTTGCGTATAACCCCTTGCCACCAACCTAGCCTTGCATCTTTCAACAATCCCTTGTAAGTTCTGTTTCACAGTGAACACCCATTTACACCCAACTGTCTTCTTTCCATAGGGAAGGGAAACCAAATCCCATGTATGGTTTTTCTCAAGAGCATTCATTTCCTCAACCATCGCCTCACGCCACATAGGGGCCTCCAGAGCCTGCTACCATGATTCAGGTATAGAAAAAACAGCAAGGGAAGAAACAAAGGCCTTGTAGTTAGTAGAAAGAGAATCATACGATACATAATGTGATAAAGGATGGCGAGTGCAAGACTGGATACCTTTCCTGAGGGAGATCGGTTGATCGGAAGGCCTTGAGTCAGGTTCCGGGTATAAACCTGCAAGCTCGGAGGAGGAGGCCCTGGAGGAGGACGCATGTCCACTGGTAGTGGAGGCACGGGAGGAGGACTCACTTCCACTGGTAGAGATAGAGGCTCCCCCTGAAGTGAGGAATACGGTGGTGGTATGGGCAGAGGAATCAAGGGAAGAGAAATGGGAGTATGCGAGGGAGAGGCATCTGGGACAGGATAATATGCCTCGGATTCACAGAACATAACGTCCATAGTGAAATACTTTCTTGGTAGGAGGGTGGAAACATTTATACCCCTTTTGCATTGGAGAATAGCCAATGAAGACACATTTTACTGTCCGAGGATCGAGTTTGGAAGGGCGGGGGTGCTGGATATGAACGAAGCAAACACATCCAAACACCCTAATGGGAAGCCGAGAAGGGGGCACCTGAAGAGTGTCAAGGGGTGTAGCATTTCCAAGAACATGAGTGGGCATACGATTGATGAGGTCTGCCGCAGTAAGAACGACATCACCCCAGTAGAATTTCGGAAGATGCATAGTGGACAAAAGACAACGAGCGACTTCCAGGAGAAGACGATTCTTCCGCCCAGCCACACCATTTTGTGCGGGAGAATACGTGCAGGTAGTCTGGTGGAGGATACCACGATCAGCAAGATATTGCTCAAACTGCGAATCGAGGTATTTGCGACCATTATCACTACGAAGAATTTTAATTTCGGAGTGAAATTGAGTGGAGATCATGCAATGAAACCGTCGGAAAATCGAGAAAACATCATTTTTGTTACGCATCAAATACAACCATGTAGTACGAGAGAAACAATCGATAAAAGTAACAAACCACACACATCCAGAAATCGAAGATGTCGGGTAAGGACCCCAGATATCAGTATGAATAACAACAAAAGGAATAGAACTTGACAATGAAACATGCGTACACGAGGTACGATGATGTTTGTTTAAGCTACATACATCACAGACAAAAGACTCAAAGACAACAGTAGACATAGTAGGAAATAATAATTTCATAACAGAAACAGAAGAGTGTCCCAGGCGACAGTGTCAGGAGCACAAAGGATGGGCAGTGCTGGAATGAAGAGCCAGAGGAGACGTAGTTTGGCCGGAGTTGAGCACATAAAGTCCATTTACCATGCTACCAGAGCCAATCAACTTCACCGTCGTCAGGTCCTGAAAAACACAAGAAGACGGAAGAAATGTCACAGAGTAGTGCATGGAGTTAGTTAGATGACTAATGGAAAGAAGATTATGAGTAAAATTAGGAACATGGAGGACAGAAGATAAGGTGAGGGAGGAGCAGGAAATGGAACCCTTGCCGACAATGGAGGAAAGGGAACCATCGGCAATGCTTACCTTATCACGGCCAAAAAGAAGAGTATAGGATATAAAACCTATAGAGGACCCAATCATATGATCTGTGGCCCCAGAATCAATAATCCACTGGGTAGAAGGATGAGAAGCAGCAGAGTGAGCACCTGGGAGACCCATGTGAGCGTAGGAGGAAGAGGCAGAAAGCTCTGTAGAAAGGTCCTGCATTATGCGTCGAAGACCCAAAATTTCATCCGCTGTAAACTGAAGGTCCGTAGTTCGTTCCTGCGTGAGGGCACCAAGAGGGGCAGAACCATCAGAACTGGAATAACCAGGAGGGACCACGACAGAAGCATCAGTAAGATGAGCAGAACGTGGAGCAGCATGACGACTAGAGGAGCGCCCAGAACCACAACCTCCACGAGGCGGAGCACCCCCTCTGGGGTTAGGAAACCCATGAAGCCGGAAGCAGGTATCCCGAGTGTGAAAGTTCTTGCCACAATAATCACATAGTAGATGATCCTTATTAGAGCCCTTCAGCCTGGAGTCCCAAGATGGACGAGTACAAAGAAGAGAGGGGGCAGTAACCACCAAAGCTGATCCCTCAGGCATCGGGTCTGGAAGAAGAGTCAGGCGACAATTGTATTCCTGCTGCACAATACTGTAGACCTCAGGAAGGGATGGTATCTGCGGTCGCCCCAAAATCTGAACACTGATCTGATCGAAGTCGCGATGCAGTCCATGAAGAAACTCAAATATACGATTGCGGTCATCCCGTGCCCGAACCATTACCTCATCAATAGGGCTCACAAAGGCAAGAGGATCAAAGTGATCATATTTCTGATACAGCTGCGTGAACTCCAAGTAGTATGTAGACGGCGGACGGTCACCCTGCCGAAGTAACGAGATCTTCCGGCGCAACTGAAAAATCTGAGCAGCATTGCCGCGGCGAGAGTAGGTAGACTCTGCGCGGCGCCAAATGTCAGTAGCGTTGTCGAGGAATAGGTAGTTCCGGGCAATGGACTCCTGCATCGAGTTAGTAAGCCAGGACATGACCAAGGAGTTCTCCGACTCCCACTGCGGCCATTCAGACGAATTCATGTCAGGCTCCTTCATTTTGCCAGTGACATAGCCAAAGAAACGCCGACTTTTGAGCGCCAGAGTGATAGAGCGAGATCACGAGAGATAATTGGAGTCGTTAAGACGTATGATAGTGATTTGCGGTGTATTATGATCATTAGTGCCACAGAAGAGGACCATCGGAGTGGAGGCACCGGAAGAGGGAGCAACCCCAGAAGAGGGAGCGGGAGATTCGACATCTCCAGACATGATGGCTCAGGAATAGAAATCCAGAGACAACACAGGATTATGACATCAAAAATCGGAGGGGAAAAGCGAAGAGATCCACTCCATTAGAGCACCCAAAGCAAAAAACGGCGCCAGATAAAAAAAACTGGGCTCTCACGGCTTAAGCATACCGACGCCTGATGGAGGGCAGGAGGGTTGGAGACCCGGCTAAAAGAAGAAGAAGAAGAAAAAGAAAAGGCGGAAGGCGGGCTGGGCCAGGCGGCGAGAGGTGAGCGGGATCGAGCGCACGTCAGGGAGAGCACACGACAAGGAGAAGGCCGGCGGAAGGCGAGCGGGATTGGGCGAACGCACGGCAGGCGGAGGCTAGGGCATGCGGAACACCGTGGCCTCTGATACCATGTTGAACCGGGTAAAAATGTTGGGATGAATCTATTACAAGAAACCCACCTCTATATATAGAGGTAAATACAATCATAGGCAACAAAATTAAAATATAAAGGATAATCTAACAATTATAACTACTGGGTCCTACCTCTTGACCATTTTTAAAGGTTTGTTCGATGATGGTCAAAATTCTACCTTTTTTGTTATTTAAATGGTGGCCATGGAGGTCCATGTGCACATGTTGTTGCTGCTGTAAATGATGCTTATTCATGTAGCTCCTGCAGAAGATCATGTGAATTTTTTTTATTACTAAAAGATTTACAGACCATGTTTTATTCACAAATCCAAGTTCTAAATTTTGGTTCATTCAGATTTAGAGAACTTGTTTTAACACACACACACACACACACACACACACACACACACACACACGAGTGACAGGCACGGGCCTCCGGCCCGATGGCCACGCGCCACAGTACCCAGCGACGGCGGGCTTCGCCCGCCCCCCGACATTAAATAAAAAATTAAAATAATATTTATTAAAAAATAATTAATTTAAAATGTTTTTTATAATTAATTAAAAAAAATAAATTGATAAAAAATATTGCATTAAGGCGGGTGAACAGTGGCGTGAGCACTGTTCACCCGCATAAATGGATTCTTATAATATAAAATTAAATAAATTGATTTTTATAATATAACAGGCGGGTGAACAGTGGCGTGAGCACTTTTCACCCGCCTGTTATAGTCCCACGCTGCCAGTTTATATTAATTTTTCGTATTTATATAGCCTGCACCGTAATCAGTGTTTGAAATCCGCTCGGCTAGCTGGCTGCCGAGCTGGCGGGTTGCGTGCTGCACTTAAATTGCGGGTTGCATTTAAATTGCGGGCTGCGCTTATAGGCTTTTTTGAAGTTATTTACATAACTTTAGGACCTCTTTAGTAGGTTTAGGAGCCCTACGAAAAAGTGGAGAGAGGGGGTGCGTTTGATCAGACGGTGTTCGAATTCTGTTGCGAAATTAGACGGTTAAGATGCTTCCTATGTCCATTTAAATCTTTGATCTGATATATCTTTATATAATAGAAAGATATATATATGTAGAGTTAATTACCGGGACCTCCCTTGGGAGTTTGCATAATTATAGGTTGCACCCCTCTATCTTTCAAACTTACATTCACATACCCTCTAAGTCTATCCAGTTTACAAAAATGTCCTTTTAGACATACGGATGGAAAATGATAAAATCAGCCAAATTATTTTATGATATTTCAATTTTATATTTTTTAATGATTCTAGATTCATTACAATGGGTCAAATATAATGCACCATTTTCAATGTAGAGTTATTACAAAAGGTAAAATTGGAATATCATAAAATAATTTGACATATTTGATCACTTTTCATCTATATTTCTGAAGGAAAAGGATGCAGGATAGGCATTGACACCTGCCTTCCACCCTAGAGCCAGGAGTCAGCACCTGCCCAGGGATCCCACTGAGAGTTCACCCAATAGGCTTTATCAGGTCCGCAAACCGTACACCCCACCGGGGTCCCTCCGGGAGTCCGCGGATCAGTTGGTGAAGAGAGCTCGCTTGAGAGCTCTTTATCAAGGAGGTCTCGAGATCGAATCTCGAGCTCGATAACCTTTCGGCTTTCTATGGTGGGACCGGAGATGGGTTGGGTCGTACGGTATGCGGACCTGATAAAGCCTATCGGGTGGACGCTCAGTGGGACCCCTTGGCAAGTGCTGACTCCTGGCGCCAGGGTGGCAGGCGGGTGTTGATGCCTATCCTGCATTATAAAAGTGCACTTTTATGATGCAGGACGGGCGTCACACTTGCCTGCCACCCTGGAGTCCCACTAGGGGGCCCACCTTGGCATCACACCAAGACAACTTTATCAGGCCGCGTGCCGTACACCCCAACCCGTTTTCAGTCCCACCACAGGAAGTCGAAAGGTTGTTGAGGCCGAGATTCGATCTCAAGACCTCGAGCTCTCTATCAAGGAGGTCTCGTGATCGTATCTCGACCTCAACAACCTTTTGACTTCCTGTGGTGGGACCGGAAACGGGTTAGGGTGGACGGCCCGCGGGCCTGATAAAGTAGCCTTGGTGCAACGCTAAGGTGGGCCCCCTGGTGGGACTCCACGGTGGCAGACATGACACCTGTCCTGCATCAGAAAAGATCACACCTTTCAGTGTAGAGTTATTAAAAAGGGTAAAATTGAATACACAAAATAATTTGGCCAATTTTATCATTTTCCATCCATATTTCTAATGGAAGCGACATTTTGGTAAACTTGCGAAACTTAGAGGAGATGTAAATGTAATTTCAAAAGATAGAGGGGTGCAACCTATATTTATGCAAACCCTGGGGAGGTCCTGTTAATTAACCCTATATATCAGATAGAGTTTTATTTCAATTTTTCTCCAGGATTTGGGTATTCCATATTGCTAAATTGGCAAATTGCTGAAGCATCAAAGTAGTGACCTATTTTTATTTGCTTTTCATATATTTAGAGTACCATGATAATTTTTGTTGGAATTAGTAGTTTGATATTATTTTGTCGGTCTATTAGAGTCATTAAAAGTTGTTGGGTTTAGTCCTACATCTTGAGTCCATGTTTGTTCCCTCGACGACAATGGTTTCTGTTATGAGCCTCCCTCTTGGATCTTGTGACCGACGGAGGAGCTATGGCAGGTGAGGAGCGACGCCAATCGGGGTGACGGAGGGTCGCGCGGATTGCGGTTAGGGCAACACGCGAGATATTTCTCGTGGGTTAGAAAGAGATAGGGAGAGGAAAATAAGAGAGAGAGCGAGAGAGTTTTAGATTCTAATTTTTTGCCTACCTTCAAAGCCAAACCGACGAAATATTTAAGTGCAAAAACACACTTTCGTCATCCGGCGTGCGTTGGTTGGCGGAGAAAATGTCACAACGGGTAAGTCAAGGAAGAGGATCTTCGCAGCCCTCGTAGATGCGAAAATCCATCCGGATAGTTCGTGCGTAGGCGGGGTAGTCCGTTCCTGTAGGAGCAACGGAGTCCACCCGGCTTGCTGAAGGGTGATCGGCTGTGTACAGAGGCAGATGAGAATGCACCCCTTGTAGGGCATCCAAGCGTGCGTTGAGGGCGTCCATTTTGGAGTTGTGGATCACGTGCATAGTTGGGAAGAGTTCCATGATCTCGGCGAGAGAGGGAGAACTGTCCGCCATCGGGGATAGGGCTGAGCATTGAAACCTGACGGTGTTGGAAGCAGGCCGATAGAGCAGAGGTGGTGGAGACCAGCCCCGATCAGGTCGACGCAAAAGTGTCTGATGCCGCACCCGTCCGGACCTCTACCGGCCCTGAGTTTTACATCATTATTTGTATCATGTTGTGTTTTTATTATTTTGCAAATGTTTGTTTGAAAGTATGTGTACGTCTGCGTGCGTAGGCTTGTTTGGGACTTTTTTTAATTCCATATATATTTATATACGAGCATCTTCGCATGGGCTATGCCCGTGCTCGATGCTCTCGGGCGGTCTTCGCCCGCATCTAGGCGGGCTTCGCCCGCATGCGCACGGGCTTCGCCCGTGCTTGATACTCAGGGCGGCCTTCAACGACATAGATGCGGGCTTCGCCCACTTTCACGCAACCTACCCTGCGACGTTGAGTGCACTTAGCGCCCAAACCTGGGGTGTTCAGTGCACTCAGCGCCCAAACCTGGGGCGTTCAGTGTACTCAGCGCCCAAACCTGGGGCGTTCAGTGCACTCAGCGCCTCAAAGCGGGCGTGTTCAGTGCACTCACCGGCCCAAACCAGGGTAACTACCACCTGCTGCTGACCTTTTATTCTCTCCCTCTCTCAGGGAAGTAGCATGGGCTAATGCTAACCATTAGAACACCAGCAGGAGCTCTCTAAAGTTCTACCTCCATTCCTCTTCTTCCTTTCTTCTTTTCTTCCAAGAGAGGGAGAGAAAGAGAGAAATGAGAAATATTTCTTATTTCAAGCTTTTTATATAAACTCACTGGCGTCGCACGGTAACTAGCTACCATGGAATGCTAGCTTAGGTGGTGGCTGCTTGGCCTAATCAGCGTCATTTTTTCGCTCAAAGATTGCCTCAACCTTATCTGACATTTGACACAAAACCGCTAGCGTTACCTCTACCGGTGGGTAGTACCGTACAGAGACATTGGTCAAATTAATTCATTTATCGTCGTGCAGTATCACACTACCTCCGAGCAGTACCTTTTAGAGACACTTGTCTTTTAAATCAGCTGGGTACCACAAGCGCTAGCTCTACCTCCTAGCGGTAACCTCCAGTGACCAAATTCCTATTGTTTTCAGGAAATTTGCGATATTACAATTCTCCCAGCCTTTAAGAGATTTTGTCCTTAAATTTACACTTAACACGAAACAACAATGAAGTACAAAATATATTAAATGTACCGCAACAGAACAGTTTAGGGAACTCTTCTTGCATTTTTGCTCGTGCTCCTATGGCAGCACTACACGCCCACAGTTGTCCCAACAGACTATAACTGTTCTAATCTCTTTGTTCCGCAATCGTTTGATCTTCGTGTCCTTGATTTGAATGGGCTTGACTTTCATCGTCAACCCACTATTGATCGACGCTTGATCCACAGCAACTACTTACAAGGCTCTTGCACAGTCTTCCGTAGCACCGATATGTGAAACACATAGTGCTAACCAATGAATTGAGATTCAACTGATAGGAAGCTTCACTAATCCGCTTAATGATTTCAAACGGCCCAAGATATCATGGACTCAACTTTTTCAAGGTTCAAATCCTACATACGCCCTTGAACGACTTTATCTTGAGAAACACCCAATCACCCACCACAAACTCCACAATTTAGTATTTGTTTTTGTAGTACTTTGCTTGCCTACCATGAGAAATCAACAACCTCTCTCGAATCAAACATATCGTCGAAGTCGTATCTTTGATGTCTTTATATTTAAATAACTTTGATTCACTCGTTTCTAGCCAAGCCATGGGAGTATGACACTTCCTACCGTATAAGGCCTCAAAAGGTGTCATTTGAATACTTGCTTGGTAGCTATTATTATAGGAGAACTTTACCATATAGAGATGGTTCTACCACATCCTCCCAAAATCCAAGGCGTACATACGAAGCATATCTTCCATCGTTTTGTTTACCCTCTCGGCCTGACCATCCGTCTAAGGATAAAAGGTCGTGTTGAACTTCAGCTTGGTACCCAACAATTGATGAATATGCCTCCAATCATTTGACGTGAAATACCCATCTCAGTCACTAACTATATTGCGGGGCACATTGTGTAATCATACGATCTGTTAAACTTAATGTTTCACAAACTTTTCCACTAAATCATCCCTGTGCTTTAGAATGAAGTGTGACACTTTTGTCAACTAGTCCATGATCATCTAAATGGCATCATTTTCGCATTGCGATCTCGGCAAACCATGCACAAAATCCCTAGATATGTTGTCAAACTTCCACTCCGGTATTGGTAATGACTTCAAGAAACCATCGAGTTTTTGATATTCAGCCTTTACTAGGGAGTAAGTATGATACTTCGCCACATAATGAGCTATGTCCTTCTTCAACCCTGCACACAAGAATAACTTCTTCATATCCTTGAACATATTTGTGCTCCCTGGGTGGATTAAGGACTTTGTAAAGTGTGCAACGTACATTAATTTCAACCGTAATTTGCCAACACTTCGGGGGGAACAATCGACTGTTCTCCCATAAAAGACCATAGCTAATTGAGATCTGAGAATTTGACCCATCCACAATCTCCACCATATAGCACTTCATGTTATTGTCAAGCTCCAATGCCTGACGAATCCTATCTGCGAAGTCATATTGCACCTCCGTCTAGTTTAAGCATGGATTTGCACTAGAGCTTCGATCAACACAAGTTAACTCGAAAGCTTCCAAATCTCAAATATGACGCTCATCATGCATCTGTATCCAGCTGACCTATACAGTAGCCTTGTGACTTAATGCATCTGCGACAATATTTCCCTTCCCGGGAACATAGTGTATCTCGAACATATAGTCCCCAAGGAACTCCATCCAGCACTTTTGTCGCATATTCAAATCCTTTTAATATAAAAAGAACTTTAGGCTCTTATGTTACGTAAAGATGTCAACCTTCACATTATATAAATAATACCACTACAACTTCAGGGCAAATATCACAGTCGCCAAGTCCAAGTCTTGGACTGGATAATTCCTTTCATGCACCTTCAACTAGCGTAAGTCATAAGCTAAAACCTTTCCAAACTGTAGAAGAATGCATCCTAAGCCGCTCCCTGAGGCATCACTATAGATCTCATAGCCTTTTGCACCACAGGGCAAACTCAAAACAAGCATCGTGGTTAGACAACTGTTCAACTCCTCAAAAGCTCACATGCACTTAGGCATCCAAATTAACTTCTGATCCGTAGTTGTCAGTGTCCTGAGAGGTAGAGCTATCCGTGAGAAGTTCTCAATAAAGTGCATGTAGTAGATGGTAAGTCTAATAAAACTCCACACTTCCGTCATAGTAGACAAAACATGTCACTCCCGTATCACAACTATCTTTTCCAAATCCACTGCAATACGATCTCCACTGACCACATGACCAAGGAATGCCATTGATGATAGCCAAAACTCACATATTGAGAACTTGGTATATAGTTGATTCCTCCTCATGGTATGCAAAACCAATCTCAAATAATTTGCATGATCCTCTTCTGATTGAGAGTATATCAGTATGTCATCAATAAAGATGATTATAAATCGGTCCAGATACTCTCGAATGGTCATGTGCATCAAGCCCATGAATACTAATGATGCGTCATTTAGCCAAAATGACATCAAAGTTAACTCAAAGTGCCCATAGCATGTACCAAACAATGTCTTGGTGGAGCAGAAAGGCTACAAGTGTTATGTTCCTATACTCCAAAAATAGTATGTTTTCGCCCTTCTTTAAGGATACTCCATTCTTTTCTCCAACATGTACTATTTCACCATCTGATGATTCTTCTTTTCCTATTGCATCAGCACCGCATCCTGAGCCTACCCATCCTTCTTCTCCACCTGCCTCTAATTCTTCAGATGAGCTACTGCCGATAGTTCCTAGACAAGCAGTCTTTCCTTTGGATGGATCTAATACAGTAGATAGGTCCGATCTTGATCTTCTTATTGCTCTTCAGAATGGTGTTCGAACTTGCACTCAGCATCCCATTTGGGATGTGGTTTTATATGTGTGGATGTCTCCTTCTTGCAAAATCTTTGCTCTTGCTCTCTCTATGAATTATATTTCGACCACCTATCGAGAAGCTCTTGTTATTCCGTATTGGAAAGCCACTATTGATAAGGAGATGAAAACTCTCACTAAGTGGAGTATTTGGACTCTTTTTCTTAACCCTCCAGGGGCTGATGTGGTCAGCTGTCACTGGGTCATTGTGATCAAATTTCTTCCCGATGGTACTATTGACTGTTATAAGGCTCGACTTGTTGCCAAGTGTTTTACACAGACCTATTGTCACAATCCGCATTTTCTCCGAGGAAAATGAATTATCAGAGTAGGAGAAAACACGCGTCATGATTCCACGTCGAGCAGGGGGATAACTGCCGACGCTCAGGCAAACCACTATCAACCATACTTTATGAAAATTTATGAGTTAAATGATTAGAAAATCAGTTATATTTTTAAAGGCCGTATCCCTCGGCTCATTAGATCACTTAGTTCACAATTTAAAAACTATACTTATACGCTGCGGAAAAATACTTTATTCAGGTTTGACATCCTAAAAGAGTGCATAAGTGTCCACAGAGGACAACTTATACTATGCAAGACCCTACATTTAATTTATTCTATATATAAGAAAATGATCTTTTTACGTTGTTTGAAAGATAGTGACGAGTTTTATAAAACATGCTGATTATGAGTAACACTTATAATAGTGTTTTTAGGTTTAAAAGTAACTAGCAACCTAGCATAAATCATCCCAAGAGCAAGTAGACTATCTCCAATAAAGGTAGCAGCAACAAGTAACATATCTAGTATCAAGGTAAAAACTACCAGTGGGCGCCAACAAACTGACACGAACCCACTGACAAGTATGTATGTCTGTTAGAAAAACACATCAAAACTACCTCGCAAAATAAGGAACTGATCTCTATAGCACCAGAGACCACCAGCAACTGCACAACACCACTAGCCGTCAGAGCGGCTACTATCCAGAACCTGTGGCATTTAAAGAAGAAAGAATACCTCAGCAAGCAAAACTAGAAAACTGCTCGGAAGAGTCAATCAGAAGATAAGTAAAAGAGGAAAACAAAGCAGTAACAGTCATAACTGGCCAAGGCAAGGCAAAAAGAGAGCGCAATAAGTGCGAGGACACAATAGTATCTCTACCCAAAAGCTGCAGAGTCAACAAGGCTACCATGATCCCAAATGCTGCAATCTACCAAGGAAGAAACTTCTAACACCCTAAGCTGTGGGAGATGGTAGTAGCAAAAACATCACGGATCCGGATTGGAGGCAAACTCAGTCCCCCAACCACTATTTCCAAGAAACCAAGCTCAGGGGTCTACATGTGAAAGCACTAGGGACCTCCCACCCCCTTGCCCAGCCCGTACCTGGAGCAAGATAAAAGAACAAAGGTGGCCTTGGCTAAATTTCACAACACCTCCCCAATTAAGAGCTTCAAACCACCGCTACTAACCACGACCCACGATTCAGCCTTTTTGGAAAAACAAGTAAATAGGCAACAAGGAACCTCAAAATCAAGAAATTCACTCGGGGAAGAAAATCAAGGTAAGGGAAAAGCGTTGAGATGACTCAACACAGCCTGGCGTTGAGTGAGCCCCACTCACTCAATGCCTAACAAGACCTTGGCGTTGAGTGAGTTAGCCTCACTCAGCGCCAGAAACCATCATGGCGTTGAGTGAGGTTCACTCCCTCAATGCCCTCCGCAAGAACAGCTCTGGCGTTGAGTGAGCTAACCTCACTCAACGCCAAAACAACTATGGCGTTGAGTGAGGTTCACTCACTCAACGCCTCCCGCAAGAAAACTCTGGCATTGAGTGAGCTAACCTCACTCAGTGCTAAAACATTTATGGCGTTGAGTGAGGTCCACTCCCTCAACGCCTTCCGCAAAACAGGCAGTGGCGTTGACTGAGCTAACCTCACTCAACGCCAAAATAGCTACGGCGTTGAGTGAGGTCTACTCACTCAACTCCTTAGCACTTAACCGCAGGAAAACCTTAAACCAATGCCATCCGAAAGAGGTCGGCGGGAATGCCGACCGATTCTCGCCGAATCAGCGGGAATGCCGACCGATTCTCGCCGAATCGGCGAGAATGCCGATTGATTCTCGCCAAACCGGCGGGAATCACGATTGATTCTCGCTGACTCGGCGGGAATCACTAACGATACTCGTCGAAGTCGGCGAGAATCACTTTGTGATTCCCGTCGATTTCGACTGAGACGAATCTCTAACTCAATCGCCTCACAACCTAGCCGCAAAAGAACAGACCAAACTATGGCTTTGAGTGTGTGCACCACACTCAACGCCAAATCCCGCGCGGCTTTTGGTTTTGAGTGTGTGCACCACACTCAACACCAAATCCCGAGAGCCTACCAAGACTGGTTCCAACCAGAGCACTACCACAGAAACCTCCCTCTCTCTCTCTCGGCTCCACCCGCAAAAGCGCCAAACCAGAACTAAAAATCTGGAGTCTAAATGGTGAAAACAACCAGCGGGTTGAGCAAAAACAACACAAAGAGGGGGGGGCTCATAAAGGGAAACTGAAGCACAAAGTTTAACAAGCAAAAAGAGAAAAGCTTGGCTTCTATCCTAGGGCTAACCGGGTAGTTAAGAGGGGGAAAAACAAAACTGCAAGTGCAAGGACAACTTGCCTCGATTTCCGACGAAGCTTGGTCAGTTTTCCCTTATCTTCACACGGCACCAGCAGCATCAACACCCTAACAGCAAAATCTCGAACTTTAATGGCGAAAAAGGGCCAAAACCAGAATTTCGGGCCTCCTAAAAACTCCACGAAAATCAAATCTCTTACCGTAGAAACATAGGTCTAAGAGAGAGCAAGCAAAATCCTCTTTCGGAATTGAATTCCGTCCATAAACGCTCCCGGAATCGTCGTATGAAGGGTAGCAGGTCGGCGGTTTCTCCGCATACAGGAGAGGCAGGTTCGGTCTCGGGAAGAAGAAGAAAAGTGGGCCTGCCAACTACTGATTAAGGCTTTTAAATAACTCTAATCACGCCTAATCAGCCTTAACCGCCTCCTAAGCCACCGGTTCACTTAAGCAAACAAATTTCTTATTTGTTTTTACTAATAACACACCCAAAACGACTCAAAAACCGAACTACCTTGGAATTCGACGAAATTCGCACCGTAGCTAAATACCTATGCTACGAACACAACGATGAAGTCAAAATTAACTTTTGACGAACAGAACTCGAGTTATACCCACCCGAAGCCAAAACACAAGCATCCCCCGAGAGGCCACACCGGGTCACCCAAAACGACTCGGCTTGCTAGGGAGATCTTGCTAATAGGCTATAAAATAGGTCACTCAGTTATAAGGAGTTAAGACCACACTCCACAGAAAATACAAGCCACGAGAACGCGTCGACGTAACGCCAAACGAGAATTAAATAATCGCAGAAAAAATCGGGGGTGTTATACCTATGGTGTGGATTTCTTTGATACTTTCTCTCCTATTACTCAGATTACTATAATCCGTGTTCTCTTTTCTGCGGCTATCAATAGAGATTGGGAAAATGTTTCAGTTGGATGTGAAGAATGCATTTCTTTATGGTAATTTGCAAGAAATAGTATATATGAAGCAAACTATGGGGTATGCTGCTCAGGGGGGAGTCTCAGGTATGAAAACTGCGGAAGGCGATCTATGGTCTTAAGCAAAGTCCTCAGGCCTGGTTTGAAAAGTTCAAAGAAGTTATCGTTGTTATTAGGTTTGCTCAGAGTACTGCTGATCACTCTTTGTTCATTCTCAAAACCTCGGCTGGTCGAGTTGTTCTTGCGGTTTATGTGGATGACATTATTCTTACAGGGGATGATAAAAAGGGTGTTGATATGACAAAAAAACAACTTCTTTAGTATTTTATTACCAAACATATGGGGTCTCCAAAACACTTTTTTGGGGATTGAGATATCCAAGAAGCCCGGTTCCATAGTTCTTTCACAACGAAAGTATGCCTTGAATCTCTTAAAGAGATAGGTCTTCTTGGGGCTAAACCTGCTAGATCTCTGATGGTTATTGGAGTTGACAAGTGTTGGAGTAAGGACCCAAATCTTCTTGAAGATGTCACCAAATAAAGAATGCTTGTGGGGAAACTCATTTAACTGACAGTCACAAGACCAAATATTTATTATATAGTTAGAAAAGTGAGACAGTTTATGCATGCTCCTAAGGAGTGTCATTTATAATCGGCTATAAGATCCTAGATTATATGAAAGGTGCTCTAGGAAAAGGACTTCTATTTCAGAAAAAGGGGACATTTAAAAATTAAGGCCTACTCAGATGCTAGCTATGTAAATGATAAGGAAGATAGGAAGTCTACGTTTAGTTTTTGTACCTTTGTTCGACGGAATCTTGTCAGTTGAAAGAGCAAGAAACAGGCTGTAGTTTCCATATCAAGTGTAGAAACCGAGTATAGAAGTATGGCTCTAAGTACTTGTGAGCTGAAGTGGTTTCAGACACTTATGCTTGATTTAAGAAGGTTTATGATCATCCCCTACCAATGTTCCGTGATAATAAGGCGGTCATATATATTTTGAGGAATCCAATCTTTCATGAGAGGACGAAGCATATTGAAGTGGATTGCCACTTTATCAGGGAGGAGATATTGAAGAATCAAATCTGCACAGCATTTGTTACCTCAGAGAGAGAGCTAGTTGATTTTTTCACAAAACCAGTTACTCCTTTTGGGAAAGTTTGTAGCATGCTATGCATGTTTGACATATATGCTCCAGCTTCAGGGGGAGTGTTGAAACTTGAAGAAACCAGACGGTCTGTATTTCTAGTCTCGACGGTTTACTGGGCTTTGTGCTCTAGCGATTTGACATAGAGAACAGAGTGTTGAAGCTTGAGGAGACCGGACGGCCTGTTATCTAGTCACAGTGGTTTGATAGTTTCTACAGTCTAGCAGTTTGGCTTAGCAAACAGTTGTTGCAGTCTTCTTATTCCTGTAGTTGCGGTCAGGTTCTTCCAATAACAACGGTTAGGAGGTTAACCGCAGCAGCAATCTGGTGGTTAGCTGTAGCAGTAGTCCGGTGGTTAGCCGCAGTAGTGGTTTGGTGGTTAGCTGTAGCAGCGCTCTGGTGGTTAGCTGCAATAACGGTCTGGTGGTTAGCCGCAGCAGTGGTTTGGAGGTTAGCCACAACAGTGGTCTGGTGGTTAACCACAACATCGGTCTGGTGGTTAGCTATAGTAGCGGTCGAGAGGTTAGTCGCAGTAGTGGTCTGGTGGTTAGCCACAGTAGGAGATTAGAGGCTTCCTAGGATTTGTATTCTCCATTGTATAGTCTTGCGGTTTAATAGTGTTAAATCGCATAGCCCGCATGGCTTATATTTAGTCTCACATTCCTTTTTGTATTCTCTCATCTCCCCTTTTTCTATAAATAAGGGGGCATACCTTTGTATTATTTACCTTTTGGAAAAATAAATTTTCCTTTTATTTAGCTCTTTTTACACTTGGGAATATCACATTCTCTGATCCTCAATAGCCAATAGCCGGACTTCAAATCCAACTTCGAATAGACAGTCGATCCAACCAACTGCTCAAACAAATCATCGATTCACATAATCAGATACTTGTTCTTCTCCATCAGCTTGTTCAATTCACGATAGTCAATACAGAGAAGCAAGCTTCCGTCCTTCTTCTTCATAAAGAGGACCAGTGCGCTCCAAGGTGACATACTTGGGCATATATAACCTTGCTCTAGCAACTCCTACAACTGAACCATCAACTCCTCCATCTCCTTTGGAGCTACTCGATACGATGAGCGTGACACAGGTTTTGCACTTGGCACCAACTCAATAGTGAAGTCAATCTCTCGCTGGGGTGGAAGTCTAGGGAGATCCTTAGGAAATACATCTGCAAAATCAAACACAATAGGAAAGTCAGTCAAACATTACTTTGGCTCTACAGCCACCAATAACATGAAGAATAACTCTTCACCCATTAAAACCTCCTTGACCACTTGGAGAGCAGATATCAGTAACTTTCTCGATCCTAGCATACCAGCAAATTTAGTCTCACATTCAGTGTTTTTCCCCAGTGATTTCCTTTGAGTTGAAATAAATATAGGTATGCTACTCCGAGAGCAAGTCCATGTCAATGATTACATCAAACTTTGGTATCGGCAGCACAGATGCTTCCCACCCAAAGTCTTGACTTCCTATCCACACCATAACACAAAACTTTCTACCCATGTTCACCCTTTACCCTTAAGGCAGTGCTATCCCAAACTCATATTTATTTCGAATAAAAGCACTATGTGAAATAACACAAATCCATGAATTGAAAGAGATACGATGCGTCCAGTCAAAAAGAGTTCTTATCAGACTGGTGAACAATAGGTTTGAATCTAGTTCACACATGTAAAGCATGCATTCTTACATAAAGTATAAAGTACAGTAGTCTATTACAACTACTCCTTTATTCACACTTGTAACATTATTTTATTTTGCCATCGCCGGACGACCACTGTGATAGTGTCGATCATAATGTCCCCCTTTGCCGCATGTGTAGCAAGTAGGTGGACTTCTTCCTATAGCTACTCCAGACCTAGCCTTCTTTGTTCGCAAAACATCACTTCGACAATCTCAGGCTATGTGTCTCGGCTTGCCACAAGTATAACAAATAATTGGTCCTCACCCAGAAGATGCTCCAAAACAATAGATAAAGAAGCAGACCTAGAAGATCTGGACTTCTTGTTCCACCTTCGATACCCAGACTTTAAAGAGCTCTATACTTTAAGCTCTAGCATTCAGTGGACTTTTGCCAAATCTATCTCCAAAGATCTAGCCAACTCCACCAATATGCGGAATCCAAATAACTTTGGCTCCACCAATAAAAGTGATAGTTCATCACGCAGACCATTATAAAATCTATTGATCTTGGTCCCCTCATCCTCCAACATAAATCCTACATAATGGCTTAGCATAAAAAATGCATATAAGTACTCCTTGACCATGTGCGCTCCTTACACCAAACACATGTTCAACTACTAATCTGAGGATCTTCTTATTGCAATATGTTCAAGTACACAAACCAGCATCGAAGCCATCGCAGGAACAAGAGGTTGTGCATGCCTTTCAGGTTGGGCATTGATCATTGTGAAGACCACATCCGCTGTCATCTGAACCATTTCTACAGATGGAGGAGGTGTAGGCATCTTAGCTTGTGCAATACTCTCTATCGAGCGTTGGGGCTGAAGCTGCCCTGCTGGCGTCTATTCACCTATAATCGTGAAACACATAATTAAGCGACCAACAAACTTACAAAAAGAAATTTTAGGAACATGTAGGTTCCACAAACATATGGATTTTCATTCCTAAGTGGGCATTCATGGGTTCTTTCATGTGATAACGGTAGCACACATACACGGGCTCACATCCCTAAAAGAATTCAACCACGAATTTGAAGAAGGAAGAACAACACCGGAAGTTGATACCAAATTGTAACACCCCCATCCATCTTGAAGAATATAAAAGAAGGTCTGGTCGGGGAGCCCACACCATATTCCACAGACAGTCAGCGGAGTTACGCATTGTGTAAGACCCCTTTTATTTTACCACCGGGTCTTACGCCCATAACCGCCGCCTTACGGTGACTCCAACTACCAAGTTAGACGCCACCGCATGGCGCTGATCATGCAAGCTTAAATGATCACATCACAATAGGCCAACAAAAGAGAAGTAAGATGAGTAATACAAGTCCACAGATCATAGCTCAATATCAATATATATAAAAGAGCAATATTCCACAATGATTACAAAATATGAATGAGAGTAGAAAATGGGATTAAGCCTGGTACATGTCTAATACAAATGATCTCTCTCTCACAATTCACCACATCTAAGCGGAAGCAAACTGAAATCCATCACCGACCTATCACTATGTAGTAGTGGTAGTGCGTAGTAACTGCTCCTCATGTCCTGCCTCCTTGTCCCACCGGTGTTGATACGGCTGATGCTCAATCCCCTTAAATGATGTGGTCCACCGACCGTTAGTCAAAAGATTAAGCCACTATCGTCCTCGCCTCACCCCGCGACTCCTATACACCGTGCGGGGAGGAGGAAAGGAAAGATATTTAAGGTAAAGAGTGAACAAGAGCAGGTGAAAACTACCCTAGAAGGAGTATGTACAAGGGAACTATAACAATGAAGTAGTAATGTAAACAAAGTAAAGTACTGAGCAGTAAAAATAGTAAAGTGAACAAGCTATATTAAAAGTAACCTTAATTTATAAGAATGCCCATACCAACTTATAGATTAAGGGGTCGTTTTGCATGGTCTATCATATAAAAGTCTCATACCAATTTATACGATAAGGGTAGGGGTTTAATTGCAATGATGATATGATATGCTATGTTGTGCTGATTTAATGCTATGTTTATACAAGTGCAACACACACACCCAACTCTATGTGCACAGACTTTTAGTTCCCAGTTTTTGGAAGTCAGCTTCACTCCCAGGAGCCTCCGTAGTGGACAATGGAGACAGTGGGTTGGGCCACCCCACTCCTAGGCGGGTATCCGCACTACCGGGCCTATCCCTTACGTACGCCTCTAAAGGACACACCCGAGTCACCACGTACTAATGCTCACAAACCCGCCAAACTTTTCCTTGGCTAAGTGAGAACCACACTTGTTGAGTCAATGTATCGACGTCGGTGCGAACGACTGTCTAATACCGAAGACCCGCAATCTTTATGCACATGCAACCATGAATTCCTGAGCCATCGGCTGCCCGGACTAACCCGTCCGTCACAACCACCTTCCGACCCACTGGCTCCCCGGACTAACCAGTCCATACCTATCACCACCGAGCCTACCGCTCGTGAGTCTAAACCAAACTAGCCTCCCATGACCACGGAGTGTGTGAAGGTGGATAATTAGAGATAAATCTTGCATAACTATTTAATCCTACAGTTTAGGGTTAACCTTGGACTGCCTAGGGCATTCCCTGTGAAGGGCTCTCGAGGGCACTAGGAACTACGATGGGCTTAATCCCAAAGCTCCCTTTCACATGGTACTTATTATTGTTGGTATCTACGCAAGTCCTGCCTCTACTGATCTTACACTTGATCTAACCCTAAGTCAATTTAGCCTCTTTCTCCGGGGAAAGACGATCCACCGTCGATCCCGAGCACAACCTTGCGACTAGACAACCAGGCTCTCACAACCCGCCTTCCATTGGTAACCTTATTCATTCTCAACCAGACCAGTTATACCAACTACTCCATACCAAGGTTCACATGTTTCCCTAATTCTACGGTTTTGCGGTGTGCAAACCTAATGGACTATATGATGGCAAGGATGGTAACCTTCTAAATAATCATCCAAATGACCTAAGATTATTATTGGGGATCTATCATGATATTTTAGGAATAGATCCAGAAGATTATAATTTCCCTAATTTATTGGCATTTATTATATTTTCTGCAAAATCAGGCCACCTAGGCTTTTGAACACCATGTACAATTTTCTGACAGGATATGGCCTTAACAAAATTATGACAAGTGTATATCATCAAAATAACAGTAAATACTAAAATTAACAATTTTTCAAATAGGTTTTGACCTCAAAAACAATTATTGATTAATTATCCATAAGCATAGGGTAAAACAGGAAATATTAGAATTATTCATCCAAAAATTATGGAAAAATTACCAGATGTTAAAAAGTAACCAGAAAAGTCTACTAAGCAAAAATAATAATTTTATAAACAACTTTAATCACATAAATAAATCATTTAAAAATATTCAACACTAAGGACCTTGTGAAGCATCCTATATGAAAAGTCTTCCAATAATTTTATAAAATTTCACAGAACATAATGATGACTTAAAATGTCTTCGAGACAAGTTTCATAATTTTCCAGTGGATAATCATCTCATAATAATTTCTTTCAAATAAGGTAAGTACTAGGTTTGTGAATGAAGTACTATAAATGTAATCCAAAATGTCATACCAAAATTTCCAAAGGTTTATAACAATTATATAAGTTCACTGCCTAAGTTTCATGAACATCCAAGATCATATAACTATGTAATAAAATTATGAGTAAAAGTACCCTAATTGGTCCTAAACCATTTTAGAGGGAATGTAAGTTCCTAAAAATTCTAATAACATTTTCTAAGGCTTATTTGCACCCTATGAACTCATCTACCAAGTTCCAAGACATTCCAAGGACATATGATCTCATGTCCTTCAATAGGCTCAATATCCAACCCTAGGGCTCACACTAGGGTTTTAGGGCATCTCAACCCCAAACCACCCAAAATCTCTTGTTGGGGTGTTTTATGTGTCAATAAATCAGTGGCCCAAGATCCATCCCTTTTGGATGAGGAATGACCACACAACCCTTCAAGTGCACTTTGACCTAATTTTCCCCTTATGAGACCAAACTTTGGTCACACAAATTCCTAATTAAATCAAACTCCAAATGGGATTAAATTTTTACCAGGGTCATACCATGACCCTATTGGTCAACCACCAAAATATTGGAGGTATTTGAGGTCAATAGACTCTCTAATTAAATCATACAAGATTTATTAAATTTTTACAAAAACTATAGAAAGCTATTCACCAAAAAATCCCATTTTTGGATATGATGAGTGGGTCGGTATAATTAACCTATGTCCAAATTTCAAAGCATTCTTCTGACTGGTTTAGTGGGGGCACTCAATTTAGTCTCTGGTAAAGACTATGTATAGGCTGCACTATATTGAGTGTTGTGGTCAAACCACTGAGCCAAATGGCTCCAAACAAATTTTAAAATAAAGTAGACACAAATTTCAACAAATTTTGTGACTGGCATCTTTTCCTAAAACGTCCTCTAAGGGCTTCATTTAATAGCATTGAAATGTGCATGTAAAGAGATAATTAATAACCATATTACTTATATATATATAAAAATAAAATAGATGATTCAATGTTCATCTTCTCCAAAACCCAAACAACACTATGAAAATTGCATTTCCTATAGCTTTTCCAAAGCCTCATGTCATCCACCCGTCCACCTCCTTGGCTGGCCACTGCATCCACCACCTCCGTTGAGGGTGTAGCTATCGTCGGGTGGTGGTACGCCCGCTGGAGGGGTGGTTTTTGGCGAACCTGTAACCATGGTTTTTTATGGCAATTTCAGAATTTTTCTCACCGGATCGGGCTCAATTGAGCCCGATTTCTCTCCTAATTGATCTAGGATACTAACACAAGGGAAGAGGAGGATAAGTGGACCTTATTTGGAGTCCGACGACAGCAATGGCGGCGGTTGGACGTGGCTTTTCCCCTCTCCGGCGAGCTTGCCCGATTTCTCGATCCTTGACCAAAACAATATATCTAATACCTCATTTCGACTGCCAAGAATGTTTTGAAGGTGATTGGTTGGCCAAAAGTGGGAATGGGGGCTGTATAGGGGGATTTAAATTTTTCATGGGAGGGGAGGTAAAGGGGTGGTCGGCCATGGTGGTTGGGCTCCTCCCATTAGTGTTGGCTTGCTGGAATTGATGGTATTCTCATCCCAAGAGTCAAGGGAGATGAATGAGGGCAATGAGGAGATGAATGGGGTGGCCCATGGTGGTTGGGCTCCCCTCTTGATGTCTATGGGCTGGAGTCCATGGGGAGATGAATCCTAAGCATCAGGGAATCTCAAAGGCTGCTTAGGGGAGGTGGAAGGAGTGATCAATGGCCTCCTCCATAACTCCTCTCTCTCTTTCTTCTTTCTCTCTACTCCATTAAAGGGGAACTTGAGGTTTCTATCCTAGTCACCATTTCCAGAATTTAGATGACATTTTAGGCAAATATCAGTCTCCTAAAACTAGTGGGCTACTCAACTTTGGCTTAGCCTAAGGTAGTTGGGCTAGGTTGGGTCAACATGAGCTAATTTGACCAAATTTAGGGTTGAGTTGACTTTAGTCAATTTGACCTTCTGAGTTGACCCCAATGGGTACTTAGTGATCCAATGGCCTCCCCTAAGGTCTACGAAGACCTTGTTAGGGTTGGTTTGACACCTTGGTAGTCACTTGACCCTTATTAAGATACTTTGATAATTTTAGGGTTTAGGTTGACTTTGGTCAACTTGACCTCTTGGGTTGACCCTAATGGGTCCTTACTGGCACAATGAACCTCCTAAAGGGTTAGGAAGGTCTAGATGGGGTCACTTTGGCATTTTGGAAGTCCATTAGTCCTACATAGGCCACTTTGACCATTTTAGGGTTAGGGTTGACTTTGGTCAACTTGACCACTTTAGTTGACCCCAATGAGTTCTACGTGCTCCAATGGACCCCCTAATGGGTTAGGGATGTTATGGTGGGGTTAAAGAGTCAAGGTGAGGCCTTAAAGTCAAACTGTAGGTTAGGTAATTGGAATTTGTTATTTGCTGACCAGGGTGATTTCTACCTTCATGCCCTAGTTCACCTGGTCTCCTTGAGCTTCCTAGGGTTTTGTCATGATCCAGTCGTGAAAAACCACTCCTAAGGGTCTAGTTGTTTGAGGGATGTTACAAATCCCAATAAACAAAAAGAATAATTTTGTCCTCGAAATTCAGGATAGGCATGCGAGGTTTCTACTGAGAGTAACTGAACGTTACATCCCTCAAGAATTGACATTATTCCTGACGCAAAGAGATCCGGGTACTTATGTTGCATTAGATCTAGTGGCTCCTAGGTATGATCCTGCTGTCCATTATTTGCCCACATGATCTTGACCACTAGAACCTTCTCGCGCTGCAAGACTCAGACAGCCGTATCATTTATCCTGGCCGGCTCTAAGCATACCGATCAATTAGAAGATATTGAGCCATCCATACTAGGAACCTACTGCTCCGGCCGTAGTAGATCCTTCCTAAGAGAGGAGACATGAAATACGTCATGCAAACCCGCTAACTCCTGTGGTAGCTCCAATATGTAAGCCAATGGTCTGATCCACTCGTGGATCCTGTAGGGCCCCATATACCTCAAACGGTGCTTCTTCCGCCAGCACACCCGTGAGATTCCATGCATCAAATGTATCTTCAGGAACTCACGGCCTCCATCCTGAAACTCTACATGACAATGTTGTGCATCATAATACTTGGCCGGTCTATTCTGGGTCTCCATCATCTTATCCAGAATTAGTCACACTTAGGTATCTGTCTCCTCCACAAATTCTGAGTCAAGTACTTTTGGATCCTCATCCTAGTTCCAAGATGGAGTCCTGCACCTCCGTCCGTATAATGTCTCATAAGGGTCATGCTTATGATGGACTGGTGACTGTTATTCTAAGAGAGCTCGATCAGCGGCAAAAGTCTCTCCCATGGCTCTCTGTAGTCTAGAATACATAAGCGTAAGATATCCTTCAGTGTCAGGATGGTACGCTTTGTCTTCCCATCCGTATGAGGGTGGAGAGTTGTGTTGAATGTTGACTGAGAGCCCAAATAAGACTAGACTGATCTTCTTTCCTTGTTCATAAACCGTCCATCCCGATCTGACATGATCATCTGGGGAACTTCACCTTCTCTAGCTGATAACCCTCACCGTGCGTCTTAGAATCCAGGACGTCTTTCATTATTCCGGGGAAATTCACCTTCTGATAAATACAGTTTTCTTCCGATAATTTGAGTTCTCGTTTGTAAGTGTAGACAACGACTCTATAAACTTCCTCTGCACGATCCAGTTCTTATTCCTTCTTGTACACCTGAGTAATCAATCAACTCAACATTATGAGTTATCTAATCTTATCAATTAATAAGAATGATCACTTCGTCAAGCGAGCCATCATCCTCAAAATTTAAGAGGGTGTATTTGTGAATCTTTGGAGATTATCATTAATACCCATTCATTTTCATGTCATTTTACCGTAATCACACTTGATAATCCAAAATCCAATTTTCATAGTCATGAATCTTGCTAACCATGACTATAATGTCATCAAATGTATACATTATGGTCCTTGATGCTATCTGAATCAAGTCTGCAGAGTCATACCTAAGGTATACATCTTCAATATATTGTTTATTAACTTCTTGTAGTATAAATTATTCAACTATGAGAGGGCGTGCTTTTTAATAAAATAGACCGTATGTTAATCACTTCTGAATGCCCTGAATCACAAGAAATTCCAAATATAATTCAAATTTGCAGGACCTAATTTCAATCCAAAATTTCTAGTGATTTAACTAAGGTCAACTATTTGTTCGATCATTGATGTCTAACCATTGTCCTGGTAACTTCACTCGAGTAACATCAAATAAGACCAACTTCAACATCACTATGTTTGTGACATCACATTTTCTAAATTAGGTCTAAGAGAAACCAAGTTAGTAACTAATTTGCCCAATAAACAAAAGATAAACCCCTAATAATCAAAAGATAATCCCTTACCTATTTCGGGCAAACTATCTTCGATATCACTAGGTTATATTCATCCTAGATATCCACACATTTGTTTGGGCATACAACCTTAGACATGGGATTCCATCCTGAAACTTGTTGATATACTCCATACCTTTAGACTCTCTAGGTTAATATTTACGACCACTTTCTCAAGGTCAACATGTGACCCAGTCCCAAATGGGTCTCTTCTGAACCTGAATTCTTATCTGACCCTTGGTATTTGGCATGATGGTTTTCTCAGGGTTGAGTCTACGAGTCCCCTACTATTCCGTTACTTGATTGTATGCATAGATTCTCATTAAGGTGGTCCTATCTGTTTGGGTAACAGGTGATAGTACCACATGATAAATAAAGTAGGGACATTAAAATTTAAGCCTCAAGTTGTTACTCTCGCGTTAGAATCTTCCTCTAGCCTATTTGGGTATCCTCGTACCTTAACTGAATTTATACCTAGGGTCAATTTTGACCAGGATACGCTAAGAATCGTGTTGATAAGTAATGTTTCCTAGTTGGGTTGACTAAACTCATTGATTTAAGGACTATATATTGTGATCTTTACACATGGGCACACCATAGCTTCCACTACTTAGTTTGTCCCCAAACTAATGCTCGCGTAGGGTGACCCAATGTTGTGGACATACTTCTTTACGATCGTGGTCTCCTCTGATAGCAGTTTGTAAGACCCTTTTTTTACCACCGAGTATTACGCCCAGAACTGCCGCCTTACGGTGACTCCAACTACCAAGTTAGACACCACCGCACAGCGCTGATCCTGCCAGCTAAAACGATCACATCACAATAGGACAACAAAAGAGAAGTAAGATGAGTAATATAAGTCCACAGATCGCAGCTCACTATCAATATATAAAAGAGCAATAGTCCACAATGAGTATAAAATATGAATGAGAGTATAAAATGGGCTTATGCCCGGTACATGTCTAATACAAATGATCTCTCTCACACAACTCACAACATCTAAGCGGAAGCAAACTGAAATTCATCCTCGACCTGTTATCATGTAGTAGTGATAGTGCGCAACAACTGCTCCTCATGTCCTGCCTCCTTGTCCTACAAGTGTTGATGCTCATGCTGCTCGGTCCCCTAAAATGATGTGGTCCACCGACCGTTAGTCTAAAGACTAAGCCATTATCGTCCTCGCCTCACCCCCCTCCCCCCCGCGACTCCTAGACACCTTACGGGGAGGAGGAAAGGAAAGATATTTAAGGTGGAGAATGAACAAAAGCAGGTGAAAACTACCCTAACAGAAGTATGTACAAAGGAACAATAACAATGAAGCAGTAATGTAAACAAAGCAAAGTACTGAGCAGTAAAAATAGTAAAGTGAACAATCTATATTAAAAGTAACCTTAATTTATAAGAATGCTCATACAAACTTATAGATTAAGGGGCCGTTTTGCAAGGTCTATCGTATAAAAAGACTCATACCAATTCATACGATAGGGGTAGGGGTTTAAATGCAAAGATGACATGATATGTTATGTTGTATTAGTTTAATGTTATGTTCATACAAGTGCAACACACACACCCAATTCTATGCACACAGACCTTTAGTTCCGCGGTTTTAGAAGCTAGTTTCACTCCCAAGAGCCTCTATAGTGGCCAAAGGAGACAGTGGGTTGCGACACCCCACACCTAGGCGGGTATCCGCACTACCAGGCCTAGCCCTTACGTATGCCTCTGAAGGACACTCTAGAGTCACCACGTAGTAATGCTGACAAACCCGCCAGACTTTTCCTTGGCTAAGTGAGAACCACACTTATCGAGTCAATGTATCGACGTCGGTGCGAACGACTGTCTAATACCAAAGACCCACCACCTTTATGCATATGCAACCATGAATTCCAGAGCCAACGGCTCCCCGGACTAACCCATCTATCAAAACCACCTTTCGAGCCACTTGCTCCCCAGACTAACTAGTCTGTACCTATCACCGTCGAGCCTACCACTTGTGAGTCTAAACCAAACTAGCCTCCCGTGACCACGGGGTGTGTGAAGGTGGATAATTAGAGTTAAATCTTGCATAACAGTTTAATCCTATAGTTTAGGGTTAACCTTAGACTGCCCATGACATTCCCTGTGAAGAGCTCTCAAGGGCACTAGGAACTACGATGGGCTGAATCACAAAGCTCACTTTCACAAGGTACTAATTATTGTTGGTATCTACCCATGTCCTGACTCTATTAATCTTACACTTGATCTAGCCCTAAGTCTATTTACTGTCTTTCTCTACGGAAAGATGATCCACCGTCGATCCCGAGCATAACCTTGCCCCTAGTCAACTAGGCTCTCACACAACCTGCCTTCCATTGGTGAACCTTATTCATTTCAACCAGACCAGTTTACACAAACTACCACATCAAGGTTACATGTTTCCCTAATTCTACGATTTTTGATGTATGCAGACCTAATGGACTATATGTTGTGCAAGGATGGTGACTTTCTGATAGTTGTTTTTAAATATACTATATTTTTGTATTTTATTTAAGTTATTTTATTAATTTTGTATTTTTTAGTTTATTTTCTTTAATAGAATGATTCTTTTTTGTAATTATATACTAACTTAATTTATTTTTGTTTTCTGAAATTTTTCAGAAAAAGTCAAATTTGACCTGTTCACGGCCGTGCAATGCCGACACGTTCGTGACAGGCACTCATGCCTTCGGCCAGTCGACACTCAACGATTTTTACTGTTGAACACTCATGCCGTCAGACACGCCCCAGTCACGCCCTGTCCAAGGACCCATCATGTAACGCCCCCGAATTTTCGATGATTTATTTTAAATCCTTTTTCGGCGTTACGTTGACGTTTTCCGTCTCGAGCCGTTGTTAGAGTACCTCGTTAGGTGTTCTTAGAGGTTGGCCTGTTTGCGGTTTTCCCCAGCTAGCCGGTGTCTGTTTTGGAGACCCGGTTGAGCCTTTCAGGGAATTCTCGTGTTTTGGCTTCGGGCGAGGTTAGCTCGAGTTTTGTTCGTTGGAAGTCGTTTTTGACTTCGCCGTTGTTCTCGTAGCCCGGGTTTTTAGCTACGGTGCGATTTTGGTCGAAATCCGAAGGAACGTCGCGTTTTTCCGCGTCGTTTTGGCGGTAGTTAATGTTTGCGAGTCGTCATTCTTCTATGTGACGGCATGTCTCTTGGCGCATGTGTCGCGTGGCGCGCGACTCGTGCGAGCCGGTGTTGGGTTTATTGTTTTGTGTGCGTGTTGTACGTGCGTTGTGTGTGGGTGCGCACGAGTGCGGGGTTTTTAATGTTTGCCGTGCGTGTCGGCGTTCGTGTTTGTTATGCATATTATATCTATACATATTTATATATATACATATGTGTTATTTGTAGATTTGGGTGTGTGTTAGTGGGTAGAGTAGTTATTAATTTAGGGTTAAGAGGTTATAATTATATTATAATCATAATATTATATATTAAAGTATTAAGTTTTATAATAACCCCTTTATAAACCTAAGAGCCCCCCCCCCCCTTAGTAATTAGGTTTTTATTTAAGTTTTATATTAACCCCTCCCTCTCACCCGTGAACCAGCAACCGCCCCCCTTTACCTTTTTTTTTTTATTTTTCTCCCGTCCCTTCCTGTGCGAGCCCGAGCCGGCGAATCGACCTAGCCGACCGCCCCTTCCGCCGCCCGCCGCCGGCGTCCGGCCTCCCCTTCCCGATCCGAGCCCGGATCCGTGTTCCCCTAGGCGAGATCTTCGTTCCGAGGTAATTTATTTTGAGTTGCACCGTAGAGTAGATTTTTTTTGTGATTTGGAATGGATGTGGTTTGTTTTTCGCTCCTTGTGTTGATAGAATGCAATCTTAGGTTGGTTGGAGTGATTGGAAGCCTTCCGGAATTTTTGTCTTTTGGGCGTCCGCCATAGCGCCGTTGTGCTGGCGAAATTTTCGGTGATACGTGCGAGGCAAGTGCTTCTCTCTCTTTTCGCCGTTTGGCCTCTTTTTGTTCAATTCCTTGATATTTTCTTTAGTCGTGCATATTGAAATTGATAATTTAATTTCTCCTAACCTAACCCCTACTCGTAGCGCGCTTAGAAAAATTAGGATTTCTACCCTCCCGCTAGTAGCTTTCGATTTAGGACGGCGTCGCGGTAGGTGTGTCGCGTAGATATGGGTTAGCGTCGGGTTGAGTTTATGTTAGGCCTAGGTGTAGGTCTAGGTTTTGGGATTTTTTTTGCCTAGCTTGCCTATTTGAGGCGTTTAGGTGTGATTGTGCACGCACGGCCTGTGGTCGTGCGTCTAGTAAATCGTGCGACCCGATGTCGGTGCTCGTACGCTAGGCTTAGAATCGAGTGAGTGTACTCACTCGCTGCGGCGTTGCGTAATCGCACGACTATTCCCTTAGCGTTGATTTCTCCCCGAGTGTTTTGCTCGTGTATCGAGAGTCCCTTGTCGGCTGTTACCTTTCGAAGGCCGAATCGTGGGTTGTGGTCAGTAGTGGTGGTGGATGGCTCTTTTAGGGGTTGTGTGGCGTGATGTAGCCTTGACCACACTCTTTACCTTGACCCGAGTAGTTTCTGCAAGTGAGTGATGGGTCTTTTGTGCCTTCACGTGTCAACCCTTGAGCAATTTGTTGACTCGGAATTAGTGGTTGGGCGTTTGGAACGCTTTCAACCTGATGCCAAGTTTCTTGTTTTTGCTACTGCCGCCTCTCACAGTTTAGGATGTTAGGCGTTTCTTCGTAGGTGTTGCAGCATTTTTTTGGCATCATGGCCATGTTGACTCTGCAGGTTTTTAGGCAGAGTAGTTGCTGTTTACCGCACTTGGTGCAGGTTTGCTTTTCGCCCTTCCTTGGGCATTGTTGTTTTTACTCTAGTTGTACTCCTTTACTTTACTTTACCTGCTTTTACCTTACTCCTTTTTAGCACTTGTCATTCCTTGCTCTAGGTGTTCTATTTTCTTCTGAACGCCTCAGGTTCTGGAGTAGCCAGTAGGTGGCTGTTGCTGTGGTGCTGTTGGAGGTCCTTTCTGTTACTGTTGAGACTCTCTTGAGTCTTGTGAGGTAGTTTTACTGTTTTCTACAGACATACATACTTGCCAGTGGGTTCGTGTCAGCTGTTGGCGCCCCTGGTAGTTTTACCTTTTTGTACTAGATATGTTTTTTTCTTTTTACTGCTACCCTTTCTGGGAGATAGTCTATTTGCTCTGGAAGTTTTATGCTAGGTTGCTAGTTACTTTAAAAGCTAAAGTAAAACTATATTATGTATAAGCATATGATCAGCATGATTTCTAAAAAGAACTCACTTAACGTACTTTCATAATTACGTATAACAAATGATTTTCCTATATATGTATAAATTAAAACTAGAGTTTTGGTTCAGCGTAAGGTCCTTCGGGATCACTTATGCGCTCATTTAGGATGTTGACATAAATGAAGTATTTTCCGCTACGCATAAAAAATCAGTTTTGAAACCGTGGACTCTTTGGTCCACTGAGCCGAGGATACGGCCAATAAACAAATCAAGTTTTTATAATCAAATAAGTCATGATTTGAAAGGATTTGGAGTGTCGCCTGAACGTCGGCAGTTATCCCCTGCTCGACGTGGCATCACAGCGCGTAGATTTTCTCTTACTCTGATTTAATAAATAGTGAGAAAAATGCGGGTTGTGACAGTTGGTATCAGAGGGAGGTTGCTTGACAGTTGGTCGGGCAACCTTCCTTTGTTTGTGTTAGATGTTTAGAGTCATATCATACACACACCGACATGTCATCGCACGTTTTGGCTGAAGCACGAACACTGCACTACACGCATAAGCATAACATGAAGTATACGGGGCATATTATGTAGTATGGGATGCATAATATGTGTTCGTATATGGATCCACCATAGGGGCTACATGTGAGGGTTATGTAGTATGGGATGCATAACCTCACCACATGACTGCGACTAGCACGTTTTCTTTTTAGTCGCATGGGAATGTTTATGTAGTATGGGATGCATAACATTTTCATGTGTACTCCGCCATGGCATGCACTAGGGCCTTTTTTTAGAATGCATAGCATAATCATGCATAGCATAACATCGCCTAAGCACAACGCGCCAAGCTAAAGACGTGCAGGATGACATGTGTACACACATGATTTTTTGAGTCAAAATAATATAATTCATGCATTCCCGATCTAGGCACAAGAGTTAGTGTGATGGTGGTGAACCATCTTAGGCTAAGCATATCATTCCTTTTGTATTAAATAAAATAAAATCTCAGAGCAAATAATAGCAGTAGAAGATCATATTTATGTATGTATTGTCTGTACCTTTTGTCTAATCCTAGGAGTTTAGCTAAGTTCTAATCGTTTGTTATGTTTTAATTTTCCTTATAGTATGCCGCCGAAGCGTAGAGTGACGAGGTCGACTCCCCAGTCTGAGGTGAGTCCTCCGGTGCTCAAAGTGATGCGTTGGTGGAAAGCCTGAGGCAGAGTTAACGAGGCCTTATCAAGGCAGGTGGTGGAGTTGCAGGCCCAGATGCAGTCCTTTTTGTCCGGAGCGGCGGGTCAGACTCCGGGAGTTCAGGACCCCGCCGTGGGTGCAGCTGTCCTAGCCCCTCCTGCCCCCCCCGCTCCTCTCGTGCCTCCAGTGGTGGTGCCCCCCGGGATGGCTTTCATCTCCCAGTTCCAGAGGCTGAGCCCTCCCACGTACGATGGGAAGGCGGATTTCATGGTATTGGACGACTGGCTGATCACTATGGAGGAGATGTTTCTCTACTCAGGGGTGACTGAAGACCAGAAGGTGATGTTAGCCGCCTATCAGCTGAAGGGGCTAGCGAAGAGCTGGTGGATGCGAGAGAAGGAAGGCATGGTGGGAGGATGTACTTGGGCATCCTTCAAAGAGATCCTGATGAGGAAGTTTCTACCATCAGTTGAGCGAGACAGGCTGATGAATGACTTTATTCATTTGAAGCAGAGGCAGCTATCCGTCAGCGACTACGAGATTGAGTTTAGCAAACTCAGTCGCTTTGGTCCTAGCTTGGTGAGCTCCGAGGAGGACAGGGTGAAGCGGTTTCTTGGTGGCCTGAGGAGCGATGTCCAGCAGCTTGCGGTTGCTCACGCGCAGTTACTTATGCGGGAGCAGTTGAGGCCGCTTTGAAGGTAGAGGCTATCGAGAACGCGAAGCAGCGTGGACAGCAGTCGAGAAACGAGAAGAGGAGGTCAGTTGAGGAAAAGGGGCCCCAGGTTCTTGGTGCTGCTTCTGAGAAGAAGAGCAAGGTAGTGTGCAGTTTCTGTGGCCATCCGGGCCACCCAGCTGAGAGGTGCTTCAAGAGGGCAAGGTCCAGAAGAAGGAGCATGTGCATGCTATCCAGAGTGCTCCTAGGAGGGATGTTCCTTGTCCGGTCTGCAAGCGACCCGGTCACGATGCTGCTCAGTGCTGGTCCAAGGATCGTGTTTGCTACCAGTGTGGCCAGAAGGGCCATATTAAGTCGAGGTGCCCTCAGGTTCAGTCCGCTCTTCATGCTGTTCCGCTTCAGGCTTTACCTCCGCCTCAGCCGGTGGACAAGGGTAAAGGGAAGCTGAATGTGGTATCTTCAGCGGAGGCTGAGGCTTCGACGCAGGTCATTTCAGGTAAACCCCCCCCTCGCTTGGCTTTCTCTTTTGTAGCAGTTTTAGTGTGCTATTGTTTTGTTTATTGCTTGTGCGTTTATGGTTTTGTTTGTGTATAGGGAAATTTAAGGTAAGGAACCGCTGGGCCCAGCGTTCTGTTTGACTCAGGTGCTACCCACTCCTTTGTGGCTAGGGCCTTTGTCGAGCGGTGCCAGTGGGTTCCTGATCGTGTTGGTGGTGCCTTTAGCGTCAAGTTCCCCTCGGGTGAATCCGTGATATCAGATCAGGGCATTCTGGACTGCCCTATTTTGTTGGGGGATTATCTGGCCAGGGCTGATCTGAAGGTGTTGGACTTAGAGGATTTCGATGTCATCCTGGGTATGGACTGGTTGTCCCGATATGATGCAGTGATCCAGTGCAGGGGAAAGCGCTTGACTTCAGGAAGGACAGCGGTCAGCCTGGGAGTGTTTTCGGTGATTCGCGTCGGGACTCTCCGGCGATTTCTGCGGTATGTGCTCAGAGGGTTTTTCCTGCTAGCTGTTTTGCTTGTTTAGTCTCAGTGTTGGGGACTGTTAGCAGTGTGCCGCTTTTGATGAGATTCCGGTTGCGCGAGAGTTTCCTGACGTGTTTCCTAGCGATCTTCCCGGTCTTCCTCCAGACAGGGATGTGGAGTTCGTGATTGATTTGGAGCCTGGTACGCGTCCGATTGCCAAGGCGCCGTATCGGATGGCCCCGCGAGAGCTGGAGGAGCTTCGTACTCAGCTTGATGAGTTATTGGAGAAGGGCTTCATAAGGCAGAGCTCGTCGCCCTGGGGTGCTCCGTTTCTCTTCGTGAAGAAGAAGGATGGTTCGATGCGCCTTTGTATCGACTATAGAGAGTTGAACAAAGTCACCATCAAGAACAGGTATCCACTGCCCAGAATCGACGACTTATTTGATCAGTTGCGTGGCAGTTCTGTATTTTCGAAGATAGACCTCCGTTCTGGTTACCATCAGCTTAGGATCCGAGAGTCGGATGTTCCACGGACGGCTTTCCGATCGAGGCATGGTCATTTCGAGTTCCTGGTCATGTCTTTTGGTTGACCAATGCGCCTTCAGCATTTATGGACATGATGAACCGTGTGTTCAAGGACTTTCTGGACAAGTTTGTCGTTGTGTTCATTGACGACGTTCTGATTTATTCTCGAACGCGGCGGAGCATGATCAGCATTTGCGGTTGGTGTTATCTGCCTTGAGGGATCATCAGTTGTATGCCAAGCTGAGCAAGTGCGAGTTCTGGTTGCCTCAGGTTTCCTTCCTGGGTCATGTGGTGAACAAAGATGGTATTTCAGTGGACCCGGAGAAGATCTCAGCAGTGATGGATTGGAGTAGGCCGAGCACACCCAAGGAGATCAGGAGCTTCTTGGGGTTGGCCGCTATTATAGGAGGTTCGTCGAGGGCTTTTCTACCTTGGCAGCGCCCTTGACAAAGCTGACGCAGAAGCATGCGGCGTTCGTTTGGAGTGATAAGTGCGAGGAGGCCTTTCTGGAGCTGAAGAGCCGGTTATGTTCTGCCCCTGTGTTGACCTTACCGGCGGAGGGACAGGACTATGACGTTTATGTGGATGCCTCGCACGTTGGACTCGGTGGCGTGTTGATGCAGGAGGGGAAGGTGATCGCTTATGGGTCTCGTCAGTTGAAGATTCATGAGCGGAACTATCCTACGCACGACCTCGAGTTCGCAGCGGTGATTTTTGCCTTGAAGCTGTGGAGACACTTACTTTATGGGGCCCAGTGCAGGATCTTTACCGATCATAAGAGCCTGAAGTACGTGTTCACTCAGAAGGAGCTGAATTTGCGTCAGCGGCGGTGGCTTGAGTATGTTGCTGATTATGATGTTGAGATTCAGTACCATCCGGGCAAGGCCAATGTGGTGGCCGACGCCTTGAGCCGGAAGACGGGGAAAGTCTTCAATCTCACCGCGGATCGTTTAGTGGAGGAGTTTCTATTGATGGATATCACCGCAGGACGCTGTGAGTTGCAGAGCAGTTTGGTAGTGGCAGAGCCGTCATGGATTTCTCTCACCAGATTGCTTCAGAAAGAGGATCCGGATTTGTTGCACTTGTACCTCAGAGCTGAGAGGGAGAGTTGCCAGATTTCTCCATCGACGAGGCGGGTACTTTGAAGTACCGCGGCAGGTTTTGCATCCCCGCAGTTGGAGACATCAGAGTATTGGTTTTGCAAAGAGGCTCACGGATCCAGTGTTTCCTACCACCCGGGATCTACGAAGATGTACCATGATCTGAAGCAGATCGCCTGGTGGTATGGGATGAAGGGTGATATAGCTCGTTTTGTCTCGGAGTGTTACACTTGCAGGCGGGTGAAGGCCGACCATGGAGGCCTGGTGGCAAATTGGCACCTTTGGAGATCCCGACTTGGAAGTGGGAAAGCATCTCGATGGATTTCATCACAGGCTTACCGAGATCTCCGAGAGGGTTTGATTCTGTTTGGGTGATCGTGGATCGATTGACGAAGTGTGCGCACTTCGTACCATATAAGATCGATTACTCGATGAAGAAGATTGCTGAGTTTGTACTTGGATGAGGTCGTCAGATTGCACGGCGTTCCAGTTAGCATCGTTTCTGATCGAGACTCTCGGTTTACATCTCGTTTCTGGAGGAGTTTGCAGGAGGGTTTGGGCACTGATTTGAGGTATTCCACAGCTTACCATCCGCAGACCAACGGGCAGACCGAGCGTGTGAATCAGATTGTGGAGGATATGATCCGGTGCTATATTCTCGATCATGGAGGTGCTTGGGATGAGCATTTTACGGCTCATGGAATTTGCCTACAACAACAGCTACCAAGAGAGTCTACAGATGGCTCCCTTCGAGGCGTTGTATGGAAGGCGCTGCAGAACCCCTTTGTTTTGGGCCGAGGCCGGTGAGAGGTCTGTTTTGGGTCCTGATGCACTCGAAGAGATGGAGGTTTCCGTGAAGCTCATTCGGGAGAAGCTTCGAGTTGCTCAGGAGAGGTATGAGAAGAACGCCAATCGGCGTAGGTCCGATTTGGAGTTTTCAGTGGATGTTTTGGTATTCTTGAAGGTGTCTCCGATGGTAGGAGTGAAGAGGTTTGGCAGGAATCGGAAGTTGGATCCGAGATTTGTGGGCCCGTTCAGGATTTTGGAGCGTATTGGTGTGGCTGCTTATAGGCTGGATCTGCCAGCTAGCTTCCCGGGGGTTCATAATGTCTTTCATGTGAGCCAGTTGCGGAGGTGCGTGCGGAGCAGTGGGCAAGTCTTGGACGCTGTGCCCCAGTTGGAGCCTAATCTCTCGTATGTCGAGGTGCCGGTCCGCATTTTGGAAGCTCAAGCTCGAGTGTGTTGCGGACGAAGTTTATTCCTATGGTAAAGGTTCTTTGGAAGAATCAGGATTTGGAGAGCGCGACTTGGGAGCTAGAGTCGGCTATGAGGGAGGCTCACCCTCATTTGTTCCCCTGAGTTTTCGGGTACGTTCCCTTTCTGGTGGTTTGTTTCTTTCCTTCTGTTGTAGGAGTAGTTTTCGCAAAGTTTCGGGTCGAAACTTTTTGTTAGGGGGAGTGACTGTAACGCCCCCGAATTTTTCGATGATTTATTTTAAATCCTTTTTTCGGCGTTACGTTGACGTTTTCCGTCTCGAGCCGTTGTTAGAGTACCTCGTTAGGTGTTCTTAGAGGTTTGGCCTGTTTGCGGGTTTCCCCAGCTAGCCGGTGTCTGTTTTGGAGACCCGGTTGAGCCTTTCAGGGAATTCTCGTGTTTTGGCTTCGGGCGAGGTTAGCTCGAGTTTTGTTCGTCGGAAGTCGTTTTTGACTTCGCCGTTGTTCTCGTAGCCCGGGTTTTTAGCTACGGTGCGATTTTGGTCGAAATCCGAAGACGTCGCGTTTTCGCGTCGTTTTGGCGGTAGTTAATGTTTGCGAGTCGTCATTCTTCTATGTGACGGCATGTCTCTTGGCGCATGTGTCGCGTGGCGCGCGACTCGTGCGAGCCGGTGTGGTTTATTGTTTTGTGTGCGTGTTGTACGTGCGTGTGAGTGGGTGCGCACGTGCGGGGTTATTAATGTTTTGCGCGTGCGTGTCGGCGTTCGTGTTTGTATGCATATATATATATATACATATTTATATATATACATATGTGTATTTGTAGATTTGGGTGTGTGTTAGTGGGTAGTGTAGTTATTAATTTAGGGTTAAGAGGTTATTAATTATATTAATCATAATTTATATATTAAAGTATAAGTTTTATAATAACCCCTATTATAACCTAACAGCCCCCCCCCCCCTTATTAATTAGGTTTTTATTTAAGTTTTATATTAAACCCCTCCCTCCTCTCACCCGTGAACCAGCAAACCGCCCCCCCTTTACCTTTTTTTTTTATTTTTCTCCCGTGCCCTTCCTGTGCGAGCCCGAGCCGGCGAATCGACCTAGCCGACCGCCCCTTCCGCCGCCCGCCGCCGGCCGCTCCGGCCTCCCCTTCCCGATCCGAGCCCGGATCCGTGTTCCCCTAGGCGAGATCTTCGTTCCGAGGTAATTTATTTTGAGTTGCACCGTAGATTTTTTTTGTGATTTGGAATGGATGTGGTTTGTTTTTTCGCTCCTTGTGTTGATAGAATGCAATCTTAGGTTGGTTGGAGTGATTGGAAGCCTTCCGGAATTTTTGGGCGTCCGCCATAGCGCCGTTGTGCTGGCGAAATTTTTCGGTGATACGTGCGAGGCAAGTGCTTCTCCTCTTTTCGCCGTTTGGCCTCCCTTTTTGTTCAATTCCTTGATAGTTTCTTTTAGTCGTGCATATTGAAATTGATAATTTAATTTCTCCTAACCCTAACCCCTACTCGTAGCGCGCTAGAAAAATTAGGATTTCTACCCTCCCGCTAGTAGCTTCCGATTTAGGACGGCGTCGCGGTAGGTGTGTCGCGTAGATATGGGTTAGCGTCGGGTTGAGTTTATGTTAGGCCTAGGTGTAGGTCTAGGTTTTGGGATTTTTTTTGCCTAGCTTGCCTATTTGAGGCGTTTAGGTGTGATTGTGCACGCACGGCCTGTGGTCGTGCGTCTAGTAATCGTGCGACCCGATGTCGGTGCTCGTACGCTAGGCTTAGAATCGAGTGAGTGTACTCACTCGCTGCGGCGTTGCGTAATCGCAACGACTAATCCCTTAGCGTTGATTTCTCCCCGAGTGTTTTTGCTCGTGTATCGAGAGTCCCTTGTCGGCTGTTACCTTTCGAAGGCCGAATCGTGGGTTGTGGTCAGTAGTGGTGGTGGATGGCTCTTTTAGGGGTTGTGTGGCGTGATGTAGCCTTGACCACACTCTTTACCTTGACCCGAGTAGTTTCTGGGCAAGTGAGTGATGGGTCTTTTGTGCCTTCACGTGTCAACCCTTGAGCAATGTGTTGACTCGGAATTAGTGGTTGGGCGTTTGGAACGCTTTCAACCTGATGCCAAGTTTCTTGTTTTTGCTACTGCCGCCTCTCACAGTTTAGGATGTTAGGCGTTTCTTCTTCCGTAGGTATTGCAGCATTTTTTTTGGCATCATGGCCATGTAGACTCTGCAGGTTTTTAGGCAGAGTAGTTGCTGTTTACCCGCACTTGTGCAGGTTTGCTTTTCGCCCTTCCTTGGCATTGTTGTTTTTACTCTAGTTGTACTCCATTTACTTTACTTTACCTGCTTTTACCTTACTCCTTTTTAGCACTTGCATTCCTTGCTCTGAGGTGTTCTATTTTTCTTCTGAACGCCTCAGGTTCTGGGCAGTAGCCAGTAGGTGGCTGTTGCTGTGGTGCTGTTGGAGGTCCTTCTGTTGACTGTTGAGACTCTCTTAAGTCTTAGTGAGGTAGTTTTACTGTTTTCTTACAGACATACATACTTGCCAGTGGGTTCGTGTCAGCTGTTGGCGCCCCTGGTAGTTTTAACCTTTTTGTACTAGATATGTTTTTTCTTCTTACTGCTACCCTTTCTGGTGAGATAGTCTATTTGCTCTGGGAAGTTTTATGCTAGGTTGCTAGTTACTTTAAAAGCTAAAAGTAAAACTATATTATGTATAAGCATATGATCAGCATGATTTCTAAAAAGAACTCACTTAACGTACTTTCATAATTACGTATAACAAATGATTTTCCTATATATGTATAAATTAAAACTAGAGTTTTGGTTCAGCGTAAGGGTCCTTCGGGATCACTTATGCGCTCATTTAGGATGTTGACATAAATGAAGTATTTTCCGCTACGCATAAAAAAATCAGTTTTGAAACCGTGGACTCTTTGGTCCACTGAGCCGAGGGATACGGCCAATAAACAAATCAAGTTTTTATAATCAAATAAGTCATGATTTGAAAGGATTTGGAGTGTCGCCTGAACGTCGGCAGTTATCCCCTGCTCGACGTGGCATCACAGCGCGTAGATTTTCTCTTACTCTGATTTAATAAATAGTGAGAAAAATGCGGGTTGTGACACATCACGCCCGTGTCCGATCTCGACACTCAACGCTTTTCAACACTCAACGCTACCGACATCAGAACTACCAGCTGTCCAAGTCACGCCCCCAGACATGCCCATGACCAAGCTTGTCACGGCAGTGACCGACACGTGTCACTTCCCGAAGCTTCCAGATCGTCGATCAGCGCTCGAAGATCGTCTACCACTGCATGTCACGCCCGTATCTGACACCTATCACACCCGTGAAAACACGTGTCACGCACCCGACCTTCCAGAACGAAGCCAGCCAGCCAAAGTTTCCAAGTCAAACACGATTCTGACTGACACGCCCACTGTCACGCCCGTGACCTAGGGCGTGTCAAGCCCGAAATTTTGTCTATAAATAAAAGCTTTCAGAAAGTTTTTCTTATCCAATTTTTTGACCACTTTGCTTAGGGGAGGTGCTGCCCAAATGGATCCAAATGCTATGTAAGGGAATTTTATCCCCCCCTCTCTCTCTTAGTTTTGTTTATTTTAACTTCTTTGTAATAGCTTTTGTTATAAATAAAATGTTAGCTTGTTTTTCTCTCTTCATATGGTTTGGAATTCAATTAAGCGCCCTTCTCTTTGCAATTTTTCGTTCCCCGTTTTTTGTTCTTTTTATGTTTTATCTTTTAAAGCTTTCATAACTTAGTTAGATTTAAGAATTTTACGACATTTCTAGCCGTTGTAATGTCCGTTTTATTTTCATTTTCCGCCCTTTTTACCTTTAGCTTTTCTTTTTTATCCTATTTTTATTCTTAAGACTATAAAAACACCTAAAAAAGTGTTATTTTCAATTTTCTTTAACTAAGGCTCTTAGGAATGTAAAACTTTTCGTTCTTTTTTTAGTTTTATTCTCACTTTTTTGGAGGTTTTATAAAAACTTAAGAATGAAAATATAGTCGTTTCAATTTTTCGAGCACTTCACTTTTGCGTTTATTTGCAAAAACTTTTCGCTCCGTTAATTTTTATTTTGTCTTTTTATGCATTTCTACCGCATTCTAGCGGAAGAAATGCAGTCGTTTTAATTTTTCAGTTACTTTGCTCTTTCTTATTTTTGCAAGTGTGTGTGCGTGTATGAGTTAGTTTTATAGCTTTCTTTCAATTTTTGTACGTGTGTGTGCGTGTGCGCATTTATTTCCGCCTACTCGTTAAGAGTTAAATGGCGCTCTGCTTTCATTTCCCGCCCACTCGTTTGAGTGGAACTTGTTTTTATTGCTTTTATTTTCTCCTACTCACTGGAGTAGGAAACTTTGTGTGCGTGTGTGTGTTTCATTCAAGTAGAGTGCGTGTGCGTTTTACTTTCAAGTAGAGTGTGTGCGTGTATGAGATAAATTTACCCCCGCCCACTCACTTGAGCCGGGATTCGCATTTACTGCTTTCTTCAGTCCTACTCGTTTGAGTAGGACTTGCAATTTTCAGCTTTCCTTTACTGCTTTCTTACTGCTTTCTTTACAGCTTTTTTACCGCTTTCTAGCTTAAGTGTCCTCATTCCGATGAGTGGCTAACTGCCCTTAGCCCTCAATATCGAAGAGCATCGGGATAGATAAAGTAGCTTTAAATAATTGAAGGTCCAGTTTTTTAGTTTAATTAAATTTCTTAAGGTTTGTCCCGGGTTAATGACGCGTAGGACTGCATAATCGATATGCGGGCTCTATTTCCGTTATCCATACGAAACGCCGAGAGGCCGTGCGTATGGACCGATCACCCTTGGGTAAAGAGAGCTCCGTGCTAACCCTCGAGAGAGGAGGCACGTGACTCTACCGGATTGGGTTCCCCACCCAATAGCGGGGTTCTTAGCGTAATGCGGGCGTTAAGAGAAATCCTTCGTCGGTCTAGCGATCGGTCGAATAGTCTTAGCGTTCAGGTGGGCGATATTCCTAGACCAAGGTGAGCTCATATCTAAGGAACCTCCACGACCAAGTCTCCGCTTTAATTAATTTGAAATTTAGGATCTCTTTTTATTAAAAGTTATTTTAGTCCAGTTCTCTTTTCGTAACGTCGCGCTGAGTTCTTCATCGGCTTTCCGCACTTTATTTATTTCCTGCATTTATTATCCTGCTTTTAATATTATGCTTATTATTATTATTATACACTTTTTATATTTCTTTGCCATTTTCATTTTTATAACCAACATTAAATATTATCGGTAAAATAATGGGATTTCAGGGAAAGAGTAGAAATAGCTAAGCCGGCCCCGAGAACAATACGACCCCGATATTCCTCCACACGGGAATATCCTATACGATACGCGATAGGTGAACTTGTCTCCCTCTCGTTAAAACTCGGTTTCTAATAAAATAAAATGCTCTTCTTTTTTATAAAATAAAATCACCTCCACTTTCATAATTAAAAAAAGATTCGCATTTTAACCCATCAAGTTTTTGGCGCCGTTGCCGGGGAAAATTTCGTCTTACTATTTTGAATTCCTGAAAACTATTAATTTTACCTTTTATTTCTATACAATAAATTTTGGCCAACCAAAAAAATCATATTAATAATAATAATAATAAAAACTTTAAAAATTTAAAAATAATAAAAAAAAAACTAAAAAACTTAAAAATCTAAAAAATCAAAAACTTAAAAAAAACTAAAACCTAAAAAACTTAAAAAACTAAAAAAAATTAAAAACTTAAAAATAAAAAATAAAAAAAAATGATGATAAAACTTTTATTTTTTATTTTCATCAAAAATTAAAAATTCAACAAAAAAATATATAAATATATTTTTCATATATTTTTTTTATTTTTATTTTATTTTGCCTTTAACTTATTTTCATTTTATTTTATTTTAAAAAAAAACTAGAAACTAAAAACATAAACTTTAAAATCTTCAAAAATTAAAAAAACAAACAAAAAAAATTATATATATAACAAAAAAATTAATTATATATTTATTTTATCGTATCGGCACGCTTCATTATTGTGAGCGATAGGGGATCGCATATCGGTCACGCTCTTAGCTAAGATGTTAGCTTACGAGTCCCACTCACTTGCCCCCTATCACTCGCACACTTTTCGCCGAATTTATCTTTTTCGTTTTTTATATTATATTTTTGCTATTTCTTCTAAACTTTTGCAGGTCATAATTTAACGGGCTTCCCCGAACGCGGTTTAGGGAAGATTTCTAAACTCCTGTTTTTATTTTTGTACATAACTGCTTAAATTTTTGCATATATATATCGTTCCTCATAATTAGTGCAACATTGGGGACAATGTTGGACTTAGGTATGAGGGTGTTTTCCTATTTTCTGCTCTTTTATTTTCTGCACCAAATCAAAAACCCAAAAAATATTTTTGCAAAAATTAAGAACTTCAAAAAAATATATATTTTCATGCTTTAATAATAATAATAATAAATTTTCAAAAAATGAATCATCGCTCCGCGACGTTTGACTCATCGAACCAGCCACAAATAAGAGTTTGTTCGCGGGCGATCCTTTTTTTTTACTTTGTAAATAATTTGTTAATATTTTCGTCTCTTTCCCCTTCTCTTTCAAATCTTGTAAAAAAAATTCTCTCTCTTCTTGTAAATACTTCGAAAAATCAAAAATAAAAAAAATTTGCATAACCTTTAAAAAATTCCAAAAAAATGAAAATAACCCCAAAATACGAAAAAATTTTAGAAAAACTCATAAAAATTAAAAAAAATTTATTTTTGAATTAAATAATTCGATTACCTCATTTCTTAACCTCTTTGCTCTTCAAAATAATCGTTTCGAGTTTATTTATAAGCGAATTTTAATAAATTCTTTATTTACTATTCGTTTACTAATTGTAGCTCGATAGACTTAGATTTCTGGGGTTAAGATTTTTAAAAAAAAATTATGTCTTTTTCTTATTATAGGGAACTTATGTTTCTCATTTTCACTTCTTATTTTTTTGAAATAAAGCATGTTTTTAGGTTATAAAATAACATTTATGGATTTTATATTATTTCTACTTATGCTTTTATAAACGTAGGAACGTTCAAATTAAAAAGGTTGCTCTCAATTTTTTTTATTAAACTCTAGTTTTCGTTTTGAAATAAAAAAATACCATCCATCTTTTTTTCATGCCTTAATCGGTATGATTCTCCACTCACCTTTAAAAGATCTTATGTCAATGGAGATAAGATTTTGTCCCGTAAACATAGGCACCCAATAATTAAAAAGATTATATGTTAGGAGTAAGAGGATAAAATTCATTACTCCTATACATATGCATTGGGTTTATTTTTATTTATGAAGAATAAAAGAAAAAAATATTAGGAAAATAAGATTTCATTTTCCTAATTATTCAAAAAAATATGTGTGGAGGTTCGAGAAAAAATTACCTCGCCTCAAAAATAAAAGCCTTCTTCATAACCGCCAATCCACTTAGCCTGATTTTCATGATTCTAGAATTAATCTAAATCTTTTTGAGAGCATAATTTTTTAATTAAATTATTTCCTATCAATTTCTTTTTAGCTAAAGTTTTTTTTCGATAATTCCAATCCATTTTTGTTAAACTAATAAAAATAATATTCGCTTTTTTTTCCATTTAGAAGTATTTTTTGAAACAGTTCCTCTATCTATAATATTTTCATATTTTAAGATTTAATTCAGAAACCCCGGAAATTCATTTCGATCTTTCTTACAATTAGCTTAAGCGTTAGTTAAATTTAGGATTCTTTTTTATTCCTTCTAAGTTCATCTCCAACTTTTGCTCTAGAATAGCAAAAGCTTAAGTATGGAGATATTTGATGAGTTGTAAATATACCTATATTTTTATATTTTATTTAAGTTATTTTTGTTTATTTTTGTATTTTTTAGTTTATTTTCTTTAATAAAATGCTTCTTTTTTGTAAATTCTATACTAACTTAATTTATTTTTGTTTTCTGAAATTTTTCAGAAAAAGTCAAAATTTGACCTATCAAGCCAGTGACCATGCCCGACACGCCCGTGACAGGCACTCAACGCCTTCGGCAAGCCGACACTCAACAATTTTACTGTTGAACACTCAACGCCGTTAGACACGCCCCAGTCACGTCCGTGTCCAAGACCCGTCACGCCCATGTCCGAGCTCGACACTCGACGCTTTTCAACACTCAATGCTGCCGACATCAGAACTGCCAGCTGTCCAAGTTACGCCCCCAGACACGCCCGTGACCAAGCTTGTCACAGTCGTGACCGACACGTGTCACTTCCCGAAGCTTTTAGATCGTCGATCAGCGCTCGAAGATCGTCGACCATCGTCTGACATGCCCGTGTCTGACACCTGTCACGCCCGTGACAACACGTGTCACGCACCCGACCTTCCAGAACGAAGCCAGCCTGCCAAAGTCGCCAAGTCAAACACGATTCTAACTGACACGCCCACTATCACGCCCGTGACCTAGGGCGTGTCAAGCCCAAAATTTTGTCTATAAATAAAAGCTTTCAGAAAGCTTTTCTTGTCCAATTTTTTGACCACTTTGCTTAGGGGAGGTGCTGCCCAAATGGATCCAAATGCTATGTAAGGGAATTTTATCCTCCCCTCTCTCTCTTAGTTTGTATTAGGGTGTTTGTTTTAACTTCTTTGTAATATCTTTTGTTATAAATAAAATGTTAGCTTGTTTTTCTCTCTTCATATGGTTTGGAATTCAATTAAGCGCCCTTCTCTTTGCAATTTTTCGTTCCCCTTTTTTTGTTCTTCTTATGTTTTATCTTTTAAAGCTTTGATAACTTAGTTAGATTTAAGAATTTTACGGCATTTCTAGCCGTTGTAATGTCCGTTTTATTTTCATTTTCCGCCCTTTTTAGCTTTAGCTTTTCTTTTTTATCCTATTTGCATTCTTAAGACTTTATAAAAACACCTTAAAAAGTGTTATTTTCAAATTTTTTTAACTTAGGCTCTTATGAATGTAAAACTTTTCGTTCTTTTTTTAGTTTTATTCTCACTTTTTTGGAGGTTTTATAAAAACTTAAGAATGAAAATATAGTCATTTCAATTTTTCGAGCACTTCACTTTTGAGTTTATTTGCAAAAACTTTTCGCACCGTTAATTTTTATTTTTTCTTTTTATGCATTTCTACCGCATTCTAGCGGTAGAAATGCAGTCATTTTTATTTTTCAGTTACTTTGCTTTTTCTTATTTTTGCAAGTGTGCGTGCGTGCATGAGTTAGTTTTATAGCTTTCTTTCAATTTTTATACGTGTGTGTGCGTGTGCGCATTTATTTCCGCCTACTCGTTAAGAGTTAAATGGCGCCCTGCTTTCATTTCCCGCCCACTCGTTTGAGTGAGACTTGTTTTTATTGCTTTCATTTTCTCCTACTCACTTGAGTAGGAAACTTTGTGTGTGTGTGCGTTTTACTTTCAAGTAGAGTGTGTGCGTGTATGAGATAAATTTACCCCCGCCCACTCACTTGAGCCGGGATTCGCATTTATTGCTTTCTTCAGTCCTACTCGTTTGAGTAGGACTTGCAATTTTCAGCTTTCCTTTACTGCTTTCTTACTGCTTTCTTTACAGCTTTCTTACCGCTTTCTAGGTTAAGTGTCCCCATTCCGAAGAGTGGCTAACCGCCCTTATCCCTCAATATCGAAGAGCATCGGGACAGATAAAGTAGCTTTAAATAATTGAAGGTCTTGTTTTTCAGTTTAATTAAATTTCTTAAGGTTTGCCCCGGGTTAACGACGCGTAGGACCGCATAATCGATGTGCGGGCTCTATTTCCGTTATCCATACGCAATGCCGAGAGGCCGTGCGTATGGACCGATCACCCTTGGGGTAAAGAGAGCTCCGCAGTAACCCTCGAGAGAGGAGGCGCGTGACTCAACCGGATTGGGTTCCCCACCCAATAGCGGGGTTCTTAGCATAAATGCGGACGTTAAGAGGAATCCTTCGTCGGTCTAGCGATTGGTCGAATAGACTTAGCGTTCAGGTGAGCGATATTCCTAGACCAAGGTGAGCTCATATCTAAGGAACCTCCACGACCAAGTCTCCGCCTTAATTAATTTGAAATTTAGGATCTCTTTTTATTTAAAGTTATTTTAGTTCAGTTCTCTTTTCGTATCGTCGCGCTGAGTTCTTCACCGGCTTTCCGCACTTTATTTTTTTCCTGCATTTATTATCCTGCTTTTAATATTATTCTTATTATTATTATGCACTTTTTATATTTCTTTGCCATTTTCATTTTTATAACCAACATTAAATATTATCGGTAAAATAATAGGATTTCAGGGAAAAAGTAGAAATAGCTAAGCCGGCCCCGAGAACAATACGACCCAGATATTCCTCCACACGGGAATATCCTGTACTACACGTGATAGGTGCACTTGCCTCTCTCTTATTAAAACTCAGTTTCTAATAAAATAAAACGCTCTTCATTTTTATAAAATAAAATCACCTCCACTTTCATAATTAAATAAAGATCTGCGTTTTAACCCATCAACTTCCAAATAATCATCCCAATGACCTAAGATTATTATTGAGGGTCTATCATGATATTATAGGAATATATCCAAAAGATTATAATTTTCCTAAATTATTTGGCATTTTTTATATTTTCTGCAATATCAGGCCACCTAGGCTTTTGAACACCAAGTAAAATTTTCTCACATGATATGGCCTTAACAAAATTATGACAAATGTATATCATCAAAAATACTGAAATTCACAATTTTTTAAAAATGTTTTGACCTCCAAACAAATTATTGATTAATTATCCAGAAGCATAGGGTAAAGCAGGAAATATTAGAATTAAACATCCAAAAATTATGGGAAAATTACCAAATGTTAAAAGTGACCAGAAAAGTCTACTGACCAAAAATAATAAATTTCTAAATAACTTTGGTGACAAATAAATCATTTAAAAATATTCAACATTAAGGACCTTGTGAAACATCCTGTATGAAAAGTCTTCCAATAATTTTATAAAAATTCACATAACATACTGAGGCCCTAAAATGTCTTCAAGACAAGTTTCATAATTTTCCAGTGGATAATCATATCATAATAAATTTTCTTTCAAATAGGATAAATACTATGTTTGTGAATGAAGTACTATAAATGTAATGCAAAACTTCATACCAAAATTTCCAAAGGTTTATAATAATTATAAAAGTTCACTACCTAAGTTTTATGAACATCCAAGATCATATAGCTATGTAATAAAATTATGAGTAAAATTACCCTAATTGGTCCTAAACCATTTTAGAGGGGATGTAAGTTCCTAACAATTCTAATATTTTAGGGCTTATTTCCAGCCTATGAACTCATCTACCAAGTTCCAAGACATTCTAAGGACATATGGTCTCATGTCCTTCAATAGGCTCAATATCCAACCCTAGGGCTCACACTAGGGTTTTAGGGCATCTCAACCCCAAACCACCCAAAATCTCTTGTGGGCATGTTTTATGTGTCAATAAATCAGTGGCCCAAGATCCATCCCTTTTGGATGAGGATTGGCCACACAACCCTTCAAGTGCACTTTGACCTAATTTTCCACTTATGAGACCAAACTTTGGTCACACAAATTCCTAATCAAATCAAGTCCAAATGGGATTAAATTTTTACCAGGGTCATACCATGACCTTATTGGTCAACCACCAAAATATTGGAGGTATTTGAGGTCAATAGACCATCTAATTAAATCATACATGAATTATTAAATTTTTAAAAAATAATAGAAAATTATTCTCCAAAAATTCCCATTTTTGGAAATGATGAGTGGTCGGTATAATTAGCTTATGCTCCAAATTTCAAAGCATTTGCTTGACTAGTTTAGTTGGCGCAGTCAATTTAGTCTCTGGTCAAGCCTATGTATAGGCTATACCATATTGAGTGTTGTGGTCAAATTACTGAGCCAAATGGCTCAAAACCAATTTTAAAATAAAGTAGATGCAAATTTCTACAACTTTTGTGACTGAAATTTTTTCCTAAAACGTCCTCTATGGGCTTCATTAAACAGCATTAAAATGTGCATATAAAGAGATAATTAATAACTATATTACTTATATATATATTTAATAATAAAATAGTTGATGCACTATTCATCTTCTCCAAAACCCGAACAGCACCATGAAAATCGGATTTCCGGTAGCTTTTACAAAGCCTCATGTCGTCCACCCATTCATCCAACCACCGCCTCCACCACCTCTATTGAGGTGGTGGCTATCACCGGGTGGCGGTACGGCCGCCGGAGGGATGGTTTCTGGTGAACCCACCACCATGGTTTTCCATGGAAATTTCAGAATTTTTCTCACTAGATCGGGCTCAATTGATCCCGATTTCTCTCCTAATTAATCTAGGATACTAACACAAGGGGAGAGGAGGAGAAGTGGACCTTGTTTGGAGTACGACGATGGAGGTGACGAAGGTTGGCCGTGGCTTTTCCCCTCTCTGTCAAGCTTGCCCGATTCCTCGATCCTTGACCAAAACCATCGATCCAATACCTCATTTCGACTGCCAAGAATGCTTTGAAGGTTATGTGTTGGCCAAAAGTGGGGATGGGGGCTGTATAGGGTGATTTATATTTTCCAAGGGAGGGGAGGTGAATGGGTGGTCTGCCATGGTGGTTGGGCTCCTCCCATTAGTGACCCAATGAACCTCCTAAAGGGTTAGGAAGGTCTAGGTGGGGTCACTCTTGCAAGTTAGAGGTCCATTTGCCCTAGATATGCCACTTTGGCCATTTTAGGGTTAGGGTTAACTTTGTTCAACTTAACCACTTTAGTTGTCCCAAATGGGTTTTAGGTGCACCAATGGACCCCCTAATGGGTTAGGGAAGTTATGGTGGGGTCAAAGAGTCAAGGTGAGTCCTTAAAATCAAACCCTAGGTTAGGTAATTGCAATGTGTTATTTGCAGACCAAGGTGATTTCTACCTTCAAGCCCAAGTTCGCCTGGTCTCCTTGAGCTTCCTAGAGTTTTGTCATGACCTAATCATGACAAAACCACTCCTAGGGGTCTAGTTGTTTGAGGGATGTTACACATTGAAACCAAGATATACACGTGTCCAAACTCAAAGTTACATTCTAGCGGAAGCCTTAATATTAACTTAGAACCTAAATACAAGAAAATCCACTAATACACAATAGGAATGATATCCAAAATACACAAATTCATTTGGCCTTAAGGCCTTATAAACTATTTTCTCATCAAAAGTGTTTTACAAATATCGGTACATAGGTCGACCACACGTGAAAATAGTAAAAACACGTTTCGCTTTGTAAGACCCCTTTTTTTCCTTTTAAACCACCGGGGTCTTATGCCCAGAATTGCCGCTTTGTGGTGGCACCGACACTCGGGAATTGCCAATTCTACAAGCCTTTTTCGATCACAATAGAGAGAGAAGTAAATATAACATGTCCACATAATCATATATGAAAGAAGATCACAGTAAGTCCATCAATATATAGAAAGAAGACAGAGTACTGCAAAAGACCAGTACAGATGAAATAAAAAAAGGATTAAGCCCGGTACATCAGATCCTCACTACATATCACTCGCGGAAGCTATAAGATAGTACTAAACACGCACGGAGCTGGTCACCGGTGCTCCGGAACTACACTGGCCCACCTCTATGCCCACCGTACTCCGCTGGCGCTGGTCCCTGGACTGCTGGTCCCTGTCTCCCATCTAGGGCTCCTGTAATATTGTGGTTCAAAAACCATTAGTCATAAAGACTCAATCCTATCATCCCCTAACCCTACTCCCACGGCTCCTAGGCACCGAGCGGAGAGGAGGAAAGGTAAGATACAATGGTGGAGAATAAGCAAGGCGGGTGACAGCGGAACTAGTCTAGCAGTAAATATATATTGTATAAGCAGCTAAGTATGAAAGGTACATCTAGCAGTTCTGAAATAGTGAGCAGTAAGGTAAACTTGTAGTAAATCAATATATATATGAAAGGACAAGTAGAAATTAAATTTGTAACCTTAACTTATATGAATGTCCATACAAACTTATAAGTTAAGGGGTCATCTGCAAGGCTCCCATTGTATAAAAATTCCCATACCGATTTATACATTGGGGTGTCAGTTGTATGCAAATATGAGTGTAATGATATGGTATGTTATGATTCATGCAAGTGCAACTCACGCACACGACTTTATGAGCACAGACCTTTAGTTCCCCCTGTTCGGACAGCTAGCTTCACTCCCAGGAACCTCCGTAGTGGCAATCAGAGACAGTGGGTTGGGCCTCCCACTCCTAGGTGGGTATCCACACTACCGGGCCAAGCCCTTTCGTACGCCCTAGAAGAACACAACTTAGAGTATCCGCATACTAGTGCTGGCTATCCACTAGACTTTCTTTGGCTAAGTGTCCCACACCGCCGAGTCTACGTACCGACGTCGGTGTGAACGATAGTCAAATACCGAAGACCCACCACCTTATTCTGTATTTAAACCCTCGAGCCCTAGGCTCCCCGGACTGTCCCGTCTGTGCATCTACCTTCAAAAGCTACCGACTGAAAGACAATTAAACCAACCTACTCAACCTCCCTAACTGCCGGGGTGTGTGAATGTGAAACCCTAGTTATACTTGTTGCTCTTTTAGTTTATTATTCCTATGGTTTATGTTAGCCAAGGACTGCCTCCGGAATACCCCGTGAAGGGCTCTTAAAGGGCACTAGGAACTATGATGGTAGCTGAAGCCCATCGTTCCCTTTCGCAAGGCACTTACTTTTATTGGTTATTACCCATTACCCGATCCCTTTTAAATTACTTTGGATCTAACCCTACTGTATTAAGACTCTTCCTCTCCTACCGGGGAGGACGATCTTTCGTCGGTCCCGAGCACCTCTTATGATTAGACAACCTACCAACCTATCCTCATCTTGGATACTGAGGATGCATTCATACACATTTCCAAACCATTATCCGAATATCCAAATCCTGTAAGTTCATCCTGCAGCATAATATGGTTTCAACAATTTTTACTAAACGCAGACCATCCTAAGCTATATGAGGTATACAAAGGGAGGTACTCCAAATTGTGTCCCAAAATTCCTATAAAATTTACTGGAGATCTATCATTTCCTACTTAGTCTAAAATCAAAGATTCATAATTTTCCTAATTTAACCTATATTTAATTATTTTCTTCCAAAACTATAATATGGAGATTTTGAACATGGAGTATACTTTTCAGGTATGTATAAGACTCCACAAAATTATGACAAATACTACACAGCAAATTAAAAGCAAATCCAAATCTCATATAGTTTTTGCATGGTTTAAATTATTATTCCTTAATTTTTGGAATATTTTAGAAATCATAAATTAAAGGAGCAAGTAATGCTTTTATGCTTCCAAAAATTATACAAAAATTCCAGTAGAACAATTTATGCCCTACAAATATCCTGGAAAGTTTCATAATTTTACTGCAATAATTGAGCTCTGAATAAATTATTTACCAAAATTGTCCTTTTTCAATCTTGTAAAAGAAGTACTAAAAATAATGTCCCAAAATTCATAATTAAATTTTCAGAGGTTCATACTAACTTTAAAACTACACTCCCAAAGTTTCACTACTGTTCAGTGAGTTTTAATAACTTTTTCTATCACTACAAGATTTGTGCCCTAAACTAGGGTTAGGGTTTTTGAGGGACTTATTCATTTTAAAATCTATTTAGAGTTTTGCCAGAGGATTCTAGCTACCCTAGAATCGGATTCTAGCTACCCTAGAATCCTCTCCACCAAGTTTCAAATCATATCAAGGTCATTTGACCACCTGCCCTTCACAAACCTCCAAGAACCATTCTTAGGGTTTGGCCTTGGGTCCTAGGGAAAATCTATCCCAATCCACCTCAAACTCCATGAGAGGGTGCTAGAAATCATGCCTAGTCACTGGTCAAAATCTTAGCCTCTGTTGAGCTGATTTGACCACTCAAATCACAAAGTGCACTTTTGACCTAAAAACCCCTTAATAGGGCAAAGCTTAGTTTTGTTCATTTCCAATCTAAAACATCTCCAAATGAGATGAAAAATTATACAAAGCCTTATGATGAACCCAGGGACCAATCACCAAAATTTGGGATGGTTTGGAAGTCATTAGGCCATCTAATTAATTTACCCTAAGATTATTAAATAATTACAAAAATTATGGGAAGATCATATCCAAAAATTCCAATTTTTGGATATGTTGTAGGTATAGCTAAGGGTAACCCCCTGCCAAAATTTCAGGTCATTTGGTCAAGGGATGAAGAGTAAGAACACATTTTAATCTCTGCCTAACTCTAGGTGTAGATCCCACCAAAAGAGGTGCCCTGGTCAACCCAGTTGACCAAATTGACCCAAATTAATTATAAAATAAATTAAACCCATAGGGCTACAAATTATATGTTGACCATTTCCTCATATAAAGACTCTAAGTATTTTTCATTAATTTTCTAAAGTGTATGTTATTTTAGAACAGAAAAATTATTTTTAAAGGAAAGTATTTAAATGATCAGCACAGATCTTGAAGTAAGATCCGACGGATGCTGAATCGCCTTCTTCCTCCAGCCAAAGGCCATGATTGGCCGAACCTGGAACTTATTCCAGGTGTTGCCGCCGGCCATCAAGCCTCCTCCCTGGCCGGCCACCGCCACCACCACCTCCGTTTAGGTGGCGTCCATCGCTGGGCGGCGGCGCGGCCTCCGGAGAGGTGTTTTCCGGCGAACCCGAAAGCTATATTTTTTTGTGGGAAAAACTAGGAAGAGAAGCTCTTCCCGATCGGGCTCAGTTGAGCCTGATTCTCAATCCTAAAGAAGGCTAAGATCTACCCGTAGAGAGAGAGGAGGGGAGGAACTTGTTCGCGGGCTGGAGGCGTGCAGATCGACGGAAAGCCATTTTGGATGGTGGCGCCGCTCGACTTCTGCAACAGCACGGTGGGAGAGCTCAAAATCTTCAGGTAAAGGCTGGGAAACGTTCCTCTTGGGCCACTGATGGTGTTTAAAGGCTCGGTTAAGGAGGGGAGAGGACAAAACTTCAATGGACATTAAAGCCATTGAAAGCTTGGCTCGGCCATGGAGGAGGTGGGGTGAACCTGGCTCAATCTAGCCAAGTAATGGCTGGAAACTCCTCCTCTTCCCTAGAGGAGTTGAATCCAACCATTAAAGAGGAGGGGAAGGGGGGCCACAACATCAAGTGCCATTACTAGCCGTGAAAGCTGGCTCCCGACCATGGTCATGACGGCTCAATCTCATAACCGTCGGCCACGTGGCATTTCCTCAAATTGACTGGTCAAAATTAATTTAAATAAGACTTAATTAGGTCTTAATAGAGAAAACGGCTAATTAACACCTCCTGGCCCACTTCTCGAAACAGCCCGGTTCAACTGAACCAGCAGCCAAGCCAAAATTATCGAAAAAAATTCTAAGTAAAATGGCGTTGAGTGAGCTCAGCTCACTCAACGCAATCTAGCATACGGCGTTGAGTGAGCTTAGCTCACTCAACGCCATCCAGACTACGGCGATGAGTGAGCTCAGCTCACTCAACGCCATCCAGACTACGGCGATGAGTGAGCTCAGCTCACTCAACGCCATCCAGACTACGGCGCTGAGTGAGCTCAGCTCACTCAACTCCATCCAGACTACGACGCTGAGTGAGCTCAGCTCACTCAATGCCATCCATACTACGACATTGAGTGAGCTCAGCTCACTCAACACCATCCAGACTATGGCGTTGAATGAGCTCAGCTCACTTAACGCCATCCAGACTACGGCGTTGAGTGAGCTCAGCTCTCTCAATGCCATCCATACTATGGCGTTGAGTGAGCTGAGCTCACTCAACGCCATCTAGTCTACACAGGATGGCTTTGAGTGCAGTCAGTGCACTCAACGTCGTTCAGCTTATGGCGTTGAGTGCACTCGACGCACTCAAAGCCATCCAGCCTAAAAGATGGTGTTGAGTGCAGTCATTGCACTCAATGCCATTCTACTTATGGCGTTGAGTGCACTCGAAGCACTCAATGCTAGCCAGCCTTTGGCATTGAGTGCACTCGATGCACTCAACGCCCAAGCCCAAATCCTATTTTTGGTAAATTTCTGACCTACTATTTGTAGACCAAGGTGATTTTCACCTTGAGCCCGGGTCACTTGGCCTCCTTAGGCTTCCTAGGGTTTTCCATGACTCGGTCATGGCAAAACGTCTCCTAGGGGTCTGGTCGGAAATGGGATGTTACACGCTTGGCCTTCAGGGGTCGGCATAGCTAAGAGGGACTTCAGTTTGCTGCTTCCCGCTCTGCTCTCCAGCACCTATATATAAACAATCGACCAAGAAGTGGTAAAACAAGGTAACGGTCAGCATTAGCTGAACAAATTATAATGACCCCACCCCTCACTCAGGGTAGCGGTGCTCCGTCCTTGCAGGTATATAACATGCATACATAATGGCATCAGAACGTGTAATTTAAGCATCATTCACCACAAAATGTTAGCCCATATGACCACGTGCCCCGTGCACTCAGGGCACATTATCGGTGCGCTGAGAATCAGGCCCCACAACCGTATTCAATTACGGTCCATATTTGAGCATTCTCTTTCAGTGTGTTAAGATTCAAGCCCAACCTATTTGAGCATTTCTACTCTTTCCGACATGAAGCCTAAGACTCTCCCATATGCTATGACAAAGTCAAAGGCGCTCTATTACCTTAAGATACAATCTAGTGACTCACTTCAAGTCGATCGCCATAAGATGTGTAGCATCCCATTTTCTTCTAGACCCCTTAACTTAGATTTGGGTAGAACACGCGGTGTGTGAAAAAGGAATTGGCTAGGTTTGACCGAAGGAGTTAGGGTGGGTTCGCATAGGGCCCACTATAGGGTTCAAGTAAACTTTAAATTAGAAAAATTATTCTGGATCAATAGGCATCGAGTGTTTTGAGTGAACTCGATGCCATTCGACAAAGCATTGAGTGCGTTGAGTGGACTCAACGTCATGCTCTTTAACTTAGAAAAATTATTCAGGATCAAAAAGCATCGAGAGAACTCGACACCATTCGATGAAGCGTCGAGTGCGTTGAGAGAACTCGACGACATTCGACAAAGTGTCAAGTGCATTGAGTGGACTTAACGTCATGCTCTTTAACTTAGAAAAATTGTTATGGATCAATAGGCGTTGAGTGAACTCGACGCCATTCGATAAAGCGTCGAGTGTGTTTAGTGGACTCAATGCCATGCTCTTTAACTTAGAAAAATTGTTCTAGATCAATAGGTATCGAGTGAACTCGATGCCATTCGACAAAGCATCGAGTGTGTTGAGTGGACTCAACGCCATGCTCTTTAACTTAGAAAAATTGTTCTGGATCAATAGGCGTTGAGTGAACACGATGCCATTCGAATAAGCTTCGAGTGTGTTGAGTGAATTCGATGCTATTCGACGAAGCAGTGAGTGCATTGAGTGAACTCGACGCCATTTGAAGAAGCGTCGAGTAACACTCAATGCTTTTGGACTTAGAGTATTTTTTCGGTTTGAGCTGTGTTTGCTGGTTTATATGTACGGCCTGAACCAGGTTTTTCGGGATAAGCTCTGATGGATAATTTAAACTCAATCTCTTCAACAAGAAATATTTAATACATTGATCTTCTCAAGAAGACCTATTTAAAGTAATGATTGGTGGTCAAATACTAGGGTGACACATGGCAAGCAACTTAAACTCTAGATGTTCTTATAAAAGGGAAGAAACAAAATACCCGAGTTGTCACTCCCCTTTCTTACCAAGCTTGTTGTCACCATCATTGAGCCAGAGGAGTGGGAAATGACTCCTAGAGTTAAGCTTTTGTTGGAGAAATAAGGGATCGAGCTAGTTCACCGGAGTAGTCATCAGCCATGGCTCACCTCTACCGTACCCGCCGCCAAGCTTGCATCCAGGTCCGTTTCTCCTCCCCTCCCTCGATGCTAGTCTTATAGATCCACTAGGAGAGATATCCCTCTTAAATGAGCCCGATTCCATGAGATATATAGGGAATATTCTTAGCTTTTATTCTTGCTCGGGTTTGCCTGATGAGCCGCCTCCGGCGGCCATGTCATCGGGAAACACTAGCCACCACCTCAACGGAGGTGGTGGCGATAATCGTCGGTGGTGGCAGCGGCCAAGGTGGTCGGAAATAAGGTTTGAAGTTACTACAGGCGGGTTAGATCTCAGTCGTTTGCTATCGGGGAAGATAATATGATGTCGTCGAATTAATTCCTATTAAACTATAGTGTATGATTATTAATGGTTATATTTCTATCACATTTATACAATATTCTTTCATATTAATTTTAGGCCTGGTAGAGCCATATTTAGAGAAAGTCATCAACATGAAAAATGTAGCCCTAGGGCTTACCTTTAATTTGGCACCCTAAATATTTTATATGGAGCATTGTGGACCCTTGTAAGGTCATTCTCCTAGGACTGCTCCTATACTAGGGCAGAACTTCAAATGGATTCCTAGGCTAAACTTTAAGTCCACATGCAGTAAAATTTAGGTCAAGCATGTGTGTATACCATACATAGACTCTGTCCAAAAATACGAATTTTTGGAGAAAGTGTTCTATAGGTTTAGTAAAAATTTGATTTGTTAAATAAATGTGATATATAGAGTTTTACAACTCCAAATACCCCCAAAGTTGGGTAGCATAGCTCTAAGGTCATCATATGGCCTTGGTAAAAATTTTGAGACATTTGGATCTCTGCATGTTAAAGGATCCGACAAATATGGAGAAGGTAGATTTGTCAATAGTGTGCAAATAGTAAAAATGGTGTAAAATAGGAATTTAGTCCATTTTGCCCAATGCATGTCCATGAAATTTTGGACAGAGGCTTATGGAGGTAAAGTACTCCTTTCATGCAAAATTTGGGATTTTAGGGGTTTGAGAGGCCAGTAGGTTGTTTTATTTTGCGGTCTGAAGGACAATCCTCGATAACGTACACCCGACCAAAAAGATTGGTGGGGATAGCCAGCAAATTAGTACGCAGAGACTCTAGAGTGCACCTCGGATGTATACATATGCATATGAAGGGTCTAGGCCTGATAGTGTATACCTGCCTAGGAAGTGGAGATGCCTGCTCCACTGCTGTTGTAGCCACAACGGTGGTACCAGAGAGTTCAGCTAACTCCAAAAAGTGGGAAATAAAGGTCTGTGGTCACAGATTCGTGTGTGTGAGTTGCACTTGTATGAATCATAACCCGCATATCTCATCATATCATATCATACATACATACTTAGGGAATACGCACTGCGGATCCTTATCATATAAATTACTATGGGTTCTTTTATATGATAAGTTATATTTATGAAACTTTAACTTATAAGTTTATATGGGCATTCATATAAGTTAACGTACTCCTGTGATGTTAGTGTAGCGGTAGATAGTTTACTTTCTGCTCAGTTTCTTTACTTTACTTACAACACTTTCTTTTAGTTCTACTTTACCTAATGCACTTCTTTTCATTACTACTTTACTTACTTTACTTGTGTTATAAAAACTGTTAGTATAATGATATAATTGTTAGAAACATGACCATGATAGAATATTCGCACCATCATCGACTTATATTTTGTACTACTTTGTTGTCCTCTGCTTTCGTCCTCCCGCTCGGTGCCTAGGAGTCGCGGGGGTGAGGTGAGGACAAAATTGCTTAGTCTTTATGACTAATGGTCGGTTATGACTGTATCATTTTAGGAGCTCGAGGATATGCAACACCAGTACGACCAGAAGGATGAGGTGGCAGGACCTGAGGAGCGAATACCACGTACTACTACCGCAACCCAGCGTCAGGTGATGATGAGTGTTTCAGTTCCGCTTCCGCATAGGGTTGTTGTGGGAGAGAGATTTTATTCCATTTTGGCATGTACCAGGCATAATCCCTAACTCTCTTTTCTGTACTCATTGTAGACTAACATACTTTTCATCTCTATATATTATGATGTTATTGTTGTGACTTGTGGACTTGCAAGTTTTCATTTACTGATATAATTGTACTTCTTTTCTCGATTGGCCAACAAGTTAAATGATCGTACTAGCCGGCAGGATCGGCGTCGTGCAGTGTCGACTAGCTAGTGTGCTAGTGTCACCGTAAGACGACAGTTTTGGGCATAAGACCGGGTACCCTCCTTAGTAAGGGGGAGGGGTTCTTATAGGATGGGTACAGTTCAGCCACAACCCATTTCTCAAGTCGTCAAGCTCACAAGCCATGATGCGGGTCGACCTCCCCTTGCTCGTTCATACATGCCTAACCACGTTATGTTCCAAGGCTGGCACTCATGACCACCAAAGCTTGGCACTTTAAGCTCATAGCTCAATATATTTTCCCCTAGTCTCTAAGAGACATGCCTCACAAATATAACTCTTTGGGAGCTACCGTTAGCAGAACCACTATCATCGTGCGGTAAGGGACTGAACACCATTTCTTCCCCAAATCTTGGGTGTTTTCCTGGAGACCAAATCTAGTACTTCTCTCCAATAACCTACACACCCCATGACTCTACAAACTGCATGTTTAACCACAGAGACTTCTCTAGCACGCAAATTAACAAGATAACCAACACCAATCAAGACCAACCTTTCTGGATAGGTGTAACACCCCTATCCGTCACATAACATATAACAGTAGGTCCGGCCGGGGCCCGACGCCATATACCACAGACAGACCGGTGTGTTACTCATTGAAACCAATCAACTATTCACAACGTCTTACACAGAGCATCTAGCGGAAGAAATTTATTAAGTTACAAAGAATAAAGAACCCAGCCAAGCATGAATGTCCACTACTCAAACCAACAGGAATGTACAATACACAAAAACCGGCCTTATGGCCTTACAATAGTTTTCTCAAATATAAGTATCTTCCAAACTTCGGCACGCAGGACGGTAATACATGAGAATACAAGAAAACACTCAGAATTAGGCCTTCGAGGGCCAGCTCAGCAACTTGGGCTTTAGCCCGCTATTTACCGCTCGGCTCCGCAGTACCTGCAAGCAATAATCCACCGCATAGAGGCAAACAAAAGCAATAGTCAGCCATGCTGACCAAATTATAACAACCCCGCCCCCAACACGGGGCAGCGATGTTATTTCCCTGCACTTTGTTAGCATAACCAAGCAGTATTGTGTAAACACACTTCATCACCGGCGTAGGCACGCACGACCACACACCCCGTGCACTCAGGGCACATTCACGGCGATCCGGCCAACGTCACGTCAATTTAAGCCATAGACGTTTCCATCTCACCACCGCCCCTTGGACGACCAACCTTATGAGCATTTTGTCTTCCTGGCATGGGCCACGTCAATTTAAGCCATAGACCACCAAAGACCCCCATCTATGCCAACGGTTCCGCCGAACGACAAAGAGCAGGTACAGTTCCGCCTGACCCGTGCTTATATCGCAATGTCAATTTAAGACATATGCGCGGGTGAAGACTCCCTGAGTCCTGTTTCCATCACACATTTCACATAACCTGGTTATGTTCAAGTTGGCTCCTCGGACACCATGTTGGAAAAACCACGCATTTTCCCAGTTTTCCGGGTGCACCTTGGAGTTAGTCCCCAAGGCTCTCTGTTGCAATCTACCTCGTAGAAAACCCAAAAAAACAGACATTCGCACGGAGTCTTCTCCGACCATTTATGCAATACAACATCACCGATCCAGACCAACTTGTCCGGTTAGGCTTCACACATCATGCCTATGTCCGTTCTCGTATGCGGACTCTACACGAGGGGGGCTTTACATATCTACCCCAAGGAACGCCACAAACTAACTGCACACTCGTGAGAGAGGGCTTCCTATGCAAAGGAAAAGAGGACTTCACATGTCCTAGGATGAGAATCGTTACCCTAACGTTTTTCCTTGGCGCCATGGAAATCTATGCGGATGAAAAGCACTGCAATCTCCTTGCCTCCGTAGATCCGAAGTAGCCTGGAGATTTGGAGCTCTGAAACTCCGTCGGTGACCGGATCTAACCCTCCTTCTTCCTCCTTGCTCTCTCCTCTCTCTAGATCTTAGAAAGAGAGTGAACCCAAGCAAATGAGGTTTTCTAAACCAAAAACTCGGGTATATCCCCAAGGAAACAACCCCAAGCCATCGGATCTCAAAACAAGGAAACGAACGGCTGTGATTTAGCCCGAAGATCCAAAACTTGGGCCGAACATGGGTTGCGACACGGCCGTGTCCTAGGCCGTGTCACCCATTCGCCGTCAAAACCTTCGCCGCCCATAAATAACACGGCACTCGACACGCCCATGTCTGGCTTGATATGCCCGTGTAACCCAGTACACGCCCGTGTAGCTGGGCGTGTTCCTCCAACGACACAGGTCCAAAACAACTAGAGCACGACATGGCCATGTGACATGCCCGTGTTACATGCCGTGTGCTAGACATGCCCTGAGAAACGCCCGTGTTCCAGGCCGATTCCCAGGCCGTGTAGCTGCCTTAGCACAAATTGCCAAATGACCCGAGCAGAACACGGGCATTCGACACGCCCGTGTCGCATTTGACATGCCCGTGTTGGACCCGAACACGCCTGGGCTTAGGCCGTGCGCCCTCACTCAACGATCGTTGAGTAGAAAGCTTTGAGTGAATGACACGCCCTGGGATACGCCCGTATCCCAGGCCGTGTTCACCCCCCAACGACCGTTGACCCCAAAAATCATCGACCACGCGACCAATGCCGAACCCGAGTACGACACGCCCTAGCACATGCCCGTATCCCAGGCCGTGTCACCTTTACCAAATCCCTGATTTGGCTCAAAATACCACCTGTCACCCTTTTGAGTTTTAGGGCGTTACAACTCTCTCTCTCTTTAAAGAATTTCGTCCACGAAATTACCAAAGGAAAAGAAAATAGAAAATCAAAAGCGGTACCTGAGCAGAATAACTCTGGGTACTCCTCCTGCTTGGTTTGCTCCCGTTCCCAAGAGAGCTCCTCCCCACCGCAATTGTCCCACCGGACCTTGACCATCCTAATCTCCTTTTTACGGAGTCGCTTAACTTCAAATTCTTCAATACGAACGGGCTTGACCCTAGTCGTCAACCCTTCGTCCACCGGCACTTGATCAACTGCGATCACCTGCAAAGGCTCTTGCACCGCCTTCCGCAATACTTAAATATGGAATACATCGTGTAGACCACTCAACTCTACTGATAGCCTCAAACGATAATCCGCTTCGCTGATCCGCTCAAGAATCTCAAATGGTCCAAGGTACCTCGGGCTCAGCTTATTCAAGCGTCGTACCCGTGAAACACCCTTGAACGGCTTTATCTTCAAGTACACCCAATCGCCAACCTCAAACTCCACGTTCTAATGCTTGACATTGTTGTACTTATCTTGTCTATCCTAAGCGATCAGCAAACACTCTCGAATGATCCGCACCAAATAAGTAGTGCTTTCCACCTTTTGCTTTTTGTACAACCTTGCCTCACCCATTTCTAGACACGACAACGACGTGCGACACTTTCTACCATATAGGGCCTCGAAGGGCATCATTTGAATACTCGCCTGGTAGCTATTGTTGTACGCCAACTCCACCAAATACATGTGGTCTTCCCAATTCTTTATGAAGTCTAGAACACACATGCGAAGCATGTCCTCCATTGTTCTGTTGACCCACTCGGTCTGCCCATCCGTCTGCGGATGGAAGGCTGTGCAGAACTTCAACTTAGTACCCAACATTTGCTGCACCAACCCCCAATCATTGGATGTAAAATGCCCATCTCGATCACTCACGATGCTGCGGGGCACACCGTGCAGTCTGACTATATTATCCATGTACAACTTCTCCAGTCTCTCCACTGAATCATCCTTCCTATGCGGAATGAAATGCGACACTTTTGTTAACCGGTCTACGATCACACAGATGGCGTCATTTCCCTTCTGCGACCTTGGCAAGCCATGCACAAAGTTCATTGAAATGTCGTCGAACTTCCACTCCGGAATAGGCAAGGATTTCAAGAAACCCCTTGCTTTTGGCGCTCCGCCTTTACTAAGGCCCAAGTTTGACATTTAGCCACAAACAGTGCCACATCCTTCTTGATCCCTGACCACAAGAATAACTTCTTTAGATCCTGGTACATCTTCATGCTCCCTGAGTGGATTGAGTACTTGGTATGATGAGCCTCGTACATCAACTCCGCCCGAATATTTCCCCCGATTGGGATGCACAAACGATCGTCCTTCCTTAGTAGCCCATCTTCAACTGAAAACTGGGAATTTGACCCATCCAATGCTGCATCCATAAGTTCTTTCATGCTATCATCCAACTCCATAGACTGCCGAATCCGATCAGCTAGGTCATACTGAACTTTCGTCCAGTTAATTAATGCTTCGGCGCTAGTCTGCCTGTCAACACAACAGATCTCTAACGCCTCCAACTCGCGAATTAGCCTCTCATCATGAACCAACAACCAGTTGTCTTGGGCGGGAGCCCTGCAACTTAGCGCATCCGCAACTGCATTGCCTTTCCCGGGTACATAATGAATCTTGAACGTATAGTCCCCCAGGAACTTTATCCATCTCCACTGCCTTATGTTCAGATCCTTCTGATCCAACAGGTACTTATGGCTCTTATGGTCGGTATAAATATCAACCTTTACACTGTACAAATAATATCTCCATAACTTAAGCGCTAAAATAACGGCCGCCAACTCCAAGTCGTGGACCAGATAATTCCTTTCGTGCACTTTCAGCTGACGTGATCCATACGCTATCACCCTTCTATGCTGCAGCAGCACGCAACCCAAACCACTACCTGAGGCATCACTATAGATCTCGAAGCCCTCGGTCCCACTCGGCGAACTTAGCATTGGCGTCGTGGTCAACCGACTCTTCAAATCCTCAAACGCTTGCACACACTCCTGCATCCATAAAAACTTCTGATCTTTCCTTGTCAACTTCATGAGAGGTAGCGCTATCTGCGAGAAGTTCTCTACGAAGCGCCTGTAATAGCCAGCAAGCCCAAGAAAACTCCGGACTTCCGCTACCGAAGACAACGCAGGCCACTCTTGTATCACAACAATCTTCGCCGGATCTACCGCTATCCCTTCTTCACTGACAATATGCCCAAGGAACGCCACTAAGGATAACCAAAACTCGCACTTGGAGAACTTTGCGTATAGTTCGTTCCTCCTAAGCGTCTCCAACACCAGATACAGATACTTGAAGTTATCTTCCTCGCACTATGAGTACACCAATATGTCGTCAATGAAGACAATCACAAAATGGTCTAGGTACTCTCTGAACGTCCTGTTTATCAGATCCATGAACACCGATGGCGCATTAGTCAGCCCAAACGACATGACCGTGAAATCGAAATGCCCATACCTTGTGCTGAACGCTGTCTTCGGGATATCACTCTGCCTTATCCTTAGCTGATAATAACCAGACTTCAGATCCAACTTTGAATATACCGATGACCCGACTAACTGATCAAAAAGATCATCAATCCTTGGGATCGGGTATTTGTTCTTTTCCGTTAGCTTGTTCAACTCTCTGTAGTCGATACACATCCGCAAGCTCCCGTCCTTCTTTTTAACAAAGAGGACCGGTGCGCTCCAAGGCGACGTGCTTTGACGCACATACCCTTGCTCCATCAACTCTTCTAGTTGAACCTTTAACTCCGCCATATCCTTAGGCGCCAACCTATAAGGAGAACGTGACACAGGTTTGGCACCTGACACTAGCTCGATCGTGAAATCGATCTCTCGCTGCGGTGGGGCTCCGAGAAGATCATTCGGGAACACGTCGGGGTACTCACATACCACTAGGATACCATCCATAGTTGTCTTAGGCTTTACATCCTCCACTAACGTGAAGAACAGCTCTGCTCCAGCACGAACTGCCTTCACTACCTGAAGAGCAGACATCAGCGTCTTGCTCGACCCCTTCAATCCCGCAAATGTTGTTTCTTGCCCAACACCCAGCTTGACCTCTTTACGGATGCAATCTATAAAAGCCTTCTGCTCCAAAAGCAAGTCCATACCGAAGATGACGTCGAACTCTACTAGCGGCAACAATGATGCTAGCAACTCGAACTCTTGGCTTCCAATATGAACCCTTATGGCACATACTCTGTCCGCGCGCATCGAATACCCATTCGGCAGCAGCACATCCAATTTGTCCTTCGCCATCGAAGAAGGGACTCCGATGCGCGTTATGAAACTTTCAGACAAAAAGGAGTGTGAAGCTCCCGTATCGAATTGTGCTCGTGCCGGACTGTCTCCAATCAGAACAAAGCCTATACAAACAGTATTAAGCTAATAGGCACCAGGTAATAGTATTTAAAGCTAACTTGCTATAAATTAAACCGTACTTGTCACCACGTCTGCTTGTTTGATGGCCTCCTACTGGACCAAATTATCGACTCTCGGTTGAGTCGGAGCATAGTGGGACGCGGTTGACTCCACTGCCTTGCCCTTTTCTTCATAAGTGGCTCCTTGCTTCCTCTCGGACTTCGGGCATCCGCTCCAACAATCACGGGAAAAATGCCCAGTCTTTCCACAAGTAAAACAAGCGACCGGGGTTCGGTTGCTAGTTGCCCCCGAGGCACCTGAAGAAGGGGCTGGACCCGACGCCCTAGCCTTCTTGTAGAACCTGTGATATCCAGACTTCGAAGTTGTCGGCACTTTGAACTCTGATTTCCTGCCACTGGAGTCCTTCTTCGCCTGAACATTCTTCATGTCCTTTTCCAAAGACTGGGCCGTATTGATCAAGTTTAGGAAACCCTGCGCCATAGGCCCCGAAAGTAACAATCTCAAGTCATCTCTCAAGCCTTTATAGAATCGGTTCGTCTTGCACTCCTCATCAGCAAAGGTAGCGCTTGCGTATCGTCCTAAACGAGTAAACTCGTGGAGATACTCGTCCACAGTACTGTCTCCTTGAACCAACTTCTGGAATTCATTCTCCAAAGCAATCATCTGAGCTGAGGGGAGGTATCGAGCCAAGAACAACCTTGAAAACTCCTCCATTGAGACATCAGCCAACTTCCTACCCCTCAGATGGTGTAGCTCCAAGCCTTCCCACCATAGCCTTGCATCCCCGTCCAGCAAGAACTTCGAAATCGCAGTCTTCTGCCACTCTTTAATCTCAATAGCTGTCAGCACTCTATTAACTCTAGAGAGCCAATCCTATGCTTGAGTTAGGGTTCCCGTCCCCAAGAACTCAGGAGGATTGAAGCCCATCACGTGCTTCAGCTGCTTCTCTGTTTCTCTCCTCGTCAACACCGGCTCCAGGACCACCTGTTCCACCCTCCTTGGCTCTGCCGCTTGGAGAGATACTTGCTCCACAGTAGGAGCAGGCTCCGCATTGATTGTCGTAAACACAGCCTCCGCTACCAATCGAATGGTCTCGGCTGAAGGAGGTGTTGCAGGCACATCATTTGGTGCGCTGCTCGCCTCAGAAACTGGCTGTTCCGACGACCCAGCACCACTCCTGGTCACCTATAATCGTGCAAAACACCAATAAGCGACAAAACAACATTACAAAAAGCAATTAAAGGAACACGCAGGTTCCTCAAACATGTGTATTTTCATTCCTAAGAGGACATTCATGGGTTCTTTTCATGTTATAACGATGACGCACACACTTGTGCTCACCACCCCTTAAAGTGAATTCGTCCACGAATTCATTTAAGCTTGACTGAAACCAGTAGTCTGATACCAAATTATAATACCCCTATCCATCACATAGCATATAGCAGTAGGTCCGGCCGGGGCCTGACTCCATATACCACGGACATACCGGTGGGTTACTTATTGAAATCAATCAACCATTCAAAACGTCCTACACAGAGCATCTAGCAAAAGCAATTTATTAAGTTGCAAAGAATAAAGAACCCAGCTAAGCATGAATGTCCACTACTCAAACCAACAGGAATGTACAATACACAAGAACTGGCCTTATGGCCTTACAATTGTTTTCTCAAATATAAGTGTCTTCCAAACTTCGGCACGCAGGCCGGTCATACATGAGAATACAAGAAAACACTCAGAATTAGTCCTTCGAGGGCCAGCTTAGCAACTTGGGCTTTTGCTCGCTATTTACCACTCGGCTCTGCAGTACCTGCAAGCAATAATCCACCGCATGGTGGCAAACAAAAGCAACAGTCAGCCATGCTGTCCAAATTATAACGACCCCGCCTCCAACTCGGGGCAGCGATGCTCTTTCCCTGCACTTTGTTAGCATAACCAAGCAGTATAGTGTAAACACACTTCATCACCGGCGTAGGCACGCACGACCACACAGCCCGTGCACTCAGGGCACATTCACGGCGATCCGGCCAACGTCACGTCAATTTAAGCCATAGACGTTTCCATCTCACCACCGCCCCTTGGACGGCCAACCTTATGAGCATTTTGTCTTCCTGGAATGGGTCACGTCAATTTAAGCCATAGACCGCCAAACACCCTCATCTATGCCAACAGTTCCGCCGAATGACAAAGAGCAGGTACGGTTCCGCCTGACCCGTGCTCATATCGCAATGTCAATTTAAGACATATGCGCGGGTCAAGACTCCCCGAGTCCTGTTTCCATCACACAGTTCACATAACCAGGTTATGCTCAAGTTGGCTCCCCGGCCACCATGTTGGCAAAACCACGTGTTTGCCCAGTTTTCCGGGTGCACCTTGGAGTTAGTCCCCAAGGCTCCCTATTGCAATCTGCCTCGTAGAAAACCCAAAAAAACAAACATTCGAACGGAGTCTTCTCCGGCCATTTATGCAATGCAACATCACCGATCCAGACAAACTTGTCTGGGTACGCTTCACACATCATGCCTATGTCCGTTCTTGTATGCGGACTCTACACATGGGAGACTTTACATATCTACCCTAAGGAACGCCATAAAATCACCACACACTCGCGAGAGAGGGCTTCCTATGCAAAGGAAAAGAGGACTTCACATGTCCTAGGATGAGAATCGTTACCCTAGCATTTTTCCTTAGCGCCATGGAAATCTATGCAGATGAAAAGCATCACAATCTCCTTGTCTCCGTAGATCCAAAGTCGGCTCGCGATTTGGAGCTCCGAAACTCCGTCGGTGACTCGATCTAGCCCTCCTTCTTCCTTCTTGCTCTCTCCTCTCTCTAGATCTTAGAAAGTGATTGAACCCAAGCAAATGAGGTTTTCAAAACCCTAAACTCGGGTATATCCCTGAGGAAACAACCCCCAACCGTTGGATCTCAAAACAAGGAAACGAACGGCTGTGATTTAGCCGGAAGATCCAAAACCTGGGCCGAACACGGGTTGGGACACGCCCGTGTCACCCATTCACCATCAAAATAGTCGCGACCCAAAAAGAATACGGCACTCGACATGCCCGTGTCAGGCTTGACACGCCCGTATCACCCAATACACGTTCGTGTAGCTTTGCGTGTTCCATCAACGACACAGGTTCAAAAAAACCAGAGCACGACACGGCCATGTGACACGCCTGTATCACATGTCGTGTGCTAGACATGCCCTAGGACACGCCTGTGTCCCAGGCCGTATAACTGCCTTAGTACAAATTGCCAAATGACCCGAGAAGGACACGGGCATTCGACACGACCTTGTCGCATTTGACACGCCCGTGTCGGACCCGAACATGCCTGTGCTCAGGTCGTGTGCCCTCACTCAACGATCGTTGTGTGGAAAGCTTTGAGTGACTGACACGCCCTGGGACATGCCTGTGTTCCAGGCCGTGTTCACCCCCCGACGACCGTTGACCCCAAAAATCGTCGACCATGCGACCAACGCTGAACCCGAGTACGACATGCCCTGGGAAACGCCTGTGTCCCTGGCCGTGTCACCTCTACCAAATCCCAGATTTGACTCAAAATGCCACTGATCACCCTTTTTAGTTTCAGGGCATTACAATAGGGTTCTCACAATATGCATATTCTGTACTTCTATTTCGGATTCTATATGCAAGTTTATTACCAAGGACAACATTGATCAACCCGTTGGAAACTCCGTGTTCTCCACCAATTTGTGGGGGTTTCCATGCATATGCCAAAATAAGGACTTCACATGTCCAAGAAGTGTTGGGTCCATTGATTCCAATGGCTCAGATTTGATGATGTCAAACAGTTCAATGTGATAACTATAGTTGTATTTGATGTATGTTTAAGTTCATGCATACAGGTTGGTCTTTGCCACAATGATTGGGCATATAGTTCAAGAGATAATGATAGGTGGACTCAAGGTAAGGATATAAATTCAAAAAAATGCCTAAGTCCAGACACATTGAGTGAGGCAAGCTCGCCCAATGCCATACAGCTAATACTGTTGAGAGAAGGCGAGCAGTCAACGCTTATTATATTACAACGACAGAAATATGGCTAAGTCCAAAGGCGTTGAGTGAACCTAACTCACTCAACGCCATATGACTAGAATTGTTGAGTCAAGGTTATCTAGTCAAATCCTAAGCATTGGAAGCCAGAAAATTGACTAACTCCAGAAGCGTTGAGTGAAGCTTCATCACTCAACGTCATATTAAGTCTGTCAACGCCAATGTATAAGGAGACAAAAAAGTCGACTAAGTACAGAAGCATTGAGTTATTCTCACTCACTCAATGCCAAGTTAAAATACTTTGAGTCTAGTCATTCTGTGAAGAAACCAGAATTTGGCTAAGTCCAGAATCGTTGGGTGAGGCGAGATCACTCAACGCTCTCAATGCTTTTTAGCAGAAAGGAAATCAGAAGAATATGTCTAAGGCAAATAGAATTGAGTGAGGCATATACACTCAACGCTCTCAATTCCATCAGGCAGATAGATGAAGAATGGGCTAACGGGAAATAGCTTTGAGTGAGGTCAATACACTCATTGCCTAGCAGAGCTGGAAAAATTTTCTAAGTCCAGAATCATCGAACTCGGCTTATCCACTATTCGTCGAGCTAAGCTTTGATTTCGTCAAACGGAGTTCAGAATTCATCAAACTCAGCTTTCATCTGTAAGTAGAACTCAGCCTTCAGAACCATCGAACTCAGCTTATCCACTATTCGTCGAGCTAAGCTTTGCTTTCGTTGAACGGAGTTCAGAATTCATCGAACTCAGCTTTCATCTCTTTCACTATTTCATCGAGCTGAGCTCAAGTTTTGTCAAACTAAGCTCGGAGTTCGTCGAACGCAGAACTTCTCGAAAGGTAGTTGATTTTGGCTAAGTCCAGAATGATGCTGACGTCAGTAAAGTCAACAAATTTCAGATTCGTTGAAAATCGACATTTACGTCGCTGTCAGTCTATAGTGAATCTCAATTTGATTAAGCCGAGGTGTTAACTACTGTTAAATCTGGGACACGTGTCGATCATCTCACGAATTGACGGAGTTATAAATAGCAGCTTGGATCGAGATCAAATAGCTTTCTGATAAAAGAATTAATTCATTCTGAAAAACAAAAAGCGGAGTACGTCATCTTCTTCCGCCATTGTTACAGAGCCAAGATATTCAAATTAAAAATCTGAAGGGGTTCTGAGTTTGCTGAGGCATTCAACATCTGCTACAACAAGTTCAGAGTATTTCTCTGAGGAAGACGATTCAGTCTACGCGAGCCCTAGCTGAAAGTATCTTCATGATCCAAGCCATGCCAAATCTGAAGATCATTCGCTAGATATTTTAAGAAGAAGTAGAGAGGGTTGATATCTGCTCAGTCCAGATCAGGATAGATTCCTAAAGAAGAAGAAGCAGAGGATTCTGCTAGTCACTTCCAGAACAAGCCGGTCTTTAATTCAAGATTGCTTTCTCATCTTGTTGCTGTGAAGACAAATATAGGGATGACATCTGCTTAGTCCAGGTAGACAGACACAGAGAATTTTTTCTGGTGTCTGTAATTCATTTCTTTGATATTCTGTGTAGGATTCATATTGAATCTGAGTGGTAAGGCTAAGTGCCTGAGCTGTAAGCCTGTGTTATAAAGGCTGAGGTAGGGTAAGGGTTGCCTGAGTTGTAGGAGTATGGATCACTCAAAGGTAGGGCAGGATTGCCTAAGGTGTAGGAGTGTGGATTCACTCTAAGGTAGAGTTTTTGGGAAGAACTTGGGCTGTAGGATCTTGGAGATCTGAGTGGTAAGACTTGTATAGTCTGAGTTGTAGGAGCCAGTTGGGCTCTGAGCTGTAAGATCCGAGGATCTAAGAAAAAATAAGAAGGTGTTTGGCAAAATCTAGTCTATTGCTAGATAGGCGAAGGGGGAAATTGGATGTACCCATCAATTGGGGAACCACTATAATTTTGTGAGTACTGTGCTGTGATTGCTGTGTTGTGATTGTGTTATAATTGCCTAATAGCTTTCTTTCCTTATCTGACAGAGATAGTAATAAAGATAGAGAATCATATTTCATTAACTTTAAGTAGCTTAGAATTAAATTGGACCTACTCACCCCCCCCTCCCTCTTGGTGTTTAGTTGATCTTGAAATCAAGACTTTCAAGTGGTATCAGAGGGAGGTTGCTCAAGAAAGGACTTAAAAGTCTGAGTTGATCTCCAGGGCAGCCGTTAGAAGGTCAAGATGGGTTCAGGAGAGAATCACAAAGAGCTTGGATCCATGAAACTTCCTCTATGTAGGAAGAAGACTTTTGGCATCTTGAAGGAAAGGGTCAGATTGTTCATGGAGGCATCTAATCCTAGGATTTATATAACAGTACAAGAAGGACCCGTCATCCTAATGAAGACATCTGTCCTTGATGCAAATCTGAAGACTCCAAAGATGTACACCGCGATGACTAAAGATGAAATCATCTTAGCTACACTGGATAAGAGGGCACAAAACATTATAGTTATTGTCATAGATGACTTAACCTTCCAAAACCTTGTCCACTTCAAGACATCTAAGGAGATGTGGGACACACTAATTGTCTTCATGGAGTGAACATAAGAAGTGAGGGACGACAGGAAGTCCATGCTCAATCAAGAGTATGAAAGCTTCAGGCAAAATAAGACAGATGGGATAGCTGAGTGCTTTGAAAAGTTCTTCAGGATTGTGAATGAGCTGAGAACATACGACAGAGTTTTTAACACATATGAATTAAATGATAAATTTCTCAAGTCTTTGACTAAAGACTGGGACACAAAAATCTGTGCCATCAGAGAAGTGGCCAAACTTGTAGACACTCCCCCACCAACCCTGTTTGGAAAGTTGTTGTCCTATGAAATGCAGCTGACTGCCAGAAAGGAGGAGGAGAAAATCAACAACTATGCAGTCAAGGATAATTCAGTGGCCTTCAAAGCTAAAGCCACAAGAAAGAGCAGGAGAAAGACTCCTTATCCACCAAGGAGAGATATTGAATCTGATTCAGAAAGCTTAGAAACCAGCACATTAGAATGCCACATATCTGATGAAGACTTTGCTGCCTTCTCCAAAAAATTTCAGAAATTCATGAAGAAGAAGCACTGTGAAAGTTAGGATAAGATCTAGCTTACTCTAGAGGGGGGGGGGGTGAATAGAGTATATTAAAATAATTTACAATTTAAAACTGTAAAGCAGTGGAAGACTTGATTTACTTATATGTGTAATGCGCTAGTAGAAAAGTAAACACTAAAGTAGTAAGAAAACAAAAACACACAGCACACAGCAAAGCAAAAAGCACAGCAAACCAGATGACACAAAGAGATATAGTGGTTCCCCAACAACCTGGGTACATCTACTCTTCTACCACCCTAGGTAGGAATCCACTGCAGGAATAGTTGATTAGGTGTCCTGGGCACCAATGAGCTTTTGATAAGGTGCTCAAAAACCAAACCTAGATTTTTTGATAAGGTGTCTTGCCACCACTGAGTTTTGACAAGGTCTCAGAAACCAGCCACAAAACTTTTGAAGGGAGTTTTGAGAAACCCTTTTACAGGAGAGAAATGAAAAAGAAAATGAGTTGAGTTGTTCTTCTCTGTCAACAATCTTAGAGAAGACAAGTGGAAGATGTTGTCAAAGCTCCCCCTTAGATCTGTAAGGGTTCAGGAAGATGAGCTTTGCTTAGGGTGATAGGCCTTCAGTTGCTTCAGATCTCCAGCAATTGATGATTTCATGAGATGCTGAAATGTGTGATGTCTAGAGTACTTGATGAAGCAGCTTTTGAACACTTGATGCTTGAAGGAGTAGAATAGCAGATGATCTCCTTCACAGTAATGTTCCTTGTGTTCTTGAAGAATTCTTACTCAGTACTTCTGTAAACTTTTGTCTATTGAGTCTATTCCAGAAGATGAATTCTTGATGAATACTTTTCTTGTTCTCTCTTCTGTATTAACTTTCTAATCTTGTCAGTTCTCTATCTTGTCTTTTTCAAAATGACTCTGTAGTGAGTATATCAGATTCTGACTTCTTAATAGCCGTTAATCTGTCATAAATGACTACCTTAACTGATATCTGCCTCTGGAGGAAAGTCCTTAAGAAACATTCCAATTAGTCTTCCTTGAAACTTGCTCCAGATTGATTGAAACGGCTATAAAATCCTTTGCCATAAATGCTGGAAATAAGACTGAATGAATTCCATAACTGTCCTGAATTTGAATCCTGAAATTGTCGATCTCTTCAGAAAAGCGTCGATCTGAGCTCAACGATCGTCGAACTGAGCTCAGAGATTGAACTTAGACTGAAAACAGAAATCGTCGATCTGAGCTCTACGATTGTTGATCTGAGCTCAGAGATTGGAAAACAACTAGAGACAGAGCGTCGATCTGAGCTCAAAGATCGTCAAACGGAGTTCGACGCCTTATTTGAACTGAGCTTATATATAGTCGGACTGAGTTTGACGTTTCGTCAACTTGAGCTCGACGAGAATTGTCCTAGTCTTCAGCACTTGAATTCTGATCTTTAGAAGGTCTTGAGGGTAGCTTTCAAACTTAAGTACTAACCCTAAGACTCATTTTAATTGACTTATCAGACTAAACAGCAAGGTCAAAATAAATTCCTAAGCACATAGTGATCCTTACCCAAATTAGTAATAGGGTGTTCCAACAATCTCCCCCTATTTGGGTTAGGATTACTATTTACAAGACAAATAGGAAATAATAAGCATACATCAGAAATAAAAATAAAACAAAAACAACAATGCAGATAACATATGTTAATCATTGCAGAAACACAGCAGGAATCACAGAATCAGTCAGAAGTAGATATGAGTATCAGCTTACACAAATTACTCATTGCACTTTTTGAAAAGAATTTCTCTGTTGGGATTGAGGACTTCCTTCTTGGACCTTCTATCATCATCTGCACCTAAGGAGGTTTGAGATTTTGGCCTTGGAACAACAACCTTAGGATGCAGCTTCATGTAGCTCTCGTGATCAATGAATTTTCTTGAAGCATATCTTTCTAATTATTTCTTCCTCTGCTCTGATAGGGTTGTCGTATTGGAGGTATCTCTTCCTGATCTCTTCCTTTATTGATCTGATCCAATGCAGCCAATTCTTTCATTCTAGCAGTCCAGGAGAGTTGATTGTTTTCAGGGTCTTCAAAAGGAACTGAAGGTTCATATCTATTTATTGTCACTGAATCATCTGAAGGAATTCTTGTAGCAATAGTTTCTTTTAGCTTGTAAGGGAAAGGACCAGAGGTTGAGTCAATAGGACCTTGTCCTTCCCTTTGGTATGGACGTTGCCTGGAGTAACCTCTGTAGTCTCTTTGACTTCCTCTATGCTGTCCTCTTCTTGACTGATAACCTCTTTTATAATGTCCTCTTGGTTGATATCTCTATGAAGATTGGGAGGAGCTATGTTTTCCAAGAGATCCAGACTGAGAAGCAGATCCTCCACCAGTACCTTCATCTGGAGGAGGAGGAGGAGGAGGATAGAAGTTTGAAGATCCTTTATCATATTTGTCAAGCTTTCTCTTTTTCTTCATTGCTTTGAGCTGGTTCTTAGAAAACTGCATCCATGGTTCAGAAATAGGGCAGTCATGAAGAATATAGTAGGGGATATCATTGTCATCTTTAACTTTCTCAGAAGGTACCCTTATCATTGTCTTGCTTCTAGCTCTCCTCTTCCTTGTAATAGTTGTAGAGGAGTCATCAGAATCAGTTTGGAATTGGTCACTATCTGAGCTCTGAGGATTTTCATATAACTCATCAATCCTTTTGATGTAATCTTATTGTTGCTTTGAATTTTCAGGAGAGATAATAGCAGCAATAGTAGTGATAGAAGCAGCAGAAATTGAGGCAGTAGGAGTAGCAGATACAGAAATTTTAGCAGCAGGTTCTTCAATATGAACAGCAGACTCATCAGCAGCACTATCAGAACAGACAATATCAACAGCAGCAGTAGCATCCCTAACATCAGAAGAAAGAACTTGTTCTATAGCCTTGATATATGCAGTAATTTGGCTGGGCTCACATCTAGCAACAAGCACAATGGCCTTAGTCAGATCTTCTACTCCCTGAGCTGGTAAACAGCTGAAGTGAAGAATATTAAAATCTGATGATAGTGACCTGAGGTCCACTGTTAGTATAGGAGTTGAAGCTGGAACTGAAGCTGTCTCTGGTAAGAATTTCTCTGAAGCAGCAGGTACTATCTCTTCTTCAGATGGCATCTCCCCCTGCCTTAATTCAGTTGGAACTAGATCAAGGCACCCCATAGAAGGGATTGCCCGAGGAGGGGAAATAGAAGATAGCCTGGCAGACAACTCCTGGATGGATTTCAGGAGTGGAGCCATGGAGGTCTCCAGCAGGGCTACTAGCCTAGGAGCCAGCATCCTAGAAAGCTTATTTGCTAGGGCAGGAATATCTACTTGCTCAAGTGAGACTTGAGTAGAGGTAGAGGTTAGAGAGACAGAGATAGTGGGTGAGGGAGATGCAGAAGTAGTGATAAAAGTGGTGGATGGTAGGATGGATGGTTGAGAGATTGGAATTGTGGAGATGGAAGATAATGGTGTGGAGATGGATGGGGTGAAAGATGGTTGGGAAAGTATGTCATAGACTAGTTGTTGGTATGAGGATGATGATGGAGGCTCAAGAGGTAAGGAGGGGGAATCATCCATGCAGGAATCATCCATGAGGTTGAATGATGGAAGGGAAGAGGAAATGTCAATGGATGGATAATAGAGAAGGGGAAGGAATTGCTCTACTGTGGTGACTAGAGGAGGTGAAGGAATTGAAAGAGGAGAGGAAATAATGATGGGAGAAGAGAATGAGGTAGTGATGGTGGTTGTGGAAGTGGAGGTAGAAACAATAGGTGGAGAAGGAGGAGATGAGGAAGCAGATAACTCTTCTAATGGGGCAGTTGCCTGTAGGGGAGTGACTGTATCAGTCCTAGTGCTTGAAGTAGTTACAGCAGCAGGACCTCTGCTTGGCTTGGTAATATGCCTGTCCCATTTCCAAAATAGGGCACAGGTCAGCCTCTTGGAGTCATTTATGTGCATCCCACTGGACACCAGTAATTCAAGGCACCTGGAGTGCAGGAATAACCCTATGATCCTCCCAAAATTTTCAAGACTTTTGTTCACCTTCTTTTTGATCATGTCAAAGAAAATCTCTCCCCAGTTTAAATGTTTCTTATCCACAATTGCTCCCATCAAGCAGAATTGATACCTAGAGATGGTATCATGTGCAGAGTGCTTTGCCAATAGCACTTTCCCCACAATATCAGCAAGAAATCTATACTCAATTGATAAATTCTTTTTCAGCAATTTGTTAGGGTTAGCGGCAGAATGTCCCATTCTATCTAACATAGTTGCAAAATCCTCTCCAGATAGCTAAATAGAATCATTCCAGTACTTAATTGAAAGACATTAGTCAGGAGAGCAGGTGTTAGGGATACCTGAGTCCCGGCTATAGTACCAACAATTGTATTCTGATCTAGATTGTGCGCCGTATATACCCATTCCTTGATCTCATCAGCAACAATTTTCTTCCTTGTGGTCATTATCTGCACTAACTGCTATTCTCTGAATAAGTCCAGAATATCTTTGAAAACCTGGTCACTGCCCTCGAATGAGTCCATGTCTATATCAAAGCATGTGTCGAATTTCATCTTGGCAAGGGCGGCGACGGACACTGCCATTGAATACCTGTAAAAACGAACAAACACGTCCAAGTGCAGAAGAGTTTGGAGAGAAAGAAAAGTTTGTAGAGAGTATGAAAGCGCAAAAGGAGAACGATGTCCGAAGAATGATTTTTATATTAGGGTTCGACTCCGGAAATGAAAGATCGTTGAACTCCGTTCGATGATCTGGTCTTCTAGGGGAATCATAAGAGTCTTCAACATCGTCGATCTCCGTTCGATGATATTGGAGAGCATCGAGCTCTGCTTGACGATCGCTGACCAGAAGGAAGATAGCCTAGCGCTATCTGAAAGCGCTGAACTACGGTCGATGCTTTCGGAAAGCGTCGATCTCCGTTCGACGATCTTGGGGAAAAACGTCGAGCACAGTTCAGAGACTAAAAACAGCCTATAGATACTAGAAAAAACAAGTTTTTAGCCTAGTCTTGGACTGTTTTTAGAGTTTTAAAATCTTGGGTTTTATTTTAAACTTCCTCCATCTAACATTCCTAACTGATTTAGGAAGAAGGTATGTTTCTTTTCATCCAATGGTTTGGTGAAAATATCTCCCCTTTGCAAATCAGTTGGGATATATTGAATTTCAATTTTATTTTTCTCAACATTGTCTCTTAAGAAGTGATGCCTAATCTCTATATGTTTTGTCCTACTATGGAGGATTGGATTTTGTGCTATAGAAATAACACTGGTATTATCACAAAAAAATTTTGACCCTTCTAAGTTGTAACCATAGTCTAGGAGCTGGTTTTTAATCCACAAAATCTGAGAGCAACAACTGCCTGTTGCTATGTATTCAGCTTCAGCAGTTGAAGTGGACATAGATGTCTGTTTCTTATAGAACTAGGAGACAAGTCTGTCACCAAGAAACTGGCAAGTTCCACTGGTGCTTTTCCTGTCTACTCTACATCCAGCATAATCAGCATCTGAAAATCCAGTTAGTTCAAATCCTGAGTCTTTTGGATATCAGAGACCTATATTTGGACAACTTTTTTACATACCTAAGAATCCTCTTAACTAATGTAAGGTGTGACTCTCTAGGGCTTACTTGGAACCTAGCACATATACATGTAGCAAACATTATATCAGGTCTACTAGATGTAAGGTACTATAGAGAGCCAATCATTGCTCTATATGTTGTCTGATCAACATGTTTTCCATGTTCATCAGCATCTAATACAGCATTAGTAGGCATAGGTGTTTTCATACAAAATGCTTCAGACATATCAAATTTCTTAACTAGTTCTTTTGCATACTTGGTTTGAGAAATAAATATACCTTCAGCATGTTGTTTGACTGTCAATCCTAGAAAGAAGGAAAGCTCACCCATGCTACTCATTTCAAATTTTGAATGCATTAGTTTAGAGAACTTTTTGCATAAATTTGAATCAGTAGATCCAAATATAATATCATCTACATATATTTGTACTAGTAGGGTATGGGACTTATGGGTTAAAAGAGTTTGGTCTACTCTACCCCTTATAAAATCATTTTTCAAAAGAAAGCATGCTAAGGTCTCATACCATGCTCTAGGAGCTTGCTTGAGACCATATAATGCTTTATGCAATTTGAAAACATGGTCAGGATAAGTTGAAGAGATAAAACCTGGTGGTTGTCTAACATAGACTTCTTCTTTGATGTCTCCATTGAGAAATGCACTCTTCACATCCATTTGGTAGACCTTGAATCCTTTTTGAGCTGCATAAGCTAGGAATATTCTTATGACCTCTAACCTTGCAACTGGTGCAAAGGTCTTGTCATAGTCTATTCCTTCCTCTTGAGAGTATCCTTGAGCAACTAGTCTTGCCTTGTTTCTTACAATAACTCCTTGATCATCCAATTTGTTCCTGAACACCCACTTTGTTCCAACAATGGAGTGATCATTAGGCCTTGGCACTAGTTCCCAAACTTTATTCCTCTCAAATTGATGTAGTTCCTCTTGCATAGCAATGATCCAATGTGGATCTTGTTCTGCATCTTGAATGAATTGAGGCTTAACTTGAGATAGAAAGCATGTGTGCATCAGGTTCTGGTTGAACTGATTTCTGGTTTGCACACCAGCTGAGATGTTTCCAATCACTTGGGAGATTGGATGATCTCTTGTTATTACTAAATCAACAGGGGGTGTTGATTGTTCACTAACCTGTGTTGTTGTTTCCTCTTGTGGAACAACAACTGGCTCTTCAAGATGGTTCTCTCCAAGATGTTGAGTACCAAGATGTTGAGTATCCTCTTCATCTTCACTGATTTATCCTCTCTATTGGGTAGGTGAATGTGTTGAATCCTTCTCTGCAATATGCAACCTGTCCAAATTTTCTGAAAGAGAGTTTACCTGCAAGAGTTCTATGGTAGAAGTATTCTTCTCCTTGTAAAAAATGTTAGTCTCATCAAAAGATACATGAACAGATTCTTAAATTTTAAGAGAAGTTTTATTATAAACCCTATAAGCTTTATTGATCATGGAATATCCCAGAAACACTCCTTCATAAGCTTTAGCTTGAAATTTTGCTATATACTTCTTGTCATTATTGTGAATATAACAAATGCAACCAAAAATTTTAAAATAGTCTACTTTAGGTTTCTTCCCTTTGTGCAATTCATAGGGAGTCTTGCCCTTTAGTTTATGTATCAAACTTCTGTTCAACACATAGTTGGAGGTGTTCACTGCCTCTGCCCAAAAAGATAGAGGTAGGTGAGCATCTATCAACAATGTGGTGGCAGATTCAATAAGGGTTCTATTTTTCCTTTCAGCTACCCCATTTTGTTGAGGAGTTCTAGGAGCTGAGAAAGTGTGTCTGATCCCTTCACTCTGACAGAACTCTTGCATAAGAAGAGAATCAAACTCTGTCCCATGATCACTTCTGATCAGGGCAATGTGAGTATTGAACTCAATCTGTATGCATTTGAGAAAATCTGTCAAACATTTAAAGTTATCAGACTTTTAACTCAGAAAGAATACCCAAGTGAATCTAAAGAAGTCATATACAATCACTAAAGTGTAAGATTTCCCTCCTAAGCTTTGTACTGTAATGGGTCCAAAAAGATCCATGTGTAACAGATACAAAATCCTAGGTGAATCACTCTTATTAAGTGACTTAAAACTATTTTTAGTTTGCTTGCCTAATTGGCAAGCCCTGCAGAGTCCTTCCTTCTTATAGGGGCCAGAAGGTAGTCCTTTAACAAGGTTGTCCTTGAATAGCCTAGCAATGGTTCTAAGGTGTATATGTCCTAGTCTCTTATACAAAAGATCATTTGGTTTGCAAACTGAATTAAATAAACAGATATCTATATTGGTTGAAAGGAAATCTACAAGATAAATGCTACCTTTCCTTTTACCTATTAACACTGTTGTGTTATCCTCTGACTTGATCTTGCATAAGGATTTGTTGAATATCACTTGATAACCTTCATCACAGAGATGACTGATGTTGATTAAATTGTGCTTCAGTCCTTCCACATAAGCCACCTTCTTGAATGTGACTGAGCCAATCTGAACAAATCCATATCCTTTTGTTTGACCAAAGTTTGAATCACCAAATATCACTTTGGGTCCAAGTTTGGTTTTGAAGGATGTTGGATTCTCCTTGTTCCCTGTCATGTGCTTTGAGCACCCACTATCCAGATACCAGTGTTGGTTCATTGCTGGATAGGTCTTCACCTGCACATAAACAACTTATATATTTTTGACCCAGTTTACCTTGGGTCTAGGTTGATAACCTTTAAACTCAGAAATAAAAGACATCCCTGGCGGACTCATATATCCTTCAGGATGGTATCTCCTAGGAGGTACTACCCATTTAGTATAGGGGTTGAAGCTTTGGGATGGAGGACTTCTAGGATTGATTATAGATTTACCTCTGAAAGATTGTTCAAAACTCTGAGCTCCTTTCGACGATCGTCGATCTGAGTTTGACGATCTTGGGTCAGATCGTCGAGCTCCGTTCGAAGATCGACTATGCTAGAGTTCAGAGTTCAGAAGTCGTTGACCTGAGTTCGACGATTCATCCCTAGATCGCTGAGCTCTGTTCGACGATCGTCGACCTCTGTTCGACGTTTTCTGTTGAACTTTGTTTTTCTTAGGTAAATCAGGATTCTTCCTAGCCACCTCTACAATCTCCTTTCCTTTATCTGAAATAAATTTAATTGGAGTTGTTAATACTATAGATTGGCTGCTTGAAACACCCAAGCCCACTGTACTATTAAATATTGAGTTCACTGTACTTGTGATGTCCATCAGTCTGATGCTTCTCCCATTAAGGGATTCTTCAAACTTCTTTGTCTAGGATAGTTCACTTTTCAATAAAGCTATCTCCTCCCTACAACATTCTAGCTCCTCAGAAAGTTTGAGGTTATCTGACTTTAAAGTGCTATGTTCAGATAATTGATTTCTAAGAGAGATGATCTCTTTCTCAGACTTCAGCAGGTCTAAACAAATTGCTTTAAATTCAAATTTAAAGTCCTTTGAATTAAAATAAAGGAATCTATTACCTGGTCTTCTTCATCTTCATGTTCAGATTCAGATTCTGATTCATGTTTTGCATCAGAATTATGTTGGGAGGCATTGATAGCCATCATGCAGAACTCCTCCTCTTTGGCATCATCTTCATCATCACTTGAGCTTGATGAAGCCTCTGACTCTTCTTCAGTTTCACTCCAGGTTTCTGCTACAAATTCCTTCCTTGTATGTTTACTTTTACTGGAGGAGGATTTGTTGTAATTGTTTCCCCTGGAGTCCTTATCTCTTCTCCTATCTTTTCTGTCCTTTTTGTCCTTGTTCTGGTTTTCTGGACAATCAGGCACAATGTGGCCTGGTTTTCTGCATCCAAAACAGATTATTTCTTTGTTATTTGACTTGTCATACCTTGGCTTCTCATGCTCTCTGGATGACCTCTTTCTGAAAACTTTTCTGACCATTTTATAGAATCTTTTGGCCAGTAAGCTCATCAATTCTTAATTGCCTGTGACCTTGTCTTCAGGCAGATCTTCTGTAGCTTTGAATGTTATTGTCTTGTCTTTCTTGATGGCTAGAGAAGCAGTCTTTTGCTCTTCTTCCCTATTCTTGATGAGCAGCTCATAAGATTTGAGCTTACCCAAAAGAGCCTCTATGGTGATCTCACTTAGGCTTCTGGCATCCTTGATTGGCCAGATTCTTGAATCCCAAGTGCTGGGGAAGTGCATTAGGATTTGGTCATTTAGTTCAGTGAGTGAGATCTCCTTGTCCAATGTTCTTAATTCACTAACAATTAAACTGAGCCTGTTGTACATATCATCAACTGGCTCAGTTTCTCCTTTCTTGAAGTTCTCATATTGGGGTATGAGATGGGATCTTCTGTCCTTCCTTTCATCAGCAGATCCAGATACAATCTCAGAAAGCTTATCCCATATATCTTTTACTGAACTGCATTCAGCCACCTTTTGGAATATCTCATCAGACATTGTCTGAGCAAGGATATTCATAGCCTTTGCATCTGCAACTTTCCATTTCTTTATTTCTGCATCTGTTCCTGAGGGAGGCGGAACAACACTTGTACTTCTAATTACTGGGGGTCTTGGACACACTGTCAAAACAGAATTAAATATGTCATCATCAATAGAATTCATGTAAAGTCTAATCCTTGCCTTCCAAAGTGTAAACTTAGAAAGGTTGCACACTGGAGGTCTGGTGCTAGCATAATCTTTGTTCTGTGCCATGGTTTTGTAAGAAAATAAATATAATACAAATAATAATAACCCTCTATAAGATTGCTCTTATCAGAGATCTTTTGGTTCAGGTGTTAGCCTGTTCAACCAATCTGTTTAAGATTCAGTTGTTGAGTAACCAACCTCCCTCTGATATCAATTGAAAGTGAGGATAAGATCTAGCTTACTCTAGAGGGGGGGGTGAATAGAGTACATTAAAATAATTTACAATTTAAAACTGTAAAGCAGTGGAAGACTTGATTTACTTATATGTGTAATGTGCTAGCAGAAAAGTAAACACTAAAGCAGTAAGAAAATAGAAACACACAGCACACAGCAAATAAAAAAGCATAGCAAAACAGATGACACAAGGAGCTATAGTGGTTCCCCAAAGACCTGGGTACATCCACTCTTCTACCACCCTAGGTAGGAATCCACTACAGGAATAGTTGATCAGGTGTCCTAGGCACCAATGAGCTTTTGATAAGGTGCTCAAAAACCAAACGTAGATTTTTTGATAAGGTGTCTTGCCACCACTGAGTTTTGACAAGGTCTTAGAAACCAGCCACAAAACTTTTGAAGGGAGTTTTGAGAAACCCTTTTACAGGAGAGAAAGGAAAAAGAAAATGAGTTGAGTTGTTCTTCTCTGTCAACAATCTTAGAGAAGTCAAGTGGAAGATGTTGTCAAAGCTCCCCCTGAGATCTGTAAGGGTTCAGGAAGATGAGCTTTGCTTAGGGTGATATGCCTTCAGTTGCTTCAGATCTCCAGCAAAAGATGATTTCAGCAGATGCTTTAATGTGTGACGTCTAGAGTCCTTGATGAAGCAGCTTTTTAACACTTGATGCTTGAAGGAGTAGAATAGCAAATGATCTCCTTCACAGTAATGTTCCTTGTGTTCTTGAAGAATTCTGACTCAGTACTTCTGTAAACTTTTGTCTACCAAGTCTATTCCAGAAGATGAATTCTTGATGAATACTTTTCTTATTCTCTCTTCTGTATTCCCTTTTTAATCTTGTCAGTTCTCTATCTTATCTTTTTCAAAATGACTCTATAGTGAGTATATCAGATTCTGACTTCTTGATAGCCGTTAATCTATCATAAATGACTACCTTAACTGATATCTGCCTCTGGAGGAAAGTCCTTAAGAAACATTCAATTAGTCTTCCCTACAACTTGCTCCAGATTGATTGAAACGGCTACAAAATCCTTTGACATAAATGCTAAAAATAAGTCTGAATGAATTCCATAACTGTCCTAAATTTTAATTTTGAAATCGTCGATCTCTTCAGAAAAGCGTCGATCTGAGCTCAACGATCGTCGAACTGAGCTCAGAGATTGAACTTTGACTGAAAACAGAAATCGTCGATCTGAGCTCTACGATCGTCGACCTGAGCTCAGAGATTGGAAAACAACTAGAGACAGAGCATCGATCTGAGCTCGAAGATCGTCGAACGGAGTTCGACGCCTCATTTGAATTGAGCTCAGAGATAGTCGAACTGAGTTCGACGTTTCGTCGACCTGAGCTCGACGAGAATTGTCCTAGTCTTCAGCACTTGAATTCTGATCTTTAGAAGGTCTTGAGGACAGCTTTCAAACCTAAGTACTAACCCTAAGACTCATTCTAATTGACCTGTCAGACTATACAGCAAGGTCAAAATAAATTCCTAAGCACATAGTGATCCTTACCCAAATTAGTAATAGGGTGTTCCAACACACTGGAGAAGCAGGCCATCTTCTTCTTCTTATCCTAAGGAAGATTACAATAAGGGCAGGAATAAATCTTCTAAACAGGACAGGTATGGCTCTAAACCAAATAAACATGCTTCTTCTAAAGTGGTTTGTTATTGTTATAGCAAGCCAGGGCATGTTATAGCCGACTGCCCTGTCAAAAGGAAGGGTGCTGGAGAAAAGAAGGAACATCAGCAGAAGGGCAAGAAGGAGAAATCCTTTATTGCTAAGAAGCAAAAGAGCTGGACTGACTCATCATCATCAGAGTCAGAAAAGAAAGATGAAGATGAAGCCTACATTGGGCTATTTACCGCTGAAGAAGAATCTGTAGAGGGAAACTTCTTAGAGATGCTGGATGCTATTGCTGGAGAAGCTGATGATGTTGTCAGGTTTGAAGAAAGAAAAGAAGACAGCCATTGCCTTGGGCTGATGGCTCTGACTGAAGAAGAACCCAGCCAGGAGCAGCCTGGTCCAAGCAAAGTAAGTCCAAGTGGCCATACCCCTATATGGTACTTGGACAGTGGATGCTCTAGGCACATGACTGGAACAAGGAGCATGTTGAAGGAATATACTCCAGTAGAGAATGCACTCAATGTCAACTTTGGTGGTTCAAAAAAGGGAGTAACCAATGGGTTTGGTAAGATTTCAAATGGCATAATCATTATCACACAAATAGCTTATGTGAATGGTTTGCAACACAACCTGATAAGCATAAGCCAACTATGTGATCTTGGCTATGCCATTTCTTTCCTCAAGGATCAGTGCCAAATTAGGAGGTCTAGTGACTAAGGGGTCATCTTGACATGCACTAGGAGAGGAAATGTTTATTGTCTGAATTTTGTTTGTGATAGTAAGGACTCTGCTATATGCCTAGTTGCAGATGAGAAAGTCTCATATTGTATCCAATGGCACAAGAGGCTAGCTCACCTGAATTATAAGACTATAGACAAACTTTTTAGTGAAGAGTTAGTGAGAAATGGTCCTAAGGTAAAGTGCACCAAGGAGGGTATCTGCTCTGCATGACAAAAGGGAAAGCAGACCAAGACCTCCTTCTAGTTCCTTGGTACCAAAGACTCAGTTAGGTGTTTATACCTCCTGCATATGAATCTATTTGGTTCTATGCTAGTTCATAGTCTAGGTAGGAAAGTCTACACTCTTATAGTTGTTGATGATTTTTCCAGATTTGCCTGAATGTTCTTCATAAGAAAGAAATCTGAAACCCCTGATTTCTTCCAAACATTTGTTAGGTAAATTCAGAATGAATTTAACAGTACTGTGGTCAAAATTAGAAGTGACCGTGGGACTGAGTTTCAGTCTAAGTTTATGACAAAGTTCTGTGAAGAGCATGAGATTCATCAAGAGTTATCCTCTCCTAGAACACCCAAGCAAAATGGAATTGCTGAGGAAAAATGAAACCCTCATAGAGGCTGGTAGGACCTTATTAAGCGACACATCTCTCCCAGAATATTTCTGAGCTAAGGCAGTAAGTACTGCAAGTTATGTCCTTAACAGGGCTTCCATCACCAAAATCCATAAGAAGACTCCCTATGAGATTCTGAAAGACAGAAAACCAAACTTATCCTACTTCAGGATTTTTGGTAGCAAGTGCTATCTACTGAACAATAGTAAGTCCTATGTGACTAAGTTTGCTGCCAAGTCCCAAGAAGGGATATTTGTTGGATACAACAACAATAGTAGGGCATATAGGATCTATAACTTGACTAGTCAAGTTGTAGAAGAATCCGTCCATGTTGTCTTTTGAAAGTGAAGGGATAGATACTACTCTAGAGGGGGGGTGAATAGAGTTACCAAATTTTGCACTAGACAAAAAACTTAATAGTCTACCCAACTCCCTTGGAGTGAAATGCGGAATGAAAAGATTATAGATAAGGACATAACCCTAAAGCCTAACACAAGTGTTGTGCACAAACTCAAGCTAACTGTAATTACAGTTAAGGCTTGGAAATCCTAATCAGCAACTAGCAAACCTAGTTATATCTAATCACAGCCATAATGCAAGAATTAAATTAAGCAAGCCAGACTACACAAGAAATTTATAGTGGTTCCCCAAACAACTTGGGTACGTCCACTCTTCTACCAACAAGGTAGGAATCCACTACAGGTTTTTGATCAGGTGCCCTGCCACCACAAGATCTGCTTCAGGTAGATCTAGAAACCCTTTAGATTTTTGATCAGGTGTCTAAAAACCAACACAGGTTTTTGATCAGGTGCCCTGCCACCAAGGGATACTTTTGAAGGGAGTAATAACCCTGTACAAGAGGGGGAAAGAAGGTTAAAAAGTCTTCTCTATTTTACAATAGGTTAGAGAAGCACAAAGACTTGCACTGAGCTAGAAAGCTCAAAAGAGTCAAGGCTCCCCCTGGCTCAAAGAATGTCCAGGTGAAGTCTTGCTTCAGTGCAGAAACTCTTCAGTAAAAACTGAAGGAAAAACTACAAAAAGATATAAAATATAAAATAGAAATCTTCTAGCAGCTATCTTCTTCTTCTTCTTCTTCAAAATAACTCTGAGTTTGAACTTCCTGGAAGCAGGAGAACTCAGGTTGAAGAAGAGAAGAAGAGCTTAACACTTCTCAGTTGAGTGAAGATTGCTGAGAGCAGTTAAACTTGGTCTTGATGAAAGCTTGAATGCTAATTGAATAACTCTTAGAATAACTGGTTAGCTAGCTGAAATCCTTCTCCAAAGGATTCCTTTTATAGCAGCAACATGGAATGGCTCTTTTCAATTTGAACTGTTTGTCTTCTTCTGAAACTTGAAACCTGGGCTGCAAATATCACAAAGACAAACAAACTCTGCAGCAAAAATATTCTATAAAAGGGATAAACCTTTTTCAAGGAAGCTGCAGGAAGCACTCTGATAATACAGGTACTAAATAAAATCACATCAGAGACAAACTCTTTATAGCAGATAGAAGACTTTTCAGTCTAACAGCTATAAAGGACTGACAGCAGATAAAGTAAAATACAATGTCAACTAATAAGACAAACAACTTTATCTGAAAAGATTTGACTCAGGCAAAAGAGATGGAGCAGATATTGCCTGGAAATATTATCATAAAACAACTAAAATAAAATGCCAGATAATGTATTAATTTATTAAATAGAATAAATAAATACAAAATAAAAAGGCAAACAGAAAACATCGAACGACCCTCGGAGATCGTCGACCGACGCACGGAGATCGTCGACCTATCAGGCAGATAGTCGAACGATCCAGATAGTCGAACTATCAAAGAAGATAGTCGAACTACCTAGGCAGATAGTCGACCTATCAGAACAGATAGTCGATCTATCAGATAGTCGATCTATCCGGACAGATATTCGAACTATCAAACACAAATAGATAGTCGACCTATCAAGCAGATAGTCGACCTATCACAGAAAACAGATAGTCGACCTATCAACAGATAGTCGACCTATCAAAACAAAACAGATAGTCGATCTATCAACAGATAGTCGACCTATCAGATAGTTGAACTATCAGGACAGATAGTCGAACTATCAAAGACGACAGATAGTCGACCTATCAACAGATAGTCGAACTATCAAAGCGGAACCGATAGTCGACCTATCATCAGATAGTCGAGCTATCAGATAGTTGAACTATCAGGACAGATAGTCGAACTACCAAACCAAGCAGATAGTCGACCTATCAACAGATAGTTGAGCTATCAACGCAGACAGAGCGTCGACCAACTGATAGACGATAGTCGATCAGCCGATAGACGATAGTCGAGCGACGTTCGACTATAGTCGAACGAAAAACTACTTAACCAAATTCTTCATCTGGAAAAGCGGGGACTCTACAGCTAGACCACTAACCATTGACCATAGATATTTCTTGGGTCAAGGGACTAAAAAGACAAGACTAAACTCAAATCAAACAAGGGTACCAACAATCTCCCCCTATTTGAGTTAAGTCTCTCAAAAACTAAAACACAGAACTAGCTATAGAACAATAAAATCAATACAGGAAATAGTTAAGCAACTAACTAGCAATTAACAATCAGTCAGATATATATAACAGCAGTCAATCAAAATTAAGAATCTACAGAATCAGGCTTGGGATCAGAAGAGCTAGGAACAAAAGAAACTTTCCGCAAGGGATCAATGGCTTCTTTCTTAGGCATCTTCAAATCTTGCACGCCAATAATCTTCAGTTCTGCAGCCCTTGGAACAACTGCTTCTGGGTGCTTTTCCATATATTTAGAAGGGTCAAAAACTTCAGGACTAACCTGGATTTTATCGAGTTCCTTCATTCTGAACTTTGACATTGTAGAAAGTCCTGCAGAGTCCTTTCCTTCAGCCTTAGCTTTCTTTATCTGGGCTGATCCAACAAGTTCTAGAAATCGAGCCATCCTGAAGTCAGGATCTAACTCTTGGCTTTCATACACATTTTCAGATGATGTATCAATAGGCTTCACAGCTTTAAACTTAACAGATAAATCTAATAAACTTTCAGCTGTATCTTTAACTTCTTGAATAACTAAAGATGATGGAGGAGCAAACTCAGCAAACTTCTTACTGGATTTTTCAGAGAAAACAGTTCTTTTACCTTTTGAAATATCCTTAGCAACATGAACTGGTATAGCAGGAGAAACCTTTTTCTTGGGAGATGGAGGAGGTGAAAATGTGGGATTTTGATATACAACCTCCTTTACTTGCTCTTTTACCTCAGCAACATGTCTTTGATATCCAGAATATGATTTGCCTTGGTGGCTTTGAGAACTTTTCCTTGAATGAGGCTGAGAAGGAGCAGATTTTGCAGATGGAGCAGATGGATTAGCAGATAAATTTCCAGAGGCTCCTGCACCGGGAGGTGGAGGAGGAGGACCTCTAGGAGTCCATCTGGGAGCAGGACTATCATACCTCTTTGATTTCTTCCTCTCCTTTTGCTGATTCTTTGAGAACCACATCCAGTGTTGGAACTCTTTGGATTTAGGATCAACCCTTTTCAGAATGTAGTAAGGAGTGTCATTATCGGGATTGGGAGGAGGAAGAGCTACACTTTTTCTTTTCCTCTTTGCAGCTTTCTTTTTCTTTGAATACTCAGACAGATCTGAGTCATCTTCATCCTCAGAATGAGATGAGGGAGGATGATCATACGGATCATAGGCTTCTGATACAGCCTTTTCCTTTTCTTTCAGAGCAGCCTTCTCTTTCTCTTCTTCCATGGCATCCTGTGCTAGGAGAGTATCCAAATCTAAACCAGGGGAATCATCCCATACTGTAGACTTTTCAGCTTGCAAAACTTTTTCTTTCTCTTCCAAATCAGCCTTTACTCTTTGTTGCCAAGCAGCTTTTGCTTTCTCTTCTTCCAAACTCAGTTTTGGGGTGTCATCTTTATTTTCAACTTGGCTTTCAGAAACATCTTCTATATCAGCTAAAAAAGAATCTAATTCAGGATCTTCTTGCATATCTGACTGAGCTGGTAGAACAGACTCAGTGTCTTGAGCATCAGGCAGATGATCAGCTGGAGCAATTGAAGCATGTTCAGGCACTGTCTCTAAGACATCTGGAACTACTGGAGCAGATTCAGCAGGCTCTGGAGTAACTAGTTCTTCTTGAACTTTATCTGTGGATTCATGAACACAGATCTGCTAAATAAGATAAAAGCATTCCTTCTAGGTATTCACAAACTAGCAAGTCAGTTGACTCGTCAATAAAACGAATGAGTGAATTACCTTCAAACTTTACTATCTCCCAAGATTCATTTAGATAGGCAGTAATGACTCCTTCTAGGAATTGAGCAACAAAAGGAGTAGAAGCTTCTTCTAAAACTTCTTTGACAACAAATTCTGATTCCAATATAGCATCAGAAATTTCTTTTTCAGACAGTAGAGGAGCTACTTCTTTTTGAACTGGAACTATCTCTTCTGGAACTGTTATCACTGAAGCTATAACTGGAGGACTGCTGGAAGGTAGGCTGGGAGCTGCTCAGAGACATCTTCATTGAACATCTCCCCCTGCCTGATTTCAGTGGGAACTGAAACCAGGCCCCTGGATGAAGAGGGCTCAACAGAGTTGGAGAGAGTTTTGATGGCATCAGTCAAAGAAGCAATGGAGGAAGCAAGTGGAGCAATTTCCTCTTCAATCATGATTTTAATTGAAGGGGTAATTAACTCCAAGATGCTGGAGATGAATGCAGGAGTTATCTCAAAAGATGGTGGGGGAACTGCAGTGGATGGAAGATCAGCAGGAGGAATGTATTCCTTATGAACTGGAAAGCGAACTGGAGATGGAGAAGGAGAATGATGTGAAGAGTTAACTGGAGATAGATGGGTGAAAGCAGGAAAATCAATATGATCTGAAGATTGAACTGGAGAACGAATAGGGGTAGAAGGTACAGAAGCTAATAAATCAAAACTAGGATTAGATATCCTAGCAAGATGATGAGGGATAGGAGAAGCTGGAGGAGAAGATGGAATTTCAACTATTGTTGAATCATGAACAGGAGAGGCAGAATGTCGTACTTCAACTGAAGTTGATGGAACTTCAACTGAAGTAGACAGCAGAGCAGAAGAAGATGAAGGGAGATACAGAGGAGCTGAGCCAACTTCTTGAGGGTGGGGAGCGACAAAGTCGGTCCTTGTGCTCTCAGATGTAGCTGGAGCAGCCCCTGCAGGAGCGGGCTTCACGAATGTCCTCTTCCACTTTGAGAACAAGTTGGGATCCATCTTCTTACTGGCATTAATGGTTGTAGCAGCTGAAATCAGCAGCTGGGGATATCTTTCCTTCAGAAAAATCCCAATAACCCTGCCTAGGGTAACTTCCTTCTTACTGTTCTTCTTCCTTATCAAATCAAACAAAACCTCTGCCCAATTAATCCTTTTCTGATTTACAATTGCACACAACAGTGCAAATTGTTGTCTAGTAATGTTGTCATGGGCGGAGTGCTTTCCTAGAAGCACTTTTCCAACTATTTCTGCAAGGAACTTGATCTTGAAGGGAAAATTCACCTTGAGGAGCTTCGAGGGAATGCCTTCGGCATGTCCCAGCTCTAACAACATTCTTCCGAACTCTGGAGCATCTTGCTCAAATTCTTCTTCGTCATTAGTCAATCCAAATAAATCATTCAAGACGGCGGGAGTCAAGATTACCTCTTCTCCGCCAATTGTTCCTGTCATTGATTCTTCAGTAGAAGATGAAGTAAAGGCCCATTCCTTTATCTCTGGGATATTTAACTTGATCCTTGTAGACATTAGCCTTTCCAATCCTTGATCTTTGCATAGTTGGAGAATTTCCACAATATCTGATTCACAGCAGCTGAATGCATCAAAATCCACGCTGAAACCTGCGTCAAACTTGACTACTGCGAGGAGCGCTGGAGAAATCGCCATCGATTTGCTGGAGAAGGCGCGAGAGGAACGGAGAAGACAAAACGGCAGAGAATCGCAAGACACGGAGCAAGCGGGAAGACGGAATGCGAAAGGACGCTCTCCGTCGACGATATAAGCAAAGATCTTTTAACCTAGGTCGACTATCGGCTTTATATTAGACCGGAGATAGTCGATCTATTTAAAAGATACTGGACACGATGGTCGAACGGTCGTTCGACGATCGGTCCAGAAGCAGAGTAGTCGAGCAATCGTTCGACTATTTCTGGCTTCTCAAACAACAAGCTGTCGTCATCCAGAGATCGACGATGAGCTCGACTTGTTCGACGATGGTCGAACGTCGGTCGACGATCTTCAAACAGGCAAGCTTTCATCAACCATAGGTCGACGATGGGCTTGACCCGATCGACTATCTTCGAACGTCGTTCGACTATCTTCAAACAAGTTTCAACATTGGCAGATATAGTCACACTTAGTCTCTTCCATTGATCATGCCTAGTTGAACCAAAAAGAACAGATGCTTTTGTTCATCTAAGGGCTTGGTGAATATATCACCTCTCTGAAACTCAGTGGATATGAACTCAAGACAAATCTTGTTCTTTTCCACACAATCTCTCAGGAAATGGTGCCGAATCTCAATGTACTTCGTTCTAGAGTGGTGCACTGGATTTTGTGCAATTGAGATAGCACTGGTACTATCACACATGATTTTGGTGTTCTTGTGTGAGTAACCATAATCCATAAGCTGGTTTTGAATCCACAAGATCTGTGAACAACAACTGGCAGCTGCTATATATTCAGCCTCTGCAGTTGAAGTTGAGACAGAAGCCTGCTTCTTACAGAACCAAGAGACCAATCTCTCTCCCAGGAACTGACAAGTTCCTGAGGTGCTCTTCCTGTCAACTCTGCAACCAGCATAATCAGAATCAGAATATCCAATCAATTCAAATTCTGACTCAGCTGGGTACCAAAGTCCTAGATTTGGACATCCCTTCAGGTATCTCAGGATTCTCTTGAGAAGAATCAGATGAGATTCCTTGGGGTTGACCTGGAATCTAGCACAAAGGCATGTAGCAAACATTATATCTGGCCTACTTGTAGTTAAATATAATAGGGAACCAACAATGGCCCTATAATTCTTTTGATCAACTGGCTTGCCGTGATCATCAGAATCAATAACAACATTAGTAGCCATAGGTGTAGGCATTGCTGAAGCATCAGCCATCCCAAATTTCTTTACCAATTCCTATTTGGATTGGGAGATAAAGATACCATCAGCATCTTGCTTAACTTGGAGACCAAGAAAGTAAGACAGCACACCCATACTACTCATCTCAAACTTAGAGTGCATCAGGTCAGAGAACCTTTTGCAAAGTTTGGGATCAGTGGAACCAAATATAATATCATCCACATACACTTGAACTAACAGGATTATGTCCTTGTGGTGCTTGACGAAAAGGGTTCTATCAACTACTCCCCTAGTAAAGTTGTGCTCTAAAAGGAAACTAGCTAGAGTCTCATACCTGGCTCTGGGTGCTTGCTTTAGTCCATAAAGAGCTTTCTGCAACTTAAACACATGTGAGGGCTGAGTTGAAGAAACAAACCCTAGTGGTTGTTCAACAAACACCTCTTCCTTAAGCTCACCATTTAGGAATGCACTTTTGACATCCATTTGAAAAACCTTAAACTTCATGTAGGCTGCATAGGCCAAGAAGATCCTTATTGCTTCTAGCCTTGCAACAGGAGCAAAGGTTTGGTCATAATCTATACCTTCCTCCTGTCTGTAGCCCTGAGCTACAAGTCTAGCTTTATTCCTTACAATAATTCCATTTGCATCCAACTTGTTTCTATACACCCACTTGGTGCCTATGATCAGTTGGCCTTTAGGTCTTGGAACCAAAGTCCAAACTTTACATCTCTCAAACTGATTGAGTTCCTCTTGCATAGCAATGATCCAGTGGGGATCTAGCTCAGCATCTTTAAAGGTGAGGGGCTCAACCTGTGAGAGGAAACAAGCGTGCATCACATCCTATCTTAATTGGTGTCTTGTTTGAACACCAGCTGATATGTCTCCTATCACTTGAGATGTGGGGTGATCTCTAAGTGTGACAATATCAGCAGGTGGGATGTGATCTTCAGCAACAGTTAGGATTAATTCCTCAGGAGGAATTTGATCTACTGTTGGTGGAACAACAACAGCTTCTGCAATGTCTTCATCACTGTCTGATTCAGTGATCTGAAGAGTTGATAGTTGAAGAATCTCTTGAGTAGCATCAGGTACCTGCAATAAACTAGAGGAAGGAGAATTTTCCTTCTCCTTGTAAAACATCTGAGACTCATCAAAAGATACATGCACAGATTCTTCAATTTTACAGGTTGATTTGTTATAAACCCTATAAGATTTGCTTACTTGGGAATATCCAAGCATAATTCCCATTGAAGCTTTTGCTTCAAACTTTCTAAGGTATTCTTTATTGTTATTATGAATGTACACTACACAACCAAATACTCTAAAATATTTAATTTTAGGTTTCTTTCCTTTAAGTAACTCATAGGGAGTTTTACACTTAAGCTTGTGTATCAGACTTCTATTCAAGACATAATTGGCTGTACTAACAGCTTCTGCCCAATAGGAAAGAGACATATTAGCATCTGCCAACAATGTACTAGCAGCTTCAATGAGTGTTCGATTTTTCCTTTCAATTACCCCATTTTGTTGGGGAGTTCTAGGAGCTGAAAAGCTATGTTTGATACCTTCTCTCTCACAGAATTCTTGCATGAGAAGAGAGTCAAACTCAGTACCATGATCACTTCTGATCAAGGCCACATGAGTAGAGTACTCATTCTGCACACATAATAGAAAGTCTGTAAGGGCTTTGAAGTTATCAGCCTTAGTTCTCAAAAAGAAAACCCAACTGAACCTAGAGAAGTCATTTACAATGACTAAGGTGTAATACTTCCCTCCTAAACTCTGTACATTTATTGGGCCAAAAAGTTCCAAATATAATAAGTACAAGATTCTAGGAGAATCACTTTTATTTACTGATTTAAAAGAATTCTTGGTTTGCTTGCCTAGCTGACAAGCCTTGCATAGACTCTCCTTTTTGTAGGGGCAAGAAGGTAAACCTCTAACAAGGTTGTGTTTAGATAACCTAGATAAATTTTTAAGGTTAACATGACTAAGCCTCTTATGCCACAAAGAATTATTATTAATTGTTACTTCATTAAATAAACAGATTTCAGAATGAGTTGAATTGAAATCTACTAAATAAATATTACCTATTCTAATGCCTACTAAAACAACATTATTATTTAAGGTAATATTACAAGAAGAGTTAGAAAATGAAACCTGGTAGCCAGCATCACATAGCTGGCTGACTGAGATCAAATTGTGCTTCAGTCCTGTCACATATGCAACTCTCTTGAAAGTAACATCTCCAATTGTGATCCTGCCATAGCCTTCTGTCTGACCACAGCTAGAATCTCCAAAGATAACCTTTGGGCCGAGCTTAGCTTTGAATTTTGACAGATGATTTTTATTTCATGTCATATGCTTGGAACATCCACTATCCAAATACCACTTATTTTGAGTGATAGGATATGCCTTCACCTGCAAGACATTCATTTAGACATTGTGGACCCAGGTAACCTTGGGTCCCTTGTTTTTCACATAAGAAAAGCTAGAAATAAATGAAAATGCAGGCTGAGGGTGATAACCTAATGGGTGAGATCTCCTAGGTGGGATTCTCCATGCAGATGATGGGTCAACAAACCTAGGGTTTCTATTTTCATTTAGGTTTCTACGGGTTTGATGATGATTTTGAAAATCATATTGAAAACGTCGATCGATGTTCGACGATGGGTGCTCAGATCATCGAGCTTCGTTCGACCATTGCGCTTCCGATCGTCGAGCAGCGTTCGACGCTCTTTGTATTTCCTTAAAAAATTTCTTCCTCTTTTCTCTCTTAGCTTTATTTAAAGTTTTATTAACTTGGTTTACTTGCTCAGTGTTCTTCATTCCACTAGTTGAAATGAAGTTCACTGGAGTTGAAAGATTATTTTTAAGAATAACTGGGGGTTCACTGGGAGAAGCTCCTAAGCCTAGTTTGTTATTGCCTGACCTAGTATTAGTCATGCTGGTTATTTCTAATAACTTAAGGCTTCTACCATTTAGAGATTCTTCTAACCTCTTAGATTTAGCTAACTCAATTTTAAGAAACTTAATTTCTTCACTATAATTAGTGAGATCTTCCTTTAATCTAATATTTTCAGTAGATATGATTTCTAATTCTGCTAGCCTATGTCTAAGTTTTTAATCTCTTTTTCAGAACTAATTAAATCTAAGCATAAAGATTTAAACTCTAATTTGAATTCTGCTGAAGTAAAATCATAAGACGATAGTACCTCATCTTCTATTGGCATTTCTTCCTCTGAATCAGAACTCTCTGCAGCTGAATGATTGCTGCAGCCATCTATTGCCATCAGGCAAACTTCCTTTGCCTTCTTCTCTTCCTCAGCCTCACTGGAGCTAGAGGAGGAAGATTCTTCATCAGAATCACTCCAGGTTTCAGCAATGAAACCTCTCTCCTTCTTCTTGTTCTTGTAGGAGGATGGCTTGGAGTGCTTCCTGTGCTGTTCCTTTTCTTTCCTCTTATCTTTGTTCTTCTCCTCTAGACAATCTGGTAAGATATGTCCAGGTTTCCTGCAACCATAACAGATAATTTCTTTAGCAGGTGAACGGTCATACCTTGTTTTTTCTTCATAGCGTGAAGACTTCTTTCTGAATTCCTTTCTCCCCATCTTGAGAAACCTCTTGGCAAATAATGCCATTAGCTACTCATTGGATTGGCTGCCTTTAGAAGCATCAGCAGCCTTAAGAGCTAGAGATTGCTCTTTTCTTGTTGGATTAGGGGTCTTTGCTTCAGCTTCTGCTTCCCTTGTCTTCAGCACTTGCTCAAAAGACTTGAGCTTGCCGAGAAGGGCTTCAGTTGAAATCTCATTTGTACTTCTGGCTTCCTTGATAGGCCAGATCCTTAGATCCCATGTGCTAGGGAAGCACATAAGAATCTTATCATTGACCTCTGTCAATGATATGTCCTTGTCAAGGGTCCTCAGCTCATTGATGATTGAGCTGAGCCTTGTGTACATGGCTTCAACTGATTCAGCATCAGTTTTCTTGAAGTTCTCATATTGTGAGATAAGGTTGGACCTTCTGTCCTTCCTTTCATCAGCTGAACCAGCTACAATCTGGTTCAGTGTATCCCACATAGCTTTTGCTGAAGAGCAGTCAACAACCTTCTGGAATACCTCATCAGACATTGTCTGAGCCAGAATGTTCATCGCCTTGGCATCTGCTATCTTTGCCTTCTTGTACTCATCATTGTAATCTGGAGGAGGCACTGCACTCATATCAGATGATGAGGCAGTAGCAGCAGCAGGTGCTCTTGGAGGTCTTGACAAAATAGAAGCAAAGATACTTTCATCAATAGAATTCATATATAATTTGATCCTTGCCTTCCAAATGCCAAACTTACCTAAGTTGCATGCTGGAGGTCGGGTGCTAGAATAATCCTTGGACTGGGCCATGATAGTGATAGTGAATATCTATAAACTTTGGAATCTATCAGGATCTTGTGACTTAGGTGTTAGCCTATTGAGTCAGTCAACCTCCCTCTGATACCAATTGAAAGTGAAGGGATAGATACTACTCTAGAGGGGGGGTGAATAGAGTTACCAAATTTTGCACTAAACAAAAAACATAATAGTCTACCCAACTCCCTTGGAGTGAAATGCGGAATGAAAAGATTATAGATAAGGAGATAACCCTAAAGCCTAACACAAGTGTTGTGCACAAACTCAAGCTAACTGTAATTACAGTTAAGGCTTGGAAATCCTAATCAGCAACTAGCAAACCTAGTTATATCTAATCACAGCCACAATGTAAAAATTAAATTAAGCAAGCCAAACGACACAAGGAATTTATAGTGGTTCCCCAAACAACTTGGGTACGTCCACTCTTCTACCAACAAGGTAGGAATCCACTACAGGTTTTTGATCAGGTGCCCTGCCACCACAAGATCTGCTTCAGGTAGATCTAGAAACCCTTTAGATTTTTGATCAGGTGTCTAAAAACCAACACAGGTTTTTGATCAGGTGCCCTGCCACCAAGGGATACTTTTGAAGGGAGTAATAACCCTGTACAGGAGGGGGAAAGAAGGTTAAAAAGTCTTCCCTATTTTATAATAGATTAGAGAAGCACAAAGACTTGCACTGAGCTAAAAAGCTCAAAAGAGTCAAGGCTCCCCCTGGCTCAAAGAATGTCCAGGTGAAGTCTTGCTTCAGTGCAGAAACTCTTCAGTAAAAACTGAAGGAAAAACTACAAGAAGATATACAATATAAAATAGAAATCTTCTAGCAGCTATCTTCTTCTTCTTCTTCTTCAAAATAACTCTGAGTTTGAACTTCCTGGAAGCAGGAGAACTCAGGTTGAAGAAGAGCAGAAGAGCTTAACACTTCTCAGTTGAGTGAAGATTGCTGAGAGCAGTTAAACTTGGTCTTGATGAAAGCTTGAATGCTAATTGAATAACTCTTAGAATAACTGGTTAGCTAGCTGAAATCCTTCTCCAAAGGATTCCTTTTATAGCAGCAACAAGCAACGGCTCTTTTCAATTTGAACTGTTTGTCTTCTTCTGAAACTTGAAACCTGGGCTGCAAATATCACAAAGACAAACAAACTCTGCAGCAAAAATATTCTATAAAAGGGATAAACCTTTTTCAAGGAAGCTGCAGGAAGCAATCTGATAATACAGTTACTAAATAAAATCACATCAGAGACAAACTCTTTATAGCAGACGGAAGACTTTTCAGTCTAACGGCTATAAAGGACTGGCAGCAGATAAAGTAAAATACAATGTCAACTAATAAGACAAACAACTTTATCTGAAAAGATTTGACTCAGGCAAAAGAGATGGAGCAGATATTGCCTGGAAATATTATCATAAAACAACTAAAATAAAATGCCAGATAATGTATTAATTTATTAAATAGAATAAATAAATACAAAATAAAAAGGCAAACAGAAAACGTCGAATGACCCTCGGAGATCGTCGACCGACGCACGGAGATCGTCAACCTATCGGGCAGATAGTCGAACGATCCAGATAGTCGAACTATCAAAGAAGATAGTCGAACTACCTAGGCAGATAGTCGACCTATCAGAACAGATAGTCGATCTATCAGATAGTCGATCTATCCGGACAGATAGTCGAACTATCAAACACAAACAGATAGTCGACCTATCAAGCAGATAGTCGACCTATCACAGAAAACAGATAGTCGACCTATCAAAACAAAACAGATAGTCGAGCTATCAGATAGTTGAACTATCAGGACAGATAGTCGAACTATCAAAGATGACAGATAGTCGACCTATCAACAGATAGTCGAACTATCAAAGCGGAACCGATAGTCGACCTATCATCAGATAGTCGAGCTATCAGATAGTTGAACTATCAGGACAGATAGTCAAACTACCAAACCAAGCAGATAGTCGACCTATCAACAGATAGTCGAGCTATCAACGCAGACAGAGCATCGACCAACTAATAGACGATAGTCGATCAGCCGATAGACGATAGTCGAGCGACGTTCGACTATAGTCGAACGAAAAACTACTTAACCAAATTCTTCATCTTGAAAAGCGGGGACTCTACAGCTAGACCACTAACCATTGACCATAGATATTTCTTGGGTCAAGGGACTAAAAAGACAAGACTAAACTCAAATCAAACAAGGGTGCCAACATCTTTGATGAGTCAAACCTGATTAACTGTGAGCTATCTAGCTTCTCTTCTAGCACTGTAGGTTTAAAGGAGGTGATGGATAAGCTTACCATCAGGGAACATGATCCAGAAGTTCTAGATAAGAAAGGAGATGGTTGTTGTCCAGGGGGAGTTCAAGACTCCCAAGATGAGGATGAAGAATCGCCAGTTGAAGATAGTGAAGTACAACCAGCTGAGGAAAATGAAGAATAGCAAGCTAAAGTAAGATTGCCTCCTGCTGAGAGATATCTGAGGGACCATCCAGCACACCAATTCATTGGTGATGCAAGACATGGAGTCCAGACTAGAAGCAAGAGCATCAATATAGCTCTCTGTTCAAGCTTCCTATCTCAAATAGAGCCCAAGAAGCTTGAAGAGGCTATCAAAGATCCTTTCTGGATTGGAGTAATGCAGGAGGAGCTGAACCAGTTCAGAAGGTGTAGTGTCTAGAAGCTGGTTCCAAGACCTAAGGGACATAATATTATAGGAACTAAGTGGATCTACAGGAACAAGTTAGATGAGAATGGCATTATTATCAAGAATAAGGCTAGATTGGTGGCAAAAGGATACAGGCAAGAAGAAGGAATAGACTTCGACTAGACTTTTTCCTCAGTAGCCAGGCTGGAAGCAATAAGGCTATTCCTTGCATTTGCTGCCCATCAAGGATTCAAATTCTACCAGATGGATGTGAAGTAAGTATTCCTGAATGGGGGCTTAAAAGTGGAAGTATATGTGGATCAACCACCAGGTTTTGTAAACTCTCACCTTCCTGATTCTATTTATAGGCTTAGGAAAGCTCTATATGGGTTGAAGCAATCTCCTAGAGCATGGTATGAAACATTGTCTAATTTCCTCATTGAGAACAAATTCTCAAGGGGTAAAAATAGACAAGACCCTATTCCTAAGGGAATCTAAGGGCAAGATCATCCTAGTCCAAATATATGTTGATGACATTATCTTTGGATCCACTGAGGATAACCTTTGTAGGAAGTTTGCTAAACTTATGCAAGGAAAGTTTGAGATGAGCAACATGAGTGAGCTCAAGTTCTTCTTGGGACTCCAAGTAACACAGACTGATGATTGCTTCTTCATATCCAAGTCCAAGTTCACCAGAGAGTTGATTAAGAAATATGGTATGGAGAATGCCTCCACCATGAGAAATCCAATGGGATCAAGTGTGCCTATAGGCAAAGATGAGGTAGGGAAACCTACTGATGAGTCTTTGTATAGAGGGATAATTGGCTCCCTTCTATACTTGACTGTTAGTATGCCTAACATTATGTATGCTACATATGTTTGTGCTAGGTATCAGGCCTGCCCTAAAGAATCCCATTATTCTACTACAAAAAGAATTTTAAGGTATCTTAAGGGCACACCAGATCTTGGTCTATGGTACCCTAGGAATAGAGATTTTGAGCTAGCTGGATTTTCAGATGTAGATTTTGCAGGCTGCAAGGAAGACAGGAAAAGTACTACTGGTACATGTCAATTTTTAGGTGGAAGACTGGTGTCATGGGGCAGCAAGAAGCAAACCAGTATGGCTATCTCAACTACAGAATCAGAGTACATTTCAGCAGGCAGCTTCTGTGCTCAATTGTGGTGGATATAGCATCGGCTTGAACACTATAACATTAAGATAAGTAGAACTCCTCTTTATTGTGATTCTACAAGTGCCATTTCTATTGCTAGGAATCCTGTTTCATACAGCAGGACTAAGCACATAGAAATTAAGTATCATTTTATTAGGGAGCATGTCGAGAAAGAAGATATTTTCCAAGAGTTTGTCTCCACTGAGAAGCAAGTGGATGATATCTTCACTAAGCCAATAGATGAAGCCAAGTTCAACATCTTCAAAATTGAATTGGGTATGTTGAACTTAGAATAACTTCAGGTACTCCCTAAGGTATTATTGTTTGGTACAGGCTTGTTCTTCTAGAAGGTGATGCAGACCTAGTGGAAAACAAGATGAGATCAGATGCTCCTATTAAGAGGGAGCAAGTCCAGCAGCTATAGGACTAGAGAATTTCAAGTAGTATACAAGACAGTTATGAATAAGGGGCAAGTTGGCAGCTACACTATTGGCTTCATCTATATCTGCTAGGGGGAGGACATAAGAGGAGAGAATGAACTGATGCTCCTACTTGACTATCTGAAAAGGTCAAAAAGGGAGAGGGATTGAAGAGATTGATCATATTCAAGTAGTCTCTAAGGGGGTGATATAAGAGAGAAGCTCAAGAAATCAAGCACCTTCATGGCAGAAAGACAGGGGGAGAAAGTCATGGGGAGTAGAGGTTCATCAAGCAAGAAAAGATCAAGTTGAGAGGTAATCCTCTAAGGTAAAACTCACCCTACAGTAATCTAGGGGGAGTAGGTAAAATTCAATTCACTGAATTTAATAAGTTTTTACAATCTATGTGATGTGTATCTCATTGACTAAGGTAATTGAACAGTGGTTTTGACATCTTCAAATAGGGGGAGATTGTTGGGTCAATTGATTCCAATGGCCTTGATTTGATGATGTAAAACAGGTCAATGAGATAGACATAGTTGTATTTGATGTATGTTTAAGTTCTTGCATACAAGTTTGTCTTTGTCACAATGATTGGATAGATAGTTCAAGAGACAATGACAGGCGGACTCAAGGTGAGGCTGGAAATTCAGAAAAATGCCTAAGTCCAGAAGCATTGAGTGAGGCAAGCTCACTCAATGCCACACAACTAATAGTGCTGAGAGAAGGCGGGCAGTCAATGCTTACAATATTGCAAAGGCAAAAATATGGCTAATTCCACAGGCATTGAGTTAGCCTAACTCACTCAATGCCATATGACCAGAATCATTGAGTCAAGGTTATCATGTCAAAGCCTAAGCAGTGGAAGCCAGAAAATTGACTAAGTCCAGAAGCGTTGAGTAAAGCTTCATCACTCAACGCCATGCTAAGTCTATAAATGCCAATGTATAAGGAGACAGAAAAGTCTACTAAGAACAGAATCATTAAGTGAAGCTCACTCACTCAATGCCAAGTTAAAAGGCTTTGAGTCTAGTCATTCTGTGAAGAAACCAGAATTCGGCTAAGTCCAGAATCATTGAGTGAGGCAAGCTCACTCAACACTGTCAATGCTTTTTAGCAGAAAGGAAAGAAGAAGAATATGGCTAAGGCAAATAGCATTGAGTGAGGCATATACACTCAACACTCTCAATGCCATCAGGCAGATAGCTGAAGAATGGGCTAACGGGAAATAGCATTGAGTGAAGTCAACACACTCAACGCCTAGCAGAGTTGGAAAAATTTTCTAAGTCCAGAATTGTCAAACTCAGCTTATCCACTATTCATCGAGCTAAGCTTTGATTTCATTGAACGGAGTTCAGAATTCGTCGAACTCAGCTTTCATCTATAAGAAGAACTCAGCCTTCAGAATCATCGAACTCAGATTATCCACTATTAGTCGAGCTAAGCTTTGCTTTTGTCAAACGAAGTTCAGAATTCGTTGAACTCAGCTTTCATCTCTTTCACTATTTCGTCGAGCTGAGCTCAGGGTTTTTCAAACTGAGCTTGTAGTTCATCAAACGTAGAACTTTTAGAAAGATAGTTGATTTTGTCTAAATCAAGAATGATGCAGATGTCAGCAAATTTCAGATTCATTGCAAATCGACATTAACGTCGTCGTTAGTCTACAGTGAATCTAAATTTTATTTAGCTGAGGTGTTAACCGCTGTTAAATCTGGGACACATGTCGATCATCTCGCAAATTGACGGAGTTATAAATAGCAGCTGATATTGAGATCAAATAGCTTTCTGATAAAAGAATTAATTCATTCTGAAAAACAAGAAGTGGAGTTCGTCGTCTTCTTTCTCCATTGTTATAGAGCCAAGAAATTCAATTTGAAAATCTGAAGGGGTTCTTAGTTTGCTGAGGCATTCAACATCAACTACAGTAAGTTCAGAGTATTTCTCTACGGAAGACGAATCAGTCTAAGCAAGCCCTAGATGAAAGTATCTTCATGATTCAAGCTATGCCAAATCTGAAGATCATTCGCTGGATCTTTTAAGAAGAAGTAGAGAGGGCTGATATCTGCTTAGTCCAAATCAGGATAAATTCCTGAAGAAGAAGAAGAAGAGGTTTCTACTAGTCGCTTCCAGAACAAGTCGGGCTTTAATTCAAGATCGATTTCTCATCTTATTATTGTGAAGATGAAGATAGGACTGACATCTACTCAGTCCAGGTAGACAGACAAAGAGAATTTTCTCTATTGTCTATAATTCATTTCTTTGATATTCTGTGTATGATTCATATTGAATCTGAGTGGTAAGGCTAAGTGCCTTAGCTGTAAGTCTGTGTTATAAAGGCTGAGGTAGGGCAAGGGTTGCCAGATTTGTAGGAGTGTGGATCACTATGAGGTAGGGCAGGATTTCCTAAGCTGTAGGAGTGTAGATTCACTCTGAGGTAGAGTTCTTGGGAAGAACTTGAGATGTAGGATCTTGGTGATCTGAGTGGTAAGACTTGTATAGTCTGAGTTGTAGGAGCCAGTTGGGCTCTGAGCTGTAAGATCTGAGGATCTGAGAACGAAAGAAGAAGGTATTTTGTCGAATCTAGTATTTTGTTATATAGGCGAAGTGGGAATGTGGATGTACCCATCAATTGGGGAACCACTATAAATCTTTGAGTACTGTGTTGTGATTGTTTTATAATTGCCGAATAGCTTTCTTGCCTTATCTGATAGAGTTAGTAATAAAGATAGATAATCAGATTTCATTAACTTTAAGTAGCCTAGAATAATTTGGACCTACTCACCCCCCTCTAGGTGTTTAGTTGATCTTGAAATCAAGACTTTCAAGAAGTAAGATCATTACCCTTGTAGATCTTCTTAGATCCATGAACACATACTTGATCCTGATGGAAGTAACTACAGTGCTTTCCTCTTTGTGGATCTAGCTTCATCTCGCAAATCCGACCATAGGAACTCTTTCAGCAGTTCTCCAAAGATATTCCTCTAGCCCTCTTCTTCCTTTCTTCTTTTCTTCCAAGAGAGAGAGAGAAATAGAGAAATGAGAAATACTTCTTATCTCAAAATTTTTATATAAACTCACTACCGCCGCGCGATAACTAGCTACCACGACGCAGTAGCTTAGGCAGTGTCATCTTGGCCAAATCTATGTTGTTTTGCCGCTCAAATACCGCCTCAACCTTATCCAACACGTGGCACACTACCGCAAGTGTTACCTCTATCATCGGGTGGTACCGTCCATAGACATTGGTTGAATTAAATCATTGGCTACTATTGTGCGGTATCATACTACCACCAAGCGGTCCCTTCCAGAGACACTAGTCTTTTAAATCAGCTGAGAACCGCTAGAGCTAGCTCTACTGCCTGGCGGTAACCTCCAGTGACCAACTTCCTATTATTTTTTAGGAAATTTGGGGCATTACACCTGAATCTTAGACGTGACATCTTCAGTAATTGCCACCATCATTCCAGATTGAGCCATTTTCTCGTCGTTTTCATAATCGTTCACTACACACCCTGGTCACGGGCATGTTAGGTACGGAACCAGTGACATAAAAGCCCAGGAAACACTAGGAAGCTAAACTACCAAGAGTCATCTCTTTATAGTTCAGGACCCCTGAGCTTTCTCTTGTGTAGTAATCATGTATTTCCCTATCATGATGAGTAGCTAAGCTTCCTTTAGCACTTGATCATGATGAACTTTAGAATGAAATGAACTTTGGTTTTCTTTCAATCATCTAGCAAACTCTCTATTTTAATCATCTTTTGGTTGTCTTTGATTATAATTTGTTCGAATTCTAGTATAGAAAGTCCAATCCTAGATCTGTATCATAGATTTTTCTGAGAGGTTGTGGATATGAGGAGATCACCTAACCATATCGCTACATAATATTCAATCCTAAATCTGTATCCTAAATTTTTCTGAGAAGTTGTGGATACGTGAAGATCACTCAAGGATAAAAAGAGCTATCATGCAATCCTCAATGGAGGACATCCCAAATCTTCCAGATTGGGGTCAAACCCAATAGTAGGGTTCACCTCCTAAAGCAAGATTAGAGGGCTAGACTGGCCGAGGGGTCTTAATCGTGCCACCTAAGGTTATACGTTAGAGTATTCCCGAGAGGGGCATTAGCATAATTTGAGAACCTCCGCGGTTGAAGACAAATTATTAGAACTTGTACTTTAATCTTTTAATCAATGGTCATTTTATCCAAAGGGATTCTAGATCAAGTGGTAACCTTTATCTCATTAAATTTCTCTCAATTAGTTTAAATCGCATTTTGTCTTTTATTTTTGCAAACCAACTACTATTTTATTAAGATAAAATAATAGCTATTCCTTATTAGTACTACTACTTGATTGACCCGAAAAAATATGACACTTAGTCCTACACTCTATAATGATAGGTATACTTACCTTCCTAAAGCGTAATTAAACACACCACATCATCACAATCATATTTCACGCACTCATCAAGTTATAATTATGCTGCATCAAGTTTTTGGCTCCGTTGTCGGGGAATATATTTTTGTTGATATTTTGAAATCAAGGATCTATTACTTTTTTTATTTTTACTTTTATTTCCAGAAAAAAATTCTTAGTTTGTTTTTCTTTGGGGTATGGCTCGAGGAAATTTGTCAAATATATTTGACTTAGATCCATAAAAAATTGAGCAAACCTTACGACAACGCTTACAAATCAGTAATCTCAATTCTCAAGATTGGTTGAAGAATCCTTGGGGGATACTTCTCTTTCTTTACCTTCGTCGTCAACTTCTTCTTCTCATTCTACTTTTATTTCTTCTCCTTCTTCTACTATTTTTTTTCTAGTATGGGAGATCCAAATATGGCCGAACAACGGACTATGTCCTATTACTCCCGGCCAAATTTAGATGATGTTCAATCAAGTATTATTCAACATGCTATTGTGAACAATAATTTTGAGTTGAAACCTAGTATTATTCAAATGGTACAGTAATACGTACAATTTTATGAACTTCAAGATGAGGATCCTAATACGCATATTGCAAACTTTATAGAAATTTGTGATACTTTTAAAATTAACGGAGTTACGGATGATGTGATGCGACTTAGGCTTTTTCCTTTTACTTTGAAAACCAAGGCAAAATAATGGTTAGGTTCTCTCCCAAGAGGATCTATCGCCACTTGGGCTGGCATGACCGCACAATTTCTCACAAAATACTTTTCGCCATCTGAGATGGCTAAATTGCGAAATGTTATTTCATATTTTTCTCAAGTTGATTCTGAAACGTTATATGATACTTGGGAAAGTTTAAGGAATTTCTTTGTCGTTTCCACCATCATCAAATTCCAGATTGGTTACAAATACAAACATTCTATAATGGACTTAATGCCCAAACTAGGAAGCACATCGATGCCTCCTCTGGTGGAATATTGAACAACAAAGTGTCGGTAGCCGCTCAAGAGATTATAGAAGGAATGGCCATGAAAGCATGTCAATGGAATACAACCTGGTCTCGTCTGAATAAACCAGCTGGGATGTATGAAATTGATACTATTTCTAATTTATGCCTCTAAGTTAAGCGACTTAGCAAGAAAATGGAGGGGATGTCTGCTACACCTTCCACACCTACTTTGGAATCTGTTCATAATGCGACAGAACAGGTAGAGCAAGTAGATTATATAGGTTAGCCCAATCAGCCGCCCTTTAACTCAAATAATAACAATTACGATAATACTTATCATCTAGGTTGGAGAAATCATCCTAATTTATCATGGGGAAATCAAGGTAATATGGGAAACACACATAACACTCTTCCAATACCTGTAAATTCTATTCCTTCCCAAGATTCTAAATAACCCTCTCTCGAGGATGTGATGAATAAGTATTTTACTGAAAATGATGTGAATATTCGAAATCTTAAGGGATCTTTACGCAATATAGAGAATCAAGTAGGGGAGTTAGTAAAAACAGTCACTAATCTTGCTAATAGGCCACCACCTACACCTACCATGGCCTTGGTAGTGAACCTTGCGAATGATTTAGATGATCATGCCGAAGTTGAGATTTCAAAATCAATACCATCCCTACCTACTCAAATTGTCCAGTCACATTTGGTGGAGCACAACACGTACTTTAATGTTAATTTTAATATCCCAATTACTATAGGGGAATCTCACTTTTCAAATTATTTCGCAGATCTTGGCGGAAGTGTTAATATTCTCCCCTTTAGTCTAGCTCAAAAGCTTAATTTAGGAGAACCCGTAACTGCTAATATCACATTAAATTTGTCGATCAATCAAAAGAAACCCCAATGGGGGTAAATCATAACGTTTTGGTCGAAATTGACGAGACTATTTCACCAATAGATTTCATTATTCTCGATATGGATGTGGATAATAGGATACTCCTTATCCCTGGACATCCATTTTTGGCCTCCACGCGCGCTATTTATGATGTTGGTGAAAGTACTCTTCTGCTCCGTCTAGATTTTCAAAATATTAGTATTAATGTGACCACCAATGCCACCTCAAAATTTCCAAAGCCATTATAATTGTTTGATGATAAATTAAAAATGAGGTAGACAGCAACAACGTTATGGTCGAGCTCATCGACCATAACCAAAGCGCTCTTATGAGGCACCCCAAGATTATCTTTGTTAGTTTCAAAAATTAATTAAAAATATAAAAAAAGTCAAAAAATAAATTTAAATAAAAAAATGTCACGATCTGGGTGCCTATATAGGACTGCACTCCTCCATCCAAATTTTTGTGAGCTGGATCCCAGAGGTTGTTATAAAACTCTCAATAGAGCACTGAGGAAAATGGCTCGCCCGTTGAAATCATAGTAAGCACTCCCGCATGGTCGAAATAGTTGTAGATGTTAGTGTATCGCTCATCGATTTCGACAACCATTGCCACACTCACAGTGGTCTTGTCCTCCGCTGAGTATGTCGATGCGAGTACTCTGGATCGTTTAGAGAAGCTTCTTCGAGGTGGCTGGGAGCTGGACAAAGCCATAGCCTGAAAACACAAAAATTCCATTTTTAAAACTCAGGAATACTTATTTCTGGTGGGTACCGCCGTGCGGTAATCTGCTACTGCCGCGCGGTTGCGTGACGGACTAGACTTCGTCCCCCTCCACCGGATCTCCCCCAAAATCCCATTTTTCCCAAATATTTTGAATAAAACCTAGAGGGGAAGGGGATTTATGCACTAATAACTCAGATCCAAGAAGACTAACTCGATCTACGAAGAAAAACCTCAAATCAAACTCAAAACACCTTTAAATCCCCATGGATCTTGCCCAAAATGACAATTCTCCATTAACTACACTCAAATCTCAGCGTATATGGAAATATGGGAGAAATGAGTGGGATTTACCTGGATCTGGGGTTTTTCCTGCGGAAGAACTTAGTACGGTAGAGAGAGAGAATGGAAAAAGAAATGTGAGGGGTTTGGCCTAGCGACGGATCTAATAAATCAAACTACCACGCCGCCGTAAATCTACCGTCAGTGGTAGCATGATTTGTTTCTAAATGTCCATTGTCATTGCGGGTAATCATTTGATTTGAAAGATAACTCAAGACCACATGTGATGTGTCTCACAATAGCGGGGGCATAGGTGTGTGTGCATTAGATTGTTAACCTGTAAACCACATCTTGTCCATAATCTGGGAAGGGTTCCAGTAGGTCCATGTGAGGCACTAGGGGGAAATAGTGTTAGGTTGAGCGGGTTCTTTTGTATGCATATGGGATTAACAGCCCCACCCTATGGCATTTGTGCATCTCCTCATGCCAGTTGGTCACTTAGTATGGGGCTAGGGTGACGACATATTGCTTGGGTAAATTGTGTCTAAAGCATACTCAAGATTTTCATATACATAACATGATCAGTATTCCACGTCTTATGTTCGTTAATATCATGCATAATATTTTTTTGTGTTGTCCTATGTATGATTGTTCTTTGCCTTTGTTTGTGTGTCTTTTCTATTTGTCTTGTATGCATTGTTTTTTTGCAAAAATAACACAAAAATTTCAGAAAAAAATATGTTTTTATTTTTTATTTTTATTAAAAGAACAAAATATACAAAACCCCAAAATCAAAAAAAATTTGAATTGATCATTCTTAGGACACGCATGATTAGATATTAGAGCATAACGATTACGTGCAATGTTTGATTTAGGATTATTAATCCCTGTTAACATTGTCTAATTATGTCATGATGTGTCAAATCTAAAGGTGCTTAGCTACTGAGTGTGACTAGACATGATAGTGTATGTTAATATAACTCTAAGCATGTGTGAGGATTTAGGTAGCATAATGACATTACACTATACACACATCCATAGAAAATGCACTCGTGTAGAAATTCATGCTTACCTATTATAACTCGTGATATTGTGTCTAACATTATAGAAATAACTTGAACAATCAATGTCACAGTGCTCCTTTTTTATATAAAGCTAGAAATTTGAGCAAATATTCTATTGAAGATGTCGTTTAAATACAAGTTAAAGTATATCTATCTATATGGGTAGATTTTGATTGATTTGGGGTCCATGAACTCAAAAATGTTATAAAATTGACAGTGAAATTTGTTTTGAATGAAATAAATGGGTAAATCATATACTATCAAATCATATGATAAGGATACACACCCCCCAAGCACTACTCACTCCTACTGATAAGTCTTCATGAGCATTATAAGGATGAGCACCTTGGTCAAAAGAATCGTTTCGATTTTGTGCAACGACTATAATTTGAGTTAGTTCTCCTTGTTTGAATCATTATATGAAATAGATGACAATGTGACATGATATTTCAATCTATTTCTCTTATGATGGAATATTGAATTATTGAGATTAAACATGTACTAAAGATTATTTCTAATTGATGTCTCTTCTTTTGATGCTACACGTACACTTGCCATTTTTCTATCTAACACTTCCATACATAATAATTGGACTTACACTGTATTATGAGACTATAGTACATAGGTACTAGTACACAATTTCTATTTCATGACTCTTATAATGTTACATTGTATTAACTCTATAAATGTCCTAGCATTGTACTCCAAATAGTGTGTATTTAGTTTCACTTGTGCCGTCCAATTTTCTATTACTCTGAAATGCTCGTCAAAACAATTGATTTTTTTCTCGTGTTGGGTAGGTTTATATTCATGGTATTTCGCTCCAATTTTTTCCCCTATTGCTTATGATTTTTTTGTGCGTGTGCGCCCGTTCTCTCATATCTTTAGTATCACATGAACATAGTGGAAGAGATGAGTGTTCATGAGATATGTTTGTTATATTCGGCGAATTTCAATAATATCAAAAGGGGGAGAGTGTTCATGAGTATATCGTAGGAAATTGAGTGTGGTCATGAGTACATCTTAGGATTGTTGAGTGTATCCTACGCTACTGGATTGCTGAGTGTCATGAGGGAAAGATCTTATGTAGGGGGAGCACACACATAGGGGGAGCACATATGTAGGGGGAATCATATTGATTATTTTTATTTTGATTATTTCTACCTGTTATATTTCACGCTTATGATTAGATTACACTATACCATGGTTTTAATGTTTTATATCTCATGAACAGAATTTGATATTATCAAAAGGGAGAGTTTGTTGAATCCTATGGTTCGCATCTCTTTAATCTAACAATACCAAATCTTGTGTTGTATTTGATCGTATGCGTGTTGGGTATAGTGTGCAAGTTTACAAGTACAATAGAACGAGAGAATCAAGGTCTCACACGTACCGCCAAGCGCTAGCGCTACCACCCGCGCTAGCCTCGATTTAATGCTGGACAAGCGCTCTGTGGACTACCGTGTGGCGCTATCCTTACCTCGTGGTGCTAGCTCTCTCAACAAGCGTCAAGAAATTGTGCTACTGCCTAGCAATTGCTCCGTACCGCTCTGCGATAGCACTAAAAAGCGGAAAAATATATTATTTGAAATTTTTTCCAAATATGCGGAATAGCTGTCACATCCACGCGCATCAACCTACCACTAGGCTCTAACTCTACCGCCGGTGGCACCCAATTTTTCCAAGATGTATAAAAGCACGTGTTTCTTTTCCTCAATCACTAGAGAGACATATTCTAATTATAGGGTTTGTGTGTCGTCTCAAAACAACATTCTACCATATCCTCCGAAGGAAGAGAAACTCGCTTCCCTTTCGTTCGCGCATGAAGATCTCTGGCAAGCAAAGGACTACAATGTCCAAGGGGAGTTAATCAGGTGCAATAGAACAAAGATCTTTAGCACTGGTCATGCACCACTCAATGGAGGAATCATCTTGAGGGAGAATCACTTTAAATATTCTTTACTCTCTTATTGTATTTTTCTTATTTCTAATTGTGTGTAGGTGAGGAAAATCTACCGATGAAAGTCCCGTGAGAAATCGTCCCCGGGGGGGACATCTAGAACAAGGGATCTAGTGGAGCTCTAAGACATTTTCGGAAGGAAGGTGAAGAGCCGGCTCTAAGACCTTTCCGGGGGGAAAGGGAGAGAGCCAACCGGTTCGGGGTTAGGGTCGGTATATAAAAAACAGAGAACTTTGTATTTCATCGCCTCCGATCTCCGACATCATGGAGATCTAGTTGTTCTAAATTGTAAACCTTTTTCATTTTTACTTGAGTAAAATTATTGTTCTGTAATTATCCTGGTAATTTTGTGGTAGTATGCTAGTAGATCCCTAGAGGTCGTGTGTATCTCTCTAAGGTAAAGTTTTAAGCAGAAAACGGCTTTTGGGACCTACTGTCGCACGCTAGCGAGCAAGCGCCCTAGGGTAGCATCCAAAACCAGTTTTCCTAGGTAAAATTAATTTTTAATTTTAAATTAATCTGCACACCTTACTCCCCCCTCTAAGGTTGGTTACTCGATCCAACACAAATATCCTAAAGTAAGAAACTACAGGTGGCTTCCCAATTAGTAGCTCATAAGGTATCTTCAGCTTAGTTTTGTGGATAAGACTCATGTTCAGAACATAGTTGGCAGTTTTAACTACTTCATCCCAGAAGTACATAGGAAAATTTTATTCCACCAATTGTGTCCTTCTTGATTCAATTAGAGTTCGATTTTTCCTTTCATCTACCCCATTCAGTAAGGGAGTTCTAGGAGCTAAAAAGCTTTGCCTTATTCTTTAATTCTCACATAATCTATAGATTAACTTGTTTTCAAACTCTGTGTCATGATCACTTCTGATTATAGACACTTAAGTGTTGAATTTAGATTGAATCTGTCTAATGAATCATGAGAGGATCCAAAAGGTGTCTGAATTAGCTTTTAGAAAGAACACCCAAATGAATCTAGAAAAATCATCCACAATGACTAAATTATAGGACTTTCCTCCTTAGCTTTGTGCTGTGAGTGGACAAAACAATTTCAAATGCAGTAGACACAAAACTCTAGGCAAATCAATCTTGCCAATTGGTTTGAATGATGACTTAATTTGCTTACTGATGCGTTGACGGCAAGTGCATCAGTCACTCAAGTAATATAAAATGTGAGAGTTTCCCCAAGTATCGATCTCTAAGGAACGCAGGATGGGGTGCTTGATTCAATTGTTTAGAAACTTAATTGTAAGGATTTAAAAGTAAAAAAGGGCATGGATTTGGTTATTTGCAAAAGAAACTGAAAAACCTAAACTAAATAAGTGTGGGATGCAGTCACCCATTTGCAATGTGGATGGGAGAATATGCAAGTGTATAAAGTGGTTCATAATGGCGGATGAGGGTCGAGAGCACCTCTTCACAATGCACGCCACTAGCAATTGCTAGTGCGACCAACTTCGTGATGGTGGAGTGGAATCGATGGGATGGAAGCTCTCATAACATGCATAAACCACGATCAATTTCACATAGACATGAAATATAACATTAAAATAATTTATGGTTTACACAAATCGTTCAAAGAACCAATACTAATTAAGAAGAAATACACAACATCAAAGGAGAAGGAAAGATTACGACCAAAGCACAAAGTCTCATCAAAGGTTCGTAGCCAGAACTAAGGGTTGTCAATCCTTGTCCACACTCGGGATTTGACTACTATCTAGGGTCCAGAAGAGTTTTCACCTTACTTACACTACCCCACTTGTTCGTTAATTTTCTTCAGTCATGACCTCAATGGTGCTCTCCTTGAATGCGGTGAGAAATCCCTCAGAATGAATCTTGGATGCAAGTGAACGACGAAGGAGGCCGATCTCCTAACTCTTGATTTCTAAGAAAATAGTGCCCAGAATACCACTAGATAGTGGTCGTAGATGGAGTGGCGGAATGGGGAGAAACTGAACCTCCACGGGCAGAATAGAGTGAACGATTCGAATCAGGGCAAACACCTGTGCTTAAATACAAAATAATTAGAAACTTGGTCACGCATAATCGAATGCATGGTCGTGCGACCGAACCATTCCATATTTACTAAAAATTATACAAACTAGGTAAGGGGGCCACCCGTGCGATTTGCCTTCACTCACGGTTGCATCAGCCATGCGTGAACAAAATGCACATGTGGAGACAGAACACAGAATTCCAAGGCTAACCATCGGCCCGTCTGATTTTCCTCTCACACATTTGAATCCAATCGTGCATGAAGAAAACGCGCGGCCACTAAAAACCATCAAAAACTTGGAGAAGTAGGTCACCCGTGTGATTTACTCTCATATGGTTGAAATTGATCGTGCGTGACCAATCCACATGGGGAGAGGCAGAACCCACCATATCAGCGCAACAGGTGTAACAACCCGACCCGTTATATAACATATAATAGAAGGTTCGGCCGGGACCCCACATTATATGCCACAAACAGACGGCGAGGTCACAGGTTAATACCATCGCACCCTAACCTAGAGCATTCTAGTAGAAATTTAATGTTTACAAGAACTCATCCAATGAATGTCCACTACTAATATATAAACAACTCATTTATATATAGATAACACCAGGAATGTTTACAACTCAAACGCTCACGACCTTAAGGCCTTACAAGTTGCTCTTTATAAAATATGATTTCATACATCGACACGCAGGCCGGCCGCACATGAAATCCAAAGCTTTGCACGACCTTCAAGGGCCTACAAGCAGCAGCAGCAAGGGCTTCAGCCCGCTCATTCCAATCAGCCTGCAACACCTGCATAAGAACGTCCCGTTACCCGGGGCAGTGGTTCCTTCCCTGTATGTATTGCAATCACAATATATATATTACATCAAGTGCACTCAGGAATAACAACAACACCCATGTCGGCCTTCGTGCCAGACACTCCGTGCACTCATGGCACGCTTACGGTGTATCGAATCATCCTTAGTACACCACCGATTAGAGGTTCTTAACTTGTTGGAGATGGAGCATAGTCTACTACAGCGCGCAGACTTGAGACTCTCTCACCCATCCCATTCAGAGGTGGTAACCTCACGACAACACTTGAGCATTTCAGATTGACGAGCCATTCCAGTCTTCTAATCGATCTCTCATTATGCACTCCGATGCGGCTGGATCAAGCCTTTTTTCGGACGGACATAACGCAGGTATAAGTCAGCCTTTTCCCGTTGCCAACCTCATCAATAACGCAGATCTTGACGCGGGTCGGCTTTCCCTTTCCTGTCCACACAACCGTCAGAGCTCACGGCTCTCTCACAGGAGTTCACAACCCCATTACCACACAAGCTCTTGGGAGCACACTGCTCAACCAATCTTATGATCTAGCTTTCAAGGGCACAACGCATTCAGCTCATGTAGAGCATACCACACAAGAAGCTCATAAGCATCCTGATAACCTCCGCAACCTACTCATTACATACACGGAGTCTTCTCCGGTTCACAATATAAACATCACCAATCCAGACTAACAGTCCAGATGGGCTTCACACAGTATGCCTATTCCGTACTACTCATTTCCGGATCAAAATACAGACTCAACCGCTAGAATCACTTACGCTTTCCACCTCTTGGTGGAGGATCCCATGCACATGCATAAAGTAGGACTTCACTTGTCCAAGAAGGAGATCGTTACCCTTGACGATCACTTCGGAGCCATGATAAACTGGTCGGTTGGAAATCAACCCGACAGCCTTGCCTCCACAATGCTGAACTCAGCTCTCGATTCGGACTGCTGAAGCTCCACCAGCGGCCGAAAAGCTTCTCCTTCCTTGCTCTCCTCTCTCTCTTCTCTTTAGAAAGAGAATGGCCAAAGCTTGAATGAGATTCTATCCTATATTCTCGACCTTATATTAGTAGGAAGGAGCTTGGACCACAGGATCCAAATAGAAGGAATTGGATAGCCAAGATTTGCCCTGAAATCACTTTTCCTGGGCGGACACGGCTTGTGACACGCCTGTGTCACATGTCGTGTTCCCCTAAGCGGCAAGGAACTAACTTACTCTAGACCATAACACGGGTTAAGGCACGCCCGTGTTAGGCCCTGACACGCCCTTGTTCGAAAGTACATGCCCATGTTGAGGGGCGTGTTCCTCACTCGACACGCCCGTGTCAAGCCCTGACACACCCGTGTCCGAGAGTACACACCCGTGTCCGAAAGTACACTGCCCCGGGTAAGGGGTAGGGTCGTTATAACAGGCATGCGTTGGGTTCATTAATCTTAATGTCCTAGATTTGTAAGAAGTCAAACATTTCAATGGTATACATATAGTTGTATTTGATGTATGTTCATGTTCATTCATGCAGGTTGCTCTTTGTTATATTAATTGGACATGTGGCTCAAGTGACAATGACAGGTGGACACAAAGGAGCTGGCTAGAACGGAAGGAATTTTCCTAAGTTCACATGCGTTGAGTGAAACAAGCTCACTCTACTCCAGGTAATGATATTCGACAAAGTCTACAGGCGTTGAATGAAGCAAGCTCACTCAACGCCAGATGTCAAGAAGAGTAGTTGAAAAAGGAAAAATTTATGTTAAGTCTTGAGGCGTTGAGTGAGGACAGCTCACTCAATGCCAGATGAGCTGAATTGTCGAGTAAAGACCAGTCAGTCAAAGCTTTTGCATTGACAGTGAAGAAAAATGACTTAAGTACATAAGCATTGAGTGATGTCAACGCACTCAACGCCAAGACCAAAAAGCGTTGAGTCATGTTGCTGCAGTCAGAGCCTAAGAAGATTGAGGACAGAAATCGACTAAGTCCAGAAGCATTGAGTGATGTCAACGCACTCAATGCCAAGACCAAAAAGCATTGCGTCATGGTCTTGCAGTCAAACCTAAGATGATTGAGGATAGAAATTGACTAAGTACAAAAGCATAAAGTGAAGCCAGTTCACTCAACGCCTAATAAAGAAGACAGGCAAAGGTAGAAAGCATTGATTGAGGCCAGCTCACTCAACGCCTTAAGACAGGTGAAGAATTGACTAAGTCCAGAGGCATTGAGTTATGCCAGTTCACTCAATGCACTCAACGCTTAACAAGTGGAGAAAGTACTGAGGCATTGAGTGAAGCTAGTTCACTCAACGCACTCAACGCCTAATCATGCAGAGAATGTTGGACAATGAAAGTCAGAATTTGGCTAAGTCCAGAGGCATTGAGTGAGGAAGGCTCACTCAACGTTCTCAACGCTTAGAGGCAGAATGATGAGCTAAGTCAGAAAGAGTTGAGTGATGAAGGCTCACTCAATGCTCTCAATGCCTAAGATGCAGAATGGTTCAGAAAGTTAACAAGGATTTTGGCGTTGAGTGAATCTTGTTCACTCAATGCATTCAACGCCTGAGGAAGCAAAAGATTAGTTAAGTTCAGAATCGTTGAGTGAAGCTTGTTCACTCAACGCACTCAACGTATGGGATGGAACTGAAGATTTGGCAAAGTCCACAGATGCTGACATCTTTCAAAGTCAACAAAAGTCAACGAAATTCAAACTCAGTGCGGGAAAGATGGAATCCACCGCTAATGGCATCGGCGGCCAGCTGTATAATATCTTTTGTATAAGGAAGACTTTATACCAGTAATTAAAGCCTGGCCCACACGTCATATAGCCGTTAATCTGCGGAAGATAAAAGGAAGAAAATCAAAAGACAGAATCGCAAACTTTTAGGGTTATTCTTTTTGAAAGGCGGAAGATTGCCATCGTCTTCCTCGCCATTGTTGTTGAGACAAGAAGCAAAAAAAAACTCAAATCGATTGACCCGAAAGTTCTTCCAGTTAGCTGTTGTTATCCTCATCATCAACATCGAGAAAGAAGGAGCAGCAAGGCTAACCCTATCTGCGGCTACTTCGCTGCCCAAGCTGAGTAATTCCTGAAGGTAATTTCTAGAGTTGTGAAGAAGAAATTTGGACTGATTTTTCTCAGGACAGGAGTAAGACACAGAGATAATTTCTCTGGTGTCAAATTAACACCAACTCTTTTTATATCTATAAGATCCTCTTGGATCTGAGCTGTAAGCTTGTATTATAAAGGCCGAGTTTGTAGGATCTGTTATAGATCTGGGTGGTAGAGCTTTGGCCTGAGTTGTAGGATCCTATAGGTCTAAGTTATAGGGTTGTCCTCCCAGTCGGAGTGGTAGGGCCTTTTAGCCTAAGGTAGGTGGTATTCTGACTACTGAGTTGTAGGGCTCTATGCACTAGTTGTAAGTCTTGGAGGAGATTGAGTGGTCCTGCGGGATCGTGATGTAAGCTCTTAGGAGCCGAGATATTGGAGTAGTTCATTGTCTAACACACTGTTAAAAAGACGGAAGGGACAGTGGACTTTGATCACCTCTCACAGCCTAAAATTATAAAAGTTAAAAGACACACTAAAAACCTAGAAACCTATTCACCCATTCCCCTCTGGGTGGTTTAGCTACCCTTATAAATAAAGACTTTCAAGTGGTATCAGAGGGAGGTTGCTTAAGAAAGGCTTAACAGTCTGAGTAGATCTCTAAGGTTAGCAGTCCAAGTATACTTATGGGTTCAGGAGATAACCATAAGGAGCTTGGTTCCATGAAGCTTCATATCTACAGAAAGGAAGACCTTGGAATCTAGAAGGAGAGGGTAAGACTCTTCATGGAGGCATCTGACCCAAGGATCTTTGTGACAGTGAAAGAGGGATCCTTCATCCCTAAGAAGGTCTCTTCTCTTGATGTAAGTGTCAAGACACCTAAGACTTATTCAGAAATGATTAAGGATGTGGTCATTCTTGCCACCATGGACAAGAGGGCATAAAACATTATTGTTAGTGCCATAAATGGCTCCACCTTTCAGAATCTTGTGCACTGCAATACAGCCAAAGAGATGTGGGACACTTTGGTAGTCTACATGGAGGGCACTAAAGAGGTCAGAGATGACAGAAAGTCCATGCTCAATCAAGAGTATGAGGCTTTCAGGAAGTCCAAGGAAGAGAGCATAGCCAGTTATTATGAAAGATTCCTTAGGATAATCAATGAGCTAAGGACCTATGGTCGGGTCTTAAGTAATTATAAGCTTAATGATAAGTTTCTTAGGTCTCTAACTAGATACTGTGACACCAAGATTTGTGTTATCAGGTAAGTAGCAAAGCTGGCAGATACTCCTCCACCAACTCTATTTGGGAAGGTGCTGTCTTATGAAATTCAGCCGACTGCCAGGAAGGAGGAGGAGAAAAACAACAAGTTTCAGGGCAGAGAAAAGACTGTGGCCTTCAAAGCTGAGGCCACAAGAAGGAGTAGGGGAAAGTCTCCTTCTCCACTAAGGATGACTGCTGAGTCTGACTCAAAAAGTTCAGAGACATGCACATTAATTAGACTGCCACATGTATAATGAGGAGTTTGCTGCCATCTCTAGGCAGTTTATTAAGCTGATGAAGAAGAAGGAGTGGAGGAGCAGACCCTCCTCCTCCTCTCATCACCAGGAGGACTACTATAAGGGAATGAAGAAATCATCCAAGGAGGACAAGTATGGCTATAAACCTGGTAAATAGATTTCTACTAAAGTGGGTTGTTATTGCTGCAGCAAACCTAAGAATGTGATTGTTGACTGCCTTGTCAAAAGAAAGGAGGATGGTAAGAAGAAACACCACCATCAAAAGAGCAAGAAGGAGAAGTCCTTCATAGAAAAGAAGGAGAAGAGCTGGACTGACTCTTCTTCATCAGAATCTGAAGAAGAAGAAGAAGCCTATATTGGGTTGATGGCAATGTCTGAGGAAGAATCCTGCCAGGATCAGCCTGGTCTAGAAAAGGTACAATCTCTATCTAATTCTTCTTATGAGTCAGATTATGAGACAAGTCCTAACTCTAGTGCATCTTCATCAAGTGATGAAGATGGCTCAGAATCTAAGGAGGATATCAATCAATTGATTGATAAGTATGGTGAACTTCTGTAGGAATTAAAGAAAAGTAAGCTACTGGCTAAAAAGAAAGCTCCGGAGATTGCTTCTCTACAGCTTGTTGCTTCCCAGCATTCTGAGTCAACAACCCTACTGAAACAGAAAACCAAGGAAGTTAGCCAGCTAAAGAACATTACTGTCATCTAGATAGGCACCATAAAATACAAGGACAGTTTCATTAGAGATCTGGAAGAGAAACTCCAGAGAGAAAAGAGGATTGTGGCTAGCTACTCTAAGACCAATTTAGTATTTCCCATCATTGACTCCTTCTCCTCTCAGAGAAATAAGAGGGGTTTAGGTTTCAAGGGAAACACAAGGGCTGTCCCTCTCAAAGGAAAGGAAAAAGCTCTAGTTCAGCCACCCATTGCCTTTGAAAGGGTAATACTCCCTTCTAATAGGTATGACCAGGACTCTATATATGGTCACTGGAAGAATGGGAATTCTTCTTGGAAGAATACAAGTGTACCTTCTAATGGAAGGAGAAGAGGAATGGGGATGAGTGCCTTCAAGGAAGCCCATGAAGAAATATAAATGGACCATCATGGACCATTTGCCTTTAGTGCTCCAGCCCTCACTCTTAAGAATGTGGTTATAGCTAATGTTCAGGGTCATCAAGCTAAGACTCTGACCAAGGGTCAGTCAATCAGCAAGCCTAATTTGGATATTTTTGATGTTATCAAGAGCATGTATTTTGAAAAGAAGACAGCTATTGATGGCACTCAGAGCAGGCCAAATAAGTCTACTGAAAGACGAACCTTTAGCCAGATCCTAGCTAAAAGGAAACTGAGAAAGGCTGTTATTATTCCTTCTAGACAGGGTATTGCTGTCAGTAGAACTAGCAAACTAGCTCAGAAAAGAAGGTACAACATTCATGTGTGTTTGTGTTGTGGAAAAGTGGGTCACTATGTCATTGATTGCTGACATAATCCCAGTTTAGACAGAGCTAAAGTCAGTCTACCAGTCAGAAAAACTGTTGGTGGACAAGCTCATTTTCAGATTAACATGAACCAAAGAAACTATAAATATTAGGGTCCTAAGGTAAAGTAAACATGTTTTGCAAGTTATTCCAAGTGCACATACCTCTATATGGTACTTGGACAGTTGTTATTCTAGGCACTTGACTGGAACAAGGAGTTATTTGAAGGAGTATACTCCAGTGAAGGATGGACCCAAAGTTATCTTTGGTGGTTCAGACAGAGGAGTCACTATAGAATATGGTAAGATCACTAATGACCAGGTCACTATCACCAAAGTGGCATATGTGGAAGGTTTGTAACATAACCTAATAAGCATATGCCAGTTATGTGATCTAGGCTATGTCACCTCATTCCACAAGGATGAGTGCCAGATTAAGAGGTCAAGTGACCAAGAGGTCATCTTGACAGGCACTAGGAGTGGGAATGTCTACTATTTAAAATTTTTATGTTAAGATGTAGACTCTCCTGTATGCCTAGTTGTAGATGAGAAAGCCTCATACTGTGTCTAGTGGCAAAAGAGGCTAGCTCATCTGAATTATAAAACCATAAGCAAGCTCTTTAGTGAAGAGTGTTGGGATTTGTCTCCACAATACCTCAGATTTGTAGGAAGTCAGACCTTGAACTAAGATGAATTAAGGTGTATTTGATATTGTGTTTGAGTTGTATGTGTGCAGGTTCTTATTGCCAAGTGTAGACCAATGTCAGTCTATAATGGGCCACCAAACACAGGACCATACAATATAATTCCTCATTGTGTGATCCAAGGTGTTGGCTCATGTATAGCCTCTCTATTGGGACACACTTCATCAACATGCACTTGGACCTATGGAGTATTGAAGTCTATCTCAGAAGAAATTTTCAAAGTCCACATACTCGAGTACTTCTTTGGTATACTCGAGTAAGTGAGTCTGTACTCGAGTAGGTTGGGCTACTTACTCGAGTGGATTCTCTATATACTCAAGTATGAAAGCTTATACTCGAGTAGATTTTCTTTCACTCGAGTAAGTGATACCTTATACTCGAGTAGATGGTTAGTTACTCGAGTAAGCGTTCTGTTTGAACTCGAGTAGATCTGGACTTCTTATCCTAGAAAGTTTCTATGTCCACATACTCGAGTAGTTCTCTGAAATACTCTAGTAAGTAACTCTGTACTCGAGTAGATTGATTTTCATACTCGAGTAGCTTAGTGATCACTCGAGTAGTTTTCCTAAGATACTCGAGTAGTCTATCTTCCCCATACTCGAGTATATCAAACTTTTATACTCGAGTAGCTCTTCAAGTTTTATCTGAGAAATTTTTCCAAGTGTTTATACTCGAGTATATTTGCTCATACTCGAGTAGGTTCTCTATGTCACTCGAGTATTGATCCCTGCAGCACTCGAGTAATTTCTATCTTTATACTTGAGTATATCCATCATATCCACTCGAGTATGTAACCTCTTACTCGAGTATGTCTTTGTCTCTCGAGTGTGTCTGTTCGAATTCCTGAATTTCTCTAAGTCAAGTTTCTTTGTGTATTTTCAAAAAGTCCTTTCTGATTGGTCCACGTGTCATCCTTAGTTATGCTTATGACCGTTGGAGACCGCCTATAAATAGGTCTTTTCAGACTTGACTAAATACACGCGTTTACAGAGATTATTTTTAAGAAAGAGAAAATCCCGAAAGCCCTAATCTTTCCATCCGCCGCCATTAAAGTTTTCGGAAGAAGCTCTGGATCATCTTCTCTCTGCCACAGCTATCGATCTCTAATTCTCAAGTGATCCAGACTCAAGAAGAATCATCCGATCTCTCCATGCTTCATCATCTCTGATTTATTGTCTTGATCGTGGTGATTCCAGATCTCAGAATCGTGGATCTCTCTCAATTCTTCTTCAATTGTTTCTGTTCAAACCGAAAAGCTCTCAAGAAGAAGATAAAGTCAAAGATCCAGATCTGTACTAATTGTTGTTTGTGTTTTTCTTTTCAAACAAATTTCATTGTAGGAGATCTATCTCCGAGTGGTAGGAAGTTTTATCTTCCGAGTGTAGATCTGTTTGGGATCGAGTTTTGTAGGAACATAGTTCCGAGGTGTAGGGTTGGTTTGCAATCCGAGATAGTGGAGTAGCCGAGTCTAGTGATTTGCTAGATCGGTGAGGAAAGTGGACGTACCCAAGATTGGGGAACCACTATAAATCTCTTGTCGTCTGTGTGATTGCTTGATTACTTATCTGTGCTATGTTAATTTTTTTATTCCGCATTTGGCACGCATTTCACCTATTCACCCCCCTCTAGGTGATTTAGGTTGACAACTTAGTTCTCTCAATTGGTATCAGAGGGAGGTTGATCGTTAAAAGGTTAACACCTTGATCTAATCCTCACCAAGTTGTCTCCAGAGAAGTATCAAGCATGAGTAAGACCAAGGATTTTGCTAAGCTCCCTATCTGCACCAAGATCAATTTCCCTATATGGAAGGAAAGAGTTAAGTTCTTCATGGAAGCAGTAGATCCCCGGATCTTCATGATTGTGGAAGAAGGTCCGCATGTTCCTATGACTGCATCAACAATAGACCCAACCAAAAAGGTCCCAAAGAAGTTGATGGACTTGGATAAGGATGAGATTGCACTTGTCTCCCTAGACAAGAAAGCTAAAAATATTATCACAAGTGCAGTCGATGACTCAATGCTGCAAAATCTAATACATTGCCAATCTGCCAAGGAGATGTGGCAATCCCTGGTGACTCTGATGGAAGGGACTGAGGAAGTTAGGGATGATCGGAGATCCCTCTTAAATCAGAAGTATGAAGCCTTCCGACAAGGTCACAAGGAACCCATAGCTGACACATTTGAAAACTTCTTTAAGATAGTCAATGGACTGAGAGTGTATGGCCGAGTCTTTACTAATGCGGAGCTGAATGATAAGTTTCTGAGATCTCTCACCAAAGAATGGGACAACAAAGTCTGTGCCATCCGAGAGTTTGGCAGACTAGCAGAGACAGATCCACCGAATCTATTTGGCAAGTTGATGTCCTATGAACTGCAGATCAACTCCAGAAAAGCCGAAGAAGAGAAAAGTTGCTTCTTCTCAAAAGAGAAGTCGGTTGCTTTAAATGCTGACAGTTCAAGGAAGGGCAAAGCTACCTCGCCAGCATCTCCTCAAGAAGTAAGTGAAGAAGAAGGCTTCGAGCAAAGCACCTCAGGCTCAGAACTATCTGAAGGATAGTTCTCATTGCTTTCGCGTCAGTTCAAGAAATTTTTGAATAAAAAGAAACAATGGAGAGGCAAGGATGCCTCATACAGAAGATCACGACATGACGGTGATCAGCGAAAGAATGGCTCAAGTAGCCATGACAGGTATAACTCCAAACAGAATAAACAGATTTCAACTGACATCTTTTGCTATTGTTGTAATAAGCCAGGTCACGTCATCGCGGACTGCCCTCACAAGAAGAAAGAGGGTGGCAGAAGAGAGGAAAAGAAATCCTCATACCACAAGAAGAGGACAGAGAAGAGCTTATTAGCCAAGAAGAGCAAAACTCTCAGCGACTCCGACTCATCTGAGTCAAGTGAAGAAGAGGAAGCCTACTTCGGGCTCATGGCTCACTCTGATGATGAACAAGTCCCCCAGTTCACTGGGGAGGTAAAAACTCACACTCCTCTCTCTGAATCTGATGATGATAATGAGCAAGAGGGCTATTCCTCTGAGGATGAATCTGAACTCATGGGACAATATAAGGAGTTACTCACAGCTTACGAAAAATATCGCAGAGTAGTGAAAACTCAAGCCAAAGAGATAAAATCTCTACAGGCTAGTGAGAGCAGCTTGAGAGAAGAAGTCACCAAGACTAACTCTCTTCAAGAGAACTTCAATGCTGCTATGAAAGAATACAATCGAGCTCTCAAGCACCTCGACCTTAAAGAGGAAATCATCAAAGAATTGGAACAACAACTCAAGGCTGAGAAGAAACATGTTGAGAGTTTCTCCAAGCCTAAGACAGTTCTTCCACTCGTTGCTGAGTTCTCAGCTAAGGCCAAGGGTGCTGGTATAGGCCACATTGGTGCTTCTAGTAGATCTTCTAGGAGAAACAAGGCCAAAAGAAAGAATAAGGCTGCCCAGAAGGCTCTAGCTGAATAAAAAGGGAAAGCTCCCTTGGAACAAGTATTGTTCAAGAAAGTTATCTTTCCTACGAACGAATTCGACTATGAGTCCACCTATGGACACTTCTCTAGGCCGGTCCCCGAGAAGCCTAAGTCAAGATACCAAGGTTGGACTCGTCCTCGTAACTTTGGCGAGAGTGTCTTCAAGGCACCTTATGAAGAGATTCAATTTCAGAACTATGGACCATATGCTCATGGTCATAACATCAAGAAGACACCAAAAGTAAAACCTATTGTGGAAAAGCATATGAAGGAGAAGACTTCATGTAGCTGCCACCATCATGAAGCTTCCTCCTCTAAGAGTGAAGTTCCTGCTAGACCATCACTTCAGAAAATCAAGCAGGAATACACTAGGCAAAGATACAACAGGTTCGACTGTTGGTGCTGTGGAAGAATTGGTTATTTTGCCATCGATTGTTGGTTCAATCCTAGAAATGCTACAACCCCTCAAGTTAGCAACGTGAGAATGACCACTCATGAGGCTAATGCTCGTAGGGGGAGTATTCTAACTCGAGACCAAGGACCCAAACTTGTTTGGGTTCCTAAGGCTAAGTGAATGTAATTGCAGGTATGTCCAAAGACCACCAAAATGCCAATCTGGTACTTGGACAGTGGATGTTCTCGACACATGACCGGGACAAGGAGCCTACTCCAGAACTTCACCTCAGTCTGCAACGGACCAAAGGTCATCTTTGGAGGTTCAGATCGAGGAATAACTAAGGGCTACGGTATGATTACTAATGGTAGCATATCCTTTTCGGATGTAGCCTATGTTGAAGGATTGGAACACAATCTCATCAGCATAAGACAACTATGCGACAGAGGATACGTGGTTGAATTTCATGCTGACAAGTGTTTGATAAAATCGATTGACAACATGGAAACTATTTTATCAGGCACTCGAAGCAGAAATATTTTCTATTTAAATTTCATTTGTATAAACTCTTCCACACCAGTGTGTTTTTTGGCAAAAAGTAGTGCATCTCTTGCTGACCAATGGCACAAGAGACTAACACATATTAATCTCAAAACTATTAATAAACTATTCTCTCAAAACTTAGTACGCGATGCACCTAATGTCAAGTGCATTACGAACAGTCTTTGTCACGCCTGTATCAAAGGCAAGCAAACAAGGAGTTCATTTAAAAGCATAATTGGCAAGGATTCCAATAAAAGCTTACAGCTTCTCCATATGGACTTGTTTGGTCCACTGCAAGTTAGAAGTTTGGGAGGTAAGGAATATACGTTGGTTATTGTGGATGATTACTCGCGCTTTGCGTGGGTGTTCTTTCTGAAACACAAGTCAGATACCTTCAGTACTGTCACTAGTTTTGTTAGGCAAATCCAGAATGAATACAACTTTTCTGTAGTCAAAATCAGAAGTGATAATGGAACGGAATTCAAGTCTGGAGCAATGGCAGAATTCTGCGAAAGTCAAGGTATCTTTCATGAGTTTTCCTCTCCTCGCACTCCACAGCAAAATGGAGTAGCTGAGAGAAGGAACAGAACACTCATAGAGGCTTGCCGGACCATATTGAGTGATGCCTCACTTCCAGAGTATTTCTGGGCTGAAGCCGTCAACACCGCTTGTCACATGCAAAATCGAGCTCTCATCAACAAGAACCATGATAAGACTCCCTACGAACTTCTAAAAGGCAGGAAACCAACCATTTCATATTTTAGAATCTTTGGCTGTAAGTGCTTCGTACTTAACAACGGCAAGTATCACACTACCAAGTTTAACAAGAAAAGCTTTGAAGGTATTTTTGTAGGTTATAGTAGCCATAGTAAGGCCTATAGAGTATTTAATAGAAAAACTCTAGTGGTAGAAGAGTCGGTACACATTGTATTTGATGAGACGAGTCTGCTGCAAAGCAACTCTTCTAGTATGCCTATTGAAGATGCAGGTACAAAGATGAAGGAACTCAGCTTGGATGAACCTACTCAAGATAAAGATGAGATGTTCATCAAGATCACTTCTACAACCCCTATTGGAGAGGTAGATGATCAAGATGAAGAACACATCCCAGCTAAAGATGCAACTCCAGTGGCTGAAGAGATCCCAGATGAAAGGACTCTAGAGTTCAGACACGTGAAGGACCATCCCTTAGACCAAATCATAGGAGATCCTCGGGATGGCGTCAGAACTCGTCGAGGTACAACTAACGAAAATTTACACTTAAGTTTTCTTTCACAGGTTGAACCAAAGAAATTTGAGGAAGCCAACTCCGACGCATCCTGGATTCTAGCCATGGAAGATGAGCTGAATCAGTTCAAATGATGCAAAGTTTGGACACTTGTCCCTAGACCCAAGAGGAAGAACGTCATTGGGACAAAGTGGGTCTACCGGAACAAGATGGACGAAGATGGAACAATTATAAAGAATAAATCCAGACTTGTCGCCAAGGGCTATCGTCAAGAAGAAGGAATCGACTTTGACCAAACATATGCTCCAGTGGCAAGACTGGAGGCGATCAGGTTATTCCTTGCCTACGCTGCACTTAAGGGCGTTACCGTCTATCAGATGGACGTCAAGTCCGTCTTCCTGAATGACGACATAAAGGAATAAGTGTATGTAGAGCAACCGCCAGGTTTCGTTGACTCAACTTTTCCTAATCATGTTTTTTTACTGCAAAAAGCCTTATATGGTCTTAAACAAGCTCCTCGAGCTTGGTATGAAACGTTGTCTACCTTTCTTCTTGAAAACAAGTTCACAAGAGGAAAGATAGACAAGACATTATTTCTTAGGGAAATAAAAGGCAATCTTTTGCTAGTGCAAATCTATGTCGATGACATTATTTTTGGCTCTACAAACAACAACCTCTGCAAGAAGTTTTCTAAACTTATGCAAGGGAAGTTTGAAATGAGCAGTATGGGAGAGCTGAAGTATTTCTTAGGGCTTCAAGTGAAACAATCTGAGGATGGAATCTTCATCTCACAGACCAAGTTCACCAAAGAGCTACTTATGAAATTCGGAATGGAGAATGCAACCTCTATGAGGACTCCAATGGCCTCAGCTATGCCTCTGGACAAGGATGAGAAAGGGAAACCTTTTGATGAAACCAAGTACAGAAGCATAATTGGGTCCTTGCTCTACCTTACTGCAAGTAGACCAGACATAATGTTTTCCACATGTCTATGTGCTAGATTTCAGGTGAACTCTAAGGAATCTCACTACATTGCTGCAAAGAGAATCTTGAGATACCTCAAAGGTACACCAAATCTTGGCTTATGGTACCCAAGAAGTAATGATAGTGAACTAATTGGATTTTCAGATGCAGATTTTGCAGGAAGCAAAGACGATAAGAAAAGTACTTCCGGGACTTGCCAATTTCTCGGAAGGAGACTTATTTCCTAGAGCAGTAAGAAGCAGAACTGTGTAGCCATCTCAAGGGCTGAATCAGAGTATATCTCTACAGGCAGCTGTTGTGCACAACTTCTATGGATCAACAATCAATTTGAAGACTATAACATGAAGTTCCAGAACATTCCTCTGTTCTGCGACTCATCCAGCGCAATAGCAATCACCAACAACCTAGTCTCCCACAGCCGGACAAAGCACATAGAGCTTCGATATCACTTCATCCGGGAGCATGTGGAAAATGGAGACATAGATCTACAATATGTCTCCACAGACAGGCAAGTTGCCGATATATTTACCAAACCGCTGGAGGAGTCCAAGTTTTCATTCTTCAAAACGGAACTCGGGCTGCTCAACAAAGAGGAATAGTGATGGTGGATTCAAAGACAGGCTCAGAGTTGAAGATATCAGTGGCAGTAAAATTCTCCCAAGCAAATCGTCCTTCAAAATGATATACTCGAGTATATAGAGACTTATACACGAGTAAACGGAAAATACTCGAGTAACAAAATTTCCATACTCGAGTAGTTGGTAATCTACTCGTGTATATACTCGACCTACTCGTGTATACTCCATCTCATAATCGTGTATACTCCATCTCATACTCGTGTATACTCCATCTCATACTCGTGTATACTCCATCTCATACTCGTGTATGCGAAATATACTCGAGTATACGGCAATCAGTAATTTGAAAATCTCCTTTCTTTTTCTTATTCGCACTAAAGTGTTTGCCGCTCCGTAACTGGTATTATTTTATCCTTATCACTCCTACTTAAACCTAATTAGGGTCATATATATATTTAGAAAAATCGGAAATCCTTTCCACTCCTCATTCTCCCGAGTAGCCATCGTCGCTTCATATTCCGGAACCCGCAGAGCTCTGTCGTTTTCGTCTCTTCCATACTCCAGAATCGTCGATGGCTCCCTCCTCCAAGATCGGAATCGGCTCAGAGCTCGACCCTGAAGGTATAGCCGACCTCTCTGATGATTTCTGAAACCTGCTAATTCTGTTCGACACCGCCGGACTCTCGTTCATCCTCCAGACACCGTGCAAAGTCATTTTCCTTGTAGTCGAGGAATTCTACAAAAATCTGAAGGTCAAGCGCAATGGTATAGTTCTAAAATCCAAGGTCAGTGGGATCAAAATCCGTCTGGACAAAACTTCTTTAGCTACTCTGCTAAAATTGCCAGTGGTGGATGAAGAAGATGATCTGACTCCTGAAGATTCCGACAGAACCAGCCTCTTCTATGGAACAAACCCGTATGAAGCATATTCGTTCCGCCGTGCAGATTACAATTCAGAGGGAAAATTTCTTGTGGATGTGATTGCCAAAGTTCTTCTATGCAAAACCTATTCCCTCAGAGAAATTTCCCAAAATCTTTTTGACGTTTTGCAAGCCATAGTCTGCCGGAAGAAATTCCAGTTTGGAATGATGATACTGGACAAAATCAGAGAAAGTGTGAAAAAACCAAGCTATGCCAGGATTATCTCACTCCTCCTCCATGAGATTAATTCTAACGTGTTTGATTTATCTAAATGCACTCCCCTCCATCATATGAAGAAAGTATCCATCCTCTCAATCCAAAGATATGAAATCAAACTCCTCAACACTGCTCAAGCCTCAAAAGCAGCTGTTACCTCAGAAGATGAGCCAAAAGAGCCCCTTGTCTCAGATGACAGGATTCTATCTCCTCCTTTACATCACACTATTACCATCTCGGGTGCAATAGTTGAGGGGGAGCCTGCCTCATCTAATCCTCAGCACAAAGCTTCAGAAGACTCTTCTCAGCAAGATCTGATCCAAGATCGTACTCCTCCTCCTTCTCCACCTCCAGAAGATCTCACCTCAGAAGTTCAAGCTCAAGAAAACCTTCTCTCTACTGCTGAAGATATTAATAGACTGATTGATGAACTCAGGTCCGATGCTCCAGTGTTTCAAGATGATTCAGTTATGCTATCTCCTGAGGATCACTCTCAAGCTTCTCCTTCCCATGCTAAGGATCCTTCTCCCTCCCCTGCAAAGGTACCCCCTACCTCTCCTGCTCAGTCCCCTGATAAACAGCAAGGTCAGCCAGAGATAAATCTACTGTCTGATGATGAGGACATGTCTCCAGAACCAGTGGATGCTCCTCTGAGGACACTAGACTTCTCTCTTCCCTCTTTCATCAATACAGAAGATTCAGTTGTGATACCACCCTTCAAGAGAGCTGAAAGCTCAGTTGTGATTACTGAAATTCCCCCCTGGGTTGCTCCTGTTCCCTCAGCCTCTGCCCCAGCCTCAGATCCCTCTAACTCCTCAGATTTAGTCAGTCAGATTGGGCAAATGTTCCGTGAACAGAGAAAATACTTTGATGATTCTCTGGCATCAGTAAACAACAAGATCTCTACTCTTGAAACCGAGATGAGTAGAGGATTTGCTGAAATTCAAGCAAACACTGATGAGCTCAAGAGACTATTTCAGTTTGGTGGCAAAGCCCTAGATCATACTATCACCAGTATAGGTGTACTCAAAGATCAAGCTGAAACAGTTGCAAATAATCAGATTCAATTAGAAAAGGATGCTGGTCAAATGTTATGAAAGTTTGTCACGAAGTTGGAACCTTTAGAGATGAAGCAATTGCCCAACTCTCAGTAGATATCACCAAGGGGGAGAAGATAGTCAAAGAACAAGTTGAAAAAATATCTGAACAATCTCAAGCATCTGTGGATAGTCTAGTCAAAGAAATGAAAGCAGACATCCTTGCTCAACTTCAATCTGTAAAATTCTATATCTATGACACTGTTATATGGGTGCATAATCAGAACTTTCCCAACTCCCAACTTAACCCTGCCATTATTCCAAAGGTCCTAGATCCTCTTGAAGAACATCCTCCCTCAGGTGCTCCAGATCAGGCTAACTTTCCAGCTCAGGCCAACATTCCAGAGTATGTGCCAGTCTTCTCACCTAGACCTACTGGTGACATGACTGAGCCTCCTCTTTCTTATGCTGATATGTGGCAAGATGAGTTTCCTCCAAGTTCTCAGGGTGCCCCTAAAAAGACAAGGAAATATGGTGACGGCGCTTCTGCTAGCCGTTCTGCACCAAGGAGAGAGCCTGCCCCAGATAAAGATGGTAGACCAGAAGTTGTTCATGCAGAAGTTTGGAGTCCTACCTCCAAGTCTCTTATCCTTGATACCTTAAAGCTGGTAACAGATTTTGGTGAAAATAGAGATCACTACTATAGCAACGCAGGATGGAAAGCGTATGATGTATCTCAAATCAAAATCAGGTTGCATGACAGAAATTGGGGATATAACAATCCAGCTGCTCCTCCAAGGCCCAAGACCTATTTTCCCAAACCTTTCAGCTACCTGGAGAGGCAAGAGCTTAAAAGAGAAAGACTGCATAGAGGAGCCCCTTCTTGAGTGAATGAGGATGTGGATATGGACATTTAATCTTTTGAAATCATTTCTATATATATATTTGATTCTACTTATGGACATCTTTATTATTCCTGTTTCATTTTTTTCAGTATATATTTAGTTGTTGTTTTTACTCTAAGTAATTCACCTTAGTGTAGAGGGTGCTGACATCTACAAATAGGGGGAGATTGTTGGGATTTGTCTCCATAATACCTCAGATTTGTAGGAAGTCAGACCTTGAACTAAGATGAATTAAGGTGTATTTGATATTGTGTTTGAGTTGTATGTGTGCAGGTTCTTATTGCCAAGTGTAGACCAATGTCAGTCTATAATGGGCCACCAAACACAGGACCATACAATGTAATTCCTCATTGTATGATCCAAGGTGTTGGCTCATGTATAGCCTCTCTATTGGGACACACTTCATCAACATGCACTTGGACTTATGGAGTATTAAAGTCTATCTCAGAAGAAATTTTCTAAGTCCACATACTCGAGTACTTCTTTGGTATACTCGAGTAAGTGAGTCTGTACTCGAGTAGGTTGGGCTACTTACTCGAGTGGATTCTCTATATACTCAAGTATGAAAGCTTATACTCGAGTAGATTTTCTTTCACTCGAGTAAGTGATACCTTATACTCGAGTAGATGGTTAGTTACTCGAGTAAGCGTTCTGTTTGAACTCGAGTAGATCTGGACTTCTTATCCTAGAAAGTTTCTAAGTCCACATACTTGAGTAGTTCTCTGAAATACTCGAGTAAGTAACTCTGTACTCAAGTAGATTGATTTTCATACTCGAGTAGGTTAGTGATCACTCGAGTAGTTTTCCTAAGATACTCGAGTAGTCTATCTTCCCCATACTCGAGTATATCAAACTCTTATACTTGAGTAGCTCTTCAAGTTTTATCTGAGAAATTTTTCCAAGTGTTTATACTCGAGTATATTTGCTCATACTCGAGTAGGTTCTCTAAGTCACTCGAGTATTGATCCCTGCAGCACTCGAGTAATTTCTATATTTATACTCGAGTATATCCCTCATATCCACTCGAGTATGTAACTTCTTACTCGAGTATGTCTCTGTCTCTCGAGTGTGTCTGTTCGAATTCCTGAATTTCTCTAAGTCAAGTTTCTTTGTGTATTTTCAAAAAGCCCTTTCTGATTGGTCCACGTGTCATCCTTAATTATGCTTATGACCGTTGGAGACCGCCTATAAATAGGTCTTTTCAGACTTGACAAAATACACGCGTTTACAGAGATTATTTTTAAGAAAGAGAAAATCCCGAAAACCCTAATCTTTCCATCCGCCGCCATTAAAGTTTTCGGAAGAAGCTCTGGATCATCTTCTCTCTGCCGCAGCTATTGATCTCTAATTCTCAAGCGATCCAGACTCAAGAAGAATCATCTGATCTCTCCGTGCTTCATCGTCTCTGATTTATTTTCTTGATCGTGGTGATTCCAGATCTCAGAATCGTGGATCTCTCTCAAGTCTTCTTCAACTGTTTCTGTTCAAACCGAAAAGCTCTCAAGAATAAGATAAAGTAAAAGATCTAGATCTGTGCTAATTATTGTTTGTGTTTTTCTTTTCAAACAAATTTCATTGTAGGAGATCTATCTTCGAGTGGTAGGAAGTTTTATCTTCCGAGTGTAGATCCGTTTGGGATCGAGTTTTGTAGGAACATAGTTCCGAGGTGTAGGGTTGGTTTGTAATCCGAGATAGTGGAGTAGCCGAGTCTAGTGATTTGCTAGATCAGTGAGGAAAGTGGACGTACCCAAGATTGGGGAACCACTATAAATCTCTTGTCGCCTGTGTGATTGCTTGATTACTTATCTGTGTTGTGTTAATTTTTTTATTCCGCATTTGGCACGCATTTCACCTATTCACCCCCCTCTAGGTGATTTCGGTTGACAACTTAGTTCTCTCAAAGAGCTAGTTAGGAATGACCCTAAGATAAAGTGCTCTAAGGAGGGTATCTACTCTGCATGCCAAAATGGGAAACAGACCAAGACCTCCTTCAAGAGAATTGGGACCAAAGACTTAGTGAGGTGCTTATACCTCCTGTATATAGACTTGTTTGGTCCTATACCAGTTCAAAGTCTAGGTAGGAAATTCTACACCCTTATGGTTGTTGATGACTTTTCCAGATTTTCTTGGGTTTTCTTTCTTAGGAAGAAGTCTGAAACCCCTGATGTCTTCAAGACATTTTTCACGCAAATTCAGAAAGAATTTTACTATACTGTGGTCAAAATCAGAAGTGACCATGAGACTGAATTTCAGTGTGAATGCATGACAAGGTTCTGTGAAGAGCATAAGATTCACCAAGAATTCGCTTCTCCTAGAACACCCCAAAAAAATAGGATTCCTGAGGGAAATAATATGACTCTCATAAAGGTTGGAAGGACCTTATTGAGTGACACATCTCTCCCAGAATACTTCTGGGCCGAGGCAATTAATACTGCATGTATTGTCCTTAATAGGGCTTATATCACCAACAGCCACAAGAAGACTCCTTATGGGATCTTGAAGGGCAAAAAACCAAACCTGACCTATTTTAGGATCTTTGGTAGTAAGTGTTATGTGCAAAGCAATGGAAAGTCCTATGTGACTAAGTTTGCTGCCAAGTCCTATGTGACTAAGTTTGCTACCAAGTCTTATAAAGGGACTTCTGTTGGGTACAGCAATCACAGCAAGGCCTATAGGATCTACAACTTGAAAAGTCAAGTTGTAGAAGAGTCTATTCACGTAGTTTTTGATGAGTATACAAAGATTAATAGTGAGTTGCCAAGCTCCTCTTCTATTCATGTAGGTATTGAACTGATGATGGACAAGCTTACTATCAAGGAGGCTGCTCCATTAGTTCAAGATGAATCTGACAGAGTGTGCATTTCAGAGGAAGCACAAGGCACACAGGTTATGGATGATGATCAACAACGTGAAGATAATGATGATTAGGAAGCAGAAGCAAGATTGCCTCCAACAGTTAGGCATCTAAGGGATCATCCAAGACACCAGATCATTGGTGATGCCAGCTAAGGAGTAGTGACCAGGAGTAAAAGTATGAATACAGCCTTGTATTCTAGTTTCCTGTCACAGGTGGAGCCCAAGAGATTTGAAGAGTCCAACATATATTAGTTCTAGATTTTAGCTATGCAAGAGGAACTGAACAAGCTGGTTCCCAGACCACAAGGACATAATGTCATTGGAGTCAAGTGGATCTACAAGAACAAACTTAATGAAAATGGCATTATAGTTAAGAACAAGGGTAGACTGGTGGCTAAAGGATACAAACAAGAAGAAGGTATTGACTTTGATCAAACCTTTTCCCCAGTAGACAGATTGGAAGCCATCAGATTTTTCCTTACAAATGCTGCATACCAAGGATTCAAAGTCTACCGGATGGATGTGAAGTCAGTCTTTCTGAATGGTGACTTAAAGGAAGAGATTTATGTTGAACAGCCTCAAGTTTTGTTATTCCTAACTCACCTGATTCTGTTTATAGACTTAGGAAAGCTCTATATGGGCTGAAGCAAGCTCCTAGAGCTTGTTATGAGACATTGTCTAGCTTATTCTAAAAGTCAAGCCTATGGGTAGAAAGTCACCTAGGGGGTGAATAAGTGATCTATAAAAATTCTTTGTAGTTCTTTTAACTTTAGCAATGTGCCCTAATGTAATTCAGAATATAGCTATATCCAGTATAAATAATAGAATAATAAGAACTGATCACAGTATACACAGCAAAGAACACAGCACAAAAGACACATTGTTGGGTACATTGGAAAATGTGTACCTGATTTGAAGAAGCCTAACCTAGCTCAATGATATACATCAAGGTGTATTTGATGTTGTTTTAAGTTGACATGTGCAGGTGAAGAATTGACAAAGTATGCAGAAAAATTCTAAGTCCAAGTGTCAACACAGAGGAAGCAGTGTCGACACATAGAAGAAAATAGTCGACACAACACTGGGAAGCAGTGTCGACACATAGCAGTTAGTCTACAACTACACTGGGAGAATGTGTCGACACAGAAGAAGTAAGTCGACACATCACTGGGAATTTGTGTCGACACAGAAGAAAAGAGTCGACACAACTCTGGAAATTTGTGTCGACACAGAAGAAAAGCTTCGACCTCAACATTGGGAGAATGTGTCGACACAGAAGAGTATAGTCGATCTCAAGATTGTCGACATCAGCTGAATGTGTCGACACAGAAGAAAATAGTCGACCTCAAGTTTGTCGACACCAGCAGAATGTGTCGACACATTGTGATTAAGTCGACACATTAAAGGAGATTTAAGAAATGAATGTGTCGACACCTGAAGGCTAAGTCGACACTTACTAAGTTATAATTCTACAACAACTGTGTCGACACACAGGACTTGTGTCGACACACTGAAGAGTCAAGACCAAGTTATTTTCAGAAGAAGCTGTGTCGACTCAAAGGCAACTTAGTCGACATCACTGAAGACTGTGTCGACACCAAAGTCAATTGTGTCGACACAGATAGACAGATGGTCTCGACACTTTCTGACAGACTGTTTCAACAACTTGTGGTTCAAGACTAAGGCACAGGACTTGTTTGAAGACTTGACAGCTGTGGGTTACCACCGGTTAACTGAAGCTGTCAGACTTGTCAGAAAACGGTTAGAAACAGGATCAGCCGGTTACCATGAAGAATGTCTATAAATAGACTTATTCAGAAGGAGAACAACAACCATAACAGATAGTCCTTTTTGAATAACTTTGAATCAAAAAGGAAGAGAAGGATCACAATCCAATTCATTTCAAGAAAGTGCTAGTCACTTAAGAAGATCTTCTCCGGGAGATCTAAGAAGACTATCTAAGGATAGATCTAAGAAGAGTTCTAATCAGAATTCAGAAGAATCTTTCAAAGTGCTGGATAGAGAGAGGTCAAGCCAGAATTAGAAGAAGAAGAAAGAAACCACCAGTGGATTCTCAAGAAGCTGTTTGGAATCAACTCAGCTAAGTACATTTTCAAGAAGCTTTGAAGAAGGCTCAGATACAGTTGATTGCATCAGCTGATCAAGAATTGTCTTGGCCTTTTCTCTCTCAACTTTGGCAAGACAGTTTAATAATCTTTTCTATATTTCTGTAGGATCTGTTTACATAGATCTGAGTTGTAATCCTATGTTATAAAGGCTGAGTGTAGGAGTGTTGAACTCTGAGTGGTAGGGCTGTTTGCCTGAGTATAGGAGAAGGATATTCTCTGAGTTGTAGGCCTTGGGGCAAGGCTGAGGTAGGGCAGTTGTGCCTGAGTTGTAGGAACCAGTTGGGTTCTGAGTTGTAGGATCTGTTGATCTGAGGTAAGTGGAAGTTTGGCCGAATCTAGCATACTGCTAGATAGGTGAAGGGGGAAAGTGGATGTACCCAGACCTTGGGGAACCACTATAAAACATTGTGCAATCTGTGATGTTTTATTTTCTGTGATTGCTGTGCCAATTGTGTTAGCTATTGATTTGAATTCTGCCTAGAAGTTTTTATAAGAAAAGCAGAACCTATTCACCCCCCCTCTAGGTGTTTAGGCTGCCTTGAAAGTTAAACTATCAAGTGGTATCAGAGGGAGGTTCCTCAAAAAGGACTTAACAGTCTGAGGTAGATCTGAAAGGTAGATTCAAGATTCAAGAAGATGGGTTCTGGAGAGAATCACAAGGAGCTAGGGTCTATGAAATTACCCATATGCAAGAAGGAAATCTTTGGGATCTGGAAAGAGAGAGTCAGATTGTTTATGGAAGCATCTGACCCAAGGATTTACATCACAGTACAAGAAGGGCCCTTCATTCCAATGAAGATATCTGTTCTTGATACAAATATCCAAATACCAAAGACTTATTCAGAAATGACCAAGGATGAAATCATCTTGGCAACCATGGATAAAAGGGCACAGAATATCATTGTCAGTGCCATAGATGATTCAACATTTCAGAATCTGATTCACTGCAAGACCTCCAAGGAGATGTGGGACACATTGATTGTCTACATGGAGGGATCTAAAGAAGTAAGGCTGGACAGAAAGTCTATGCTGAATCAGGAGTATGAAAGCTTTAGACAAGGAAAATCTGATAGCATAACTGAGTGCTATAAGAAATTCTATAGAATTGTGAATGAGCTAATATCCTATGGAAGAGTCTTCAGTACCTATGAACTGAATGACAAATTCTTAAGATCCTTATCAAAGGATTGGGATACAAAGATCTGTGCCATAAGAGAAGTGGCTAAATTGGCAGAAATATCTCCTCCAACCCTGTTTGGAAAGTTGCTATCCTATGAAATGCAACTTATGGTAAGGAAGGAGGAGGAAAGAAACTCAAGAGGAGAGCATAGAGAAAAGACTGTGGCATTTAATGCTGAAGCCACCAGAAAAAATAGGAGGAAATCACCATCTCCTCCTAAGGAAGTTGAAGAAGATAGTTCTGAAAATTCAGATAAGGGTTCAGTTAGCTGTGATTCAGATGCAGACTTTGCTGCATTCACTAGGCAATTCCAAAGGTTCTTGAAAAAGAAGCAATGGAAGTCTAGGCCTTCCACATCACAGCAAGTTGATGACTATTATCAGAAGAGAAGGTCATCAAGGAAAGAGAAAAGCAGATCAAAGCCCAACAAAGCCACTACTTCAAATATTGTCTGCTATTGTTGGAATAGGCCTGGACATGTAGTGGCTGATTGTCCTGACAAAAGGAAGGAATCTTCAGAAAAGAAGAAGACTTATCAGAAAGGCAAGAAGGAGAAATCCTTTGTAGCAAAGAAAGATAATAGTCTGTCAGACCAGTCAACTTCAGAATCAGGATCTGAAGCTTAAGCATATATTGGACTATATGCTGCATCTGAGGAAGAGGAGTTTATGCAGTTGCTAGACTCCATCAATGAACATCAATGCATGGGTTTGATGACAAGATCAGAAGAGGACATATGCCAGAATCAGTCTGGTCCTAATGAGGTAAATTGTCCTTCCTGTACATCTGTTTGTAGTACAAGTGAAGAATCAGCTACATCTGCATCAAGTGATGAAGATGCATCTGGATCTGAAGGAGATGTCTATCAATTGATAGACAAGTATGGGGACTTGTTGCAGGCCCTTAAGAAAAGCAAGAACCTGGTTAAAACACAGGCTCAGGAAATTGCTGAACTAAGGGTCGCAACAACTGAGTTAGAAAAAGTCCTTGATCAAAAATTAAATGAAATTGCCAAGCTGAAGAATATAACTATTATTCAGATGGGCACAATTAATTATACTAATGATCAAGTAAAGAGTTTGGAGGCCAGACTTAGAATTGAAAGGGATTTAGTGGCTAGTTACTCTAAGCCAAAATCTGTCTTACCCTTGATAGATGAATTTGTCACTCAGAAGGGTAAGGCTGGATTAGGATTTAAAGGTAACTCCAGGGCTGGCAGATTCAAGAGGAAAGGCAAAGTCCCTATTCAGCCACTAAACCTTTCAGTCCCCATAAGGTTTAGTAAGGAGAAAGTGCCTTCTAACATATATGATCATGAAGACATTCAAGGTCATATTAAGACAAATGTTCTGAAGAACAAGGGTGTTAAGGCAAGCAGGCCTACCTATGGTCATAAACCAAATGGTTTTAAGAAATCAGTAGGTGAAGTAGCAACAGCACCAGCAATGAACAGAAATTCTACTGACAAGGATGTATCTAGATCTAGATACAATAAGTTTGAATGTTGGTGCTGTGGCAAGAGGGGCCATTTTGCATTGGACTGCTGGTATAACACAAGTGTTATAAAGAATAAGAGTCTACCTGTTAGAAGAGGTTATGATAACTTTATTAATGCTAACCTGAACCAAGGACCCAAGACTTACTTGGGTTCTAAGGGTAAGTAATTCTGTATTGCAGGTGAATCCAAGTAACCATGCCCCTATATGGTACTTGGATAGTGGTTGTTCCAGGCACATGACTGGAACAAAGGGGCTGCTGAAGGAGTATTCATCTGTCAAAGATGGACATAAAGTGATCTTTGGTGGATCTGAAAAAGGAGTCATCAAAGGGTTTGGTAACATTTCTTCTAACCTAATTACTATCACCCAAGTGGCCTATGTAAAAGGTTTGAAACATAATCTAATAAGCATAAGCCAGCTGAGTGATCTAGGATATGACATTTCATTTGGTAAGGATGGATGTCATATCAAAAGGTCAAGTGATCAAGAGATCATATTGACTGGGTATAGGAAGAGAAATGTGTATTGCCTTAATTTTGAATGTGAGAATAAGGCTTCCCCCATTTGTCTTGTAGCTGATGACAATGCTTCTCATTGTGTTAAGTGGCACAAGAGATTGGCTCATCTAAACTACAAGACAATTGGCCAACTCTTTAGTAAAGAACTAGTGAGGAATGGGCCTCAAGTTAAGTGTATAAAGGAAGGGGTATGCTCATCTTGTCAAAAGGGCAAGCAGACAAAAACCTCATTTCAAAGCCTTGAAAACAAGGATTCTGTGAGGTGCTTATACCTCTTGCATATGGATCTTTTTGGTCCTATGCCAGTTCACAGTCTAGGTAGGAAGGTCTACACTCTAGTGGTTGTAGATGACTATTCTAGATTTACATGGGTGTTCTTTCTGAGACAAAAATCTGAAACCCCAAGTGTATTACTTAATTTTGTAAAGCAAATTCAGAATGAACTGAATAGTACAGTGGTCAAAATCAGAAGTGACCATGGTACTGAGTTTCAATCTGAAAGCATAACAAACTTGTGTATAGACTTTGGGATTTTCCAAGAGTTCTCCTCACCAAGAACACCTCAGCAAAATGGAATTGCTGAAAGAAAGAATAGAACATTAATTGAAGCTGGTAGAACTCTATTGAGTGACACCTCTCTCCCAGAATATTTTTGGGCTGAGGCAGTTAACACTGCTTGTCATGTCATCAATAGGGCTTCTATCACCAAATGCCACAGAAAGACTCCCTATGAGATTGTGAAAGGCAGAAAACCAAATCTATCCTATTTCAGGATCTTTGGTTGCAAGTGCTATATACTTAACAATGACAAGTCATATTTGACTAAGTTTGCTGCCAAATCCCAGGATGGGATATTTGTTGGGTACAGCACAAATAGTAAGGCATATAGAGTCTTTAACTTAACTACTCAAGTTGTTGAAGAATCTGTGCATGTTGTATTTGATGAAACAAGATTAATCAATAGTGAGTTGTCTTGTAGATCAAATGACTCAACAGGTATAAGCAAGAAGATGGACAAGCTCTCCATTGCTGAAGCTTCAAAGGAAGATGAAGCATTGGAAAATGAAGGCTGCAGTCCAGGGGGAGTACAAGAGATAATGGAAGCTGATGAAAACCAGGAGGCTCAGCAGAATGAAGAAGCTGGAGATGCTCAACCTGAAGGGAATCTTCCTCCAGCTATAAGATATCTGAGAGATCATCCAACTGATCAGATAATTGGTGATCCAAGACAAGGAGTGCAAACTAGAAGCAGAAATCAAAGCACAGTTTTGCATTCAAGTTTCTTGTCCCAGATGGAACCTAAGAAGTTTGAAGAAGCTATCCAAGACCAGCACTGGATTGATGCTATGCAAGAGGAGCTGAATCAATTCAGAAGATGCAAAGTCTGGGAGCTGGTTCCTAAACCAAGAGGCCACAATATAATTGGCACTAAGTGGATCTATAGGAACAAGCTAGATGAGAGTGGGATAATAGTGAAGAATAAAGCAAGGTTAGTTGCAAAAGGATACAGGCAGGAAGAAGGAATTGACTTTGATCAAACCTTTGCTCCAGTAGCAAGGCTGGAGGCAATCAGAATGTTCCTTGCCTATGCAGCCTACCAAGACTTCAAAGTATACCAGATGGATGTGAAGTCAGCATTTCTGAATGGTGATCTTAAAGAAGAAGTATATGTAGAGCAGCCATCAGGTTTTATAGATTCTCTTAAACCTGATTATGTGTATAAGCTTAGGAAAGCTTTGTATGGGTTAAAACAAGCTCCAAGGGCTTGGTATGAAACCCTATCTACCTTCCTCATTGAGAATAAATTCTCAAGAGGAAAGATAGACAAAACTCTATTCCTTAGGGAATCCAAAGGAAAGATCATCTTAGTCCAGATCTATGTTGATGACATAATCTTTGGATCTACTGAAAACAACCTTTGTAAAAAGTTTGCCAAACTTATGCAAGGGAAGTTTGAGATGAGCAGTATGGGAGAACTTAAGTTCTTCTTGGGACTCCAAGTAAGACAGACTGATGATGGATTGTCCATATCCCAGTCTAAGTTCACCAAAGAATTAATTAAGAAGTATGGTATGGAGTCATCCTCCACCATGAGAACTCCTATGGGAACTAGTATGCCTATATGCAAAGATGAGACGGGTAAACCTGTTGATGAATCATTATATAGAGGAATAGTTGGGTCTCTACTATATCTCACTGCTAGTAGACCTGACATTATGTATGCAACATGTGTCTGTGCTAGGTACCAAGCCTGCCCTAAAGAATCTCATTATACTACAGTCAAAAGGATTCTGAGATATCTAAAGGGCACTCCAACTCTAGGTCTTTGGTACCCTAGGAATAGAGATTTTCTACTAACAGGCTATTCAGATGCAGATTTTGCAGGATGTAGAGAGGATAGAAAGAGTATTACAGGTACTTGTCAATTCCTGGGAGGAAGACTAATATCTTGGAGTAGTAAGAAGCAGACCAGTGTGGCAATTTCCACAGCTGAGTCAGAGTATGTTGCTGCTGGAAGCTGCTGTGCACAGCTATTGTGGATGCAGCATCAGCTTAAGGATTATGGTATTCAGGTAAGTAGAACACCTTTTTTATGTGATTCAAAGAGTGCTATTTCTATTGCTAATAATCCAGTTTCTCATAGTAGAACTAAGCATATAGAAATCAAATACCATTTTCTTAGAGAACATGTAGAAAGAGGAGACATCTCATTGGAATTTGTAAAAACAGATTATCAAATAGCAGATGTATTTACTAAGCCTTTAGATGAAACCAAATTCAATAAATTCAAAATTGAATTAGGTATGTTAACCATTGATTAATGTATTAATAAAATCATTAACAATGCAATTGAAGTGGTATATAAATAAGTAGAGGTAATAACAAACAACATAATCAAGTGTTAAAAAAAAAAGGACACATTGAAGTTACAGAAATTGGCTAAGTAAGAATGTGTCGACACATTCAGTAGTAATGTGTCGACTCAGAGAAATTATGTCGACAAGTCAGAAATATTGTGTCGACACAGAGAATATGTGTCGACACTTGAGAGTTATATTGTCGACTTAACCAGGAATGTAATGTTGACTCAACCAGGAAAATGGTGTCGACACTTACAGAATATGTGTCGACACTTATCCTTAGAGTCGACACAGAATTTCTGTTTATCTAAGGTGTCGACATAACCACAAATTGGTGTCGACACATAATAGGCTGAAGTAATGTCGAAACAATAGAAGTTTGTGTCGACACATTCCGTCTGTGTCGACACATTTTGACTGTTTTTGGCGCCTTTTGAACTTCTTTCAACTGAGGCTATAAATAGGTCAAAACCTCATTCTGTCGACACGCTTCCAAGGTTTTCGAGACTAAAACCCTGTGTCGACAGTCTATCTTTCTCTCTTCTCTCAAGCTTTCTCGACGAACCGATGGCGCCAAGGATTGAAGACAACATAAATGAAGGGTATGAGTTGGTGCGCCAGGACTTTGCAGAGGCGCCGCCAGATGTTCAAGGAGTTATCACCCTCCTTTCTGAGTCAGGGTTAGAATTTCTCATCTCAGAACCTACTAAAATCTGGAAGAAGGAGGTGTACGAGTTCTTTATCTCTGCATCAGTCCACTCTACTGGCCTCAAGATTAAGTCCACTGTTCAAGGGACTAAGGTGAAGATTAATCAAAGAAGTTTAAGAAAGATCTTTCAATTGAAAGTTGTTGAGAATGAAGAGGAAGTTCCTATATCTAAGACAAGGGAAGCCCTTCAATGGTGTGGACTGGACTCAGGATTGAAGATTGGAGCTGCCTTCAACAGGAAGGGTATGAATCAACAAGGGAAATTCTTGTCAGAAGTAGTTGGGAAAGTAATCCTCTGCAAGACAGGTGGACATGATAGGATTTCTGCCTATATGTTCAGCCTGATGACCAGGATAGTTTTTACTATTCCTACTGATTGGTCAGGAGTGATCTTTGACAAGATCAAAGAAGGAATCAAGAAGCCTAACATGGCTAGGATCATGAGCCTGTACCTCACTGGAGTGATTCCTGAAGTGATGCAGCAACTGCAAGGGAGTAAAATTAATCATATGAGAAGAATGGATATGAGATTATTCTCAAGGTGGGATAGGGTGCTGTCCAAGGATGTGCCTGAAGAGAGCAGGCCAGACACCCCTGTGAAATCCCCTACACAATATCAAGAATCTGAACAATTACAAGAAGATCCACTGAGGACACAGGTTGAAGAACAGCTTGACACAACTATGGTCCAGGAAGTATCAACACCTGCACAAATGCAGGGGGAGCCAGTTTCCACTCCTGCTCCAAAGGTATCTACTCCTGCTCAGGTATAGGGGGAGCTAATGTATTTTACTATAAAAGACATTGCTCATATTCTTATTACTACACAGGTTCAGGGGGAGCTAGTGTCCACTCCTACTCCTAATACTACAAATACTGAAGTGCAAGTACAAGAGGAAGCACAGTTAAACTTGTCTCAAGATTTAACTGCTGCAGAAGTTACAGCTCAACTGGAATTTACTATGGAGGAGTTGTTCCCAGATATTGATACTACTGCTGATAAAGTAGGAGGTGGACCAGATATTGAGAAGTCCATAGGTATGGACATTGATCAGGAAACTGAAGTTGAGCCACAGGTTGAGGGTGAGCCAGTGGATGTTGAAGCTGAGCAACAGGTCCCTGGAACTGATACAATTCATCATCCTCAAGAAAGAATTCATGTAGATACTTCATCTGATACAGAAACTGAAGAAGCCAGGGTGGCAAAGAAAAGAAAACTTGTTGTATTTAAGAGAAGAAGCAAGCATTATAAGCAGGCTTTACAGACCACACCTCTACAAGTATCTCCAGCCTTTGATTACAACAAATTTATGATAGATCTACAAGTAAAATTGGATGAACAAAGGCTGGCTATGGAAAAGTATGTTGATGAAAATAGCAAGTCACTTCAGTTTGACTTAGCTCAGGATATAAAGTCCATCCAGTTTCAGGTAAACATGCATAAAAAGGAAATGACAGATTGCTTCCACAAGTGTGGCAATGCTGTGGTTTATCTAGCTAAACAACAGGAGGCTATTACTACAAAGGTGGATGACATTGCTTTGAAGCAAAGTTATGTTTTGGAAAATCAGATCAGAATGAAGGATAATTTAACTGAATCTCATAATGAGATCATTGAGGAGGTAAAGAAGATTGTTCCAGGTCTGCCTGCAGATAGAGCCAAAGAAAGGGAAGAATTTGATAAGAATTTTCAAGCTGCCATTGCATCTGTTAAGACTGCCATCACAACCTCTCAAAAAGAAATATCTGAAAAGCTTCAAAAGTTAAAACCATTTTTCAAAGAGGGTGTGAATTATTTGGATGGCCAAATCCGATTTCAAAAGGAAGATCTAAGAGATCATGTATCTAGAGAAGCCATAAAGGGGGAGAGGATGCTAATTCATGCAGGCTCAGAGCACTCCAAATGGGTGACCAATAGTATCCGAGCCACTTTGGGATATCCCCCATTGTGTGATGATGCTATGGTGGCTGAATCAGGAATACAATCAAATCTACTTGAAAGCAATCAACCTGAGGTTGCCCAAGTCATTTACCCCCCTCCAGATTTTGACATGATTGATCAGAAAATTCAAGGATTGTATAGTCCTCCAAAGGAGGTTACTAATATTGTCTTTGGAAAGGTTGATAAGCCTGAGGCTACTCTGAAAGAACAGCAAGATGCTCTATTAGCCAAGAAGAAATTCAGAGAGCAGGCTGTACTTAAGCCAGATTATGAGCAGTGGAGTCCTACTTCAAGGAACATAATACTCACTGCATGGAAAGCTATACAAGATAAAGTTCATGAGAGAGGCAAGTGGTACAATGAAATAGAATGGCAGAAGTATGAGGCAAGACAAGAAGCAATAGTACAATTCAGAAGGAAAGCTAAGCTGGGAAGACTGCCATCAGATGCTAAGGAGCCAAGCAAATACTTCCCAAAGCCTTTTCATTATTTTGAAAGGCAAAGGATTAAGGAAGAATCTCAGAAGAAAGCTGATCTTAAAGGAAAGAAGATAGCTGAAGAATCAGAAGCTCCTGTGACAGCTACAATTCAATCTGGCAAAGGGATTATAATTAGAGAGCCTGATCAATCCTGATTATGTTTTAAGTTCTTTTTATAGTGTTTTGTAATGTTGTGATGTAATCATTAAATGTAAAACATTGTAATCAAACATTACCCAGTTATAAACAAAATGCAGTTTGGCATATTATAATGTGTATTCTGTGATGAATTGTTTTTTTTATGTTTTTTTTATATTAAAGTATTCCTGTTATGTCATTAATCATCATTTAGTACTGTTTATAAATGGTGTATATCATTGGCTATAGGGGTTATGACTTCTCCAAATAGGGGGAGATTGTTGGGTACATTGGAAAATGTGTACTTGATTTGAAGAAGCCTAACCTAGCTCAATGATATACATCAAGGTGTATTTGATGTTGTTTTAAGTTGACATGTGCAGGTGAAGAATTGACAAAGTATGCAGAAAAATTCTAAGTCCAAGTGTCGACACAGAGGAAGCAGTGTCGACACATAGAAGAAAATAGTCGACACAACACTGGGAAGCAGTGTCGACACATAGCAGTTAGTCTACAACTACACTGGGAGAATGTGTCGACACAGAAGAAGTAAGTCGACACATCACTGGGAATTTGTGTCGACACAGAAGAAAAGAGTCGACACAACTCTGGAAATTTGTGTCGACACAGAAGAAAAGCGTCGACCTCAACATTGGGAGAATGTGTCGACACAGAAGAGTATAGTCGATCTCAAGATTGTCGACATCAGATGAATGTGTCGACACAGAAGAAAATAGTCGACCTCAAGTTTGTCGACACCAGCAGAATGTGTCGACACATTGTGATTAAGTCGACACATTAAAGCAGATTTAAGAAATGAATGTGTCGACACCTGAAGGCTAAGTCGACACTTACTAAGTTATAATTCTACAACAACTGTGTCGACACACAGGACTTGTGTCGACACACTGAAGAGTCAAGACCAAGTTATTTTCAGAAGAAGCTGTGTCGACTCAAAGGCAACTTAGTCGACATCACTGAAGACTGTGTCGACACCAAAGTCAATTGTGTCGACACAGATAGACAGATGGTCTCGACACTTTCTGACAGACTGTTTCAACAACTTGTGGTTCAAGACTAAGGCACAGGACTTGTTTGAAGACTTGACAGCTGTGGGTTACCACCGGTTAACTGAAGCTGTCAGACTTGTCAGAAAACGGTTAGAAACCGGATCAGCCGGTTACCATGAAGAATGTCTATAAATAGACTTATTCAGAAGGAGAACAACAACCATAACAGATAGTCCTTTTTGAATAACTTTGAATCAAAAAGGAAGAGAAGGATCACAATCCAATTCATTTCAAGAAAGTGCTAGTCACTTAAGAAGATCTTCTCCGGGAGATCTAAGAAGACTATTTAAGGATAGATCTAAGAAGAGTTCTAATCAGAATTCAGAAGAATCTTTCAAAGTGCTGGATAGAGAGAGGTCAAGCCAGAATTAGAAGAAGAAGAAAGAAACCACCAGTGGATTCTCAAGAAGCTGTTTGGAATCAACTCAGCTAAGTACATTTTCAAGAAGCTTTGAAGAAGGCTCAGATACAGTTGATTGCATCAGCTGATCAAGAATTGTCTTGGCCTTTTCTCTCTCAACTTTGGCAAGACAGTTTAATAATCTTTTCTATATTTCTGTAGGATCTGTTTACATAGATCTGAGTTGTAAGCCTATGTTATAAAGGCTGAGTGTAGGAGTGTTGAACTCTGAGTGGTAGGGCTGTTTGCCTGAGTGTAGGAGAAGGATATTCTCTGAGTTGTAGGCCTTGGGGCAAGGCTGAGGTAGGGCAGTTGTGCCTGAGTTGTAGGAACCAGTTGGGTTCTGAGTTGTAGGATCTGTTGATCTGAGATAAGTGGAAGTTTGGCCGAATCTAGCATACTGCTAGATAGGTGAAGGGGGAAAGTGGATGTACCCAGACCTTGGGGAACCACTATAAAACATTGTGTAATCTGTGATGTTTTATTTTCGGTGATTGCTGTGCCAATTGTGTTAGCTATTGATTTGAATTCTGCCTAGAAGTTTTTATAAGAAAAGCAGAACCTATTCACCCCCCCCCCTCTAGGTGTTTAGGCTGCCTTGAAAGTTAAACTATCACACATCAAGTGTATAGTTGTTCCCCTATCTAGGGTACATCCACTTTCCCCCTTCTTCCTCACTAGCAATGTGATAGATAAGATTATAGCTCCTCCTTTACAACTTGAATCCTCAGATCCTATAAGGCTCAGTTTCTCTCCAAGACTCAGACCCACTGGTCCTACCTCAGAGATATCTCAATCTCCTACCTCGGAGATTTCCTCAATCTCCTATCTCAGCCTTTATAGATTAGGCCTACAATCTCAGTGATTTACCCAAAATAACCTACCTCAGATTCACCCAGAATCCCTCAGCCTTTATAGATTAGGCATACAAAACTCAAAGAATAAGATCTCCTACCCACTCAGATCTCTAGGAGATCTTACAATGAAATTAGATAAAACAAATTACAGAAAAACAGAAAACCTGTTATTTTTTGGATCTGTGTGTACTGATCTTTTCATTCAGCTGCAATTTGATTTCTTCTTGATAGATCAGCAAGCTGAATTGAATTTCTTCTGTATAGCAAACTTCTTGATGAAGATCAGATTGAATAGTCTGAAGATGCTGGTAAATAGATCACTTAATCCCCAGATCAACCTTAGAAAAGGGATCTGAAGACTTTCTTGAAGATCAACTTCTTCTTCTCTTTCTACTTCTTGATTTGTCTTTTGGAATAGTGAGAGACTAATGAATAGAATAAAATCAATTCTTCGTATGTGTATATGTTTTTGTCTCTTCTTCTGAAGGCAGCACCTCCTATTTATAGAAATCTCAGATGGCTTGGACTGGTATTGATGACATCAGCAACTACCAACAAATCCTTCTTTGAACTTTCTTTATAGAAGTGTAGCCTTCCTGAGTCGGCCAGAATGCTCTGACTAGTCATGATCAGATTGATGTTGACTCAGCACGTTCTGTCATATTAGCATCTAAGTAGACAAGTTGTCTCGAAATCTGTGTTGAGACATCTTTGACAGACCCAACACTTCCATACATAGAATAGTTTTCATCTTAGAACAGAAAGTTGTGAGATAGTATAGTTGTGTCGACACATCTTCTATTATCTGTGTCGACACATCTATTATCTGTGTCGACACATCTTAGTTCTACCTTGTGTTGAGACAGAAGTATTGTCTCGACACAACCGTTATTTTTTTCGACTGCTGATCTTCCTTGTGTCGACACAGAAGTATTGTCTCGACACATCTTCTGTTATCTGTGTCGACACACCTTAGTTCTGCCTTGTGTCGAGACAGAAGTATTGTCTTGACACATCTGTTCTCTGTGTTGACTGCTGATCTGCCTTGTTTCGACACAGATGTATTGTCTCGACACATGTTGTCTCAACACTTTGACTTATAATAATTTCTTCAACTTTGAACCTGCACATGTAAACTTAGCATACATCAAATACACCTTTGGGTATATCATTGAGGTTTCAAGGGGACTTCTCCAGATCAGCTACACTGTTCCTAATATACCCAACAATCTCCCCCTATATGGAGAAGTCATAACCACAAATCAATGATATACACCAACATAATAATCTTGATGATTATAACATAAAAGATTTAACATTCAACCAGATGAACTTTTATAACATAAAAGATTTAACATTCAACCAAATGAACTTTTACAGCAGAAATAAAAATTGTCATAAAATATCATTATACCAAAATGTTATCTGTCTCAAAATTACAATGATCTTATATAGAATTACATTAATTCTAATCAAAGTAAATACATCCTAAGACTAATCAGGTTCTGTAATCACAATGCCTTTCCCTGACTGTACTTTGGTCTTAACAGATGGAATACTTTCATCAACAACCTGCTTGCCTTTCTTTTCCTTGATGTTGGAAAGTTGTTCAGCCTTAATTCTTTGTCTTTCAAAATAATGAAAGGGCTTAGGAAAGTATTTGCATGGTTCAATAGCAGTAGCAAGAATTAAACCTTCCTTCTACTCCATTCTGAACTTATAGATAGCATTTTGTTGCTCTTCATGCTTCCTCCATTCCTGCTCTGAATACCACTTACCCCCTGTCATGTTTGTTGGCCATGACTGCTTTCCATGAGGTAAGAATGATGTCCCTTGATCTTGGACTCCATTTTTAAAAGTAAGGCCTCTCCTCAGCCTATTCTCTAAATCTTTTCTTTTGATAATTGGACCTCTCTCTCCCTTTGTAGAGCAGCTTCAGACATTTCCACCTCTTCAGAATTAACTCTTTGTTTATACTAAGGTGGACTATACATAAGTTGAACTTGATTATGAATGTCCTCAAACTGTGAAGGAGGGTATATGATTCTATTTGGCTCCTGAGCAATTCCTTCAATCAAAGATGGTTGGAAACCAGACTCTGCAACTTGATCATCATCACATAGAGGAGGGTTTCCTAGTGTGGCTCTTATACTATTAGAAGTCCATTTGGCATGTTCTGAACTAGCCATGACCATCACTCTCTCCCCCTTTTTGACTTCTCTCTCAATATGATCACTCAAATCATCCTTTTGAAATCTCACTTAATCCACCACATGATCGTACCCTGTGATCTTGAACATTGCCATTTGATTAGAGAGAGCCTTTGCTGAATCCTTTATAACTTGCATCATTGCAGCTGAATCCATCGTAAGCTTGGTTTGTAACTTAGTTAGTTGAGTATTTACTTTATCCTCTAAGGAAATGGATTGATCATCTATCTTCTTCAAAGTGATCGAATGAATTTCCATCAAATTTTCATTCAGTCTTGTTTGATTATCCAGAATAAAGCCTTGTTTTTGCACTATATCATCTATCTTAACTTTTAACTCTTGTTGTTGCTCGGCAAGATAAACCACTGCATTGCCTCCTTTATGAAAACAATCAGTCATTTCTTTCTTCAGCAGATTCACTTCAAATCTGATTGAATTTATATTTTGAGCAAGGTGGAACTCCATATCCTTCCGATTCTCATCCACATACTTTTCTAGGTCAGTTCTTTTTTATCTAACATTATTTGCAGCTGAACCATGAGAAAACTCTCATCTATTAAAGCAGATGGAGTGGACTGGAGTGACTGTAAAGCTTTCTTATATCTCTGACTCTTCTTTCTCCTTTCATATATTCTGGTTTGTTGTTGCTTTGTGTTTTCTCCCTTATCAGAGTCAGATGAACTGATAATTTCAACAGCTGTGTCTATATTAGTTGGTGCTTTAGTTCTAGTCTTAGGAGACTTGGCTGATTGCTCCCCCTCAGCTGTTGTACCCTATTGATCAAGGTGTATTTCTACTAGACTTGGTTCAGGTTGTTGAACTTCTATAGGAGCTACATTTTCTCTATGAGGATATATTATCTCCCCCTGGATGTGAGCATCCATCCTTATTGTGTCATCTGGATCATTTTCGGGATATTTTTCATTCATAATATCAGGCATATTTTCATCTTGTTGTGTATCCAGATCTTTGAGAACATCCTGTACTATGTCAGTGATAGTTTCACTATCTAAAACAGTTATTTCGTCCATGGTTTTCTCTACATTGAATGTTGTAATGGATTGTAACTCCCCCTGGATCTGATCCCTAGTTTCAGTTGTAATACTTGGAGTTTTCCTTTGGATTCTTACTTCAGCTCCATCTTAACTAAAATTTATCTGCTCTTCTGAATCACTTGAGGATTCACTTTCTTCTTGTAATGGTTTCTTGTTCTTGATATCCTTAGGCTTCTGTGGTTCTGGTGTATCTTTGGCCAAGACTCTGTCCCATCTAGACAAAATACTTATGTCCATCTGTCTCATGTGATTTTTCTTTGAACCCAATTTTGGATTGAGTTCACCAGGAATCACTTTATTCAAATACAAACTCAGTATTCTACCCAGGTTGGGTTTCTAGATACATTCAGTAATTAAGTCAAACAATAGTCTGCTCCAGTCTATCTGAAGTTTCAAAATGATCCTAGTCATTATCTCAAACATATGAACTGAGATTCTATCATGTGCACCTGTCTTACACAATAGAACTTTCCCAAAAATTTCAGATAGAAATTTTCCTTAGTTGTTCATACCTTTCCTATTCAGTGAACTCCCAATCCTGGAAACTGAATCCAAACCACACCATTAAAGTCCAGCAGTAGTCTTGGTGGAGTCGACTATATCTTCTTGTTTAACTCTAGGTAATTGAAATACCTGGGCCAACCGTTTGCCTGTGATCTTGACCTTCTGTCCATTTACGGTATATTTGATCTTTATGGCACGAGAATCGATCGAGGCATTTATCAGAAGTTTTGTTACTTCTCTTTTCCATATGATCGTCGGCTCAGATAATTTATACTCAGTTCATTCTTCTTGGATTAGAAGAATGACATTTGTAATCTCTTCGTCTGCCGATTTGAATTCATGGCGCACCAGTTCGTATCCCTCATTGATATTATCATCCTTCTTTGGAGGAATTGTTGTTTATTTTGAAATTGTCGAACAGAGAAATTGACGAGTGTCGACAACAGAAAATCTAGGTTTCAACACTAAGCAAGAGAGAAGGATCTGATAGAGAATTTCTATAGATTATATCCTTTTTATAGACCATTCTATTGAGAAGGTGAAAGGGCGCGTCGCCTAATAATATATTCATAATTTTAGAAAAATCCCTTAGGTCAATACTCGAAATTTATCGACAGTGAAAATGTGTCAACTTGTGTCGACACACCTACAGCCATCTCGACTAGCAGTGCCGACACACTTCCTTGGGTCGACACATATACATAAATTGTGTCGACAACCCTAGTTTGTGTCGACACACTTGATTTGTCTCGACACAAACCATACTTAGCCTTAATTCTGACTCTTGAATTGTTGACTCATGATCCTGATGATGTCCATATCTTGATGTGATAGCTGGATAGTAGGCTTGCATTTTTGTTGACTTAGTCTAAGTTATTCAAAACTTAGTATGTCTAGCTCAAATTTGAAGAAATTAAACTTTTCTTCTTCTAGTGGTTTTGTAAATATGACAGCTATTTGCTTATCAGTAGGAACATATTATAAACTGATGTCATTGTTTTCTACATGTTCCCTAATGAAATGTTATCTGATTTTAATATGCCTAGTTCTACTGTGAGATATAGGGTTATTTGCAATTGAAATAGCACTAGTAGAGTCATAAAATAATGTAGATTTACTTATCTATAACTAATAATCTTGTAGCTGATGCTGAATCCATAGAAGTTGAGCACAGCAATTCCCAGCTGAGATGTACTCAGATTTAGCTGTTGATATGGCCACACTTGTCTGCTTTTTAATACTCCATGAGACTAGCGTTCTACCCAGGAATTGATATGACCCTGAGGTGCTTTACCTATCTTCTCTACAATCTGCATAATCTGCATCTAAAAATCCTATTAGTTCAAAATCACTAATCCTAGGATACCAAAGGCCAAGATTTGGTGTGCCCTTTAGATATCTCAGAATTCTTTTGACTGCAGTGTAATGAGATTGTTTATGGAAAGCTTGATATCTAGCATAAATACAAGTTGCATACATTATATCTGGTCTACTGGCAGTTAGATAAAGTAGTGATCCAACTATCCCTCAATAAATGGTAATATCAACTGGCTTTCCAGCAATATCCTTGTCCAAAGACATGGTTGATCTCATGGGAGTTCTCATTGTAGTGGCAATTTCCATGCCATACGTTTTGATTAACTCCTTGGTGAACTTTGATTTACTTATGAAAAGTCCATCTTGGGATTATTTAACTTGGAGACACAGGAAAAACTTAAGTTCACCCATGCTACTCATCTCAAATTTACTTTTCATTAGCTTAGCAAATTTACTGCAAAGTGAATCATCAGTAGAACCAAATATTATGTCATCAACATATATTTGTACTAAAATTTTCCTACCTTTAACTTCCCTTAGGGACAGTGTCTTGTCAATCTTTCCTCTTGAGAATTTATTCTCTAGAAAGAATTCTGACAGAGTCGCATACCAAGCCCTTGGAGCTTGTTTTAATCCATAGAGAGCTCTAGAAAGTAAATAGACTTGAGAAAATTTAGTTGGATCAACAAAACCTGAAGGTTGTTCTACATATACTTTTTCCTTGAGGTTGCCATTCAGAAAAGCTGACTTAACATCCATTGGGTATACTTTGAAACCTTTATAAGCTGCATAGGCTAGAAAGAATCTTATAGCTTCCAACCTAGCAACTGGTGCAAAGGCCTTGTCAAAGTCTGTTCCCTCTTCCTATCCATAACTCTTTGCAACCAGTGTAGCCTTATTTCTTATTACCACTCCATTTTCATCTATTTTGTTTCTATAAATCCATTTTGTTCCAATAATATTGTAATCATCAGGTCTTAGAACCAACTTCCAGACCTTGCACCTCTTGAATTGGTTTAATTCTTCTTGCATTGCATCAATCCAAAATGGATCCATATTTGCTTTTTCAAACTTCTTAGTTTCAGTTTGTGACAGAAAACTTGAATACATCACTGTGTTATGATGTCCGCTTCTTGTGGTAACTCCTTGAGCAACATCACCTATGATCAATTCTATTGGATGATCCTTTAGGTGCCTGACAACTACTAGTAGTATAACTTCTTCTCCTAGACCATCTTGATCATACTGTTGAGTTGTTTCTCCAGGTTCTTCCTGTCCCAGTACTTCTTCAACAATGTTGATTTCCTCTTGCAAATTATGCTTGCTTGTATTTGTATCTTCCATGGCCAATTCTTTTAGCCTCAAGTCCACTTGTGTTGTGTTTGAAATACCTGTCTTACCATCATAGAACATAGAACTTTCATCAAATACAACATGGACTGACTCCTCTATAACTTTATCCTTCAAGTTATAGATCCTATAGGCCTTGCTATGGTTTCTATAAACAACAAATATCCCATCATAAGACTTGAAGGCAAACTTGGTTAAGTAGATTTTTCCATTGTTTAAGACATAACATCTACATCCAAAGATTTTGAAATAGGCTATGTTTGGTTTTCTGCCCTTCAAAAGTTCATAAGGAGTTTTATTTAATCTCTTGTTGCTTGAAGCCCTATTTAGAACATCACAAGCTGTGTTAATTGCCTCAGCCTAGAAATATTCTAGAAGTGAGGAATCACTTAGTAAGGTTCTACCAGCTTCATTGAGAGTTTTGTTTCTCCTCTCAGCTATTCCATTTTGTTGGGGTGTTCTTGGTGAAGAAAATTCTTGCTAAATTCCTAGTTCTTCACAAAATTTTATCATACAATCAGATTGGAATTCAGTTCCCTGGTCACTTCTCATTTTGACCACAGTACTGTTAAGTTCATTCTGAATTTGTTTCACAAAATTATTGAAGACATCAGGAGTTTCAGACTTTTTCTTTAAGAAGAATGCCCAAGTAAATCTGGAGTAATCTTCAACAATTACAAAAGTATAGAATCTCCTTCCTAAGCTATGAACTGGCATAGGACCAAACAAGTCCATATGCAGGAGATATAAACACCTCATAGAGTCTTTGGATTCACAGCATTTGAATGAAGCTTTAGTCTGCTTGCCTTTTTGGCATGCTGGGCAGATGCTCTCCTTAATGCATCTCATGTTAGGACCATTCCTTACAAGATACTTGCTGTATAGTTTGCCTAAAGCCTTATAGTTCAAGTGGGCTAGCCTTTTATGCCATATAACACATTGTGAAGCTTTCTCACTTGCAGCTAGACAAAGGGGTGAGTCAGACTTAATACATATGAAGTTTAAACAGTATACATTTCCACATCTAGTGCTAGTCAAGATGACCTCATGGTCACTTGATCTTTTATTAGGGACTCATCTCTGTGGAACAATGTGTCATATCCCAAATCAAACAATTGACTTATGCTTAAAAGGTTGTGTTGCAACCCTTCCACATAAGCTACATGAGTGATTGCGACTAGGACATTTGTGATCTTACCAAAACCTTTGGTGATGCCTTTATCAGCTCCTACAAAGATCACTTTTGGTCCATTTCCATAGGAATATATTCCCTCAGATTTCTTCTTTTTCCAGTCATATGTCGTGAGCATCCACTATCCAAGTACTAGATTGGTCTGGAGCTTGGACATTCCTATAAAATAAGAAATTACTTTTCCTTAGGACCCTAAATAGTTGTGGGTCCTAGGTTCTTGTTAGTTGTGACTCTATCAAAGCCACCAGTTAATCTCTTGAAAGGAATTGTCTTCAGACTATGAGGCACTATTGGATTGAACCAGCAATCTAGGGCAAAGTGTCCTATCTTTCCACATCACCAGCATTCAAATCTATTATAACTCCTTTTAGGAGGAACAAAAGAATCTTTATGCTGACACCCCTTTGGACAGGAGTCAGCACTTTTAGCTTTATCTTGATTGTGAACACAAGATGGGTCTTGTCTCACAACCTTAAGATGTTCTCTTTGATTATTACATTGTACAGTTGATTGTGGAATGGTCTTACTATGTGATCCCTTTTACTTTTTGCCCCTTCTTATCTTTGGTTTAATAAACCCCAGACCACCTCTAGGTTTTCCTGAGAAGGTGTCTATAATAGGCAAAATATTTTATGGTTTTGAGAACTGCTCAACCTATTTCCTTTCATTTAGGAGTTTGGTTTCTACCTCCTTAATGATTGCATCCTTTTTCTTAATTTCATTTATTTGGTCATCAATGATCTTGGTTAACTTTGTTAACTTAGAATCCTAAAGACCAAGTTTCTAAGTATCCATCTTGTGATGATACTCAAGAGTTTTTAGTGATGCAATTTATATAGCTTGTTCTTTAACAAGCTTCTTGCATTTGACTAAAGCAGCTAGCAGTATAACAAACCTAAGTATGAGTTGCTTCTGTTCAGTCCCTGAGTTAATCTCATGTGAATCAACCAGTAATTCACCTGAGTTTACCTCATCTCCAGTCTCATAGACAGAATTCTTAGTGTAGGAAGAGTTATCATAAATTACGTAAGAATTCTCACATTGTGAGTTCAAGTTTTTAGATCATCATCTATAGCCATCGGATTGATTTCCATGTTTTCTTCAATGTCACCATAGCATAATGAAGTTGTGGAGTTATTTCCTTTGTAGATGACTCTTATTATGAATTCCTCCTCATATGAATACAGCCCCACATGTTCTTCTTCTAACTCAGTTGAATTAGAATCACTGCTAGACAAGGTCTTTGTCTTCTTAGCCATCAGACCTTTTTCTAATTTCTTATCCTTGAAGAACTTCCTTTCTTTTGAATTTTTGTTCTCCTTTCTCTTTACTGGGCAATCAGCAATGACATGCCCAGGCATGTTACAACAAAAACAAATAATATCAGTCTTAGATTGTTTGTTCTTATTGGAGTCATACCTGATCACAGATTTGTATCTGTGTTTGTCTTTGCTTTTATGAGAACTAAAACCAGAAGGTTTCCTATTGATCCACTATTTTCTTCTTCTTAACATCTTCTTGAACCGCCTTGTAAATAAGGCAAGTTCATCATCTGATATCTCTTCTGAAGAAGAGCAAGGTCCAGTGCTATCTGTCTCTTCATCTCTTCTAGGTGATGATGAAATTTCCCTTCTAGTTTTCTTGGAAGAGTCAGCTTTGAAGGCCAATGATTTATACTGGGATGATTGTCTGGTAGTTTCTGCTTCAGCTTTTCTTGAATTGAGTTGAAGCTCATGTGACATTAATTTCCCAAATAAGTCTTGGGGAAGCAGATTTCTCAGATTTCCCATTTCCCTTACTGCACAAATCTTGATATCCCATTCTTTATTTAGGGATCTCAGGAACTTGTCATTCAATTCATAGTTTGAGAAGTTTCTCCCATAGTTTCTCAAGTCATTGACAATTCTAAAGAACTTTTCATATTTTTGTTCAATAGAATCTGTCTTTCCTTGTCTAAATGCCTCATATTGCTGGTTAAGGAATGACCTTCTATCATCTCTCACCTCTGTTGTACCTTCCATATACACTATCAAGGTATCCCACATTTCCTTAGAAGAATTACAGTGCACCAGATTCTGAAATGTGGAGTTGTCTATAGCACTCACTATTATGTTCTATGCTCTTTTGTCCATGGTAGCAAGTATGACCTCATCCTTTGTCATTTCTGACAATATCTTGGGAGTTTGAATATTTGCATCTAGGACAGATTATTTCATGGGCACATAAGGTCCTTCTTGAATTGTAACAAATATTCTTGGATCTGAAGCTTCCATGAACCGTCTTACTCTTTATTTCCATATAGCAAAATTATCCTTAGTGTAGATTGGCAATTTCATTGAGCTGAGTTCTCAGTTTGATTCAGAAGCCATAGGTCAGATAACCTTCAACTACCCTTAGGATCTTTTCCAGACTGTTAGGTCTATCTTTGGATAACCTCCCTCTGATACCACTTGAAAGTAAAGCATATGGGTAAAAAGTCACCTAGGGGGGTGAATAGGTGATCTATAAAAATTCTTTGTAGTTCTTTTAACTTTAGCAATGTGCCCTAATGCAATTCAAAATATAAATGTACCCAGCAGAAACAATAGAACAATAAGAACTGATCACAGCATACACAGTAAAGAACACAACACACAGCACAAGGGACACAACAAGTTTATAGTGGTTTCCCTATCTAGGGTACATCAACTTTCCCCCTTTTTCCTCACTAGCAATATGCTAGATAAGGTTATAGCTCCTTCTTCACAACTTGGATCCTCAGATCCTACAAGGCTCAGTTTCACTCCAAGAAACCTACACTCAAACCCACTGGTCCTATCTCAGAGATATCTCAATCTCCTACCTCAGAGATCTCCTCAATCTCCTACCTCAGCCTTTATAGATTAGGCCTACAATCTCAGTGATTTACCCCAAATCACCTACATCAGATTCACCCAGAATCCTACCTCAGCCTTTATAGATTAGGCTTACAAAACTTTGAGAATAAGATCTCCTACCCACTCAGATCTCTAGGAGATCTTACAATGAAATTTGATAAAACAAATTACAGAAAAATAGAAAACCTGTTATCTATTAGATCTGTGTGTATATATCTTTTCATTCAGCTACAGTTTGATTTCTTCTTGATAGATCAGCAAGCTGAATTGAATTTATTCTAGATCAGCAAATTATTTATGAAGATCAGATTTAATAGTCTGAAGATGCTTGTAAATAGATCACTTAATCCCCAGATCAACCTTAGAAAAGGGATCTGAAGACTTTCTTGAAGATCAACTTCTTCTCTTTCTACTTCTTGATTTGTCTTTTGGAATAGTGAGAGACTGATGAATAGAATAGAATAAGTTCTTTGTATGTGTATATGTATTGGTCTCTTCTTTTGAAGGCAGCACCTCCTATTTATAGAAATCTTAGACGGCTTGGACTGGTATTGATGACATCAGTAACTGCCAGCAAATCCTTCTGTGAACTGTCTTTATAGAAGTGAATCCTTCCTTAGTCGGCCAGAATGATCTGACCATTCTTGACCAGATTGATGTTGAATCAACACATTCTGTAATATAAGCGTTGAAGTAGACAATTTGTCTCAAAATATGTGTTGAGACATCTTTGACAGACCTACCACTTCCATACATTGAATAGTTTTCATCTCAGAACAGAAAGTGTTGAGATAGTATAGTTATGTCGACACATCTTCTATTATCTATGTTGACACATCTGTTATCTGTGTCGACACATCTTATTTCTGCCTTGTGTTGAGACAGAAGTATTATCTCGACACAACTGTTATTTGTGTCGACTGCTTATCTTCCTTGTGTCGACACAGAAGTATTGTCTCGATACATCTTCTGTTATCTGTATCGACACATCTTAGTTCTGCCTTGTGTCGAGACAGAAGTATTTTCTCGACACATCTATTCTCTGTGTTGACTGTTGATCTGCCTTGTGTCGACACAGAAGTATTGTCTCGACACATGCTGTCTCAACACTTTGACTTAGAATAAATTCTTCAACTTTGAATCTGCACATGTAAACTTTGCATACATCAAATACACCTTTGGGTAAATCATTGAGTTGTCAAGGGGACTTCTCCAGATCAAGTACACTGTTCCCAATGTACCCAACATATTCATTAAGAACAAATTCTTAAGGGGGAAGATAGAGAAGACCCTATTCTTAAGGAAATCTAAGGGCAAGATCATCCTAGTCCAGATTTATGTTGATAACATAATCTTTAGATCTACTGATGAATACCTTTGTAGGAAGTTTGCTAAACTTATGCAAAGAAAGTTTGAGATGAGCAGTATGGGTGAGCTCAAGTTCTTCTTGGGCCTCCAAGTAAGACAAACTGATGATGGCTTATCCATATCCCAGTCTAAGTTCACCGGGATTTGATCTAGAAGTTTGGTATGGAGAATGCCTCCATCATGAAAACTCCCATGGGGTTAAGTATTCCTATAGACAAAGATGAAGCAGGGAAGCATGTTGATGAAACTTTGTATAGTGGGATAATTGGATCCATTTTATACCTTACTGCAAGTAGGTCAGACATCATGTATGCTACATGTGTTTATGATAGGTATCAGGCATGCCCTAAAGAATCTCACTACTCAGTTGCTAAGAGAATTTTGAGGTATCTTAAGGGCACACCATATCTTGGCCTATGGTACCCTAGAAATGTGGAATTTAACCTAATAGGCTATTCAGATACAGACTTTATAGGCTACAAAGAAGACAAGAAGAGCACATCAGACACCTGTCAGTTCCTGGGAGGAATACTAGTATCTTAGAGCAGCAAGAAGCAAACAAGTGTTCCAATCACAATTGTAGAATCAGAGTATATTTCTATTGGGAGCTGCTGTGTACAGTTGTTGTGGATCCAACATCAGCTCCAGGACTATAACCTCCAGATAAGTAGAAGTCCTTTTATTGTGATTCTACAAGTATCATCTCAATTACTAGGAATCCTGTCTCATATAGTAGGACTAAGCATATTGAGATAAAATATAATTTTATTAGAGAGCATGTGGAATGTGAAGACATCAGTCTTGAGTTTGTCCCTACAGACAAGCAAGTGACTGACATCTTCACTAAGCCACCAGATGAAGCAAAGTTCAATGCCATCAAGTTTGAGTTGGGTATGTTGAACTTGATATTGCTTCAGTTGCTCCTTATGTTTTTTTGTTGTAGGTTGTACTACTTCTTGCAAGTGGAAAAGACCTTCAGTGGTATCTAGCCTTTTAAGTGGTTCAAGTGCTATCATGACTGGATACTCCTTTTGAGGGGGAGAAAGTCCAACACTTGTAAGAACTAATTATATTTTCTATAGAGAAGGTGCAAGCAGCTGATTATCTATAATTATATAGGGGGATAAGATGTTCAAAGGCAGGTAAGGCCAGCACCTCCCTGACTATTCTATAGAAGTCAAAAAGGGGGAGGACAATTTGATCAAGTAAATGATCAAGGCTATGCAGCAAAATACGGGGAGCAGCAAGTGATGATTGTAACAACCCAAAAAAAGTAGGAAGTAACAGGCTAAATGTCAAACGAAGTTCGACAAATGTCCAATGGAGTTCGACGAACGTGGTGTTGTTATATTTCTTGTATCCTTTCAGCGAATGTCGAACGGATTTCGGGAAGTTCAACAAACGTGGTGCAGTATTCTTTCAATGAACGTCGAGCGGAGTTCGACGAACGTCGAAAGGATTTCTCGAGTAACACCGGAGCCGGTTGGCTGGTCAAAGCGGTTAGGTTGACTTTTCAACTTAAATCCAGGTCAATGCTTTGTTTTGATGGAGTGATCGTGTGGATGGGGTTTACCCGAGTCCACTTAAGCAGAGGGGTTGGGATGAGCAAATCATTAATTCCTTCTCTCTCTCTCTCTCTCTTAATTTTTTCTAAGTTCTTGAAAAGAAAACTAAAGGCTGGAGCTAAGGGTTTGGGCTGACCTTTGTGAAGGTGCTGAAGGAGATTCCCTCATCAGAAGCGGGATCTGAGGCTATATCCGTGAAGTGGAAAGCGAGGCACTCATTTCCATCTGTGTAGAAAAGCTTTGACATGGCTCCGAAGAGAACTATAAGGGTAACGACCTCCTGCTTGGACAAGTGAAGTCCTAATTTTGTATGTGTATGGAATCCTCCACCAAAAGGTGGAATTGTTAAGAGAATTCTGTTGGTTGATACGTGTTTTCCCCCTTTAAATTTGCATATAGATCCAGAAATATGTAGTATGGAATAGGCATGCTGTGTGAAGCCCATCCAGATAAGTTGGTCTTGATTAGTGATGCTTTATTTTGCGAACCAGAGAAGACTTTGCGTAGAAACGAGTATTTTACGGAGTTTGTGGTTGTTCCTGTGAAGTGGAGTAATAGGAAGTACTAGAATGGAGTTCCAGGAAAATACCCTAGAAATTCATGTGTTGTATACCATGGAAAGACTAGTGTTTCTGGCACTGTAGGATGTTGCAGGGTTTGGGTACAAAAAGAGAGCTTCTGTTGGCCCCGCCAAGCGATCATGAAGAATGTTGGCACTAACTCCCTTTTTGTTTGTCAAGTCAGTCCTTGGAGGTCGGTGTGGCTATTGTGAGATGCGAGCTCTTAAAGACCATTTAGCCGAACGGATAATGGGAAGCCGACCCGCATCAGTCTAGACATTGAATTGGTGATTTGAGCAACGGGCAAGGGGTGAACTATCTCAGTGTTATGGTTGTCTAACTTGAGTGCCTGGGTTATTGGCGTTCGTTAGGATCACATAATTAGAATCATGACTAAAGTCTCCGGCAGTGGGCCGTGGAGCATGAATGCTCAATGTTTACTGTTGGGTCTGGGACCTTTGGAATGGTGATGGGACCCTGGGAAAGCCAGTACACCGATAATATGCCCTTAGTGCACGGAGCATTGGGTCGTGTGGCCGGTGTTTGTGATATATTGCTATGTGCGGTCATGCAATTTCTTGGGATATATCTGTTATAATTGGTCAGCTGAACGTTGACTGTTGACCTGTTTACAATCCTTGTGGTGGAATGTCCCTATGCAAGCGCTGGACCGAGTGGGAAATAACAGGCTGAAGCCCATGTTGCTAAGCTGGCGCTCGAAGTCCGAGTGGAAAAGTTTTACTGTTTTCATGTGTGGCCGGCCTACATGCCGATGTATGTAATCCACACCTATGAAGTATAACTGTATGGCCTTAAGGCCAAACACTTTTGTGCATTTATGTATATATTCCTGGATATATATAAATGTGGTTGTTTATATATAGTGAACATTCATGACTGTTGAGTTCAGTAGCAACCCCTAAAACCTCTGCTAGAATGCTCTGAGTTCGGATGCATATACTAGTTTTTGATATTAATAAGTAACGATGTTGACTGTCTGTGGAATATGGCGTGGGTCCCCGGCCGAACCCTCTATTATATTTCATGTAACGGATGGAGGTGTTACACTTTGGTATCAGCTTATCTTGGTCTTCCTCCTACGAATTCGCGGTCAATTTATTTTGAGGGGTGACGAGCACATGTCGGTGCTTACCGTGATAACATAAATGAACTCAAGAATATCCACTTAGGAATGAAAATACACCTGTTTGCGTAACATGCGCATTCCTATTCGTTATTGTTGCCTTTGTATGGTCGCTGAATTGTGTTATGTACGCTTATAGGTGACTCGAACTGTTGCGGGGTAGTCCGAGCCCCAACGTTTTGTTGAAAGTGTGGCACCAGCTGAGGTGCCCATACCTCCTCCTTCTGTGGAGACAGTGCATTTATTTGCTGAGGCATTGTTTGCAATGATCCGCGCACAGCGTACTGGGTAGGCGCAGCCTGCAATGGAGCCAGAACAGGTTGGTGTGAGGCTAGAACCTATGGAGACTGTTGTAGATGCACGAGCAACAGAATGACACCTGAAGCAGTTCATGAGTTTTAGTCCTCCTACATTCACGGGGGAAGGATCCCCAATGCAAGAAGAGGACTGGCATGACCAAGTCAAAAGAATTTTGACGACATTACGAACTGAGGAGTAACAAAAAGTCACCTTGGCCACTTTCCTGTTGGAAGGAGTGTCTCAGCTTTGGTGGGACGAAATGGAGCTACACCACTTAGCAGGCAGATAACTAATGGAGGTCTCAATAGGGGAGTTTTTGAGACTGTTCTTGGCGAAGCATCTGCCGTCAGCATAACACATAGTATTGGAACCCTAGTTCTGATTTGGGCAAAGATCACTATTAGGATGTATTAGATTGACCCAATATGTATAGTCTAGGGTCATAGGTTTATTTCCACGTTTTTTCCTTCAGAAAAATTCTAGAGAAATTCAGATTTGAAGTTCAGAAATTCTGCTCAAAGAAATTCTACGAGCTCAGTTCAATGAACTCTGAGCTCAGTTCAACGAACTATGAGCTTAGCTCAAAGAAAGCTGTAAAACTCAGTTCAACAATTTTGCAGTTCACATTCTCTGAGCTTAGCTCGACGAACTCCGAGCTGAGCTTAACAAACTCCGAGCTGAGATCAACGAACTCCGAGCTCAGTTTGAAGAAAGCTTTAAATTTTAGTTTGACGTTTTCTTTGTAGTATTCAAACAGAATTATTTACAGCTGGCAGAATTAATTAATGCTTAATTAAAGGAAATTATAGCTATCATATTTAATGCAATATATTCTTTTGAATATAGCTATTTGGAGGCTGCATTAATTATGGATTAAATCAGGATTTAATGCTAATTGATTCCCAAAGCAATTACCATTCTCGGGAATATTCAGCCATTGCAGTAAAAGGAAATTGGAATGCTTTTAAATTAAGATCAGTCAATACACATAGATTCTCTCTTACAGAAGAGAAGTTACAGGAGAATTCTCAGACAAGAGGAGAGACAACAATAGACAAGAAAATAACTCTGCCTTCTTCCAAAAATCTAAGTATCAGAGTTCTTCATCTGCTCCAAGCTTTCAAGAGGCAAAAATACAAAATCAGTCTAAAAGGCTTGTTGGAGATCAACATCAATCTGAAGGACTACACCCTGAAGCAAAGCTTCAATTTCCTGATCATCTACAAAATCTCCGGGGGAGCTTTGACATCATCAACATCCACTAGTCTTCTCTCAGATCATTAACAGAGAAGACAACATCATTTCTTTTCCCTTTCCTCTGTACAGGGTTATTACTCCCTTTAAAAGTAAAACCTCTTGGTGGCAATGAACCTTATCAAAAACCTGTGTGTTGGTTTTTGGGCACCTGATCAAAAGCTCAAAGGGTTGTTATATCTCCCTTAAAAAATAGATATTGTGGTGGCAGGGCACCTGATCAAAAACCTGTAGTGCATTCCTACCAGGGTGGTAGAAGAGTGGATGTACCCAGTTTTGGGTAACCACTATAATCCTTGTGTTATCTGGATTGCTTTCTTTCTTTCTTTATTTTTATGTTCTGCTTACTCGTTTATATAACATATATATTTAACTAGAGTAAGTCAGATCTATCCCTCTCTTTCAATTTGTATAAGAGGGTCGTTCCTTTGGTTGTACAGGCTACACCACTTAGCAGGCAAAAAACTAACGAAGGTCTCGATAAGGGAGTTTTTGAGACTATTTTTGGCAAAGCATCTGCCGTCAGTGCATCGCATAGCCATGGAAAATGTGTTCCTACATCTAACTCAGGGAGAAAGTAGCGTTGATACCTACTTACATGAGTTTACAAGATTGGGACGCTATGCGGGCTCGACCTTCGCGGAAGAAGAGCATAAAACCAATAGGTTCTACAAAGGACTGCGGGATGAGCTAAGATTTCTGCTCTCGAGTTTGGTGAACCAAGGGTTTCAAGCGTTGGTAGATACGGCCCGTGCATTGGAATAAGATATGAAGAGGGTACATGGCAAGAGGGAATTAGCGGTGATAAAGTCCGAGTTCAAAGCGCCGCGTCCTGAAAAGTTGGGCTACCGCAAGAGATGGGGTAAGAGGTCCAAGTTTTCTGGACAGGCTCCTTCAATAGTTGTGTCTGGAGAAACTTATAGGCAAGACCCTCGTGCTTGTTATACATGTGGAAATGTGGGTCATCTAGCTCGTGACTGTTGGGTTGGTCCGCCAAAGGTTGAGAAGATGGCAAGAGCTACTTACGCTGAAAAGGGAAAGGCGGTGGAATCTACGGCATCCCAGTATGCTCCAACTAATCTAAGGGTGTACAACCTTGGACAACAAGAGAACATCAAACAGGTTGATGTGGTAACAAGTATGAGTTAAGATACTCTTTTTACTGCTTTCCATACTCAGTACCTTGTGCGTTACTTGTGCATGAATTGTTTATGTTAGGCTTTGTCCTTATTCGGGACTGTCCGGCAAGAGCACTATTCGATATAGGTACTTCACATTCATTTCTATCTGAGGACTTCGTGTCACGGATCAAAGTGCCTACTCTCATGATGACAGATAGCGTGAAGGTATTATTACCTAATGGCTGCGTGATGGGTGCAGATAGGTCTTGCTTTGTGGAGGTACGGATAAGAAGTCGGGATTTTGGGTTGGAAGCATCCTTGCTGCCGATATTGGAGTTTGATGTGATCTTTGGTATGAACTGGCTTTCGGAGCAGCATACCTATATTGATTGCAACTCAAAGGAAGTCACACTTAGTCAGAATACAGAGCTAGAGACTAAATTCACTAGTATGCGAGGATCGAGCAAGATATTGATATCTGCTCTCCAAGTAGTCAAGGCTATTCGGAAGGGCACATAGTTGTCCTTCACGCTTTTAGAGGCTGTGGAGCCAAAGACTAGTTTGAGTGACGTTCTGATTGTATCAGAGTATGCAGATGTGTTTCCGAAGGATCTTCCGGGGTTACCTCCCCAACGGGAAATAGACATCGCTATCGAGTTGGTGCTAGGTGCGAAACCTGTGGCCCGTTCACCGTACCGAGTAATGCCAAAAGAAATGGCGTAACTTAAGATTCAATTGCAAAAGCTGCTAGAGCAAGTATATATACGCCCAAGTATGTCACCTTGGAGTGCACCGGTTCTTTTTGTGAAAAAGAAGGGCGGAAGCTTGCGGCTGTTCATCCTGTATCGAGAACTGTAGAAGTTAACGGAAAAGAATAAGTATTTGATTCCATGGATAGATGACTTGTTCGACCAACTGGTGGGATCAACAGTGTACTCGAAGCTGGATTTGAAGTCTGGTTACTACCAGTTGAGGATTCGGGAATGTGACATTCCCAAGACAGTGTTTGGAACACTCTACGGTCATTACGAGTTCACTGTGATGTTGTTTGGACTATGTAATGCGCCATTGGTGTTCATGGATCTAATGTACCGAACGTTCCGAGAGTACTTGGACTTATTTGTGATCGTCTTTATTGACGACATATTAGTGTATTCTTGTTGGGTTTTTTGGGATTGCACAACACTTATGCACATTGCGGAAATAAGAACAAGAAAGACCCAAATGAGTTTGGATCTAACAACATTCATGAATCAAGAAGTAAAGCATGTTGTAATAAAAATTACCTTTGAGGGATTAACTCTCAACTCAACCTAGATGTTCCAAAAATCGGGCCGGTCACACAACGGCTAGAGTCTTGAGCGCAGAAAGTATATACATGCCTCTACAGTAATCCATACGATCGAGAGAACCCATTGAAACTTTTCGCACATGGTTTAGGTTGGGGGAGGACACTCAGCGTCTCCACAGACTGCTAGATCTGTTGTAGGAGAGGCGGAGGCAACACTCGCCGGGATCGGGATCGGGATTGGCTATACGCTTCCGTCGGCTTTAAGGGTTACCAGTCTTTTCGCACAGTACGGCTCGTGTGCTTAGACAAAGAAGAACCGTCAATAGTAAACCCTAAAACATCCTATTTATCCTCCAGAACATGAGTAAAAAAACTTTCGACATTATCTGCAGAGAACTTTCATTCCAGAATTCAGCAAGTCAACATTTGACTCAGTACGGGCATTCGTCGAACTCAGCTCGACGAACTTAGCGCCAAAACCCAGCATTCGTCGAACTCAGCTCGACGAACTCTACGCTAAAGGCCAGCATTCGTCGAATCATCATTCGTCGAACTCAGCTTGACAAACTCTGCGCCAAAGGACAGCATTAGTCGAACATCATTCGTCAAACTTAGCTCGACAAACTCTGTGCCAAAAGCCAGAATTGATCGAACTCAGCTCGACGAACTCAGCACTTTGAATCCAGAATTTGATTAGACAATCCTTGTCTCGACGAATCATCGAATATCTATGGTATACACGATGAATCGATGAGTATCATTCTATACTCGACGAATCGTCGAGTATCCATAGGATACACAATGAACTCAACGCTAACCTTTAGCCGAATCAACACTTCACTCGACGAAAGCATTGAATGGACTCAACGCTGTCAATGCCTTCTGCGCCATGGCGTTGAGTGAGCTTAATACACTCAATGCCTAAGACTCAGATCCATCAAGTCAAAACTTTGACTCGACGAATCGTTGAATGGACTCAATGCACTCAACGCTTAAGTGCAATACTCGACAAATCAACTCCTTGACTCGACGAATCGTTGAACACACTCAAGTCAGTCAATGCCACCATTCGATGAGTCAACCCTTAACTCGACAAAGGCGTTGAGTGGTCTCAATATACTCGACGCATTTGCCTAAGAATATTTTAAGTCCATTTACTCATCATATGAGCTACCATACAGATCTAAACTCCCAATTACTCCACAATTTTATGTGCGACCCTAGTAGTGTCATACTGAGTTGGCAGTGAGGCTACATGCTTGATCACTTCCAGATCACCATGGTAACACCAACAGTATCACACTTGATCTTGAATGTATCATACAAAAGCTTCACAAATAATGAGCGGCATCTAGCAATACATCATTGCTCCCCAAACAGTAAGAGTTAATAAATGCATAAGCCATTGTGACCAATGTTACAGTGTTGTCATGTCCCTTCGTCCCTTACATCTGGAGAGAACTAGAGGTATAGACTGTGTCACCCTCATAATTGTTCAATCACAATTTCCCGATCTAGAATGGACTTTTAGAAATCGGTGAGCCCAATATCATATATTGACTCAACCAAGCATGGCCATGCATTTCTCAGTCCTATTCCATCAAGGATCCCATGGATGCAAATCCAATCGTATAGGAGGACAAATCCCATTTTTGCTCACACACAAACACCCAAATGACTCGTAACGTTCCCAATAACCACCTTTAACATCCAACTTTCTCAAGACTAGACTTTTGATGGCATCAAAGCACGCTCTTCCTCACATAGTGAGTGCTGTGACTTCAGGTCAAAGGATCACAAATATCATTGCCACTTGAGCCATACTTGTGACACGTTTATATAACTATCCATAAAGTATTCTCATGGTGGATCTGTCCAGTACAACTTGTTCATAACAAATACCCATGTGATGACTTGATATCACAATATCATGACCTATGAGGACGAGTCATCAGTCAACGCACATGCTAGTCTTAAAGGTATCATCATCGCCCTTAGCTTCTAAGATGATACAATGACCAAGAACTCTTCAAGAATGAAGCTTCTGGGATCATAGGTTCTCACATCAAGTCACTACTTAACCTATAGAATAAACATTCTAAGGGCATTTATTTTTCAGTTAACTATTCTATCACAATAGAAATAATAGCACAATAAAAGAACTTGCCAAATATATAAAATGAAATGTATACAGTACTTTTATTCATCAAATGAAAATTTAACATTCAACAAACATACAATCCACAAGACTCAAACTAGAGTTGATCATTCAGGTATCGTATACCTATAAAAATATCATGACCATCATGCTTTCTCTATGTGAGTGGGTTTGTCAGTGGATCCATAATGTTTTCTTCAGTCGGCACTCTGCATATGCTCACATCTCCTCGATAGATAATATCTCGAATTATATGGAACTGCCGGAGTATGTGCTTGGAGCGCTGATGAGATTTAGGTTGCGAAGCAAGTGCAATTGCACCATTGTTGTCACAGTAGAGATCTACGAGACGAATAATGCTAGGAACTACATCTAACTCACCGAAGAATTTCTTAATCCATACAGCCACCTTCGCTGCATTTGCAGCATCGATATACTCGGCCTCAGTTTTAGAATCGGCAACTGTATCCTACTTGGAACTCTTCCATCTAACAACACCTCCATTCAGGCAAAACACAAAACCTAACTGAGACTTTGAATCGACCCTATCAGTTTCGAAACTAACATCTTTGTAACAACTTATAACGAGCTCTTCCTCTCCGCCGAATACCCAGAATATATCCTTAGCCCTTCTCAAGTACTTGAGGATATTCTTGACGGTTATCCAGTGACTTTCACCGGGATCAGATTGATACATGCTAGTTATGCTCAAGGCATAAGAGACATCGGGTCTAGTACATATCATTGCATACATGATTGACCCAATTACCGAAGCATATGGAATCAATATCATGAGGTCCTTATCTTCATAAGACTTAGGACACTGGTCCTTAGAGAGACTCACACTATGAGACATGGGAAAGAATCCTTTCTTGAACTCAAGCATGCTGAATCATTTCAACACCTTGTCAATGTACGTACTTTGGATCAAACACAACAACTTCTTTGATCTATCTTTATAGATCTTAATACCAAGTATATAAGTCGCTTCCCCTAAGTCCTTCATCGAAAAGCAGTCCCCTCGGTTGTTCTTAACAACTCGTAGGGTCGGTTTGTCATTCCCGATCAACAGTATGTCATCTACATATAAAATCAAGAAAATAACTATGCTCCCACTAATCCGTTTGTAAACACACGGTTCATCCTCGCTCTTGATAAAACCAAACTCTTTGATCTTTTTATCAAAACAAAGATTCCAACTTCGAGAAGCCTGTTTCAATCTATAAATGGATCTCTACAGCTTGCATATTTTAGTGGCTTCACTTGGAGATACAAAACCCTCGGGTTGTGTCATATACACTTCCTCAAGGAGGTTCCCATTAAGGAAAGCCATTTTGGCATCCATCTGCCAGATCTCATAGTCATAATACACAGAAATAACAAGAAGAATTCTGATGGACTTAACTATGGCAATAGGGGAAATGGTCTTATCATAGTCAATATCATGAATTTTCTTGAAACCCTTAGCCACTAGTCGCCCTTTGAATGTCTGTACATTTCCATCTATGTCGGTCTTCTTCTTGAAGACCCACTTTCACCCTATGGGTCTTAACCCTTCAGGTGGTTCCACCAAAGTCCATACTTGGTTTTCATACATGGAGTCCATCTCAGATTTCATGGCTTCAAGCCACTTCTCGGAGTCCGGTCCACACATAGCTTCATGGTAGGTTGCAAGCTCATCACTATGATCCATAAGCAACACATTACCTATTTGAGACACGAGAAATCCATATCTCTCAGGCTCAAACCTTGGTCTACCAGATCTATGTGGAACTTGTGTTTCCTATGCAGGTTCTCCATCTACAACAACTTGTAGTCCTGACTCAGGTTCCAATACCGGTTCATTTACTATTTGTTGTTCCTGAACTTCTTCAAGCTCCACCCTGACTATCTTTCTACTTTAGAACTCTTTCTCAAGAAAGACTTCATTCCTTGCGACAAGCACTTTGCCCTCAGATGGTAGGTAGAAGTAGTACCCTTTAGTTTCCCTAGGATACCCCATAAGATAACACTTATCTTATTTAGGTTTCATCCTATCAGGCATTTGATATGTCATGTATGCCTCACAGCCCCAAACCTTTATGAATGACATACTAGGATGCTTCCCAGTCTATATCTCATATGGTGTCTTAAGAACCGCTTTCGTTGGAGTATGATTTAGTGTTAAAGCAGCAGTTTCAAGAGCAAATCCCCAAAAGGAGACAGACAGATCTGCATGACTCATCATCGTCCGGACCATGTCTAACAAAGTATGATTCCTCAGCTAAGACACACCATTATGCTATGGTGTTCTAGGTGGAGTGAGCTGTGATACAATACCACACTATTTCAGATGATCACGGAACTAATGACTTAGGTATTCTCCACCTCGATCAGATCAGAGTGCTTTAACCTTCTTACCCAGCTGGTTCTCTACTTCATTTTTAAAATCTTTGAACTTTTCAAAGGTTTCGGATTTGCACTTCATAAGATACATGTATATGTATCTTCTGAAATCATCAGTAAATGTAACAAAGTAGAAAAACCCACCTCTAGCCATTGAACTCATGTGTCCACATACATCACTATGTACTATACCCAAGAGATCAGTATGCCTCTCATTGAAGCCAGTGAAATGGAATTTATTCATCTTGCCTAACAAACAAGATTCACATCTCTCAAATGATTCATAATCAAATGAGTCCAATACTCCATCTCTATGGAGCTTGGATATACGTTTCTCATTTATATGGACCAAACGACAATGTCAAAGATACGTAGGGTTTGAGTCATTTGTTTTGAGTCTTTTAGTATTTTCAATATTATAGATCAGATGGTCTAAGTTCAAAACATATAGACCATTAAACATTTAGGCTACACCATAACTAACATCATTCTTAAATGTTGAACAATAATTGTTCTTTATAATAAAAGAAAAACCCATCATGTCCAAACATGAAATGGATATAATGTTTCTAGTTATGGAATGAACAAAATAACATTTTTCTAGTTCTATTAAAATCCCACTGGTCAAAGCAAGACGATAAACTCCTACGGTAACAACAGCAACACTTGCTCCATTGCTAACACGGAGGTCCACCTCTCATTTACTCAACAATCTTCTCCTTCCCAGTTCCTGAACATTTATAAAAATATGAGAACCACATCCGGTATCCAATACCCAGGATGATGGAGCAGAAAGGTTTATCTCTATAACATAAATACTTGAAGCGGAAGTCATACCTCCCCTCATCTTGTGCATACCCTCCACATAAGAAGGACAATTCCTCCTCCAGTTACCAGCCTTGCCGCAATGGTGGCACTTCCCTCTTTCATCAAGCCTTTCTTTTTCAGTGCTGAAAACTTGGTCTCCACTCAAGACTTAAGTCCTACCTTTGTCTTCATGAAGCCCTTGTCCTTGCCCTTGCCTTTATGCACGATCACTATGAGGCTGGCAGGCTTGGCCTTCTTCATGTTGATCTCAACAGTTCTTAACATGCCTAGGAGCTCGGGCAGTTCCTTGTCTATTTCATTCATGTTATAGTTTAAGACAAAATGCTCATAATTGTCCAGCAACGATTGCAGGATCAGATCTGTGGCCAACTCTTGGCCCAGAGGGAACCCTAGTCTTTCAAGGTTCTCGATATACCCAATCATTTTGAGTACGTGAGTCTCTATTAGGTCCCGAGCTCCCATCTTACACTGGAATAATGACTTAGTGACGTCAAATCTCTCTTGACAAGTTTCCCTTGAAACATTTTCTTGAGATGCTCGTCAATTTCCTTGCAACCCATGTTCTCATGTTGCTTCTGAAGCTCAGAGTTCATGGTCGCTAACATAAGACATTCGACTTCTAAGGATTCGTCGAGATACTTCTTATAAGCATCTTTATTAGCACGGGGTGCATTCCTGGCAGGCTTTTCAGGGGATTCCTCTTCCAAAACATAGAGCTTGTGCTCTTGCCTGAGAAGTCTAAGTTTCCTGTACCATTCCAAAAAATTTGTACCACTCAGCTTCTCCTTCTCAAGGATCGCTCTGAGGGATAGGGTGGAGTATGAACCACTTGCCAAGGAAATTCTACAAGGATCCAAAGAAATTCTATAAGGATACAAGCAAAGCAAATTAGTACAACATTTCAAAACACAATTTATCTTTCAATCAGGACTTTAATCAAAAGCTCCCATTATTTTTATCAAACTGATAACCCTTGATATCAATTCGAAGAGTTTTGCGAGTAACTCTCTTTGTGTACAAGATCCATATTTCACTAACACTATGTGTCAGCTTTGGCTTTTATCTCATAATGCAGCTATTTAGTGAGGCAACGCTTGCCAATTGCATCACTATGCAATTCCTATATGGCTGGTGAATAACTGTTTATTCGCATCCATCATATGGTGCATGCCAACCCCATGCCTCTGGGCACTCAACCTTTAAGGTCACCCAGTTAAGCTTGATCCGATGTCGATTGTGGGATATCACAATTATTTGTTCGCACTCTTACCAAGATAGAATAATGCACCTTGCTTTGGCAAGCCCACACTTCATCGATCGAGGAAGGAAGAGTGTCATCCATCGGAAGGCATTCGAATACTAAATATTGCTTAAGGGATTTTTAATTCTTGATTAAGTCTTTAATCATTGTTAACATTTAACTAGTGTGCGCATCAAGCAAATAAAATATAGCAATCATAATCCAAATGCATCCCAGATGTGCACAAGAAGATAATCAACACTTGATGAGTCGGGCTAAATTTGAACATCTAAGACACTTCTTAATCTTCAGATTTACATGCATAGGACATGAGCAACACCAACTCCACTAACACAGTAGACAAGCTCGTCACTTCATGTGAGATTTAAAATCTAACACATTCTTAGTTTCTCAAACCAACAAAGTGACGGTTACTGTTAAGGAGTAAACTCAAAGAAATCACAAGCGTTCTTGTAAAGATCCAAGACTAGGTTTAGGCATTTAGAACACTTCTAATCTCCAAATCCACATGTAAGGGATTTAGCAACTTCTGAAACAATGAATATTGCCTGCAACCTCCCTCTGATACCACTGTTGGGTTTTTGGTGATGGAACAACACTTGTGCACGCGGCAGAAATAAGAACAAGAAAAACCCAAATGAGTTCGGATCTGACAACATTCATGAATCAAGAAGTAAAGTATGCTGTAATAAAAATTACCTTTGAGGGATTGAGTCTCAACTCAACCTTGATGCTCCAAAAATCGGCCCGGTCACACAACGGCTAGAGTCTTGAGGGCAGAAAGTATATCCGTGCCTCTATAGTAATCCACACAATTAAGAGATCCCGTAGCAACTTGTCGCACAAGTTCTATGTCGGGAGAGGACACTCAGCGTCTCCATAGACTGCTAGATCTGTTGTAGGAGAGGCGGTGATGACACTTGCCAGGATTGGGATTGGCAACGGGATTGGCGAAACACTTCCGTTAGCTTTTAGGGTTACTAGTTTTTTCGCATAGTATGGCTCGTGTGCTTAGGCAAAGAAGAACCATCAACAGTTAACCCTAAACATCCTATTTATACTCCAGAACAAGAGTAGAACAACTTCCGTCGTTATCCGCAGACCCAGGACTTTCATTCCAGAATTCAGCAAGTCAACATTTGACTCAGTACGGGCATTCGTCGAACTCAGCTCGACAAACTCAGCGCCAAAAGCCAGCATCCGTCAAATTCATTCGTCGAACTCAGCTCGGCGAACTCTGTGCCAAAGGCTAGCATTCGTCGAACTTAGCTAAATGAACTCTGCGCCAAAGGCCAGCATTCGTAGAACATCATTCTTCGAACTCAGCTCGACTAACTGTGTGCCAAAGGCCAGCATTCGTCGAACTAAGCTCGACGAACTCAGCGCTTAGAATCCAAAATTCGACTAGAGAACTCTTGTCTCGACGAATCATTAAGTATCTATGGTATATACGACGAATCGACGAGTATCATTCTATACTCGACGAATCATCGAGTATCCATAGAATACACGATGAACTCAATGCTAACCTTCAGCCGAATCAACACTTGACTCAACAAAAGCATTGAATGGACTAACCGCTGTCAATGCCTTCTGCGTCATGGCTTTGAGTGAGCTCAATACACTCAATGCCTAAGACTCAGATTTGTCAAGTCAACAATTTGACTCGATGAATCGTTGAATGGACTCAAAGCACTCAACTCTTAAGTGCAATACTCGACGAATCAATTCCTTGACTTGACAAATCATTGAACACACTAAACTCACTCAATGCCACCATTCGACGAGTCAACACTTAACTCGACAAAGGCATTGAGTGGTCTCAATATACTCTATGCATTTGCCTTAGAATATTTTAAGTCCATTTACTCATCATATGAGCTATACCATACAGATCCAAACTCCCATTTTCTCCACAATCTTATGTGTGACCCTGATAGGCTTATACTGAGTTGGCAGTGAGGCTACATGCTTTATCACTTCCAGATCACCATGGTAACACCAACAATTCTCAGTCAGAAGAAGACCATGTGAACCATTTATGGATGGTGTTGCACACCCTAAGGAGAAACAAGCTTTTTCAGTTATCGAAGTGCGAGTTCTGGTTGTCTTCAGTGGCCTTTCTTGGCCACGTGGTTAGTGGAGAGGGCATTTCGGTGGATCCTGCGAAAATAGTTGCGATACAGGTGTGGCCGGTGTTGTCTTTTGTAGTCTAAGTCAGGAGTTTCTTTAGACTGGTGAGCTATTATAGGCACTTTGTAGAGAACTTTTCGCGGATAGCCTTGCCTTTCACCACACTGACGAGAAAAGAGCAAAAGTTCGTCTTGATGCCGGAGTGTGCGCGGGCTTTTGAAGAGCTGAAGAGTCATTTGATTACGGGGCCCATTCTGAGTTCTCTATGGGGTACGGACATATTTGAAGTGTATAGTAATGGATTAGGGAGCAGCTTTGGCTGCGTACTTTTTCAGTTTGGTATGGTGATATCTTATGGCTTAAGCTAGTTGTAAGTGCATGATCGAAACTATCCCGTTCACGACTTCGAGTTGGCGGCGGTGATTTTTGCACTTAATCTGTGGCATCACTATTTATATGGCATGAAAGTGGAGATATTCACTGACCATAAGAGCCTGAAATATCTATTGGATCAGAAGAATCTCAATATGCGACAACGGAGGTGGATGGAGTTCCTTGGGAACTACACTACACCTTCACGATTCATTACACAACCAGGAAGGGAAACATCATCGCAGATGAATTGAGTCGTAGGACTCCGACAAGGGCAAATTGGTTGCAGATGCATGATGAGCATCTGATCCCGGAGTCGAAAACATTAGAGATTTCTTGTGTTGATAAGAATTCAACTACAAATGCATGCCTGAACTAGAAAGAGGTATAGTATTACCTTGCGGATAGGGTTCGACGAGCAACGGAACTCGATGAGAGTCTAAAATGCTATGCAGCGGATGGGTCAGATTCCCTATTTTCCTTAGATGATGGCCTTTGGCGGAAAGACGGTCATTTGTGCGTCCCGAATATGGGTAAGCTAAGAGAATAATTTATGTATGAGGCTCACTTCGCGAAGTATTCAATTCACCCAGGGAGCACAAAGAGGTACAAGGACATGAGATACTATTCTGGTGGTCGGGCATGAAGAAAGACATAGCACATTACGTGGTTAAATGTCAGACATGTGCCTTAGTGAAAGCAGAATGTAAGAAGCCTAGAGGCTTCCTGAAGTTACTACCTATTTCGGAATGGAATTTTGATGACATTTCGAAGGATTTCATGCATGGGTTGCTGAGATCACAAAGCAGAAACGATGTCGTGTTGGTGATTGTCAATCGGCTAACAAAAGTGTCACACTTCATACCGAACAGGAAGAATGATTTAGTAGAGAAACTGGCTGTACTGTACGTGGATAATATCGTACGACTGCACGGTGTACCCCTTAGCATCGTAAGTGATCGAGATGGGTGCTTTACTTCAAATGATTGGATGCTAGTCCATCCGCTGTTGGGGACTAAGCTACAATTCAGTACGGCCTTTTATCCTCAAACGGATGGATAGACTGAGAAGACCAACAGAATGATGGAGGACATGCTCCAAATGTGCGCCTTAGATTTCGGAAAGAGGTGAGAAGACCATCTCTATATGATCGAATTCGCCTATAATAATAACTATAAGCTAGTATACAAATGATGCCTTTTGAAGATTTATATGGCAGAAGTGTCGTACACCGTTAGCTTGGGCGAAAATAGGCGAGTCAAAGTTGTTTAGGCGCAAGGAAGTCGAAGATGCTAATTCGACTATACGTTTTATTCGAGAGCAGCTTTTGGTAGCCCAAGATAGGCAGGCGAAGTACTATAATGCCAAGCACCGAAATGTAGAGTTTACGGTTGGCGAGTGGGTATACTTGAAAATAAAACCATTCAAGTGCGTGTTCAGGATTTGACGCTTGAAAAAGTTAAGTCCGAGGTATCATGGTCCATTCGAAGTTGTGGAGCGAGTTAGAGAAGTTGTCTATCGGCTAGCTCTTTCTGCAGAACTGAGTGGCGTGCATGATGTGTTCCACATATCAGTGCTTCAAAAAGCCGTGTAAGAGCCAGCTTAAGTGATTGCGAACGATCGAGTATCGGTCGAATCTAGGCTAGTGACGAAGGTTAGGACCATTCATATCGAGGATAAGGCGGTTAAGTAGCTGCGGAACAAGACAGTCAGGATGGTCAAGATTTGGTGGGACAACTGTGGCCATGTGGAGCTAACATGGGAGCGGGATCAAACCATGCGTGCTAAATTTCTCAAGTTGTTTGTATAAAATGTTGTAATATTTTTTTGTGAAGAGAATATATGTTGTAACATATTTGTTACTGTCTTTCTTATAGTTATATGAAAATTTCGGGACGAAATTTCTGTAAGGAGGGGAGGATTGTAATACCCCAAAACGAGTAGGAAGTAACAGGCTGAACGTCGAACGGAGTTCGACAAATGTGGTGCCGTTATATTTCTTGTATCCATTCGGTGAACATCGAACGGAGTTCGACGAATGTCGAACAGATTTCAGGAAGTTCAACGAACGTGGTGCTGTATTCTTTCGACGAACGTCGAACGAAGTTTGACTAACGTCGAAAGGATTTCTTAAGTAATAGCGTCGCCAGCTGGCTGGTCAAAGAGGTTAGGTTGACTTTTCAACTCAAATCCAGGTCAATGCTTCATTTTGATGGAGTGATCATGTGGCTAGGGTTTACCTGAGGCCACTTATGTAGAGGGGTTGGGATGAGGAAGTCATTATTTCCTTCTCACTATCTCTCTATTCATTTCATCCAAGTTCTTGAGAAGAGAACTAAAGGCTGGAGCTAAGGGTTTGGTCTGAATTTTGTGAAGGTGCTAAAGGAGATTCACTCATCGGAAGCTAGGATCCGAGGCTAGATCCGTGAAGTGAAAAGTGAGGTGCTCATTTCCATCCACGTAGAAAAGCTTTTTCATTGCTCCGAAGAGAACTATAAGGGTAACGACCTCCTTCTTGGACAAGTGAAGTCCTAATTTTGCATGTGCATGGAATTCTCCACCAAAATGTGGAATTATTAAGAGAATTCTGTGGGTTGATATGTGTTATCCCCAATTAAATTTGCATATAGATCCAGAAATGTGTAGTACGAAATAGGCATGCTGTGTGAAGCCCATCCGGATAGGTTAGTTTTGATTTGTGATGCTTTATTTTGAGAACCGGAGAAGACTCCGCATATAAACGAGTATTTTACGGAGTCTGTGGGTTATGTCTGTGAAGTGGAGTAACATTAAGTACTAGAGTGGAGTTCTAGGAAATACCCTAGAAATTCATGTGTTGTATACCATGGAAAGATCAGTGTTTCTATCACTATTTGATAATGCAAGGTTTGGGTTGAGTTTGGGTGTAGAAAGGGAGCTTTTGTTTGCCCCGCTAAGTGATCGTGATGAATGCTAGCACTAACTCCCTTTTTATTTGTGAAGCCAGTCCTTGGAGCAAAGTGTGGCCATTATGAGCTGCGAGCTCTTAAAGGCCATCGAGCCGAATGGATTAGGGGAAGCCGACCCGTGCCAGTTTAGACATTGAATTGGAAATTTTAGCAATGGGCAAGGGCTGAATTGTCTCCGCGTTATGGTTTTCTAACTTGAGTGCCTAGGTTATCGGCATTCGTTAGGATCACATAATGAGAGTCTTGGGTTGTACGCCATCAAGACTAAAGTCTCTAGCCATGGGTCATTGAGCATGAATGCTCAATGTTTACCATTGGGCCTGGGACCTTTGGAATGGTGGTGGGACCCTGGGAAATTCGATACACCAATAATGTGCACAGAGTGCATGGAGCATCGGGCCATGTGGCTAGTGTTTGTGATATATTGCAATGTGCGATCGTGCACTTTCTTGGGATATATCTGTTATGATTGTATTTCTTGCAGGGATTAAACTGCTGCCCCGGATAAGTGGTGGGGTCGTTATAATTGGTCAGCTGAACGTTGACCATTGCCTTATTTACCACCCTTATGGTGGAATGTCCCAATACAGGTGTTGGACCGAGCGGGAAATAACGGGCTGAAGCCCTTGCTGCTAATCTGGCCCTCGAAGGCCGAGTGGAAAAGTTTTACTGTTTTCATGTGTGGCCGGCCTGCGTGCCAATGTATATAATCTACACCTATGAAGTATAACAGTAAGGCCTTAAGGCTAAACACTTTTGTGTTATATATACATTCCTGGATATATATAAATGTGGTTATTTATATATAGTGGACATTCATGACTGTTGAGTTCAGTAGTAACCCCTAAAGCTTCTGCTAGAATGCTCTGAGATAGGATACGTGTACTGGTTTTTGATATTAATAAATAATGTCGTCGAATGTCAATGGAATATGGCGTGAGTCCCCGGCCGGACCCTCGGTTATATTTCATGTGATGGATGAAGGTGTTACAATGATGATCACCTTGCATGATATGCAACAAAATAGGGGGAGCAGCAAGTGATGATGATCACCTTGCAGGCAATGAAAATGTGGTAACCTATCTTATTACCTCTTCCATTATATTTATTATTTGCTGCATATGTTGTGTGCATCATTGACTAAGAGTTTTTATGGAAGGTTTTGACTTCTTCAAATATGGGGAGATTGTTGGGTCTATTGATCCCAATATCCCAGATTTGTAAGAAGTCAAACAAGTCAATGGTATAACAATAGTTGTATTTGATATATGTTCAAGTAAATGCATGCAGGTTGCTCTTTATCGCATTGATTGGACAGGTGGCTCAAGTGCCAATGATAGGTGGACACAAAGGAGCTGGCTGGAAAGGCAGGAATTTGCCTAAGTCCACATGCGTTGAGTGAATCAAGATCACTTAATGCCATGTAACGATATTCGACGAAGTCCACAAACATTGAGTGAAGCAAGCTCACTCAACGCTAGATGTCAAGAAGAGAAGTTGACAAAGGCAAAATTCTGGTTAAGTCCAAAGGCGTTGAGTGAGGACAGCTCACTCAACGTTAGAAGAGCTGAAGCATCGAGTAAAGACCAGTCAGTCAAAGCTTTTGCATTTGAAATGAAGAAAAATGACTTAAGTCCATAAGAGTTGAGTGATGTCATTGCACTCAATGTCATGACCAAATAGCGTTGAGTTATGCTGCTGCAGTCATAATATAAGAAGATTGAGGACAGAAATTGACTAAGTCCAGAAGCATTAAGTGATGTCAATGCGCTCAATGCCAAGTACAAAAAGCGTTGAGTCATGCTATTGTAGTCAAAGCCTAAGATGTCTTCTGTCGGGGCAGGGCGTAGTGGTTGTGATTGCGGTGGTGGTGGTGTAAATCCAATTGGACTTGCATTAGACGGACGTTTAGCATTATTGGGGTTGCTCCATAATAAATTTGGATGATTCCTAAACCTTGAATTGTATGAATTATTATTGATATTTTGGTTATAGGAAGAAGGTTGATATGTATTTCCCATATAATCAACGTGCTCTTCTATTATATTATTATTAGAATTCCAAGTAGGGGTAGTGGAGGAATTCGACAACTCCGCTACTTTCCTTATTAGATATTCTACTTGCATTGCTAAATTTGAAGAAGCATCGAGCTCGTAAAGCCCAGCGGGTTTATTAGGGCGTGACCTAGGCACGTTCCATTGGTAGGCATTCATGTCCATTTCCTCAATCAATGCTTGAGCGGCCTCGGGGGTTTTATTATTTAACATTCCCCTGGCGGCAGCATCAATCATTTGTCTGGTTTGGAAATTCAAACCATTATAGACTTTCTGCACTTGGAGCTAAGCCGATAATGCGTGATGTTGACACCTACGTAAAAATTCATTAAAGCATTCCCAAGTCTCATAGAGTGACTAAGACTCGCCTCGAACAAAGGAAGAAATATCCGCACGTAATTTAGCAGTTTTAGCAGGCGAAAAATACTTTGTTAAAAATTTTTCGGTCATCTCAGCCCAAGTAGTGATGGATCCATTAGGTAAAGAACCTAACGAATGCTTGGCTTTCGTCCGTAATGAAAAGGGAAATAAGCGCAAACGAATGGCATCATCAGTGACATCATTTATTTTAAATGTGTTGTATATTTCTTGGAGACAGATGCGTGTTAGGATCTTCATCTAGCAATCCATCGAATTATACTGAGTTTTGAATCATTTGGATTATGCTAGGTTTGATTTCAAAATAATTATTAGCAACTGTGGGCTGAATGATACTTGACCCGGTGTCATCCAAGTTTGGCCTCGCATAATAAGACATAGTCCTTTGCGGGGCCGCAACTGGATTTTGTTCTGCCATAGCTTCAATGTGCGTGGTTCCGATAGACTCTTCAAAATTTAATTCTTGGTCTTGGTCATGAGATTGAAGGCGCTTGTAATAGGTGCGGTCAATTTCAGGATCAAAATCAAGATTATGATCAATATGAGAGTTTCGTCGGGCCATGCACTAAAAAAACTAGTATACATTTTTTTTTTCATTTTTTGTTTTATTATTTTTTTGTGGTTTTGTTTTTGGAAAATAAAAAGACAAAAATGAATGTGTTGTAAAAAAATATATTGTTTTTTATAAAACAAAGGTTTTATAATCAGAGAAATTATAGTTTGTTTATTTTTATGAAAATAGTAATTTTTAATAAGATAAAAGTAATAGTAATTCCTTTTTATTTCAAATATCAACACAAAATGATCCCCGACAACGGCGCCAAAAACTTGATAAGTAAAATATGGAGATAGTTTAAAATTGAAAAGTAAGTTGGATTTGGAAATTAGGCAATCTGATTGTTCTATCTTTTTTTTACTTATATACTTTGATTAAGGCAAGCATACATACCGCGTAATAGTATATTATTTTAAAATTTCAAAGTCATATTTTTCCACGAATCTGTGTCGTGTACTCTACTTTAAGGAATGGAACTATTATTTTATCGAAAAGTGTTTATGATTTTGAAAAGTGAAAATAAACGTACTACTTATGGTTATGAAAATAGATGATGTAGAGAGCCCTCGATTTTGATTTACTTTGGAAAATAAATTTTAAACAAGAAAAACTCTACTTTTCTTTATTAATTAAAATACTTGACCGTGGAGGTTCCATAAATATGAGTGCACATATATCGAGGATACATCCACCTGAGATTACATAATTTGACTGAACTTTCGTATCTAATCAAAAATACCTTAAAAATGCTTTACATGGTGAACCCCTCTATTGACCTTCTACTGCAATACGAAGGTTCAACAAGGGAGGCTTACGTTCATCTCTTTCGAGAGTAAGGCGTAGTTTCTCTTTACCAGAGAATGATCAATTCCAGATAAATCTTAAGTTTTTAATTTAGAAAATGGGGTTTTTAAAATACAGAATTAAGAGCCTTCCCAAAGCTCATCTCAATCAAGTGCTAAAAAGTTCTTAGCCTCTCATCGGGATGGGGGTGGTAGTAGAAAAGCAAAAGACATATAAAGGTGCAGTAATAATATCCATCCCAATCATCTTAATCAAGCGCTAAAGTTCTTAGCCTCTCATCCGGGATGGGGGTGGTAGTGATAAGAAATAAAAAATGAAAAGTACTTACGCACACACCCTGTCTCAATAAAAATAAAAGCTAAGTTAGAAGCAATAAGAGATGAAAAATTACTGAAAATTGAAATTTTATTACATAAAAAAGAGTTACACAGTAGGAAACCAAAACTAGGGTTACAAAAATATCACTCAGAAACTACTCCTAACTACTATTTACCGCTATGTGGAACTATACCAGCTCTCTTAAAAACATCAGCCCTCGAGGTCTATTTATGGACAAAATGTTTGAGGAGCATGCCCCCCTAGGGCGTGTCGCCTGGGCGTGATGTTAAAGTGGCATCTGTTGATAGAATTTCAGCTAATTTTTGGATTGGGTTCAAAGTATACGGGCTTGACTTGATGGTCACGGGCGTGACTATCGGGTGTGACTGCATGGCATGGCAGCTTGGCTTCTTCGGGGCATAATAGCTGTAATTCTTCTTTGTAATGGCTGACGTCATGGGCATGACTTGATGGTCACAGGCGTGATAGTCGGGTGTGACTCGAGCTTGCTGGCTTCATGACTTTGGCACGGCATGACAGCGGGTTGATTGCTTGGTCACGGGCGTGATAGGTGGAACACGGGCGTCTTATCCGGGCATGACTTCACTTGCTGACCGAAATTTGTCGAACTGCTGGAACTGTTGGATTTAAAGTTACACGCCCTAGGTCATGGCCCTGACCTAAGGGCATGACTTATGAATTTTTTTCGAATTGTCCCAAATGTCCAGAAATACCTATAGGGAACAAAAAAAAATTAAGTTAGAACTGAAAATAAAAAAGAAATGATTAATTTACATATTTACATAATATAATTACATTTTTTATTAAAATAAAACAAAAATACACTAAAAATATGTATATTTTGCTACTCATCAATTCACACCGAATTCACCAATTTTGAGTAGATTAGACAATAACTACGCTAATAGAAAAATATAAACTAAAACCATAAAAAGAAATTGAATCTGCATAAATTTCTATGCAAGACTTGAACACTCAACTTGGACCACTACAGGAGTTAATATTTTACTCTGCCTCACAATCCTAAGCCAGCACAGTGATTTTTCAAATCATGCACAAAAGATGAGCAAGATTGCGATGTGCTAATGGTTAAGCATACACTCATGTGGGTGTTATAGTGTGTAGAGAATATGAACATGAAAAAATAAAAAAAAGATATCAAAAGTACTTCTTGCATGTTGTGTTATGTGCATGTGCACGGGTAACAACGTAGAAGCTCACCATTCCTCCCCCGAGACTTAATCTAAACAAGCCAATACAAGATAAAACAAGAAGTTAAAAGGGCTAGGGGAAGAGAAGTTACTCATGCTCAAAATCGAGCATACCAAAGAGTGGCGTGAAATTTTTTTAAACAAGGGTCCGCGCATTCCACCGCACCCATAAAAATTTAATTTCAAAATGTCTGCACCACTTGCGGATAAAGATCTCCAAGCAAACAAAATATAATGTCTAATAGAAAAACACATAAAGCATAAGGCTAAACTATATTGCACATTCACCAACATAGACATAAACTACATTACAGGGATAATAGTAAGTACTAGATAGCCCAAAATAATGTTTTCCAAAGCACACCCTAGGGTCGAAGCCCCAGCAGAGTAAATGTCTCATATAAAATAATAAAAGTAAAATATAAATAATAAAAAAATAACCTAACTGAAACCCACCAAGAAAATCCAGGAAGTACATTACTAAGCAATACTATGGCATTGATGGAGGAGACTACGAAAGAGGAGTATGACAGGGATAATGGGCACTAGAAGTTGATACGTGGGGCAGAACGTTTGAACTTCTAATTAGAACCACTCCTACTCCTAGGTAAGTACTGGGGTTACTATCATCCCATCATGACTTATTTAACAACCAAAGTATGTTAACTAATTGGTCTATGAAAACTGAAATGCACAGGTAGCTGCATCAATATCCGTTTCAACAACGGGTGTTGATACGGTGATAGGATAGCCACCCCCTTACCTAAATATAAATATATGTAACGCTCCTCAGGCGGGGGTAGATAGTATGACTATGAAATCTTTATTCCCATCTCATGGCATAGTTGATCCAAAACCATGTCTGGCAGTACAATGGGCCTAACCACGTCTTGAATACTCCAAGGTGGAATGTTGCAGAGGAAAAGACATGTGAGTTGAATAGAGTTATAAATCAAAAGAAAGATATAAAACGATAGCATCTTTAGGGGTGAGCCCGCCATCACTCATAATGGGTAGATCTAGAGGCAAATCATCGTCATCATTGATAACATCGTAGGGTTTGGCAAGATCAACCATGGCCTCTTCCACAACTTTGAATTCCTCCACTAGTGCCGAAGTAATCACCTCCTCACCTTGAAGAACGTCCTCTTTGATAGGAGCAGGCACAGCACTATAAGTACCGGCATCATCCTGCAAAACATTCTCAAAAATAATGTCAGAAATAAGTATAGTATTATGCATTGAAGAGGGAGAAGTAGTGCTCTGCAAAAAATCGAGCACTGACTCCTCACAAATAATTAGTTCCAAACAAGGCGATATATGAATAGAGGGGACAAGCGCAACCATGTTGAGACACAAATCAACCACAACTCTGATGGGTGCATCCATACCATTCCCTTTAAAACACATTGGTGTCATGGATACATAATTGTACATAGAAGGTGTGCAAGCTGAGGCAGGACTTGGAATGATCCGGATATCCAGCTCATTATCCTGATCCATCTGGCGAAGGTACTTGAAAGGAGGATAACAAGTATCTTATTCCTCAAAGTTTTATCTAGATGGGGGGTGAGTAGATAATAAAATCTATTTTTAGAAATTATCTATTACACTTCATAGAATTTGCATATTCACAGGTTAATAACTAGAATGATAGGAAGATGATTAAGATAATAGAATATTAAATGAACAATCACAAAAATGCAAAGCATGTGTGACGCCGAAAATTATAGTGGTTCCCCAAAATTTGGGTACGCCCACTATTCTACCCCATTAGTAGGAATTCACTATCAGTAGTTACTGACTCTTTTAATATGGAGACTCTTAGAACCAATTACTAGATCTTTTGATAAGGAGATCTTGAACCAATACAATGTCTGAGTCTTTTGATAAGGAGACTCTTAGAACCAATCACTAGATCTTTTGATAAGGAGATCTTCAACCAATATAATGTCTGAGTCTTTTGATAAGGAGACTCTTAGAACTAATCACTAAATCCTTTGAAGAGGGATTCTAAATACTCATTTCTCAAAGTGAATAAGATTTTGAATGAGAAAATGAAAGAAGAATTGATGTAGATATAATATTCTTGTTGTGTCCTCTCAGCATATTTCTGAGGACTTGTTGAGATGAACTCTGGAACTTCTGATGAATCATTGTGTATGAAGATCACAATGATTATCCCTGATTCTATATGATCCTTTAATCTTTTTTGAATCTATTGCAGCAATCTCTTGAGAAGAAAAACTATTTCTCTTTTGCAGATTCAGGAATATGATGTTGATCGAATGATTCAAGGAAGATCTTCAAACACAGATAATAATCCTCCTATCTTTCTATATTGAATTCTTCCGGCAACTTGTTTCTTCTCATGCGGGTTGTTTTCTCTACTCATGCGGTCTCTTCCTTTCGTTTTTCTCTTCTCTTCTAGTGCGGGTTGTTTTCTCCACTCGGGCAGTCTCTCATTTTTCAGCGACCTGTCCTTCTGGCTACTTACTCAACCGTGCGGTTTGAGTTCTGTCGGTCTTCTTTTCTTGGTCGTGGTCTTTTTGCGACTTGTTTGCCGATTTGTTTGTCGGGCTGTTCTCTTTTGTCTTGCGCATTTTTTGTTTGTGCGATCTCTTTTTTCTCTTTTGTTGATTTGTTTCTAAACGTGTGGTTAGTCTCTTTTCTTTCCGATTTCTTTCTCCATGAGATCGGTTTATCTTGTCTCCTCTACAGCTCGTGATCCTTTGGCCTCTTCCGATAAGTGGTTTATTCACTTTGGTGCCACTTGTCACATGACCAGTAATTCTCATTTGTTCTCCTGCTTAAACAACCAGAAATGGGCATCTCCTGTCATTATTACTGATGGGTCTTCTGCTCCTTTACATGGTGTAGGCACTGTACACATCACTCCGCCTTTGCAGCTTGGGGACACTCTCTATGTTCCCACTTTTCTGTGCAATTTGTTGTCCGTTCATGCTCTCTGCACACAGTTGCATTGTATGGTTACTTTTTCTGCCACTAGTTTTTCTTTCTGGGATTCTGCCTCTTAGGTTATGGTTGTAACTAGGACTGCGAGTGGTGGCCTCTTCTTTCTTGACAATGTCATTGCCCTTTCTGCTTCTTCTTCCCTTTAGCAATGGCATCGTAATCTCGGGCACCCTCCTTCTCGCCTCATCCACCAACTTCTTCCAGATCTTCCTCAAGAGGATTCCCCTTTGAATTGTGAAGCATGTCAGCTTGGTAAACATCATTGCTCTTCTTTCCCAGCATGAATGGGACATAGTTCTTCGGGTCTTTTTGAACTAGTAAACTTTGACATCTTGGGTCCCTCTCCTACTTCCACTATTGGTAGAGGTAGCTTGTACTTTATCAATTTCATTGATGATTTCTCTAGGTGTACTTGACTGTAACTCTTGAAAGATCATTCTAAACTTTACACTGTGTTTACCACTTTATATAATGATATCTTGACATAATTTAATGTGTTAATTCAACTTCCTCGTACTGATAATGCTAAGGAATATGTCAGTCATCAATTTTTTGATTTTTGTGTGAGCCATGGTTTGATTCATCAAACTTCTTGCCCCTATACCTCTAAACAAAATGGCATTGGTGAATGCAAGAATCGTCATCTCTTAGATGTTGCTCGCAGCCTTCTATTATAAATGAATGTTTCTCGATCTTATTGTAGTCATGATATCCTTCTCTCCTATTGCCTCATTAATCGAATTCCCTCATCTATTCTTCAGGGCAAGACTCCATTTTCAATTTTTTATCCCGAGGCTGAGCCGTTTCCTTTACCTCTTTGGATTTTTGGATGTACCGCATTTGTTCATATACCTTCTCCTGGTCGTGACAAACTTTCTCTCTGTTCTATTAATTGCATATTCCTTGGTTATTGTCCAACTTAGAAGGGATATCACTGTCTTGATCCTCTTCTCGGCAAACAGTACGTCTCTGCTGATGTCATCTTCTTTGAAGATACATCGTATTTTTCTCCTGCTTCTTCTCTCTTTCCCTCTAATACTTCCTCTTCAATTACTATTATCTCAGAACCTATGCTAGACCTAGTTTCTTCCACCACTGTTCCTGTTACAACATCTCTTTCTCTCAAGACTGAATCTTAGCCCTTGGATCCTTCTATGCCTGTTCTCGGGCCTCTTCCCTCTTTTGATAATGGATCTGCTCCTACGGACCAGAGTGATCTTGATCTTCCCATTGCCTTGTGAAAGGGTGTCCGCTAATGCACTAAGCATCCTATTGAAGATTTTATCTTATTTGCTCGGCTTTCTCCGGTTGCCAAGTGTTTTGCTCTTGTTATATCTTCTTCTGTCATCCCAGCTACATATCAAGAGGCTCTTGCTATTCCGCAGTGGACGGTTGTTATGGATGAAGAAATGAAAACCATAACTGAGAGAGGTACTTGGACAATTGTTCCCACACCTCTGGGCACAGATGTGATTGGTTGTCGATGGGTTTTTGTTGTCAAGTATCTTCCAGATGGTTTTATTGACTCTTATAAGGCGAGGCTTGTGGCCAAAGGATTTACTCAGACGTATGGTGTTGACTTCTTTTATAACTTTTCTCATGTTGCTCACATCAGCATTATGTGTTCATTTCTCTATCGCGATTAATAGAGACTGGGAAATGTCTCAGTATACCTTCCTCTATGGTGATTTTCAAGAGGTGGTTTACATGGAGCAACCTCCTAGGTATATTAATCAGGAGGAGTCTCAGGTATGCAAGCATCAAAAGGTGATTTATGGTTTAAAGAAGAGTCCACGAGCTTGGTTTTACAAGTTTAGTGGGGTGGTTTCTCTTATTTGGTTCAATCGGAGTTCTATTGGTCATTCTCTGTTTATACGCAAGACTACTAAAGGCCTTGTGGTTCTTGCTATCTATATTGATGATATCCTTCTTGCTGGTGATGATAAAGAAGGCATTGATCTAGCAAAATGACATCTTCGACAACATTTTGTTACTAAGGATATGGGAAATCCGAAGTATTTTTTGGAAATTAAGATTTCACGAAAGCGAAACACTGTGGTTCTTTCGCAGCGGAAGTAAGCACTAGATCTCTTAAAGGAAACTGGTATTCTTGGCACAAGACCTTCTTGTTTCCCGATGGATTTTGGGGATGATAAGGGGTTGACTAAATATTCTCCTCTTCTCTCAGATTATACTGTATACAGGTGACTTGTAGGCAAACTCATCTATCTGACCATTACAAGACCAGATATCTATTATGTAGTTGCGAAGGTCAGTCAGTTTATGCAAACTCCTTGAGAGTATCATCTGCGTTCTGCTATGAAAATTCTGGAGTATATTAAAGGGTCTCTAGGAAAGGGCTTGTTGTTTCAGAAGCATGATTATTTGAAGATTGAAGAGTATTTTGATGTTGGCTATGCTGATAATAAAGAAGATAGAAAGTCTACATCAGGTTTTTGCAACTTTGTAGGAAGAAATCTTGTTAGTTGGAAAAGCAAGAAGCAGATAGTGGTTTCAAGGTCAAGTGCTGAAGCAGAGTGTGGGAGCGTGGTTTCAACAACTTGTGAATTGAAGTGGTTACGAGCACTTATGTTTGACTTAGGAGAAGTCTATGATCATCCTCTCCCTATGTTCTGTAATAACAAAACTGTTATTTACATATCGAAGAATCCTATCTTCCATGATAGGACAAATCACATTGAAGTCGATTGTCATTTCATTAGAGAAGAGGTGTTGAAAAACCAGATCTACACTCCGTTTGTCACTTCTGATAAAGAATAGGCAGACATCTTCATGAAACTAGTTTCTGCTTCTCTTTCAGAAATTGTGACAAGCTAGGCATGGTAGATATATATGCTCCAGCTTGAAGGGGAGTGTTGAAGCTTGAGTATACCTGGCAGGTTAATATCTAGCCGCAGCGGTGAGCTTGTCTCCCTAGTCTGGCAGTTTGGCTCAGCAGTCTGCTAGTTAGTGGCAGTGGTTATGTCTGGCGGCTATCTTGGCATGATTGGTTCTCTGTCTTTTTAGCAGTGTTGCGGTTCAGTAGTCGGCTTTCCACATAGCTTTCTAGTCTTGGAGGTCTTCCAGCAGCTGCAGTCTGGAGGCTATCCGCAGCTATGATCTAGAGATTAGCAGCGGTAGCGGTCTAGAGACTTGCGACAGCAGCGGCCTGATGGTAAGCTGTAGCAGTGGCCTGGAGACTAAACGCAGCAGCGGCCTGGAGGATAACCGCAGTAGTATTGGTGGGAGTCCGCAATTGCGGTATGGTGGGATTCCACAACTGCGATCTAGTGACAATCTGTAGTTGCTGTCTGACGGCTAGCAGCGATAGTCAAGCGATGTTCAGTGGCGTTTTAGCGGCTTTCCTCTATTATCGCTAGCGATCAGCAGCTTTGTATAGTGTTGCAGTTTGATAGTGTCAAACTGCATAAGCCACACTGATTGTATTTTGTCTCGCATCTCTTGTTGTATTATCTCATCTCCACCATTTTCTATAAATAAGGGGGGCATACCTATGTATTGTTTTTCTTTTTGGAGAAATAAAGTGTCTTTATTTAGCTCTTTTTCAATTTCTCAAAGCCATGATCTGATCTATCTGTTATGATCGTATATCTGTTATTCCTGTGATTGATTCGTAAGTATATGTATGTGTTGTTGTTATTATCCTCAAGTATCTATGTATATATATAGCTGAGAATCTAACTACACCAAGAAGACAGTTAATCAGTGATGACCTTTCTTGAATTAACTCATATTAAATCCTCAAAACCAACTTTGTTCCGAAAATTACTCAATGTAACATTGAGTTCATATTGAAGTAGCATCGACTTCTGTCTTCATTCAAACAGTTTGTCAAAGTAACTCTGTAATCGATTGTGCATCGACCTCATATCGACATATGTGTCGATTTCATTCTCAAAGAGCGTCGACTTCATCATATATTGATGCTCTAATTTCTATTCGAAGTAACATCAATTTCTAGTCAGAGTTACGTCGACTTCTAGTCGACGCATGTTAGCATTTCATGACTTTCCTCTTAAATTCAGTGTGCCCTCTTCATGTCCTTTATAACATTGACAATGCAGGGCTTCTAAGACCAAATTACCCTCTTTATACAATATGGGTAATAGCCTTAGGACGTAAAATCACTAATAGTAACTTTTTAAGGTAAATCATAAGGGTTTTTCCCAAGAGTACTCGACAAAATAATTCAGAGCATAATCCATTCTCCGACAAAATTGGCACTATTTTGTACTCTTCTATGGTCCAAATAAGGTCATAGTCAAATTCAAAAATTGCACATGCATCGTAAATGAATATCCATAAAACTTAGGCACAATATAAGAAGTATTGTACGATGTCATTGCTTGATACACTTAACCTTGTGATTTAGATCAACCAACCCCTGATGGGCATCTATCACTAACATAGGAGAAACATCTCTGCACCACTCGCAATGTATATTAAATCCAGCCCACATTGTGCGAAGAAAACTAGGATTACCAGAAAAATAGTGTTGTGCCCAACATTACACCCAACAACAACCAACTACAACACCCTATAATTCGAATAAGAAAAATTGGGAGAAGACAAAAAAATAAATAGCTAGAAATCTTTATAGATAACTTTCCCAACAACAAAAAATCATAACTCCAACTACGTTCCCCGAAAACGATGCCAAAAACTTAATGCAATGTTTGCTCAAGTAATATAAAATTGGTGAGTTTCCTTAAGTATTGATCTCTCAAGGAATGCAGGAGGGGGCGTATTATTCAAATGCTTAGAAAATTAATTGCAAAGATTTAAAAGTAAAAAAACAGGGCTTGGATTGGGCTTTTTGCAAAAGAAACTAAAAACCTAAACGAAACTAGTGTGGGTCGCAGTCACCGCTTTGCAATGCGGATAAACAACTAGGAAAGCATATAGAGTTGTTCGCAATGGCAGATGTGGATCCGGAGCACCTCTTCGTAATGCATGCCACTAGTAATTGCTAGTGCGACCAACTTCATGATGGTGGAGTGGAATCGATGGGATGAAAGAGCTCCTCGCGTGCATAAACCGCAATCAACTTCAAATAGACATGAAATATAACATTAATACAATTTAGGTTTTGCACAAATTTTTCATACAACCAATACCAATTAAGAAGAAATTCACAACTTCAAAGGAGAAGGAAATTTAGGATTGAAGCATGAAGTCTCATCAAAGGTTTGCAGCCAGAACCAAGGGATGTCAATCCTTTTCCACGCTTAGGCTTCGACTATCGTTCGGGGTCCGAAAGAGTTGTCACTTCTTCTATTCTACCTATCTTCTTCGCTAATCTTCTTCAGTCATGACCTCTTTGGATCACTCCTTAAATGCAGTAAGAATTCCCTCAAAATGGAGTTTGGATGGAAGCAAATGACAGAGGAGGCCAAGAGGATCTCCTAGCTCTTGATTTCTAAGAAAATAGTGCCTGGAAGACCTCTAGATGGTGGTCGAAGATGGAGTGATTGAATGGGGCAAAATTGCACCTCTATGGGCTAAATGGAATGAAGGACTAGAATCAGGGGGAACATCTGCTCTTAAATACGAAATAGTTAGAAATTTTGTCTGTAACACCCCAGAACTCAAAATATGTTTGTACACATTTTTGAGTAGCAGGCTGGTAGACACGGCCTGGGACACGGGCGTGTCCCAGGGCGTGTCGGGGGTACACGGCCTGGGACACGGGCGTGTCCCAGGGCGTGTTCGATTTAAATCTCAAAATTGGCCTATTCGGGTCAGAGCCGTACACGGCCGTGAACACGGCCATGAACACGGGCGTGTCAGGCTGGACACGGGCGTGTCGGCTGCCGTGTTCCGACCCGTGTACTGGTTTTGGAAGTCGATGGGTGCCGTGTAGTAGGGGACACGGGCGTGTCTCAAGACTGACACGGGCGTGTCAGGTTCGACACGGGCGTGTCGAGCCCCGTGTTGTTCAGTCGGTTCCAAACCGCGTGTGCCGCTTAAGGGTACACGGCCTGTGACACGGGCGTGTCACAGGCCGTGTCAGGCAAAAATTGGGTTTCTTGGGCAGATCTCGGCCGTTCGTTTCCTTCTATTTGGATCGTGTGGTCCATAGCATTTCCAGCCTCTTTAAGGCCGTGGATTGAGTTGAAAGCTCATTCCACTTAGCCTTTCTTCTTAAGAAAGAGAGGAGAGCTTGGAGGAGGAGGAGGAGGAGGCCGGTGGAGCTTCGTCGAGCCGAATAGAGAGCCGAGAGCAGCGTTGCGGAGGCAAGGCCGCTGCGGTGGTTTCCATCCGGCTAGTTTTCTATGGCGCCGAAGCGATCGTCAAGGGTAACGATCTTTCTTCCTTGGGCAGGTGAAGCCCTTTGTTTTGCATGTGCATGGGATCCTCCATCAAGAGATGGAAACGCGTAAGTGATTCCAGCAGTTGAGTCTGCATCTAGAGCCGGAAGTCTGTAGTACGGCATAGGCATGCTGTGTGAAGCCCATCCAGACGTATGTCGGATTGGTGATGTTTATATTGCGATCCGGAGAAGACTCCGTGTATGCATCGTTTAGCCTGCGGAGATGGTGAGGACGATGTGTTTGGTGTATAGGATGCTTTGCATAGCTCCTTTGGTTGTATGCTTGTAAGAGCTGGTTGATGGAGTGCGGACACCTCTGAGTGGGTGGGTGCGTGAGGTCTTCAACAGGGGTTTGGAGGCTTATGCCCATTCTACCAAGTGGCGATGAACACCTCTGAGTGGGTGGGTGCGAGAGGTCTTCAACAGGGGTTTGGAGGCTTATGCCCATTCCAACAAGTGGCAATGTTAAGATCGGGTGAGCGGTCGATTGGTAGCAAAGCAGCAGGGCGAATTCCCTAGGCTTGTTACACTACGGGGGTAGGTCGACTGATAGTGCTCACGGGTTTTGGTGTGGTGCGTACCTCTGAGTGAGACGGGTGCGTGAGGTCTTCAACAAGTGTTTGGAGGCTTATGCCCGCCTACCAAGTACAAACCATAAAAGGTGCCCTGAGTGCACGGAGCGCCTGGCATTGAGGCCGGCGTTTGTGATGTTGGGTGTATGTGCTTTATATGTTGAAATTGTTATACATGCAGGGAAGGAACCACTGCCCCGGGTAAGGGGTGGGGTCGTTATAATTGGTCAGCTGAATGCTGACCGTTGCTTTGTTTATCACCCATGGGGTGGACGTCCTTATGCAGGTGTTGCGGGCTGATGGATTGAGCGGGCAAAAGCCCATGCTGCTGGTAGGCCCTTGAAGGCCGTGTGAAGTGTTGGATTTCATGTGTGGCCGGCCTGCGTGCCGATGTATGAAATTATATGTGTTGTAAAGAGTAACTTGTAAGGCCGTAAGGCCGTGTGCGGTGTGGTTTTGTAAACATTCCTGGTTATCTATATAAATGTGATATTTATATATTAGTGGACATTCAATGGTATGAGTTCTTGCACTTAATAAGCTTCCGCTAGAATGCTCTGAGTTAGGACTCGTTTGGTTTGGTATTATCCTGTGACCTCACCGTCTGTTTGTGGCATATAGTGTGGGGCCCGGCCGGACCTTCTACTATACGTCATGTAACGGATGGGGTCGTTACATTTTGGTATCAGATTTTGTCGGTCTTCCCTTCCGAATTCGTGGTCGAATTCTTTTGTGGGGTGGCGAGCACGTGTTCGTGCGACCTGCTGTAATGCTAATGAACTCAAGAATGTCCACTAGGAATGTGTGTGTGTGTGTCTATTCGGTGAGTTTGCCGTGTTACCATGGAAAGTAATGATATCTTGTTCACCTATAGGTGACGAGGAGTGGAGCTGGGCAGTCGGAGCCCCAGCGTTCGGATGAGAGTGCGGCACCACCTGAGGTGCCTACACCTCCCCCTTCTGCGGAAACGGTGCGCTTAGTTGCGGAGATGATCTTTGCTATGCTTCAGGCACAACCTTTTGGACAAGCGAGGCCCGCTGTGGCGCCAGTGCACGTTGGTGCGAGGCAAGAGCATGTTGAGGTTGGTGCGAGGCAAGAGCATGTTGAGGTTGGTGCGAGGCAAGAGCATGTTGAGGTTCCGGTTGCTGTGCAAGCAGCGGACGAGCAACTTAAGCACTTTATGGAATTTAATCCGCCTACGTTTGTCGGGGCAACGTCTCCAACAGAGGCCGAGGATTGGCTCTCTCGAGTGAAAAGAATCCTGGCTGCGCTCAGGATTAATGAGGAGCAGAAAGTCCCGTTAGCCACTTTCCTCCTGGAAGGAGAGGCGAGGCTTTGGTGGGATGAGATCGAGTTGCACCAGTTGGGCGGTAGAGATCTGGGCGACATATCGATGGACGAATTCTCTAGATTGTTTTGGGCGAAATATTTGCCCATGGCGCAGAGAATTGCAATGGAAAATGAATTTCAACGTCTGGTACAGGGTGATAAGACCGTGGACGATTACCTGCATGAGTTTACCAAGCTCGGTCGTTATGCGGGGTCGACGTTTGCGGACCAGGCGCGGAAGACAAATAGGTTTTATGAAGGGCTGCGTGATGAGCTGAGGTTGGCTCTCCCGAGTTCAGTGAACCAAGGATTCCAAGCATTGGTGCATACCGCTAGTGCGCTAGAGAAGGATTTGAAGCGGGTGCGGGAGAAGAAGATCGTAGCGGTGGAAAAGTCCGACTTCAAAGTTCCGCCATCAGAGCAGTCCGATTTCAGGAAACGTGATAAGAAGCGGTTCAGGCCTGCTGAACAAACTTCTTCAGATGTTGCGTCAGGAGCAATGTTTGGGCAAGAACGGGTTGAGCCGCGGACATGTTTCATTTGTGGGAGGCCAGGCCATATTGCGCGATTTTGCTGGAATGGTGCGTCCAAGGGTGAAAGAAAGACAGGTGCGTCTTATGGCGAGAAGGGTAAAGCTGTGGCAGAGTCGTCTGCATCGCGGGCGCAACCGAGAATATACACTCTTGAGATGCAGGAGCCGCAAAGCTCAAATCAAGCAGAACAGCAAATCCGTGCTTTGGACTTGATGGAGGCCGCTAGACGGATTCTGCGAGATGCGGAGAAGTCAAAATAAAGTGGAGTGTGCACTTTATTATGTTGTCTATTATATGTATGTATGTATTTCTGTTTGGGACAAACAGTGTGGTGGTACGATTCCATGGGGCGAGCCAAGCTGTGGCCTCTGAGCTCTAAACCTGGATCGTTTTGGGTTGTATCGCAACAGCGTGGTTGTGTTGATACTTGTGCGTTGCGCTAAATTTCGGGACGAAATTTCTATAAGGAGAGGAGGGTTGTAACACCCCAGAACTCAAAATATGTTTGTACACATTTTTGAGTAGCAGGCTGGTAGACACGGCCTGGGACACGGGCGTGTCCCAGGGCGTGTCGGGGGTACACGGCCTGGGACACGGGCGTGTCCCAGGGCGTGTTCGATTTAAATCTCAAAATTGGCCTATTCGGGTCAGAGCCGTACACGGCCGTGAACACGGCCATGAACACGGGCGTGTCAGGCTGGACACGGGCGTGTCGGCTGCCGTGTTCCGACCCGTGTACTGGTTTTGGAAGTCGATGGGTGCCGTGTAGTAGGGGACACGGGCGTGTCTCAAGACTGACACGGGCGTGTCAGGTTCGACACGGGCGTGTCGAGCCCCGTGTTGTTCAGTCGGTTCCAAACCGCGTGTGCCGCTTAAGGGTACACGGCCTGTGACACGGGCGTGTCACAGGCCGTGTCAGGCAAAAATTGGGTTTCTTGGGCAGATCTCGGCCGTTCGTTTCCTTCTATTTGGATCGTGTGGTCCATAGCATTTCCAGCCTCTTTAAGGCCGTGGATTGAGTTGAAAGCTCATTCCACTTAGCCTGTCTTCTTAAGAAAGAGAGGAGAGCTTGGAGGAGGAGGAGGAGGAGGCCGGTGGAGCTTCGTCGAGCTGAATAGAGAGCCGAGAGCAGCGTTGCGGAGGCAAGGCTGCTGCGGTGGTTTCCATCCGGCTAGTTTTCTATGGCGCCGAAGCGATCGTCAAGGGTAACGATCTTTCTTCCTTGGGCAGGTGAAGCCCTTTGTTTTGCATGTGCATGGGATCCTCCATCAAGAGATGGAAACGCGTAAGTGATTCCAGCAGTTGAGTCTGCATCTAGAGCCGGAAGTCTGTAGTACGGCATAGGCATGCTGTGTGAAGCCCATCCAGACGTATGTCGGATTGGTGATGTTTATATTGCGATCCGGAGAAGACTCCGTGTATGCATCGTTTAGCCTGCGGAGATGGTGAGGACGATGTGTTTGGTGTATAGGATGCTTTGCATAGCTCCTTTGGTTGTATGCTTGTAAGAGCTGGTTGATGGAGTGCGGACACCTCTGAGTGGGTGGGTGCGTGAGGTCTTCAACAGGGGTTTGGAGGCTTATGCCCATTCTACCAAGTGGCGATGAACACCTCTGAGTGGGTGGGTGCGAGAGGTCTTCAACAGGGGTTTGGAGGCTTATGCCCATTCCAACAAGTGGCAATGTTAAGATCGGGTGAGCGGTCGATTGGTAGCAAAGCAGCAGGGCGAATTCCCTAGGCTTGTTACACTACGGGGGTAGGTCGACTGATAGTGCTCACGGGTTTTGGTGTGGTGCGTACCTCTGAGTGAGACTGGTGCGTGAGGTCTTCAACAAGGGTTTGGAGGCTTATGCCCGCCTACCAAGTACAAACCATAAAAGGTGCCCTGAGTGCACGGAGCGCCTGGCATTGAGGCCGGCGTTTGTGATGTTGGGTGTATGTGCTTTATATGTTGAAATTGTTATACATGCAGGGAAGGAACCACTGCCCCGGGTAAGGGGTGGGGTCGTTATAATTGGTCAGCTGAATGCTGACCGTTGCTTTGTTTATCACCCATGGGGTGGACGTCCTTATGCAGGTGTTGCGGGCTGATGGATTGAGCGGGCAAAAGCCCATGCTGCTGGTAGGCCCTTGAAGGCCGTGCGAAGTGTTGGATTTCATGTGTGGCCGGCCTGCGTGCCGATGTATGAAATTATATGTGTTGTAAAGAGTAACTTGTAAGGCCGTAAGGCCGTGTGCGGTGTGGTTTTGTAAACATTCCTGGTTATCTATATAAATGTGATATTTATATATTAGTGGACATTCAATGGTATGAGTTCTTGCACTTAATAAGCTTCCGCTAGAATGCTCTGAGTTAGGACTCATTTGGTTTGGTATTATCCTGTGACCTCACCGTCTGTTTGTGGCATATAGTGTGGGGCCCGGCCGGACCTTCTACTATACGTCATGTAACGGATGGGGTCGTTACATTGTCATGCATGGTCGAACACATGGTGGTGCAATTGAACCATGTGATATTTACTAAAAATTATACATACTAGGCCAGGGGACGCCCGTGCAATTTTCCTTCACGCACGACTACATCAACCATGCACAAACAAAATGCACCAGTAGCAACAGAACACAAAGTTTCAAGGCCAACCACCGGCCCGTTTGATTTTCCTCTCGCATGGTTGAATCCAATAGTGCATGAAGAAAACACACGGATACTAAAAACCATCAAAAACTAGGTCACCCGTGCAATTTACTCTCACACAGCCGAAATCGGACATGTGTGACCAATCTATACGGGCAGAGGCAGAAACCACTATATCAATACATTAGGAATACATGGGGAAACTTCCCGTGCACGAAATAAAAATGCATCATCGTGTGATTCCCCAGGTTCTAAAATTGGCTTGGGCACACCCCCAACCTATCCAAAACTACAATATCATCAAAAACACGATATGGGCAACACCATGTGCTTACCCCCACCAACAAAAAGTGTAATTACAAACCACAATGGGCCAACGGTTGCACTTTGTGTACAATTACAGATTAAGAGAAATATAGGAGAAAATGACCCAAAAGTGTAGTACACGTGTGAGAAAACTAGCCCATATGAGTCCAAAAAACACTATAAATATCGGACTCATCACTTACCTAGATGGCATGCATTACAAATATTTAACTTTCTATACTTACCTTTTGGCAAGCCCCTAATAAGACAATCCTTTAAAAGCCTTGCTATGGTCTTATGATTAGAGTGACCAAGCCTCCTATACCAAAGCTCATTTCTGTCAACATTAGCATTGAATAGACCGATTTCCTTATCTCTTGTGTTGAAGTCAACAACATACACATTTCCCTTTCTAGACCCAAATATCACAATTACATCGGTTCTAGAGTTGATAATTTGGCATAAGTTGTGGTGAAAATAACTTTGTATTCATCATCACATAGCTGACTAATGCTAATTAGATTATATTGAAGTCCTTTGACATAAGCTACTCTAGAGAAGGTGATATCTCCAATTTTGATCATTCTATAGCCTTTGGTCTGACCATAATTAGAGTCACACAAAATTACCTTAGGTTCATTCTTGGTCTTAAAGTTTTCTAGCAGTTCTTTATGCCTAGTCATGTGTCTGGAGCATCCACTGTTCAAGTACTACGGCTAGTATGTGGAGGGATAGTCCTTTTCCTGAACATGAAACTAAATATTAGTTGGGATCAAGGTTATCTTGGACTCATTCCTCCTTTTTCTATTATAAGGAGTGATGAAAGTGCATGAAGGCCTTTCATGATACCCCTTAGGATAAAAGAGTGTTGGTCTATTAAATTAATAGATTCCGTCTTGATCAGCAAGATGATAATCAGAAAATATTTTAAAATTATGATTTAAGGAGAGGCATTGACTGGAATTCGATGTGACTTTTTGGTTATGTTGATTTGACGATGACATATCATGGAAGTTGTTTTGATATGAAGTCGACATATGTTCCTACCTAACAGGATCTATATATTTTAGCACATTATTTCATACATGTTTCTCCCTTAGAATACCCTTACCTTTAAATACATTCACTTTATTAAATATTATGATTCATTCAGGGTCATTATCTAGAATTGTGATAGGTTGATTTTCTTTAGCCTTTGTGAATGATACTGTATTCCACCATGCAAGTGTGTTGTTAATTTTTACTATTTTGGTTGGGTCAGCTCCCAATCCTAGGTGATTAAATCTTTTCTTTAAGTTTTTGGTAATGTTCCTATATTGTTGACTCCTTCCATTTAAAGAGTCCTCAAAGGCTTTTATATTTGTTAGCTCTTCCTTTAATTATGTGTTTTCTTTTAACTCAGTTACTTGGTTCTTAATGTTTTTTACTTCAATTTGTAGAAGATTATCTTGTTGAATTTGTTCATTACCACATGTATAGCTCTTAATCAGTTCACTATCTTTTCTTAATTGTTTTATTTGTTTTTCTGCTTATATATGATCTTTACATAAATCTTTAAAATTTTCTTTAAATTCTTCAAATGAAAAATCAATATCAGCAAATAACATACCTGATCTTCTTCATCATCTGAGATGCTTCATCTACAGTAGCTTCATCTTCACTTTTTGATGAAGAGCTTGAATCTGAGCTAGAGTCGCTCCAGGTTTCTGCTATGAAACCTCTTCATTTCTTTTTATCTCTCTTATTGAAGGGTTGCTTCTTATGTTTCTTCTTGATAGACTTCTCCTTCTTTTCTTCAGGACATTCTGAAGCAATATGTCTCGGCTATTTGTAAGTAAAGCAGATGACCTCCTTGCTTGGATTTTTATTAAATTTGGGCTTATTAAAGCCCCTTTATCTTCTTCTTGAGTCCTCTTCCTTTACCCATCTTCTATATCTCCTAGCCAGGAGATTAAACATCTCCTGTTCAGTAGAAGGTGGTTCTCCATTAGCAACTTTCAGAGCAATAGACTTCTCTCTAGGTGAATAGAGTTTGTGCTTCACTTCAGACTCAGCCCTACACTTTAAGACGGGTTCATTAGATTTGAGCTTGCCTAACAGGGCATTAGTGGTGATTTCCTTATGGTATCTGAACTCTCTGATGTCCCATATTCTAAAATTCCAAGTACTTGGGAAGCACACGAGATGCTTGTCATTTATCTCGGTGAGTGAGATCTCCTTTTCTAGTCCTTTCAATTCATTGACTATAATACTAAATCTTCATACATTTTAGCCACTGTCTTTTCAGATTTCTTCTAAAAGTTCTCATACTAGGATATGAGATGGGATCTCTTACCCTTCCTTTCATGTGAGCTTTTTTCTACAATCCAAGATAGTGACTCCCATATTTTCCTAGCTAACTAGCTATCAATAATTGTTTGGAGAATGTTATCTTACATTGTTGGGACTAGGATGTTCATAGCCTTTGCATCACAGTTCTTCACCTTATTCTTTTAATTTGTCCAATATGATCTTAGCACGGGCTCTATCGTGGTTTTCCCATCTATATCTTTCTTGTATGGCATGGGTGGTCCTATCAAAATAGAACCAAATATACCCTCATCAATATAATTCATATACAACTCATTTCTAGCCTTCCAAATTATGAACTTATCTAAGTTACACATTAGATGTTTGGCATTTACAAATCCTTTGAAATTATTTGAAGATATTTTTGAAAATATATTTGTATTTGTAGGTATAGCTTGTTACTGTTCAGATCTTTGTGATCAAGGTTTTAGCCTTTATTTGATCAACCTACCTCTAATACCAATTAAATGTGTGAATAGTTGTAGAAATCCTCTGAGAATTCTCTTGAGGGGGGTGAATAGAGATTTAAAAACCTTCTCAAATAATTTCAGTTATCCTAGGATTTATATCACAAACAGAATTCAGACTAGAAATTATTCATAGCATAACATAACACGTCTCAATAATAAAATAAGAAAAAAACATAGAAGACACCAAAGCTATAGTCGTTTCCCAAAATCTGGATACAACTCTTCTACCATCTTTGTAGAAATACATTATCATAGTGCCTGAGTCTTTTGATAAGGAGACTCTTAAAACCAACAACTATATCTTTTGGTAAGGAGATCTTAAACTACTACCAACTGAGTCTTTTGACAAGGAGACTCTCAGAACCACAACCTGAATCCTTTAAAGAGGGATTCTAAAAACTTTTTACTCAATTAATACAAAAGAGATAGAAAGAGATTAAGAGAAGGTTGCGAATAAGTATTCGTTTAGAGGAGTCTTCTCAGCAAGAATCTAAGGACTATTTGGCACTAAGTATTTTTAATCCTTGAATATGATGAACCCATTTTAAATAGAAGAGTTGTAGGGACTATAAGCTTTGGATCTAATCAGATTCTTCAAATGTTCTAGCAGATTAGGTGTTTTAGCACTAGTTGATAAGAATGAGAGTTGAGAAGATGATGAAGATAAAGAGCTGTAAGCTATCAATTACTATTCTTGTTCTTTGGGTTTGTATCTACTTTGCATTCCCTTTAGTGATTATATAATTACTGGATAATTTTTAATTTTCCCTTTCATCGCATGAAATATTTAGAAGGAATGCAGATATATTCTTCCAAAAATACATCCATCAATCTCGATTTCTTCTTCAAAATTTTTTTATAAAATCATCTCTGAATCTGATAGAGGAATACTTCCTTTAAACTATCTCCTAATGGTTAGAATTATTTGAATAAATTCCATGGAAGTTGCTTGGAATAATCCTGAGACAATTCTCTAAAGTTTTATTTATGATATGTACTCAATGCTACGTCGACTTCAAATAGGAGCAATGTCGACATCCTGATTTTGTATAGAATAAATCTATTGTTGAAGTTACGTCGCTATCCAATTGACGTATGCATTGACTTCTATCATGAAGTAGAGTTGACTCAGCATTCTGTAGTTATTTTTAGATGAAGTCATAGTAATGTCGACTTCAAGTCGATGTTGCGATGACATTTAGATGTCCCAAGTTTTCTTTTCTTGACTTTCTTCTACAAAATAGATTGTCTAGCTTATGTCCTTGACTCTGCTGACTTCCTTGGACTTTTATAACTATCTTACCCTTTCTATACAACATGGGCAATAAACCTAGGAGTAAAATCACTTAAAATATTATTTGTTAAGTTAAATCATATGGGTTTTCCCTTATTGGCCTCAGCGTTCCTTCACTTGACTCGTAGTGCTTTGCTACTTCCTTAAGGGAAAACAGTAGTGCCCTTTGCATTAGTTCGAGCTTTGGGAATAGTTGGGTAAGTTCTTGATCCTATAAGTGGTATCAGAGGAGGTCACGGGTTCGAGACCGGGGGGCGTGATGCGTTGGACGACAAGTGTACAGTTCGCACAAGTAATATAAAATGGGCGAATTTCCCCAAGTATCGATCTCTCAAGAAACACAGTAAGGTGGAGTTAATTTCGAGGAGGACTTGAGATTGAAGTCCTTAGGTCAGAATTCACTAAAGGGAGTTTGATATTTGTGGGAACAGAAAATAAAACTCTAACAACTACTCCTATACAATGCCGTTATGCATCGCTTCGCTAGGCGGGATGGAAGACTACACGGGCCGCTATGCACCGAATCACTAGGAAGATGGACGAGTAAGCAAGCGTAAGAACCAGAATTTGAGGGTCGTAAGAACCTCTTCGCTACACACGCCACTAGCAATTTATAGTGCGGCAAGAACAAATTGATGGCGGATGGACAAACATGCGCACCTCAAGCAAATAACGAACACATACAATCACATAGACATGATTACATACGAACGTTTAACAAATATAAGAGTACTTCATCTAATACAAAGAGTTCCACTAAACTATCAACAATAAGAGAAGAAAAGTGTGCGAAATCGATCGGATCCGAAGTCTTGCTGAGGATTCACGGTAGGATTTGTCGGGTTGTCAATCCGCATCCTAGCTCAGTCCTCACTTGCGTCTGGGGTAGTGGAGGCTGTCACTCACTCCTAATGAACCCTTCTTCTTCGTGTCACGAGCCAGTGGAGGATGGCACAACTTCTCCTAGCTTTATGGAGAAAGCTAGGTAAAAGCTCTTCTTGAAGCTCAAGGATGAAGGAGGAGGCCGAGAGGAAGCTCCAGCTTAGATTTGGCGTTGAATGCTTGCCCGGATCTCCTCTCCTTGGTGGAACGGTAGATTTCGCCCTAAAAACGCAAAGGTAATGGCATGGAATAAGCTGTCCGATAATGGCTTAAAATCTGCGCTTATAATAGAAAAAGATCAGAAAAATGGTCACGCACTGTCCCGCGCACGACCGTGCGCTAACCGTGCGTTATTAACTTTCAGATCTGAATCGCGGATGAAGATGTGTTTACCCATGTGTTTTACTCGCGCACGGGCGCTTCCGCACGTGCGTGAAGGAAATCGCACGGGTAAACACAGAGCGCAAAAAATAGGGTAAAATAGGGGAACCGTGCGTTTTAATCGCGCACGGGCGCGTTTGCCCGTACGTGAAGGAAACGCACGATTTACCCCAGAATGCAGGAATAAATATAAAATGTGGAGACCGTGCGATTCCTTCTCGCACGGTTTGGCCTAAATCGTGCGGGAACAAAATGCATGTGTAGAAACAGAAGTCCCAAGAATTTTTGTATAAAACGCACGATTGCACTGAAACCGTGCACTAAAAAATGCGCACGACCATGCGTTTTACACAGAATTGGAAAAGGAATTCGGGATGTCGCGACCACCTACACAGCAATGAAACCAACTAAAGCACCAGCTCCCAGCGACAATACACAGCATAAAATAAACAAAAAGAACCATGGGGAGCACCATGTGCTTACCCCAACAAAAGAATGCGCAATTGCACACACTTGGGCCAAAATAGTGCACTTAGCGTGATAAGAAGAATAAATGAAATATCAACGATAACATACTAAAAGTGAAGTGCAAGAGTGAGAAAACAAGCCCAGATGAGTCCTAAAAACCCTATATAAATCGGACTCATCACATCCCCAGACTTACCTATTTGCACGTCCCGAGCAAACAAAATCTATGCAGATAGAGAAAATGATTTAGCTAATATAGAAATTGGGATACAGAGTACCATGCGAAGTCGCATGCTCGTACGCGTAAAAATATAATAAAGGAAATTTCTAAGTATGCAAAATAGTTTATGTTTTTCACAATGCGTATCAAAATTTTATTATTACTCAAAAATTGAATCACGATAAATATCTCGGTCCTGTGCTGGAAGAAAGTAGGCAGGCCACTAAGGTGAGCTTTGCCAAAGACCGGGGCTTAGGATCACCTCCAAAGGAATCCACCAATGTCGGGGACCATACGCTTGTCCATTCACACACTCTCCACGACGCTAGTTTGACTCAAGCGCGAATCCGTAGGACTTCGGGTAATGATGGGGCTTGGGTTTCGGTAAGGTAAACAATGATAAAAACGGAGTCTACGCACCAAACCCAAATGAGCTAGCATAAAAAGAATCCATCCGCTAATCCAAAATACGTGTGGGTACACAACACCCCCACACTTAACCTTTAACATATGGGTGTGTGCACCGCTTACTCCAAATACAATCACTTCTCAAATAGAATTTTCAATCAAACTTTTTCTTTTCACTTTTCTTTTTCACAAACTTTGTTTTTTTTATATCATCTTTTTATCTTTTCATTTACAAATTTCAGCAAATCAAATCATTAGAGCACATCCACATATTCACTAGTAATATCACCACATCAGCACCCCAAAATAAAATATAAAACACTAAAGCTCGACTTGGGTGTGCGACTAGGATCGGTTATGAGGCTTTGGTGAAATAATGGGGGAGATGAATCAAAAGAGTGGTAGGCACAACGATGCTTAGCAAGGATCAGACGTTAGGAGCAGTACAAAGCTCAACTGGGCCAAAATGATGGCCTACATCACGCTCACGCTCGACTAACCATGCACCAATGTTTCGAGGGTAGCTTGGGGAAAGTTCTTAGCCACCGAGAAAGATGATCCTTCCTCCCAAATCGAGCAAAACGAGGCTAGTGGCGGCTACACACATTGCTAAACTAACGTTCAATTCACACCAGATTCACCAATTTTTGAGTAGAATAAAAAGTCTTTATGCAAATAGAAAAATATAAAACTATAAGCATACAGAAAAATTTAATCTACTCCAATTTCTACAAGAGATGAGAGCACTAAACTAGGAGCACTACAGGAGTCAACATTTTACTCTGTCTCACAATCCTATGCCAGCACAAAAATTTTCCCAAATCATACAAAAGAAACGAGTTTAACTCGCAGCACGCTAATAGCTAAGCACGTGCTCATGTGGGTGCAGTTGTGTGCGATGCAATGAGGTAATCAAAATAAAACAATAAAAGCTTCTAGTATGCACATGAAATGTGCGCGTGCAAAAGGTAACAAATAATAACTCCCCCCAGACTTAAACTAAGCTATACAACAATTGATATAGAGATTTAAATCAAATAGAGACAAGGGAAGAGGTTACCCAATGCTCAGCCAGTGAGCATAACTGAATACGCGTGGAAAACAGAGGCAGGCCCGCCATACGAAGAATCATAACCCCTCCAGTACGAATTTGCCATGAATACCTGCAGGGGTGAGCTCCGCAAAAACAAAAGAAAGATATAAACACTACAAAGAAATACTAAAACTAAATAGACGTGAAAAATAAAAGGTAGAAATGAAAGATAACTACTTGGGTTACTGTTATCCCAGCACGACTTAATCGATTCTATATAGTTCTAGCTAATGGGACTATGAAATAGGAAATGCACAGGTAACTGTTCCATTATCCGTTGCAGTAGCGGGTACCGATACGGAGATAGAGCAGTTATACCTTTGCCTAAATAATCATATCTGCTCCTCACAGGCAGAGGTAATAAGAAGTAAGAAGAGGAAGAGCACTGGTCCTCACTCATCTCACCAAAAAATATATCCTTGCCTAGCAAGGTATCATCCACAGGGAGACTGCAGGAGGAGAAAGTGATCAATAGAGCTTCCAAAATAGAGGAGGAATCAACCTCCTCGGAAAAGAGGATGCTGCCATAGATGACTGGAGATGAAAGCTCCAATTCCTCCTGAGGCACCTGCGAAGACGCAACCCGCACGGTCTTAGATATAGAAGGGGGATCAAGAAATAAAGGAGAATAAGAACTAAAATAATCAGAAATAGAGGGAGTGGTCCCAGTCTCACTCCCAGCAGGATCCAAGCATAGCTCATCGCCAGTATCATAAGAGTCATAGCGAGGGGGATCTGAGAGCTCGAGGTCCTCAGTGGTGGTTTAGACCTCCTCATCAAACAAGGAAGTGGAAACTTCCTCATCAGAAAGGATCTCCTCATCAACACACCTCGGTGCGTCATCATGTTCCAAGACGTAATACTCTCCATTGATGAGAATAATGTCTTCGTCACACCATGACGCAACCTCAGACTCCAAATCACCATTGGGCATAACAACATCAATCGACTCACTACAAAGAGGAGTAGCACAATTCGGCAAAAACTTCATAGGGGCAAAGCTGCTCTCTAAATCAAGCACTGAATGAGAAGGCCCCAACACAACATCATTCGCAGATGCCACCCAGTCGATAGGAAGAATCCCTGTGGGGAAAGAATGAGCAGGGTGCGCTATGTCCGTGTATGGGTCATGCAACACTTTGGTAGGCATGTCTACAGTAGTCTTCCACGAACGGGAGGTTGTTGTAGGCACTCCCACAGAGGGAGAAGGCTCACACAAGAGAGGGCAATCCTTCACCATGTGGCCTATACCTTGACATAACACACATCTAAGACAATGCTCGACATTCTAAGCAGCCATGGCATCGATGTATCGGCGCAAAGTGTCAATAAGACGGCACTCAGTAACAGAAGACATCGTGAACAAAAATAATTACCGAAAGAGCGCTACACAACTAGATTAAAAATAACACGGATCTGCTATCAAAATCAAAAATCGGAAAAGGGCGAAAAGAAATAAGCAAAATATAAATTCTAACAATTGAAACAAAGAAGAAACATGAAATATACAAATGGAAAAGGGCTTCTATCTCCTTTTTCCCTCTCCAAAAACTCACATGACTGTGTTCCCGGGCAACGGCGCCAAAAACTTGATACTTTGGACAGCAAGTGTACCGGTCGCACAAGTAATATAAAATGGACGAATTTCCCCAAGTATCGATCTCTCAAGGAACTCAGTAAGGTGGAGTTAATTTTGAGGAGGACTTGAGATTGAAGTCCTTAGGTCGGAATTAACTAAAGGGGGTTTGATATTTGTGGGAACAGAAAATAAAACTCTAACAACTACTCCTATGCAATGCCACTATGCATTGCTTTGCCATGCGGGATGGAAGACTACACGGGCCGCTATGCACCAAATCACTAGGCGAATGGACGAGTAGGCAAGCGTAAGAACAAGAATTTGAGGTTCGTAAACATCTCTTCGCTACGTATGCCACTAGCAATTATTAGTGCGGCAATAACAAATGAATGGCGGATGGACAAACAGGCGCACCTCAAGAAAATAACAAACACATACAATCACATAGACATGATTACATACGAACATTTAACAAATGTAAGATTACTTCATCTAATACAAAGAGTTTCACTAAACTATCAACAACAAGAGAAGAAAAGTGTGCGAAATTGACTGGATTCGAAGTCTTGCTGAGGATTCACGGTAGGATTCATCGGGTTATCAATCTGCGTCCTAGCTCGGTCCTCAACTGCGTCTGGGGTAGAGGAGGAAGTCACTCACTCCCAATGAACCCGTCTTCTTTGTGTCATGAACCGGTGGAGGATGGCACAACTTCTCCTAGCTTGATGGAGAAATCTAGGTAAAAGCTCTTCTTGAAGCTCAAGGATGAAGAAGGAGGCCGAGAGGAAGCTCTGTCTTGGATTTGGAGTTGAATGCTTGCTTGGATCTCCTCTCCTTTGTGGAACAACGGATTTCTCCCTAAAAATGCAGAGGGAATGGAGTGGAAGAAGCTTTACGACAATGGCTGAAAATCTGCACTTAAATCGAAAAAGATCAGAAAAATTATCACGCACGGTCCCGCACACGACCGTGCGTTATTAACTATCAGATCTGGATAGCGGATGAAGATGTGTTGACCCGTGCATTTTACTCACGCACGGGTGCTTCCTCCCGTGCGTGAAGGAAATCACATGGGTAAACACAGAGCGCAGAAAACCGGGTAAAACAGGGGAACCGTGCGTTTTACTTGCGCACGGGCGCGTTTGCCCGTGCGTGAAGGAAACACGCTATTTACCCAAGAATGCAGGAATAAAGAGAAAATGTGCAAACCGTGCAATTCCTTCATTCATGGTTTGGCCTAAACCGTGCGGGAACAAAACACACGAGGAGAAACAGAAGTCCCCAGAATTGCTGCATAAAATGCACGATTGCACTGAAACCGTGCGCTAAGAAATATGCATGACCGTGCATTTTACACATAATTGGAAATGGAATTCGGGACGTTGCGACCACCTATAAAGCAATGAAACCAACTGGAGCACCAGCTCCTAGCGACAATACATAGTATAAAATAAACAAAAAGAACTATGGGGGGCACCATGTGCTTACCCCCAACAAAAGAATGCTCAATTGCACACCCTTGGGCCGAAATAGTGCACTTAGAGTGATAAGCAGAATAAATGAAATATCAACGATAATATACTAAAAGTGAAGTGCAAGAGTGAGAAAACAAGCCCAGATGAGTCGTAAAAACCCTATATAAATCGGACTCATCAGGGCGCTGATAAATCCTAAAATTTGCTCTCTACCTGTGTGGGTCTGGCGGGTTAGACGGATGCAGACATATGGTAACCCTACATTTGATTTATGTGGTATGCCACCTCGTATCATTATGGGGCCCACCTCTGAGCTAGCTGGTCATGCTGGATGTTGGGGGGATTGTTGGGTACAACATTCCTTCACTTGACCTATGATACTTTGTTACTTCCTTAAGGGAAAAAGTAGCGCCCTTTCCATTAGTTTGAGCTTTCAGAACAGTGGGGTAAGCATTTGATCCTACGTTTAATAATCATATTTTCTCGAGATGAATCGATCTATCTGATTTATTGGTCCTGATGAGGAGGATAAGTTTTGATCTGGGTGAAGTAAAGCTTATCGAGGGAAGAGACAGAAATATAGTGTGCATGGTAGCAATATCTTACGACAACTCTAATCGATAGGCCAGAGAACTGATTTACTCTAGGATTGTATAGGGTCTTGTATATCAAGGTCTAAGTTTTTGATGACTTTGGGTATGAGAAAACCCACACATATTAGTTTAATCCTTAAGAATACCTGTTCTCCAACTCAAAACTATGACCATCTGGTGCTTGTGATCATAATTCTTGTCATTATGAAGTCTACTTTTATACCAATTCTATTAAAAGTTGACCTACTGACTTCTTGATGAAACACATGATTGTTAAGCCATACAAATATATTGTGTACACTTAAAAGTTTTCAATATGGTAAATGTTTATCTTAAACTAAAATATCCTCTTATAAGGTGATTACAAATATGACTAGGTATGGTTTAAAGACTCAGTACGTCAATGATATGATTGTCGAGGGCATTGGTATGTTAAAAATAGTATTACTATGAAGTTTTACTATATTTTGGAAGGTATCTTAAATAGTTGTCATATTTTGCCCGAGTTTTGATTGATGGAGAGGGATAACTCAGGGGAAAAGGAGGCAAACTAGTATTCAGTTTAGTTTTCATCTTGATCTTTATGAAAAAAGACATTTGTTATAGATTTTTTATTGGGCAAAAGGGTGTTTATTTGTGTATTATGAATATGATTCCACACTTGGGCTCGCCATGCTTCGGCTTCGCCATTTCATCCCTAAATTGGTTAAAGAAGCTAAGTTTAATAGTGAGAAAAAGTAAGGACTTCAATAATTAAGGATCGTGTTTTGTATTGATACCATTAATAAGAACCCCCTTCTGGTAATTATTCATGTCCATGGGGTTCTTATGAATAGGGTAGCTACCATACGGTAGTGTTAGCAAATGAGCTAACCTCCACTGTATGGAACCTGTCTTATAATGCAAGCTATCATTAAATCACAGTAGTGTGATTATTAGGGGAATTAGTATGTTAAAACTAGCATTACTATAAAGTTGTTTACAGTATTTTGGAAGGTTTCTTCAATAGTTGTCAGAGTTTTCCCAAGTTTTGATTTATGGAAAGGGATAACTCGGGGGAAAAGGAGGAAAACTAGTGTTTAGTTCAGTTTTCATTAGGACCTATAGGAAAAAAGTTGTGTTATAGATTTTTGATTGGGGAAAAGGGAGTTTATTTATGTATTATGAATGTGATTCCGCACTTGGGCTCACAACACTTCCGTTGTGCTAGTTTGTCTTTGAACTGGCTAAGGAAGTCGAGTTTAATAGTGTGAAAATGTAAGGACTTTAATATAGAAGGATTGTGTTTTGCAGTGATATTATTTGTAAGAACCCCCTTCCGGTAATTAGTCACGGTCATGGGGTTCTTAAGCCTGGATCAGTTTTTCATACAGTAGTGATAGAAAATGAGCTAACCTTCACTGTATGTCACTTGCGATGCAAGGTGAGTTTTCATTACATCATAGTAATATAATTATATAATAGAAGATAAAAGACAAAATGAAGTCCAAATAACATTTTTCATATATATTAAAGGTTTAGATTAAAATGGAAAAATAGGGCTAAGACATGCCCCTATGACTAATATTAATGCATGCCATTATAACAAAGTAAGGAGCTGTTCATTATAACTTGAATTCTCCTTCATCAATGAAAATTCCATCCTCAGACTATTTCACTTGAAGTCCCAAGAAATACTTCAGTTCTCCCATGCTGCTCATTTCAAACTTCCCTTGCATAAGTTTAGAAAACTTCTTGCACAGGTTGTTGTCTGTTGAATAAAATATTATGTCATTGACATAGATTTGCACTAGCAAAATCTTATCTTTGACTTCCCTAAGAAACAATGTCTTATCTATTTTTCCTCTCGAGAACTTGTTCTCAAGAAGAAAACTAGACAGAGTCTCATACCAAGCTTGAGGAGCTTATTTTAAGCCATATAATGCTTTATTAAGAAAGTAAACATGATTAGGGAGTGTTGGATTAATAAAACCTGGGGGTTGCGGGACATATATTTCCTTTTTTAAATTTCCATTCAGGAAAGCAGACTTCACGTCCATCTAATAGACAGTGAATCCTTTGTGAGAGGCATACGCCAGGAATAACCTGATCACCTCGAGTCTTTCAACTGGTGCAAAGGTTTGGTCGAAGTCAATCACCTCCTCCTGTCTGTAACCTTGAGCCACCAGTCTGTCCTTGTTCTTGATGATGACACCGTGTTCATCCAGTTTGTTTCTGAAGATCCACTTAGTGCCGACCACATTCTATTTCTTTGGTCTGTGAACTAGCGTCCAGACGTTGCATCGTTCAAATTGATGCAGTTCATCTTGCATTGCCAATATCCACGACGCATCTTTGTTCGCTTCGTCAAACTTCTTTGGCTCAACCTGTGATAGAAAACTAAGGTGAAGAATCTCGTTAATTGTACCTCTGCGAGTTCTGACACCGTCCCGAGGATCTCCTATGATCTGATCTCTTGGGTGATCCCTCACGTGTCTGAGCTCTAAGAGTCTGGCATCTGGAGCTCCAACATCTTCTCGGGCTCCTCCCTCTTCTGGGAGAATTTCTCCATCCTGACCGTTATCTTCTCTAGTTGGCGTTGAGGTGGAGACCTTGACGTACTTGGGAGTTTCATCTTTAGCAGTCTCATCTAGACTTAGTTGTTCAAGCCTTGCACCTGCATCTTCAAGAATGGCACTGGAAGAATTGTTGTGAAGCAGGCTTCCTTCATCAAATACAACATTAATGACTCCTCTACCACTAGGGTTTTCTTATTGAAAACCTTATATGCCCGACTATGGCTACTATAGCCCATGAAGATGCCTTCGAAGCAGTTTTCTCCGAATTTAGTACGTGGGTACTTCCCATTATTGAGTACATAGCATCTGCAGCCAAAAATCCTTATATAGGACATGGTCGGTTTCCTGCCTTTCACTAGCTCATAAGGTGTCTTATGATGATTCTTGTTGATCAAGGCTCGGTTTTGCACGTGAAAGGCTGTATTGACAGCCTCTGCCCAGAAGTACTCTGGAAGAGAAGCGTCATTCAACATTGTCGTACATGCCTCAATGAGCATTCTATTCCTCCTCTCCGCAACTCCGTTTTGCTGAGGAGTACGCGGGGAGGAAAACTCATGAAAGATACCATGTTCTTCACAGAATTCTGTCATAGCTCCAGACTCGAATTCTGTTCCATGGTCACTTCTGATTTTGACCACGGAGCAGTTAAGTTCATTCTGAATCTACTTGATAAAATTAGTGAAGATGTTAAATGTATCTGACTTTCGTTTCAAGAAGAACACCCACATAAACTGAGAGTGATCATCAACAATCACTAGCGTATATGATTGGCCTCCTAAGCTATGAACTTGCACTGGACCGAACAAGTCCATGTGCAGAAGATAAAGACATCTGGAAGAGTCTTTGTCTGCAATGCCCTTAAAGGTAGCTCGAGTCTGTTTGCCCTTCTGGCATGCAGGACAACGGCTATCTTTGATGCACTTAATAGTAGGGGCATCCCTTACTAAATTCTTGGAAAACAACATATTAATAGTTTTGAAATTAATATGTGATAATCTATTATACCATTGTTCACAGAGAGGTGCACTGTCTTTTGCTACTAGGCAAACGGGAGATGAAGAGTTTAAGCTAAGAAAATCTAAGAAAAAATATTTCTGCTCCTAATGCTAGTTAATACCGTCTCCGAAGAGGCACACGATATTATCAAGTACTTTTCCTTGCAAAACTTAACGTCGTATCCTTTATCACACAACTGGCTTACACTGATAAGTTTATGGTTTAACCCTTCAACATAGGTCACGTCGGTGATAGAGAATAGACCGTTGTATATCATACCATAACCCTTGGTGACTCCTCGATCTGATCCTCCAAAGATGACTTTGGGTCCATTTTTGACTGGGGAGTAATCACGCAACAGGCTTCTTGTTCTGGTCATATGCTGGGAACATCAACTGTCCAAGTACCAGATTGGCTTTTTGGTGGCCTTTGGACATACCTACAAAACAGAATTAGTTTCCCTTAGGAACCCAATTGAAATTGGGTCCTAGATTCCTTGTTAGCACACTCCCCCTCGGGTGGTTAACCCTACGAGTGGTCGGCCTCGCATTGCTAACATGAGGAGTCTCATTATTTCTTGGATTAAACCAGCAATCCACGACGAAGTGACCAACTTTGCCACAGCACCAACAGTCAAACCTGTTGTACCGATTCCTAAGCCCCTGCTTCACCCTTGGAATGGTTGGTCCAGCCGGGGCCATGGATCCGGAGGCGGAGGCATCTTGACGACAGCATTCACATGATTCCTTTACTTCCTGTTCCTTCTGTATAACAGGCTTGGCCATTGGGGCCTGCTTCCTATTATGGCCGCTAGAGAAGTAGCCATAATTCTCCACTTAGATTTCCTCATAAGGTGCTTGAAGACACTCTCACCGTAGTTATAGGGGAAGGTCCAACCATCATACCGGCTCTTGGGCTTTTCAACCGAGGGCCGGAAGAAGTGGTCATAGGTTGACTCAAAGTCATGCTCATTGCATGGAAAGCTAGGCTTTCTGAATGAAACGGACCGAGTGGGGCCTTTCCCTTTTCTGCAGCAAAGGCCTTCTTAGTAGCCTTATTTTTCCTCTGATTTCTGTTTCTCCTAGATGATTTACCAGGCACAGCCACATGCCCTAAGCCAGACCCCTTAGCCTGAGCAGAGAATACATCAACCAGAGGAAGAACGGTCTTGGGCATAGAGAAGCTTTTGATAATCTTTCTCTCAGTCGCAAGCTGTTCTTCCAGCTTGTTAATTTCTTTATGCTTTTGGTCAAGGAGCCTTAGAGAATCTAAGTGCTCAGAAGTCAGGTCATGGTGTTCCTATCGGAGAGAAATCAAGCCAGTGATCTCTTCTCTTAGGGACACACCCTCAGCCTTAAGTAATTTGACTTCCTTTTTCTGAGCGCTCAACCTCTTTCGGCACTCTTCAAAAGTATTGAGCAAAAGCTCATACTTTTCGAGGAGTTCAGCTTCACGGGCAGATGGACTGTCCTCGTGATCATCTTCAGGAGACTCAGAGTCAGAGTCAGAGTCAGAGAGGGGGGTACAATCTTTTACCTTCCCAGTAAATGGGGGACAGTCTCCATCTGAGTCGGAGCGACCCATTAGCCCGAAGTAGGCTTTCTCATCATCACTGGAGTCTGAAGAATCAGATTCACTCTGTGTCTTTGGCTTTTAGCAATGTAGCTCCTCTCCTTCTTATTATCTCTAGAGGACTTATGCTCCTCTCCTTTACCCTTATCTCTCTTGCTTTGGTGGCAGTCAGCAATGACATGGCCTGGCTTATTGCATCCAAAGCAGATAATGTCAGCAGAACGATGTTTGTTCTGTTTAGACTCATACCTGTCAGAAGAGTAATTCTTCTTCTGATGTCTGGAGGAGGAGCCATCCTTTTTTCTCTGATTCCTCATCTTGAGGAACTTCTTGAACTCTCGAGTGATGAAGGAGAATTCTTCCTCAGATAGCTCTGAGCCGGATGAGCATGGCTCAGAGTCTTCTTCCTCAGCCTTTCTCCAAGAGCGAGATGTGGCTACACCCTTGCCTTTCCTTGAGTGATTAGCTTTAAGGGCTACAGTATTTGCTTTGGCAGCGGCCTTATCGGCTTCTTCTTCAGCTTTTCTGGTGTTCAGCTGAAGCTCGTAGGACATTAGCTTCCCAAACAGAATCTGGGGATCAGTTTCTGCTAGCTTGCCTAACTCTCTGATGGCGCAGATCTTGGTGTCCCATTCCTTAGTAAGGGATCTAAGGAATTTGTCATTTAGTTCACCATCGGTGAACACTCTGCCATAACCCTTCAGGGCATTGACGATCTTAAGGAAGTTCTCGAATGTAACTCCGATTTCTTCCTTGGAACCTTGCATAAAAGACTCATACTTCTAGTTCAGATGGGATCTTCGATCATCCCTTACTTCATCTGTGCCTTCTATCAGAATGATCAGGCAGTGCCAGATGTCCTTGGCAGTCCTACAGTTGCTGAAATTCTACATCATTGAATCATCGATTGCGCTTACTAAAATGTTTTGAGCTTTCTTGTCTAGTCCGACAAGCACCATCTCACCCTTATCCATTTAGGAGAGCTTCTTGGGCACCATCTTGGTCGGATCAATGGTGGAGGCCTTAGTGGGTATATACGGGCCCTCCTCCACTATCATGAAGAGTCGGGGATCGACTGCTTCCATGTAGAACTTGATCCTTTCCTTCTAGATAGGAAAATTTAGCTTGGTGCATACTGGAATCTTTCCTGAATACTTGAGTTCGTCCATTGCTGAGATCTTCTTTCTTCTTGACACTAGACACAGGATCTTACTCAAGATGTTAACCTTATTGATGAGTAACCTCCCTCCGATACCACTTGTAAGTATCTAGTGTCAACCTAATCCACCTATGGGGGGGATAGGTGTCGTGCAGTCTTTTGCGGAATTAAACTAACCTGCACAAGTAAGCAAATAGAACACAGAAAACACACAAAGAATTATAGTGGTTCCCCGATTTGGGTACGTCCACTTTCCCCCTTTGACTTATCTCCCACCAAGGGACGACTCGGTCACTTCTTCAAACGGATTGAAATCCAATCCTCACACTAGGAGCAACACTCCCCTAACTACGGAAGGAACCCTTCCAACAACGGAGTCATAACTCCACCACAATGGGATGCACCCAACCCTTACAACTAGGAATGAAAATTCCCTTACAACAAAATTGAATGTAAATAAAAATACAAACAATGCTTTGGAGATTCCGATGTCCTTCTTTGTTCATTGAAGCTTGCACGAAAAGTACGAAGTGTCTACTACCGGATTTCTCACTTGGAATGGATCTTGTCAAGATCAGCGGCGACAAGTAAGTGCGGCGGCGATGCTTTGTATATCCAAACCTCTTGACGAAGCAATCTAGGTCTTCGAACGATCTCAGTCGGATCAAACGTCTCAACCAATTCGGAAGGGAGAACAAGTCTCGTTCAACGAATCGGAAGACAAGAGATCTCGAGAGAGATACGGGAGACCGGCTTCTTGCCTCGGTTCTATCGTCGGACGATCAGAGATGAACTGAGATCAGCGGCGGTGATGACCTTGCGAGCGGCGACGAGCGATCGACAGTTTTCGCGATCGGCTAGGTCACGACATCAGCGTTCTTTTGTATTTCTGTGTATATTCTTTTTTGAGTTTCAAAATACCCATGTATTTATACAAAGAGACAACCCTAATGACCGTTGTGGGGCCCACGAGGAGAAGCCCTAGCCCCGGCCGAAACAGTGCATGGAGGCTTGGTTCGGTCCAGCGAACAGTGAGAATTTGCCTATGGCAAAATTGGCGGGAGTCGTTGGTGATTCCCGTCGATTTCGGCTAGAATCACTCTCGACTCCCGTCGATTATGCTTTGGCAGAATTTTGGTTTGAAATCCGCCAGCCGGAAGAAGTCGGCAGGAGTCGTTATTGATTCCCGTCGAAGTCGGCGGGAATCACTAACGACTCCCATCAAAGTGGGCGGGAATCACTAGCGATTCCCGTCGATTTTGACTTGGAAGAATTTTCCTTCTTCCTTCTTTTGAAAACTTAGTATTTGACCCATCCTTGCTCCTTCTTCTGCTCTTAATCTACCTTGACCCTGTTCTTGAAAATAAGTACACTCCAATAGAGAGAGCACATGTGAATCAACACACTGATCTACACAATGAGGGATTACGTTGCGCAGACCCGTGTATATTGACCCACTGCACCCTGACATTGGTGTGTACTTAGCATGGAATAGCTGCAAGCACAACTTGATAGAATTGTCAAATACATTGTCAATTCAACTTAGCTTGTTCATGGGTTTCTTCAAATCAGGTCTATTGTGGATGCAATACCCAACAGAACCGAAGTAAGAACTTAAATATTTTAGTGACTCCTTTACTACTACTATAGGGTCTAGGACAGCAGGTACCTTCATCTCCATCTCAGGGATATCTGACATGGGCTTGAACTAGGGTTGAAGCTGGTACTACTAGAACTACTGCAATTGGTGCTTGTATTGTTGGAACTACTGCAGTCAGGGATCCTGAGCTGTTTAATGATAAACCATTAGTCTACTTGACTAATTTGGATTCCTCCCCTTTCTCCAATGCATCCTAAAGCATTGGGTTGAGTAAGGACAATGTGTACAAGTGGCCATATGGATAAATCGAGTGATGAGAGAGAGAGAGAGAGGAGTTTGAAGACTCGGTTTATAAATCATGTTATAAAATTAGTTGTAAGGGAAAGCATATATGTCTCGTCTTATAAGAATGTCCATACATTCTTATGACTTGAGGGTTTTGTTCTGACATAGGTAAATCTTACAAGTTAAAATATATAGTATGAGTTTGTAACAGTTATGGTACATAAATTACTTAACTTATATGAATGTTCATACAAACTTATATGTTATGGTTCTTACAATTCTAATATAAAGTATGAGTATGCAGCAGTTACGATACAAAAATAATAACCTAACTAATATAAATCATACAAACATATAAGTTAAGTTTCTTACAATTCTCTTATGCTACAAGAATGTCCAAACAAACTTGTAGTATAACAGTTTCAATATGCAAGCTATGCTAAAGTAAGACGATATGATGAACTAGTGTTAGATTTCTAAATCCTACCCAGTCCAATTTTTAGTATGTAGCTAACCACACATGCCTTATCAATGTGGCAAATGATAACAACGGATCAGACATCTCTACCTCTAGGTAGGTGACACACCATCAGCCTAAGCTATAACGTATAATACTGGCATACACTTTGTACTCCACCCGTCATTCCGCCATTTCTGTAAGGATACAATACAAACTTAGTGGATTTTCCTACTGGAAATTTAACCATAATACAAATTTCCCCTAAAGTAAAAAGAGTCTAACACGCAAATCTCTATCAGTGTGATTTGTTCAGTAGAGTTGTTAGACCCGCCACAATTTTTTTAGATATTACTTCTATGGTATTACTCATACAAGGCTTAATGTTAGTCTATACGATCCTATGTTCTATTACAAGACTGAAGGATGGTATAACATTACTCTTGGAGATACCCTATGTCACTCCTTAATAATACATTATGACTTCTAATTTAAGTTGCCCACTGGACAAGAAAGAATAAGGTTGGTGGTCGCACTATGTACCTTTATATACCACCTTCCTTGTGGGGGATACTAGCTCACCCCAAACTCCTTTTTAGATACCAATTAGGCATCTTAAATATTGGTTTCACTGACGTATATTATGTTTACACCTAGTTTTGTCAGCTAAGTTTTATCTATAAAATAAGTATGCACCATATCAATTATTTATCATGCACTACTTATGAATTCCAACATACATAAGTAAGGTATGATATAAATAGTGTTATATAAAAGAAACATGATACAATAGTGGATCTGAAATGAGCATTGGTAGAAAATTACCATAAATCCAACACAAACTCTTCATAAGTATACATAATATAGTAGGTAAGCGGTCGAGTTTTACCTTTGACCCATATAGTTCATTAGGGTTTCAGTTTAAGTCCAAACCTTTCCATAATTATAACTAAGGTTGGTTATGACCATATCAGAGTACTATAAATATTTGAAGTTTTCTTGAGGGTTAAAGTATATTTATTTCATTAATGCAGTAGGTGTGACAAATTTTATTTAATCATTATATAGAGTTTTATATAATGATCAACACAAGTCAAAAAATTTCCAAATATAAAACCAAGATCATTCATAACCATAATAGGCTACTGTAAAAGTTGGAGAATTTACTGAAAGGTTTAGTGCCTTTTATTTTATTTATTTACAAGGTGTGATAAATATTAAATATTAATGTGTATAGTTTTGTAAGAAGATCAAAACAAGTCAAAACACTTCCAAATTATAAATCAAGGTCATTAATTACAATAATAGCGTGCCAAAAAAGTTTGAGTATTTATTGAAAGGTTTTGGGCACTTTTATTTTATTTATTTATAAGATGTGATAAATATTAATTATTAATTTGTATAGTTTTGTAAAAAAGATTAAAACAAGTTAAAACACTTCCAAATTATAAACTAATGTCAATAAGGACCATAATAGGGCACTGAAAAAGTTTAAGTATTTATTTGAAAGTTTAAGGCACTTTTATATCATTTATTTGCATTGTGTGATAAATATTTTAAATTACTATGTATAGATTTGTAAAATTTGAAAAACATGTCGAACCACTTCCAAATGATAAATAAAGGTCATACATGACTATTATAGTTCATTGAAAAGTTTTAGTATTTATTGAAAGGGTTAAGGCACTTTTATTTCATTTATTTACATGGTGTGATAAATACTATTTAGTTATTAGGTGCAGTTTTGTAAAATCATTAAAACAAGTCAAAACACTTCCAAATCATGAACCAAGGTTAGTAATGATCATAATAGAGCACTGAAAAAGTTTGAGTATTTATTGACACATTTTAGGCCTTTTTATTTCATTTATTTACAAAGTGTGACACATATTAATAAATAATATGTATAGTTTAGTAAAATCATTAAAACAAGTCAAAACATTTCCAAATCATGAAACAAGGTCAGTCATGAACATAATAGGGTACTGAAAAAGTTTAAGTATTTATTAAAAGGTTTAAGGAACTTGTATTCAAGGTTTTGAAAATCGGACCAGTGATTGAACCGGAGAAAGGTGAGTTTCAAGGTCTAATTGATCGAACTGGTCCGACTGGGGTTGAACCATAAAAACCAAATATTACAAAACATATTCTAATTTTATTATATTTTTTCATTACTCATATAAAATTAATACACTAATGTTATTTACATTTATATAATATGTTTTTATATTTGATAGGGATGAGATCCCTCTTGAGAAGGATAGGAGTGCACATAACCACACCCCACATGAACTCCACCCAAAATTAGTGGGATAATTGGTTTGACAGCACGCGCGATCACCACACGCGATCCACCCGAGTGACGACCCCATCATATGTGATGTCAAAACTATCGCAGGCATCCCCTCGCCGACATCGAGCGGCCGGCATCATCCCGAAACGCAGGCAGCACCTCCTCTCGACGCAGCAGGCCACCCCCTTCCTCGGCCGCCAGCACACAGTCTAGGAGGCAGTCGAGCCGGCTGCCCCTCCTCGGCCGCCGACACGTGGCTGAGGGAGTGGCCGGGCCGGTCGTGCCCCCTCAGCCGCCAGCATGCGGCTGAGGGAGCGGCCGCGCTAGCATGTCCTCCTCAACCATCTTCGGCGGTATCCCTCCTTGCCGGCAAGTCTAGCAGAAAGTTCGACAGCCTCTCGAAGGAGCGTGTCCCCGCCATCCGATCATCTCGAACAACTTATGTCATCCGATTCTCGAGAAACCACCCACTAACTGCCAAGTTAGTGGGAAAATTTCATTATTAAAATAATTGGTGTACGCATAGTGAAAATAATAATCCAAATATGCGCCCTAAAACTATGACAAATATATTTATGAGGGTAGTTATGGTGTGCGAACTGCGTAACCACCATAACCACCTCCTGCATAGGGGCTATAAAAGGAGCCACATGCCTCCTCATTTCTCACCTTTTTCCTCTGAGCTTTCTTCTTCCTCGGGCCTAGATCGGTATGATTTCTCCTATGAGCAGTGCTCAAGCCGCATTCAAGCCACTCCCGAGCCGCATTCAATCCACTCCCAAGCCGCATTCAAGCCATCTCCAAGCCGCGTTCAGGCCACCTTCAAGCTGCCAAACGATTCCCGATCTCTCCATTTCTAGAAGGTGTCCACGACCTTAAAATCAAGTGCTCCAGTCTCGCGTCTAGTGCCAGCGCGACGCCCCAAAAAAGCTTATCGTTGTAAAGTCTATTTTGTGATTAACGCCGAGCGTGATGGCCTGTCGTTCACCAGCGCTAAGTGTTCTCTCATCTCTAAATTGTAACAAGGAGCGGTCTGTCACCCTCGACTATACAAACTAACTATTACTGCAAGAAAGTAGTGGACTTTGACCGGCACATATCTGGTCACGTGGTTTTTTACCCAGTTGCGGTTTTTTCCCGCATTAAAAAGTCATGTGTACAATTGGCTCACCTCATTAACTATGTGTGTGCTCGACTGTTCCGAGAGCTAAGGAGGTCCAGATTATTCTGGTCCGACCGGGATGTCGAGTTTGGACGTAATAGTTTGGCACCGTCATTGGGAAACAAGTTCCCAACATCCTCAGAAGACTATACCCCCTATACAGCGGTACTAAAGATCGAAGACAATGGCAAAAACGATCGCCTAAATAGCTGAAGCATCTGTACCAGGAGGATGCAATGAACCAGCCCACTCCAATTCACTCGTGGATGTGCCCCTTGAAGCAAACACTATTTTCACCCTAGTAATGGATTTGGAAGGATTATTTCGATAGATGGAGGAGCAGCCGACAGAGATGCTCGCTCTGCTCTGAAACATGGTAGTACCTTCCTCTCCTACTCTACCACCAGCACCAGCCATTACCCCGCCTCTATCAAATCATGGTATAACACAAGAAGCTCCGCGAAGATAAGAAGTGTCTAAAGAATTCTTCGACGCTGCTAGTTCCACTCACCTGATTCATAGGGGAACTAGAGCTGGTCATCGTAACTGTATCCTGGAAGAAGAGCCCCGACTGCCACCGCGCAAAAGATTCACTTGGGAAGAAATATGAGAAGTGATCATTGAGGAATACCGATAGGCTGGCCAGCGAGATATTCTTGCTCGTCGACCACTTCACCAAGCCTCTTTGCTTACATCCCCAATCTTAGCCCATCTAATCCTGCATGGCTTCAAACTTTCAAATATCAAAACGTTCGACAGAACATACGACCCATTAGAACACATCAACCACTTCACTACAATCATAAGGATCTATAATATGCCAAACCAATTGCTTTACCAAGTCTTCCCAGCTACCCTCAAAGTACAAGCTTGTACTTGGTTCCATTCCCTGTGAGAGGAAACTATCGCAAACTTTGCAGAATTGACAAGACAATTTGCCGACCAGTTCATTGCCAACCGAAGAATTGTTCATGACCCTTCACATTTGTCAGGAATTCAACAAAATGAAGGAGAAACCTTGAAAGACTTTTTTCGTCGATTTACCCAAGAATCTCTCCAGATTCTAGGTGACGACCCTGAACTCTTGAGGGAAGTATTTCTTGGGGAGCTTCGCCCCAGTGGCTTCTACTCAGCTCTGATGAGGGAAACTGTCCCTAGCTACCCAGACCTTGTACATCGCATAGAGGCGCAAATAGCAGCAAACAAAGCCATTGAAGCACATTGTCAGCAGTCCGATGGAGACCAATAGAATAAAAGGGATAGGGAGCAGGCTTCAAAGAGCCAGGAAGGAAGATTCCAGGAAGAGCGTCAGAATGGCCAGCGATGTTGCAACTTTCAGAGGGACAAGCTACCTCGAGAATACACTATGTTTAATACTACTTGTACGAACGTGCTTCATCCCATCCAGAATGACCCGGCTTTACACTGCCTCAAGCATCCTGCCCCTAATCCTACAAATGATCAATCAAAGTATTGTAAATTCCATTGAGCGACCAAGCACACTACTGAGGAGTGTGCATGACTGAAGGATGAGATTGAACGCTTAATTTTTCAAGGACTCCTTGGCAGGTTCTTATAAGGACATTTATAGAATCAGCAAGATCCTCCTAGGAAGGCAAGGGATTAGTAGAACCCCCATCAAGGAGGTTCCAGTGGCAGGAAAACGATCGGGAACTTCAAAATGATCGTTGGATCACCGATTCTCTCTACCCATGTACTCTCGGTAAGCACACAGAAATACATTCAGGAAGAGAAAAGATGCAAGAAAGATTCCACCATATCCTTCGGAGATGAAGATCTTGAGGGGTTCTTGACACCCCACCAAGACCCTCTCGTGATCAATGCAGCGATTAGTGATCCTTGCTACAATGTCAAACGGATACTCGTCGACAATGGAAGTTTGGTCGACCTATTATTCTACTCCGCTCTTCAAAACATGAAGCTTACTAGTCAACATATCGCGCAAGTAGCAAGACCTGTGTATGGCTTCGATAACCATCCAGTCCAAGTATAGGGGATGATAACTCTGCTAGTCACCATAGGAGAGTTTCTGAGGTAAGCCATGTACGAATTCCTATTCATCGTGGTAGATTCAAGCTCAGCTTATAATGCGATCTTCAAAAGACTCATTCAGTCTATCTTTAAAGTCGTTCCTCCAATCTTGCACCTCGCCATTAAGTTCCCCATTGTCGGAGGGGTAGGAGTTATGCATGGAAACCAAGAAGCCTCTAGGACTTGTTATTATAAGCAATCACAGCCAGTAAAAGCCACGGCCATGAATATCGACGACTTTGACCTATGAGATGAGGTGATCTTATAGCAAGGAGTGTTGGCTGAAGAATTTATTGAAGTTTCTCTTTCTCAGGCGATCCCAAATCACACCATCCAACTTGGATCACTCCTCCCGCACCAATAAAAGGAAGAATTGATGACCTACCTACAAGAGAATAAGGATATTTTCTCTTGGAGCCCCAAAGATATGCCTGGTGTTGGGCATTGTATCCACAATAACCCTGATTTGAAGAAGGGTCTAGTTAACCTAAGATTGATTGTGACTGTATTTGATATTTTATTTGTAGTTATGTACTTGCAGGTTTACAATGCTAAGTACACACAAATGTCAGGTTACAGAGGGTCAGTAAACACAGGACTACACAATGTAATCCTTCATTATGTAGGTCATGGTGTTGACTCACGTGTAATCTCTCTATTGGGGTGTACTTTTATGCCAAGTACATGGGGAAGTTCAAGGAAGAAGAAGAGCTTCATTTTAGAAATACAGAAATTTTACCCAAGTAAAATTCATCGAGTATCGTAAGGGATATTCATTGAGTATCATTTATATTCGTCGAATTCGTCGTATATACTTACTATCACTCGTTGAATTCGTCTTATATACTTATGTAGAATTTCTCAAATAATTAGTAAAAAAGTTAAGTAAAATTTTTTGAGTATCATCAAGTATACTTGTCGAATTTGTCAAATGTATCTAATGATACTCGCCGAATTTGTTGAATATACATGATGATACATGCCGAATTCGTTGAATCATCTCGACGCTACTTCTCTGATTTTTCTTAAGGAAAATTTGTCGAGTGCATCTTGGCATCGATAGCGTCTAGTAGATCTTGGCATCGAGAGAGTTATTTGATGGTATCGAGAGTGTTGAGTCGATTGGCATCGAGAGCGTTTAGTCTATTAGGATATACTTGACGAATTTGTCTAGTATACTAGTTGATACTCGACGAATTCATCGAGTATGGATCTAGCCTTGGCGTTGAGTGGCAAGCCAGCTTGAGCTGAGTTTGTCTAAGTCAAATTCATCGTATATCAATAACTATTTGGCGAGTATACTAGTGATACTCGATGATACTCGACGAATATGACTTATGTCATTTTTCTGACGATTTTTTCTTTAGGCTCGGGTTACAGCGGCCATGCGCAGTAACTTTCACAAGTTATTTTTTGAAATGTTTTTATATCCGTTGGAAGGGAGATCTCTATAAATATGTAAGGAGAATTCCTTTACGATAATAATTGTGCTCTTGCTCTCAAATTCAGAAACGAGAAAACTTTCCAAGATCGGAAATTCCGTCGACTCGGCTACAGTGGATTTCACGTTTCTTTTGATCGGTCACCGACGTGCATTGCGATTCGATCTTCTTTGACTAATACGACTAGATTTCTTCTGTCTAAAGATCTCTATTACTCCATTCCTAGTCGTTTGAAGATTCAAGAGTCGAGATTCAAGATCTTCCAAGATTTCATATTTTGAGTTCTCCAAGATTTTCAAGATAATCTATTTTCGAAGAACGGCGGCGTGAATCTTTCAGATCTTGTATAAGTTTGTGTGAAATATTGTTGTAAAAAATTCATTTACTTTTGTAGGAGATTTTCTTCGAGTTGTAGATCCATTTGTGCATCGAGTGGTAGATCTATTTGTGAATCGAGTTATAGATCCGTTTGTGGATCGAGTGGTAGATCTGTTTGTGGATCGAGTGGTAGATCTGTTTGTGGATCGAGTGGTAGATTCGTTTGTGGATCAAGTGGTAGGAGTGTCGCCTCCGAGTTGGGGAGTTGAGGCCCAGAGGTATAAGATTTGTAGAAATTTGACTTTAGTGGATAAATCTAGCCCTTCGTGGTAAATAGGTGAGGTGGAAAAGTGGACATACCCAACTTGGGGAATCACTATAAATCTCGGTGTTTGTGTGCCTAATTTTTAAATATTTTTTATTCCACAAAAATACACAAACATCACTTATTCACCCCCTCTAGGTGATTTAGGTAGACGCTAGATACTTTCAATTGGTATTAGAGGGGAGCTTTGTTCGATATAAGGTTAACAACATGAACAAGATCCCTGTTCTAGCGCCAAGAGATTCCTTCTAATTACCATGGACAAAAGTAAAGACATGTCTTTGATGAAGTTACCAGTGTGCACGAAAGAGAACTTTCTTATATGGAAAGAAAGGGTCTTGTTCTTCATTGAAGCTACATATCAAAGAATTTTTCAGATTATGAAAGAAGGACCGTATATACCTATGCAAGCTTTAGCTCTGAACCCAAATATCTTGATTCCCAAAAAGATGATGGATCTCACAAAGGATGAAATTGCCTTGGTCCTTGTACAAGAAGGCTAAGAATATTATCGCAAGTGCAGTGGATGACTCAATGCTACAAAATTTATTCCACTACAAATCTGCCAAAGAAATCTTGGAGTACCTGGTTGTTCTGATGGAAGGAACAAAAGAAGTTAGAGATGACCACAGATCTGAAGGATGGTAAAAGCTTTACCACCTGAGGGGATAGATCTATTTAACTCTAGAGAGGGGTGAATAGAGTATTTTAAAAACTTAATTGGTTTTTATAGCAGAATTAAAATAGTGATATATATCTTAAGAAAGTGCAGGAATAAAAGCTAACAAACACAGCACACAGCAAGCAACCAGATGACACAAGAAATTTATAGTGGTTCCCCTAAAATTGGGTACAACCACTCTTCTACCACCCTAGTAGGAATCCACTACAGGTTATTGATCAGGTGCCCTGTCACCAACAGGTTTTTGCTCAGGTTCCCTGTCACTACAAGATCTACTTGAAGGGAGATCTCACAACCCTTTAGGCTGTTGATCAGGTGCCCAAAATCCAAGCTAAGTCTTTTAATAAGAAGACTTAAGAACCAGTGGTTAACTTTTGAAGGGAGTTAAAACCCTGTGTACAATGGGGTTAAAAATGTGATATTGTCTTCTTTTTCTCAAATAGCTGAGAAGACTTTAGTGGATTGCTTGATGTTGTCAAAGATCCCCCTGAGATGATTATTGTTTAGGAATTTGCTGGAAGCTTTGTAGAGTGTAGGTCTTCTTTGATGATCTCAAAAAGCTTTTAGACTGATTGTGTTTTGATGTCTCTTGAAAGCTTGGAGAAGATTTGCAGATGATGAAGACTGTATGAGTATGCATACTGAATATCTCACTCTGTCTGCCTGTGACCCTTAGTCAATTCTACAACTTCTTATCTTCAATCTTTTTAAAAACTCTTTTATATTTCCTGCAGAAATTTTGTCTCTGAATTTGAATTCTACTCCTTGATTGACTGCTGAAATCTTAGAACTCGGACAAATGGATAGAAGGGTAATAAATTGATTCCTTAACTGTCCCAGTTATTAAGCCGAATATTGACTCTGTAAAATCCATTAATTAATGCGGCCAATGAACGGCTATATTCATAAGAATATATACATTTAATTACTCAGAGAAATATAGGCAATAATATATTATATAAGCCTTGGTCAATCCGGAAATTAACTGTAGAGAATAGAAATAATGAACTGACTGATTTCGTCAATAAGAGATCCAAGATCCTCGAACTCAATACTCTCTTTCGTCAAGCTGAGCCCCAAGAACATTGAACTGAGTTAATGCTGTCCATTCTGGGCTCCAAGTTCATCGATCTGAGATAGTTATTCGTCGAACTCAATAACTGATAGGAGATCAGAGTTCGTCGAACTCAGATAAACTTTCGTCGATCTCAACTTCAGAGAAGAAACTTTGAGATCGTCGAACTGAGAACAAAGATCGTCGAACTCCATTCAGATTTTGTCGAACGACTTCTTCAACATAGAAAAATCAATCTTATTCTGAAATCTTCAGTCTTCTAAGTCTTCTGATGGATTGGTCCAATCAAACTTACTTGTTGACATACACTAAGATATAATAAAGACATATGACCCTTAACTATACATTAGGGGTCAATCTATGCAATCCTAATAGTGAACCTAGCCCAAATCAACCCTAAAACAGGTGGGGTTTTAACAATCTCTCCCTATTTGGGTGAGGTCACTTTGTATAGTGCATTAAAACAATAAAATACAATCACAAAGCATAAAAACAAATATCTGGCAAAAAGTAAAAGTCTAGCAGATATATATACATCAGTGCTCTGTGATAAATTAACCAAAACAAATAGTTCAGAGGGAAAATAAGCTAATCAAAAAGCTATTTAGATTTCTTAGTCTTGTCTTTCTTTGTTGGATTCCTGAAAATGATTTCCCTATTGCGATTTTCTGCTTCTCTTTTAGACACAATCATATCAGCTGCTCCAATGATATTGCCTGAAGTTGCTCTTGGAACAACTGCCTCTGGAAGTAAGCTCATATAAGTATCAACTTTGAAAATGTGTTTAGCTTTGTCATACCTTTTCAATTCTTCTTTTTGTAAGAAGACATTGTAGTATATTGAGAAGCATCTTTGTCTTCTTCTTTAGTTTTATTTATCTGAGAAAGTCCAACCAGCTCTTGAAATCTAGCCATTTTAGAAATGCTTTCCTGTTCTGGATCAACAAATGGAACTGGTGGAGAGTAAGGTCTTTCCTTATATTAAGATTTAGAAGAGTGTTGCCTTCCACTACTGCTGTGGCTGCTTCTGTAGTCACTCTTGGCAGATTTGTCATATTTCTGATAAGAAGATTGCCTTGAGTGCTGAGAAGATGTGTTTCTTGAGGCTAGATTGCCTGAAGCACCTGGAGCATGTGGAGGAGGAGGAGGTGGATCCCTTATTAATTTCTTAGTGGGAGTAGATCTGAACCTCTTCTTATTCTTTTGTGCTTTCATCTGATTCTTTGAAAGCTTCATCCAGTAGGGAGTAGTTGGTGTTAGAGGAATATTATGCAAGATATAATATGGAATGTCATTCTTGGGATTAGGTGGTTGCTCTGTTGTTGCCTGAGAAACTATCTTCCTTTTATAAAACTTTCTCTTCTTTGACTTAGTATCCTCTAAATCATCTAAATCATCTGATTCATCTTCACTGGATTCACTTACAGGATTGTCATACAAAGCATCAATCCTATTCAGTTGATCTGCAAACAAGATCTCTCTGAAAGATACACTCTGAACTAGAACTTCCTCTAAAACTTGAACTTTAGCTTCTGGCATTGGAAGAACCTCTGCCTCTATAATCATATATTCCTCAAAAAGATGATCCATATTTGGAAGAGGAGATTTTGCCCAACCAAAATTTGGAGGAGAGGAAGCCTTTAGCTCATCCTCTAGTCCTGAAGGGGAAACTAAAGGTTCTGCAAAACTGCATCTAATTTGATCTATAATCTCTGAGCTGATAGGGGCAGTATAACATACTATAGCCCTAGAAAAAATTAGCTCAGGAATAGGAAGAGAATGATAAAGAATATCAAAATCTCTTAACAAATTAGATAAGTCCACAGAATGGACTAGGAAAAAGAATGGTGCAGCCTGAGGCTCCACAATCTCAATATCAAACTCTGAAAAATCTATCTCAAGAAAAGCTGACAACTCTGTATCTATATTTACAAGCTTTATAACTGCTGTATCCATATTTACAACTATTGTTACTGCTTCACAAACTACTGCTGTTGTTGGAGAGGGGACCTCATCATAGAATATCTCCCCTACCAGGTATCAGGAATTCCTGAGTCCATGCCCCTGAATGAGGAGGGACCAGTAGAGGTAGCAAGTTGAGAAGAGAGAGCATTGATGGAAGAAATTAGAGGTGCAATGGCAGCCTCTATTAGAGATTTGATGGTGGGAGTTAGTGGAGAAATGATGGTGGATGTGGGATCAGATGATGATGATGATGGAAAATGGGTGGTTGTGTTACCACAAGATGTGCATATGTTGAAGGTGGTAGATTGATTTAGAGGTATAGATGGTGGTAAGAAAGGTATGGTGATGACTGGAGGGGTGACAGTTTGAGGTATATCAATTGGAATGTCATCATGATGGTTAGATGGTGGTGTAGTGTGGGTTGGAGATGGAGATGGTGTAGGTGTTGGGATGAGATTGAAAGAAGGTGATATCTGGGTGGAAACAGATGTTGTGGATGGAATTTCAGGAGGAGAAGGTAGTCTAGGAGAGGGAGGAGGAGGGACTAGAGCCTCTACATCAGGTTGGGGAGTGATTGTTTTAGTCATTGTGTCCTCAGAGGTCCTGGAGGAAGAGGAGGCCTGGGAAGGCTTAACAATGGTCCTCTCCCATTGGCCAAAGAGGGCTATTGTTAACCTATTTGAAGCATTAGTAAAAATGGTCTGGGAGACCAGCACCTGAGGGCACTTTTCTTGGAGGAAAAGCCCTAGTACCCGTCCAAAGCTAACTTCTCTTTTATTATTCTTCTTCTTTATCAAATCAAACAACGAAATACTCCAGTTGACTGATTTTCTATTCACTAAGGCACTCATCACAAAAAACTAATGCCTTATGATATAGTCATGTGTAGTGTGCATGCCCAGCTAGACTTTACCAACAATATTAGCAAGGAACCTATATTCAATAGATAAGTCCTTCTTCAATAGCTTGCTAGAGTTTCCAGTGGAGTCACCCATCGCAGCCAGCATATTGGAAAATTCATCACTGTTCATCTCTATTTCATCTTCTCCATTAATAAAACAAAAAAATTCAGACAAAATTGCAGGAGTAAGAGTGACCTGTTGTCCTGCAATGGTGTCGATAAGGGTTTGGGCGTCAGGAGACGAGGACGAATAAACCCATTCCTTGATCTCGAGCACTAGAAGTTTGATTCTTATTATCATGAACTTCTGTAAATATGGCTCCTCAAAAAATTTCAGTATATCCTGGAAGACTTGATCAGTGTGACTGAATGATTCCAAATCGATGTCAAAGCTTGCATCAAATTTCATTGTTGAGAGAATGGCCGCCGAAATCGCCATGGAGGTTTTCCTACAAAGAAAGAAACAATGATCAAGATCAAAGAGAACTGAAAATGCGGGATAGATTTCGTCAAAAACCTAGTAATAAGGTTTTTAGAAGATGAAAAGACGATCTCAGTCCAACGAAAAAAAAAAACTTCGATCTGAGTTCAATGAAATATTTTATTAATAAATGAGTTTGTCGATCACAGTCTAAAGAACAAGAATAAATCGTCGATCGCCGTTCGACGAAGTTCTCACTAAAGTAGGGATCGTCGATCTCCGTTCGACGAAATCTGTTTCACTAAGAAGTGCTCGTCGATCTCCGTTCGACAAACTCTTCACGAAGAGTTCACAGATAGTCGATCTCTATTCGATGAACTGTGCCAAATCGTCGACCATAGACAAAAAATTAAGTTAATTCTTCCCCATTTATCATACCTAGCTGATTTAAGAAGAACAGATGTTTCTTCTCATCCAATGGCTTGGTGAAGATGTCTGCTCTTTGTAAATTAGTAGAGATAAAGACAAGATTAATTTTCTTTTTGTCTACACAATCCCTAATGAAATGATGTCTAATTTCTATATGTTTGGTCCTACTATGATGCACTGGATCTTGTGCAATAGATATTGCACTGGTACTATCACAAAATATATTTGAATTATTTAAGTTGAGACCATAATCCAGCAATTGATTTTGTATCCACAAAATCTGTGAATAGCAGCTTCCTGCAGCTATTTATTCAGCTTCAGCATTTGATGTGGACACAGAGGTTTGCTTCTTAAAAAACCAGGACATAATTCTATCACCAAGAAAATGGAAAGTTCTTGATATGCTCTTCCTGTTGACTCTACATCCAGTAGAGTCAGCATCAGAAAATCCAGTTAAATCAAATTCTGACTCTGATGGATATAGGAGTCCTAGATTTGGACAACCCTTTATATATCTAAAAATCCTTTTTAATAAAATATAGTGAGTTTCTTTAGGGTTCACTTGAAACCTTTCATAAATACATATGGCAAACATTATGTCAGGCCTACTTGTTGTGAGATATAATAGACACCCAATAATAGCCCTATAAGTTTTCTGATCAACAGGCTTACCATGTTCATCAGAATCAATCACAGCATTAGCAGCTATAGGTGTTTTTATTGCTGAGGCATCATACATCCCAAACCTTAAAAGAGCTCCTTAGTATACTTGGATTGGGAGATGAAGATACCATCAGGTGATTGCTTCACTTGGAGACCAAGGGAGTATGAAAGTTCACCCATGCTACTCATCTCAAACTTTGAATGCATTAGATCAGAAAATCTTTTGCATAGTTTGGGATTAGTAGAGCCAAAAATAATATCTTCTACATATATTTGAACTAACAAAATTTTATTTTTATGATGCCTGATAAAAAGATTCCTATCTACTCTACCCCTAGAAATCTTATGCTCTATAAGAAAGCTAGCTAAGGTCTCATACCAAGCTCTTGGAGCTTGCTTTAAACCATAGAGAGCTTTATGCAATCTAAAGACATAAGAAGGATGAGTTGGAGAGATAAAACCTTGTGGTTGCTCCACATACACTTTCTCTTTTAATTCTCCATTTAAGAAATCACTCTTTACATCCATCTGGTAGACGTTGAATCTTTTTTAAGCTGAATAGGCTAAGAAAATCCTTATAGCCTAAAGCCTTGCCATTGGAGCAAAGGTCTGATCATAATATATTCCTTCCTCCTGTGAATAGCCTTGAGCTACTATCCTTTCTTTGTTCCTTATAATATTTCCTTTAGCATCCTGTTTGTTTCTGAAAACCGATTTGGTTCCAATGACTGGATAGTCTTTGGGTCTAGGAACCAAATCCCAAACTCTACACCTCTCAAACTGATTGAGCTCCTCTTGCATTGCAATGATTCAGTGGGGATCTTACTCTGCATCTTTGATGGAGTGGGGCTCAAGTTGAAAATGAAACAAGCATGCATCACATCATTGTTTAGTTGATGCCTTGTTTGCACACCAATTGAAATGTATCCAATCACTTGAGATATAGGGTGATCTCTAAGTGTGATAAGATCAGTTGGAGGAGTTGGTTGAGCAACAGCTTGTGGAATTAATTCCTCTTGTGGAATTATATTAACTGTTGGAGGAAGTTCAGCCACTTCCAAACTTTCTTCTTCACTTTCTTCTTCAACTTATGGAGAAGGATGTGATGGATCCTCTTGGGTGAGGTTTAGATCATCCAATTTCTCACACAAGTGAGGTACCTGCAAAATGTTATTGGTAGAAAATTCTTTCTCCTTATAAAACATTTTACCCTCATCAAATGTAACATGAACAGATTCCTCAATTTTTAAAGTGGATTTGTTAAACACCCTATACACTTTGCTGACTTGGGAATATCCTAGAAAAATTCCCTCTACAACTTTTGTTTCTAACTTTCTAGTGTATTTCTGGTCATTTTTGTGAATATAACATAGGCATCCAAATACTTTAAAATATATGATTTTAGGTTTATTCCCATTAAGTAACTCATAAGGAGTCTTATTCTTAAGCTTGTGTATCAGACTTCTGTTCAGTACATAGTTTGCTATGCTCACAACCTCTGCCCAAAAAGATAGGGGCATGCAAGAATCTGCAAGTAATGTGCCTGCAGATTCAATTTGGGTTCTATTTTTCCTTTCAGCAACCCCATTTTGTTGAGGAGTTCTAGGAGCTGAGAAGCAGTGCATGATACCTTCCTTATCACAGAACTCTTGAATAAGAAGGGACTCAAACTCAGTACCATGATCACTTCTGATCAATGCAACTAGAGTAGAGTACTTAATCTGTATATTCTTGATAAAATCTATAAGAACCTTGAAGTTATCTGACTTAGACCTCAGAAAGAACACTCAAGTGAATCTGGAGAAGTCATCTACAATCACTAAAGTAAAAGATTTCCCTCTTAGGCTTTGTACAGTAATAGGGCCAAAAAGGTCCATATGTAGCAAGTATAATATCCTAGGTGAGTCACTATTATTTACAGATTTAAAGCTATTTTTAGTTTGCTTGCCTAACCTAAAAGCCCTATAGAGGCCTTCCTTCTTATAGGGGCCAAAAGGAAATCCTCTAACATGGTTGTCCCTAGATAACTTAGCAATATTTTTAAGATTTACATGTCCTAATCTCTTATGCCAAAGTTCATTTTGATTGCTAACCTGATTAAATAAACAAAGTTCTGAACTAGCTGATTTAAAATTTACTACATATATGTTGCCTTGTGTAAGTCCAGTTAAAAAAGGTTTGTTTTCTTTATAAGAAATAATACATGAAGATGAGTTAAATGATACCTGATAACCTTCATCACATAGTTGACATATGGATATTAGGTTATACTTTAAGCCACTCACATAGGCAACTTTCCTGAAGGTGACTGCTCCAACTTTAACATCTCCATAGCCTTTAGTTTGGCAATAGTTGGAGTCACCAAAGATCACCTTTGGACCTAGCTTGGACTTGTAGTTTGTTAGATTGTCCTTATAGCCAGTCATATGCTTTGAGCATCCACTGTCTAGATACCATTATTGATTAAATACCGGACAGTCCTTCACCTGCATAGAAAGGAATTAGGTGTTCTTGACCAAGGTTACCTTGGGTCCTTGTTTCTTTTGATAAGAGAAACTGGATATAACAAAAAATTCTGGTTGATTTTTATATACTAAGGGATGATATCTTCTAGGTGGTATTTCCCATTGAGTAAAAGGATTAGAAGATTCTCTGAATTTATTGACATTTCTAATAGAGTTATAGTTTTTATTAAACCTGACTGGGTTCGATGAATTATTATAAGTTCATCAATCTGTGTTCGACGAATAGGGATGAGTTCGTCGAACTCTTCTCAGAGAATGAACATAGTCATTTTCTATGCCCCAAGTTCGCCGATCGCTGCTCGAAGAACCATATATAGTTCGTCGATCGCAATAAGACGAATTATTATAGTTATAATTGGCGTTCATAGATCGTCGATCTGGGTTCGACAAACTATACACATTTCGTCGATCTGAGTTCGACGAAATCTGTTGAACATAGTTTTTATTCAGATTCTTATTCTTTTTCTTCTTATTTATAAATTTCTGAGAGACATTTGGTTGAGTAGTTTCTCCTATTTTCTATTTGTATTTTTCAGATATAAATTTAATTGGTGTTGAAAGAATATTTTTCTTTAATATGGGGGGTAAGCTTGATGAAGCACCTAAGCCTAGCTTGTCATTTAATCTAGCATTGACTGTGCTTGTGATGTCCATCAGCTGAAGGCTTCTCCCATTGAGAGATTCCTCAAGTTGCTTTACCTCACATAATTCAGTTTTTAGTGAAATGATTTGTTCATTAGCTAAGTCTAAATCATTTTTCAGTTTGATATTTTCAGCAAATAGGTTATCAAATTCAAGCTGTCTATCTCTAAGAATTTTTATTTCCATCTCTGACTTGATTAAATCATTGTACAAGGATTTAAATTCAATTTTAAAATCTTCTGAATTGAAATCAAATGAATAGATTACCTTATCTTCTTCAGATTCAGATTCCTCTTTTGATTCTTCAGCTTGTTCTTCAGCATCAAATTTACTGCTAGAAGCATTAATAGCCATAAGGCAAACTTCCCTTGCCTTTGCCTCCTCTTAATCTTCACTAGAGCTGAAAGATGAGGATTTTTCATCAGTGTTACTCCATGTCTCAGCAATGAAGCCTTTCTCCTTTCTCTTATGTTTGCTGGAGGAGTGTTTACTAGAGTGCTTCCTTGATTGCCTTTTATTCTCCTTTTCTTTTCTTCTGTCTTTCTTCTGTGCCTCTGGGCATTCAGGTAGAATGTGCCCAGGTTTTCTGCATCCAAAACAAATAATCTCCTATGTAGGAGTCTTTACATATCTTGGCTTGTCATCATTCTTGGATGACCTTCTTCTAAAGTCTTTCTTGGCCATTTTATAGAATCTTTTAGCCAACAAGCTAAGTAGTTCTTCATTAGCTGGAAGAGCTTTTGATTCTTCTGTTGCTTTGAAAGCAATGTTGTGCTCCTTCCTTGAAGATGTAGAAGCCTTCTGTTCAGCAGCCTCCCTTTTCTTGATCAACTGCTCATAAGACTTGAGCTTGCCAAGGAGAGATTCTGTAGAAATCTCATTTAAACCTCTGGCCTCCTTAATTGGCCATATCTTGGAATCCCAAGTGCTGGGAAAGCACATTAAGATTTTTTTATTTATCTCAGTTAATAAGATGTCCTTATCCAGGGTTCTTAGGTCATTTATGATTACACTGAGTCTGTTATACATCTCAGCAATAGTCTCTGATTCCTCCTTCTTGAAATTCTCATACTGTTATATGAGGAGGGATCTCCTATCTTTTCTTTCATCTGTTGATCCAGCAACTATTTTGTTCAGTGAGTCTTAAATGGCCTTTGCAGAGGTGCACTCAGCCACCTTCTAAAAGATGTCATCTAACATTATCTGTGCCAGAATATTCAGTGCTTTAGCATCAGCCATCTTGGCTTTCTTTTGTGCATCAGTCCACTCAAGTGATGGAACTTCATGTGTATTGGTAGTTGTAGTAGTAGTTGTAGGTTGAGGGGGGTCTATAAAAATAGAGTTGAAAATATCCTCATCAATAGAGTTCATGTAGAGTTTGATTCTTGCCTTCCAGAGTGCAAATTTATTCAAGTTGCACAATAGAGGTCTAGTGCTAGAATATTCCTTATTCTGTGCCATGCTATAAACAAGAGGCTAGAGAGAAAAAGATCTATCAAAGGATCATGGTTCAGATGTAAGTCTGTGAAACCAAAGAAACAACCCTCTGATACCAATTGAAGGAAAGTAAAAGCTTTACCACCTGAGGGGATAGATCTATTTAACTCTAGAGGGGGTGAATAAAGCATTTTAAAAACTTAATTGGTTTTTACAGCAGAATTAAAAAGAGTGATATATATATATATATATCTTAAGAAAGTGCATAAATAAAAGCTAACTAACACAGCACATAGCACACAACAATAAGAAAACAACAAGCAACCAGACGACACAAGAAATTTATAGTGGTTCCCCTAAACTTGGGTACATCCATTCTTCTACCACCCTGGTAGGAATCCACTATAGATTTTTGATCAAGTGCCCTGTCACTAATTGGTTTTTTCTCAGGTGCCTTGTCACCACAAGATCTACTTGAAGGGAGATCTCACAACCCTTTAAGCTTTTGATTAGGTGCCAAAAACCAAGCTATGTCTTTTGATAAGGAGACTTAAGAACAAGGTGGTTAACTTTTGAAGGGATTTAAAACCCTATGTACAGTGGGGTGAAAAATATGATATTGTCTTCTCTTTCTCAAACAGCTGAGAAGACTTTAGTGGATTGCTTGATGTTGTCAAAGCTCCCCCTGAGATGATTATTGTTCAAGAATTTGTTGGAAGCTTTGCAGGGTGTAGGTCTTCTCTAATGATCTCTAGAAGCTTTTAGACTGATTGTGTTTTGATGTCTCTTGAAATCTTGGAGAAGAGTTGCTGATGATGAAGACTTTATGAGTATGCAGACTGAATATCTTTCTCTATCTGGTTGTGACCCTTAGTCAATTCTACAACTTCTTGTAACGCCCCCGATTTTTTCTGCGATTATTTTATTCTCGTTTGGCGTTATGGTGATGTGTTTTTGTGGCTTGTGACATTTGTGGAGTGTGGTTTAGCTCCTTAGAACTGATTGGCCTATTTTGTAGCCTATGGGCAAGATCTCCCTAGCAAGCCGAGTCATTTTGGGTGACCCGGTGTGGCCTCTTGGGGGATGCTTGTGTTCTGGCTTTAGGTGGGTATAACTCGAGTTCCGTTCATCGAAAGTTAATTTCGACTTCTCCGTTGCATTCATAGCATGGGTATTTAGCTACGGTGCGAATTTCGTCGAATTCCGAGGTAGTTCGGTTTTCGTGTCGTTTTGGGTGTGCCATTAGTAAAGACTATTAGAAACCCTCTTATTTAATAAGAGAACCGGCGGCTAGGCTGCAGTTAGGCTGAACTGACGTGTTAAGGCTAATTTAAAAGCCTTAATTAGAAGTGGCGGGCCCACTCTCTTCCTTCTTCCCAAGATCGAAACCGCCTGCTCCTGTTCACGGAAAACAGAGGCGGAAGCGGCGGACTGCCCTAGCCTTTGAACGGCGATTCCGGAAGCATTCGTGGACGAAATTCGATTCCGAAAGCGGCTTTGGATTTCTCTCACTCAGATCTGCATTTCGACGGTAAGAGATTTGATTTTCGTTGAGTTTTAGGAGACTTGGATTTTCGGTTTCTTGTGGATTCCGCCATTAAAGCGCGGGAATGTGCTTTTAGGTGCTGTTGCTGCTAGTGCCGAGTGAAGAGGAGGGAAAGCCGACCAAGATTTGCCAGAAATCGAGGCAAGTGGTATTCTTGCCCTTGCCATTTTTTTTCTCTTGATGAATTGGAAAAATCCTGGTTAGCCCTAGGGTAGAAGCCAAGCTTGTCCTTTTATCTTGCTGAAATTAGGGTTTAGTTTCTCCTAATGAGCCCCCCCCCCCCCCCCTCTTTGTGTTGTTGTGCTCAACCCGTCGCGTAATACCGCCAATTTAGACTCCAGATTTCTGTCTGGTTGTTGCCTTGCGGGTGAAGCCGAGAGAGTGAGAGAGAGTAGGAGGGGGGGTCTGCTGTGTATCTTGGAAATAGCCAAATTTTGGGCTCTCGGGTTGCCGGAGTTGAGTGTGGTGCACACACTCAAAGCCTTTGCGGGTTTGGCATTGAGTGTGGTGCACACACTCAACGCACAGCTGTAGTCAGTTTGAGATTTTGGCTCAAGTACTAGGGGTTGAGTGAGGGGACTCACTCACGTTGCAGCCCCTTTTCTGAGGCTAAGTACTTTGGCGTTGAGTGAGTCGACCTCACTCAACGCTGTTTCGAGTTTGGCGTTGAGTGAGGTGAACTCACTCAATGTCATCGCTTTGTGTGCAACCAAGTACTTTGGCATTGAGTGAGGTGTGCTCACTCAACGCCACAGCCTTTTTTTAGGCTAAGTACTTTGCGTTGAGTGAGTTCACCTCACTCATCGCCATTTCTTGTTTGGCGTTGAGTGAGGTGACTTCACTCAACATCGTAGGAAAGTTTGCGGCCAAGTCCCGAGGCGTTGAGTGAGTGAACCTCACTCAACGCCATTTCTGCTTTGGCGTTTAGTGAGGTAGACTCACTCAACGCCATAGCCCTTATTTGCGGCCAGAACCTCTGGCATTGAGTGAAACGACCTCACTCAACACCATTGCCATTTTGGAGTTGAGTGAGGTCAGCTCACTCAACGCCACAGATTTGCCTTGTTTGTGGCTAAGTGCCAGGGCGTTGAGTGAGTGAACCTCACTCAACGCCATTGCTGTTTTTGCGTTGAGTGAGGTGTACTCACTCAACGTCGCAGTCTTCTTTTGCGGCTAAGTGGCAGGGGGTTGAGTGAGTGAGCTTCACTCAACGCCATTGCTGTTTTGGCGTTGAGTGAGGCCAGCTCACTCAACGCCACTTTCTCTGATTGTGGTTAAGGACCAGGGCGTTGAGTGAGTGTACCTCACTCAACGTCATCGCTGTTTTTTGCGTTGAGTGAGGTTAGCTCACTCAACGCCAGAGAATTCTTACGCGTGGCGTTGAGTGAGTGAACCTAACTCAACGCAATTTCTGTTTTGGCGTTGAGTGAGGCTAGCTCACTCAACGCCAGAGTTATTTTTCTAGAGGGCGTTGAGTGAGTGAACCTCACTCAACGCCATGGTTGTTCTGGCACTGAGTGAGGCTAACTAACTCAACGCCAAGGTCTTGTTAGGCGTTGAGTGGGTCCCACTCAATGCCAAGCCGTGTTGAGTCATTTCAACACTTTTTCCCTACCTTGATTTTTGCCCCCGAGTGAATTCCTTGATTTTCTTTGAGGTTCCTTGTCGGCTATGTTTTTCTTTCCTAAAGGCCGAATCGTGGGTCGTGGTTAGTAGTGGTGGTTTGAAGCTCTTAAGAGGGGAGGTATTGTGTAATTTAGCCAAGGCCACCCTTTTTATTTTATCTTGCCCCAGGTACGGGATGGGCAAGGGGTGGGAGGTCCCTAGTGCTTTCACATGTAGACCCTTGAGCTTTGTTTCTTGGAAATGGTGGTTGGGGGACTGAGTTTGCCTCTTACGCAGATCCACGTTGCTTGTTTTGCTACTACAATCTCCCATAGTTTAGGGTGTTAGACGTTTCTTCCTTGGTAGGTTACAGTAATTTGGGCTCTTGGCATCTTAGTAGACTCTGCAGGAAGTAGTTTCTGGGCAGGGTTGATGCTGTTTCCTCGCACCTGGTGCATTTCTTTTTGTCTTGCCTTGGGCAGTTGTGACTTTTACTACCTTGTTTTTCCTCTTTCATTTATTATCTGATTGACACTTTCTTGCAGTTTTCCTTGTTTTGCTTGCTGAGGTATTCTTTCTTCTTTTGAATGCCTCAGGTTCTGGATAGTAGCCAGTTTGGTGGCTAGTTGCTGTGGTGTTGCTGGTGGTCTCTTAGACTCTAGAGATCCTGTTGCTTTGTTAGTGAGGCAGTTTTTCTGCACTTTTCTTACAGACATATATATTTGTCAGTGGGTTCGTGTCAGGTTGTTGGCGCCCTCTTGTAGTTTTTACCTTTGTACTAGATATGTTACTTTTGCTGCTACCATTTTTTGGAGATAGTCTACTTGCTCTAGGAAGGATTTATGCGAGATTGCTAGTTACTTTTAAAACTACAATTATTATTATAAGTATAGCTCATGATCAGCATATTTATAAAACTCAATCACTATTTTCCAAACAACGTTTAAAGATCGTTTTCTTATATATAGTATAAATTAAATGTACAGTCTTGCGTAGCATAAGTGGTCCTCTTGGGACTCTTATGCACTCCTTAGGATGTCAAACCTGAATAAAGTATTTTTCCGCAGCATATAAGTATAGTTTTAAACTGTGGACTAGGTGATCCACCGAGCCGAGGGATACGGCCTCTAAAATATAACTGATTTTCTAATCATTAAACTCTTGAATTTCTTTCATAAAGTAAAGTAGATGGTTTTGCCTGAGCGTCAACAGTTATCCCCTTCTCGACATGGCACCATGATGCGTGTTTTCTCATACTCTGATAATTCCTCAATTTGGAGAAAATGCGGGTTGTGACAGTTGGTATCAGAGGGAGGTTGCTTGACAAGTTAGTCGTGCAACCTTCCTTTGATTTCATTAATAGTTCAACATCATGTCATTCACACACCGATATGTCATCAGCACGTCTTGGCAAAAGCACGAACACTACACTCATAGCATAACATGAAGTATACGGGGCATATTATGTAGTATGGGATGCATAATATGTGTTTGTATATGGATCCACCATAGGGGCAACATGTGAGGGTTATGTAGTATGGGATGCATAACCTCACCACATGGCTGCGACTAGCTCGTTTTCTTTTTCGCTGCATGAGAATGTTATGTAGTATGGGATGCATAACATTTTCATGCGTACGCCGCTCATAACATGCATTAGGGACTTTTTAGAATGCATAGCACAAACATGCATATCATAACATTGCATAAGCACAACGTGCCAAGCTAACGACTGGCAAGATGACATATGTACACACATAAGCTTTCAAGTCAAAAGTAATATAAAGTCATGCATTCCCGATCTAGGCACAAGAGTTAGTATGGTGGTGGTTAACCATCCTAGGTTAGGGCATAACATCAATTTTTGTAAAAAGATAAACTCCCAGAGCAAGTTTAGCAGCTTTAAGTTCATATCTATATATGTATTGTCTGTACTTGTAGTTTGTTCTAGCCGTTGTACTAGGATCTGACTAGTGTTGTTATTGATTTTTATGATGGCGAGACGTCCTGCGACTAGTTTGACTCCCCTATCTGAGGGTGAGTCATCCGGAGCGCAGAATGACGCGGTGATCTTGAGCCTGCGGCACAGTAGCGATGCCATGAACAGGTAGATGGTAGAGATGCAGGCCCAGATTCAGTCCCTGGTGGCGGTTGTGGCAGGTCAGACTCAAGGAGTGCAAGGCCCTGCAGGGGGGCTAGTTGTCCCTCCTCCTCCTGCACCCTTAAGACCTCCAGTGGTGGTGCCAGCAAAGATGGCCTTCATCTCGCAGTTTCAGAGGCTGAGCCCTCCCAGTTATGATGGGAAGGCAGATTTCATGGTCATAGACAATTGGCTGATCTCCATGGAGGAGATGCTCTCGTACTCCGAGATTGCAGATGACCAGAGGGTGATGATAGTCGCCTATCAGCTTAAAGGTTTGGCTAAGAGTTGGTGGCTGAGAGAAAAGGAGAGCTTGGTAGCTGGATGCTCTTGGGAAGTGTTCAAGGAGATGTTGTTGAGGAATTTCTTACCCTCGGTCGAGCGTGACCGCCTTATGAATGACTTCCTCCATCTGAAGAAAAGGCAATTCACGGTGGGTGAGTATGAGATAGAGTTCAGCAAGTTGAGCTGTTTTGCCCCTGGATTGGTCAGCATTGAGGCTGATCGAGTTAAGCGATTTCTCGGTGGCTTGAGGAGCGAGGTGCAGCAGTTGACCAGTGCTTATGGGTTAGAGACTTATGCCTGAATAGTGGAGTCTGCTCTGAAGGTGGAGGCTATTGAGACCGCAAAGTGTAGAGGCCAACAAATGAGGAAGGACAAGAGGAAGTCTCTGGAGGAGAAGAAACCCCAGGTACCCGTGCTGCTCCGGGAAAGAAGAGCAAAGTGGTGTGTAGTTATGTGGCCGGTCAGTTCACCCTGTCGAGAGATGTTTCAAGAAGGCAGCAGCTCAGAAGAAGGAGCAGGTTCATGCGATTCAGGTGCTCCTAGGAGGGATATCTCCTTTTCTGTTTGCAAGCGACCCGGCATGATGTTGCCCAGTGCTGGTCCAAGGATAAAGTCGGCTATCAGTATGGGTAGAAGGGACACATCAAGACTAGGTGTCCTCAGGTCTAGCCTGCTCTTCATGCAGTTCCACTTCAGGCGCTACCTCCACCTCAGCGGGTGGACAAAGGCAAGGAAAGCTGAACGTGATCTCTTCCGAGAAGGCTCAAGCTTCGACTCAGGTCATCTTAGGTTAGTTTTCTTTCCAGCCTGAAGGTTTTGTTCTTGTTTTACTAGAATGTTTGCAGTATTGTTGTGTAGTTCCTTAGTTATATGCTCCTATAGGGAAATTTAAGGTGAAGAACCGCTGTGTGCGTGTTCTGTTTGACTCCGGCGCTACCCACTCGTTCGTGGCTAGAGCCTTTGTAGAGAGACATCGGTTGACTTTAGATCGAGTTCGGGATACCTTCTGTGTCAAGTTCCCCTCTGGTGAATCTGTGTTTTCAGATTTGGGCATGTTAGATTGCCCTGTTTTGTTGGGGGACTTCCTTGCGAAGACAGACCTGAAAATGATTGATCTGGAGGACTTCGATGTTATTCTGGGCATGGACTGGCTGTCTAGGTATGATGCGGTTATTCAGTGCAAAGGGAAGCGCTTGGACTTAATCAGGGACGACGGTTAGCCCGGAAGCCTATATGCTGATCTGTGTTAGGATTCTCCTATCATCTCTGCGGTATGTGCTAAGAAGCTGTTTCTTTCTTGTTTTCCTGTTTGGTTTTTGCCTTGTTTGGTCGGGTCGGAGATTGGGGTTGAAGGATCGCAGTACCCAACTGCACCGCCCATGGTCGGAGATTTCCAGAATGAAGGATCAAGCGCAATGATACCCAACCTGCAAAAAAAATATTAACCAGACAATCCCAAAAAGGAGCGCCCGTCAACAAACTTATTCAAGGGCGGCAAAAGAAGAGGGCAGAGAGTGG